>OZ017738.1:449928664-450528664 GCA_963969285.1 Odontomyia ornata
AAACCAAAAACCAAAAACCAAAAACCAAAAAACAAAAAACCAAAAACCAAAAACCAAAAACCAAAAACCAAAAACCAAAAACCAAAAACCAAAAACCAAAAACCAAAAACCAAAACCAAAAACCAAAAACCTAAAACCAAAAACCAAAAACCAAAAACCAAAAACCAAAAACCAAAAACCAAAAACAAATACCAAAAACCAAAAACCAAAAACCAAAAACCAAAAACCAAAAACCAAAAACCAAAAACCAAAAAACCAAAAACCAAAAACCAAAAACCAACAACCAAAAACCAAAAACCAAAAACCAAAAACCAAAAACCAAAAACCAAAAACCAAAAACCAAAAATCAAAAACCAAAAACCAAAAACAAAAAACAAAAACCAAAAACCAAAAACCAAAAACCAAAAACCAAAAACCAAAAACCAAAAACCAAAAACCAAAACCAAAAACCAAAAACCTAAAACCAAAAACCAAAAACCAAAAACCAAAAACCAAAAACCAAAAACCAAAAACCAAAAACAAATACCAAAAACCAAAAACCAAAAACCAAAAACCAAAAACCAAAAACCAAAAACCAAAAACCAAAACCAAAAACCAAAAACCAAAAACCAAAAACCAAAAACAAAAAACCAAAAACCAAGAACCAAAAACCAAAAACCAAAAACCAAAAACCAAAAACCAAAAACCAAAAACCAAAAACAAAAAACCAAAAACCAAGAACCAAAAACCAAAAACCAAAAACCAAAAACCAAAAACCAAAAACCAAAAACCAAAAACCAAAAACCAAAAACAAAAAACAAAAACCAAAAACCAAAAACCAAAAACCAAAAACCAAAAACCAAAAACCAAAAACCAAAAACCAAAACCAAAAACCAAAAACCTAAAACCAAAAACCAAAAACCAAAAACAAAAAACCAAAAACCAAAAACCAAAAACCAAAAACCAAAAACAAAAAACCAAAAACCAAGAACCAAAAACCAAAAACCAAAAACCAAGAACCAAAAACCAAAAACCAAAAACCAAAAACCAAAAACCAAAAACCAAAAACCAAAAACCAAAAACCAAAAACCAAAAACCAAAAACAAAAAACAAAAACCAAAAACCAAAAACCAAAAACCAAAAACCAAAAACCAAAAACCAAAAACCAAAAACCAAAAACCAAAAACCAAAAACCAAAAACAAAAAACCAAAAACCAAGAACCAAAAACCAAAAACCAAAAACCCAAAAACCAAAAACCAAAAACCAAAAACCAAAAACCAAAAACAAAAAACCAAAAACCAAAAACCAAAAACCAAAAACAAAAACCAAAAACCAAGAAACCAAAAACCAAAAACCAAAAACCAAAAACCAAAAACCAAAAACCAAAAACCAAAAACCAAAAACCAAAAACCAAAAACCAAAAACCAAAAACCAAAAACCAAAAACCAAAAATAAAAAACCAAAAACCAAGAACCAAAAACCAAAAACCAAAAACCAAAAACCAAAAACCAAAAACCAAAAACCAAAAACCAAAAACCAAAAACCAAAAACCAAAAACAAAAAACAAAAACCAAAAACCAAAAACCAAAAACCAAAAACCAAAAACCAAAAACCAAAAACCAAAAACCAAAACCAAAAACCAAAAACCTAAAACCAAAAACCAAAAACCAAAAACCAAAAACCAAAAACCAAAAACAAATACCAAAAACCAAAAACCAAAAACCAAAAACCAAAAACCAAAAACCAAAAACCAAAAACCAAAAACCAAAAACCAAAAAACCAAAAACCAAAAACCAAAAACCAACAACCAAAAACCAAAAACCAAAAACCAAAAACCAAAAACCAAAAACCAAAAACCAAAAACCAAAAACCAAAAACCAAAAATCAAAAACAACCAAAAACCAAAAACCAAAAACCAAAAACCAAAAACCAAAAACCAAAAACCAAAAACCAAAAACCAAAAACCAAAAAACCAAAAACCAAAAACCAAAAAACCAAAAACCAAAAACCAAAAACCAACAACCAAAAACCAAAAACCAAAAACCAAAAACCAAAAACCAAAAACCAAAAACCAAAAACCAAAAACCAAAAACCAAAAAACCAAAAACCAAAAACCAAAAACCAAAAACCAACAACCAAAAACCAAAAACCAAAAACCAAAAACCAAAAACCAAAAACCAAAAACCAAAAACCAAAAACCATAAACCAAAAACCAAAAACCCAAAACCAAAAACCAAAAACCAAAAACCAAAAACCAAAAACCAAAAACCAAAAACCAAAAACCAAAAACCAAAAACCAAAAAACCAAAAACCAAAAACCAAAAACCAACAACCAAAAACCAAAAACCAAAAACCAAAAACCAAAAACCAAAAACCAAAAAAAACCAAAAACCAAAAACCAAAAACCAAAAACCAAAAACCAAAAACAAAAACCAAAAACCAAAAACCAAAAACCAAAAACCAAAAACCAAAAACCAAAAACCAAAAACCAAAAACCTAAAACCAAAAACCAAAAACCAAAAACCAAAAACCAAAAACCAAAAACCAAAAACCAAAAACAAATACCAAAAACCAAAAACCAAAAACCAAAAACCAAAAACCAAAAACCAAAAACCAAAAACCAAAACCAAAAACCAAAAACCAAAAACCAAAAACCAAAAACCAAAAACCAAAAACCAAAAACCAAAAACCAAAAACCAAAAACCAAAAACCAAAAACCAAAAACCAAAAACCAAAAACCAAAAACCAAAAACCAAAAACCAAAAACCAAAAACCAAAAACCAAAAACCAAAAACCAAAAACCAAAAACCAAAAAACCAAAAACCAAAAACCAAAAACCAAAAACCAAAAACCAAAAACCAAAAACCAAAAACCAAAAACCAAAAACCAAAAACCAAAAACCAAAAACCAAAAACCAAAAACCAAAAACCAAAAACCAAAAACCAACAACCAAAAACCAAAAACCAAAAACCAAAAACCAAAAACCAAAAACCAAAAACCAAAAACCAAAAACCAGAAACCAAAAACCAAAAACCGAAAACCAAAAACCAAAAACCAAAAACCAAAAACCAAAAACCAAAAAACCAAAAACCAAAAACCAAAAACCAAAAACCAAAAACCAAAAACCAAAAACCAAAAACCAAAAACCAAAAACCAAAAACCAAAAACCAAAAACCAAAAACCAAAAACCAAAAACCAAAAACCAAAAACCAAAAACCAAAAACCAAAAACCAAAAACCAAAAACCAAAAACCAAAAACCAAAAACCAAAAACCAAAAACCAAAAACCAAAAACCAAAAACCAAAAACCAAAAACCAAAAACCAAAAACCAAAAACCGAAAACCAAAAACCAAAAACCAAAAACCAAAAACCAAAACCCAAAAACCAAAAACCAAAAAACCAAAAACCAAAAACCTACAACCAAAAACCAAAAACCAAAAACCAAAAACCAAAAACCAAAAACCAAAAACCAAAAAACCAAAAACCAAAAAACCAAAAACCAAAAACCAAAACAAAAAATCGAAAACCAAAAACCAAAAACCAAAAACCAAAAACCAAAAACCAAAAACCAAAAACTAAAAACCAAAAACCAAAAACAAAAAACCAAAAACCAAAAACCAAAAACCAAAAACCAAAAACCAAAAACCAAAAACCAAAAACCAAAAACCAAAAACCAAAAACCAAAAACCAAAAACCAAAAACCAAAAACCCAAAAACCAAAAACCAAAAACCAAAAACCAAAAACAAAAAACAAAAAACCAAAAACCAAAAACCAAAAACCAAAAACCAAAAACCAAAAACCAAAAACCAAAAACCAAAAACCAAAAACCAAAAACCAAAAACCGAAAACCAAAAACCAAAAACCAAAAACCAAAAACCAAAAACCAAAAACCAAAAACCAAAAACCAAAAACCAAAAACCAAAACCAAAAACCAAAAACCAAAAACCGTTTTTGGTTTCTGGTTTTTGGTTTTTGGTTTTTGGTTTTGGTTTCTGTTTGTTTTTTGTTTCTGGTTTTTTGGTTTCTGGTTTTTGGTGTTTGGTTTTTGGTTTTTGGGTTTTTGGTTTTTGGTTTTTGGTTTTTGGTTTTTGGTTTTTGGTTTTTGGTTTTTGGTTTTTGGTTTTTGGTTTTTGGTTTTTGGTTTTTGGTTTTTGGTTTTTGGTTTTTGGTTTTTGGTTTTTGGTTTTGGTTTTTGGTTTTTGGTTTTTGGTTTTTGGTTTTTGGGTTTTGGTTTTTGGTTTTTGGTTGTTGGTTTTTGGTTTTTGGTTTTTGGTTTTTGGTTTTTGGTTTTTGGTTTTTGGTTTTTGGTTTTTGGTTTTTGGTTTTTGGTTTTTGGTTTTTGGTTTTTGGTTTTTGGTTTTTGGTTTTTGGTTTTTGGTTGTTGGTTTTTGGTTGTTGGTTTTTGGTTTTTGGTTTTTGGTTTTTGGTTTTTGGTTTTTGGTTTTTGGTTTTTGGTTTTTGGTTTTTGGTTTTGGTTTTTGGTTTTTGGTTTTTGGTTTTTGGTTTTTGGTTTTTGGTTTTTGGTTTTTGGTTTTTGGTTTTTGGTTTTGGTTTTTGGTTTTTGGTTTTTGGTTTTTGGTTTTTGGTTTTTGGTTTTTGGTTTTTGGTTTTTGGTTTTTGGTTTTTGGTTTTTGGTTTTTGGTTTTTGGTTTTTGGTTTTTGGTTTTTGGTTTTTGGTTTTTGGTTTTTGGTTTTTGGTTTTTGGTTTTTGGTTTTTGGTTTTTGGTTTTTGGTTTTTGGTTTTTGGTTTTTGGTTTTTGGTTTTTGGTTTTTGGTTTTTTGGTTTTTGGTTTTTGGTTTTTGGTTTTTGGTTTTTGGTTTTTGGTTTTTGGTTTTTGGTTTTTGGTTTTTGGTTTTTGGTTTTTGGTTTTTGGTTTTTGGTTTTTGGTTTTTGGTTTTTGGTTTTTGGTTTTTGGTTTTTGGTTTTTGGTTTTTGGTTTTTGGTTTTTGGTTTTTGGTTTTTGGTTTTTGGTTTTTGGTTTTTGGTTTTTGGTTTTTTGGTTTTTGGTTTTTGGTTTTTGGTGTTTGGTTTTTGGTTTTTGGTTTTTGGGTTTTTGGTTTTTGGTTTTTGGTTTTTGGTTTTTGGTTTCTGGTTTTTTGGTTTTTGGTTTTTGGTTGTTGGTTTTTGGTTTTTGGTTTTTGGTTTTTGGTTTTTGGTTTTTGGTTTTTGGTTTTGGTTTTTGGTTTTTGGTTTTTGGTTTTTGGTTTTTGGTTTTTGGTTTTTGGTTTTTGGTTTTTGGTTTTTGGTTTTTGGTTTTTGGTTGTTGGTTTTTGGTTTTTGGTTTTTGGTTTTTGGTTTTTGGTTTTTGGTTTTTGGTTTTTGGTTGTTGGTTGTTGGTTTTTGGTTTTTGGTTTTTGGTTTTTGGTTTATGGTTTTTGGTTTTTGGTTTTTGGTTTTTGGTTTTTGGTTTTTGGTTTTTGGTTTTTGGTTTTTGGTTTTTGGTTTTTGGTTTTTGGTTTTTGGTTTTTGGTTTTTGGTTTTTGGTTTTTGGTTTTTGGTTTTTGGTTTTTGGTTTTTGGTTTTTGGTTTTTGGTTTTTGGTTTTTGGTTTTTGGTTTTTGGTTTTTGGTTTTTGGTTTTTGGTTTTTGGTTTTTGGTTTTTGGTTTTTGTTTTTGGTTTTTGGTTTTTGGTTTTTGGTTTTTGGTTTTTGGTTTTTGGTTTTTGGTTTTTGGTTTTTGGTTTTTGGTTTTTGGTTTTTGGTTTTTGGTTTTTGGTTTTTGGTTTTTGGTTTTTGGTTTTTGGTTTTTGGTTTTTGGTTTTTGGTTTTTGGTTTTTGGTTTTTGGTTTTTGGTTTTTGGTTTTTGGTTTTTGGTTTTTGGTTTTTGGTTTTTGGTTTTTGGTTTTTGGTTTTTGGTTTTTGGTTTTTGATTTTTGGTTTTTGGTTTTTGGTTTTTGGTTTTTGGTTTTTGGTTTTTGGTTTTTGGTTTTTGGTTTTTGGTTGTTGGTTTTTGGTTTTTGGTTTTTGGTTTTTTGGTTTTTGGTTTTTTGGTTTTTGGTTTTTGGTTTTTGGTTTTTGGTTTTTGGTTTTTGGTATTTGTTTTTGGTTTTTGGTTTTTGGTTTTTGGTTTTTGGTTTTTGGTTTTTGGATTTTGGTTTTTGGTTTTTGGTTTTTGGTTTTTGGTTTTTGGTTTTTGGTTTTTGGTTTTTGGTTTTTGGTTTTTGGTTTTTGGTTTTTGGTTTTTGGTTTTTGGTTTTTGGTTTTTGGTTTTTGGTTTTTGGTTTCTGGTTTTTTGGTTTTTGTTTTTGGTTTTTGGTTTTTGGTTTTTGGTTTTTGGTTGTTGGTTTTTGGTTTTTGGTTTTTGGTTTTTGGTTTTTGGTTTTTGTTTTTGGTTTTTGGTTTTTGGTTTTTGGTTTTTGGTTTTTGGTTTTTGGTTTTTGGTTTTTGGTTGTTGGTTGTTGGTTTTTGGTTTTTGGTTTTTGGTTTTTGGTTTTTGGTTTTTGGTTTTTGGTTTTTGGTTTTTGGTTTTTGGTTTTTGGTTTTTGGTTTTTGGTTTTTGGTGTTTAGTTTTTGGTTTTTGGTTTTTGGTTTTTGGTTTTTGGTTTTTGGTTTTTGGTTTCTGGTTTTTTGGTTTCTGGTTTTTGGTTTTTGGTTTTTGGTTTTTGGTTTTTGGTTTTTGGTTTCTGGTTTTTTGGTTTCTGGTTTTTGGTGTTTGGTTTTTGGTTTTTGGTTTTTGGTTTTGGTTTTTAGTTTTTGGTTTTTGGTTTTTGGTTTTTGGTTTTTGGTTTTTGTTTTTGGTTTTTGGTTTTTGGTTTTTTGGTTTTTGGTTTTTGGTTTTTGGTTTTTGGTTTTTGGTTTTTGGTTTTTGGTTTTTGGTTTTTGGTTTTTGGTTTTTGGTTTTGGTTTTTGGTTTTTGGTTTTTGGTTTTTGGTTTTTGGTTTTTGGTTGTTGATTTTTGGTTTTTGGTTTTTGGTTTTTGGTTTTTGGTTTTTGGTTTTTGGTTTTTGGTTTTTGGTTTTTGGTTTTTGGTTTTTGGTTGTTGGTTGTTGGTTTTTGGTTTTTGGTTTTTGGTTTTTGGTTTTTGGTTTTTGGTTTTTGGTTTTTGGTTTTTGGTTTTTGGTTTTTGGTTTTTGGTTTTTGGTTTTTGGTTTTTGGTTTTTGGTTTTTGGTTTTTGGTTTTTGGTTTTTGGTTTTTGGTTTTTGGTTTTTGGTTTTTGGTTTTTGGTTTTTGGTTTTTGGTTTTTGGTTTTTGGTTTTTGGTTTTTGGTATTTGGTTTTTGGTTTTTGGTTTTTGGTTTTTGGTTTTTGGTTTTTGGTTTTTGGTTTTTGGTTTTTGGTTTTTGGTTTTTGGTTTTTGGTTTTTGGTTTTTGGTTTTTGGTTTTTGGTTTTTGGTTTTTGGTTTTTGGATTTTGGTTTTTGGTTTTTGGTTTTTGGTTTTTGGTTTTTGGTTTTTGGTTTTTGGTTTTTGGTTTTTGGTTTTCGGTTTTTGGTTTTTGGTTTTTGGTTTTTGGTTTTTGGTTTTTGGTTTTTGGTTTTGTTTTTTGGTTTTTGGTTTATTGGTTTTTGGTTTTTGGTTTTTGGTTTTTGGTTTTTGATTTTTAGTTTTTGGTTTTTGGTTTTTGGTTTTTGGTTTTTGGTTTTTGGTTTTTGGTTTTTGGTTTTTGGTTTTTGGTTTTTGGTTTTTAGTTTTTGGTTTTTGGTTTTTGGTTTTTGGTTTTTGGTTTTTGGTTTTTGGTTTTTGGTTTTTGGTTTTTGGTTTTTGGTTTTTGGTTTTTGGTTTTTGGTTTTTGGTTTTTGGTATTTGGTTTTTGGTTTTTGGTTTTTGGTTTTTGGTTTTTGGTTTTTGGTTTTTGGTTTTTGGTTTTTGGTTTTTGGTTTTTGGTTTTTGGTTTTTGGTTTTTGGTTTTTGGTTTTTGGTTTTTAGTTTTTGGTTTTTGGTTTTTGGTTTTTGGTTTTTGGTTTTTGGTGTTTGGTTTTTGGTTTTTGGTTTTTGGTTTTTGGTTTTTGGTTTTTGGTTTTTGGTTTTTGGTTTTTGGTTTTTGGTTTTTGGTTTTTGGTTTTTGGTTTTTGGTTTTTGGTTTTTGGTTTTTGGTTTTTGGTTTTTGGTTTTTGGTTTTTGGTTTTTGGTTCTTGGTTTTTGGTTTTTGGTTTTTGGTTTTTGGTTTTTGGTTTTTTGTTTTTAGTTTTTGGTTATTGGTTTTTGGTTTTTGGATTTTGGTTTTTGGTTTTTGGTTTTTGGTTTTTGGTTTTTGGTTTTTGGTTTTTGGTTTTTGGTTGTTGGTTTTTGGTTTTTGGTTTTTGGTTTTTGGTTTTTGGTTTTTGGTTTTTGGTTTTTGGTTTTTGGTTTTTTGGTTTTTGGTTTTTGGTTTTTGGTTTTTGGTTTTTGGTTTTTGGTTTTTGGTTTTTGGTTTTTGGTTTTTGGTTTTTGGTTTTTGGTTTTTGGTTTTTGGTTTTTGGTTTTTGGTTTTTGATTTTTGGTGTTTGGTTTTTGGTTTTTGGTTTTTGGTTTTTGGTTTTTGGTTTTTGGTTTTTGGTTTTTGGTTTCTGGTTTTTTGGTTTCTGGTTTTTGGTTTTTGGTTTTTGGTTTTTGGTTTTTGGTTTTTGGTTTCTGGTTTTTTGGTTTCTGGTTTTTGGTGTTTGGTTTTTGGTTGTTGGTTTTTGGTTTTTAGTTTTTGGTTTTTGGTTTTTGGTTTTTGGTTTTTGGTTTTTGGTTTTTGGTTTTTGGTTTTTGTTTTTGGTTTTTAGTTTTTGTTTTTTGGTTTTTGGTTTTTGGTTTTTGGTTTTTGGTTTTTGGTTTTTGGTTTTTGGTTTTTGGTTTTGGTTTTTGGTTTTTGGTTTTTGGTTTTTGGTTTTTGGTTTTTGGTTTTTGGTTGTTGGTTTTTGGTTTTTGGTTTTTGGTTTTTGGTTTTTGGTTTTTGGTTTTTGGTTTTTGGTTTTTGGTTGTTGGTTGTTGGTTGTTGGTTTTTGGTTTTTGGTTTTTGGTTTTTGGTTTTTGGTTTTTGGTTTTTGGTTTTTGGTTTTTGGTTTTTGGTTTTTGGTTTTTGGTTTTTGGTTTTTGGTTTTTGGTTTTTGGTTTTTGGTTTTTGGTTTTTGGTTTTTGGTTTTTGGTTTTTGGTTTTTGGTTTTTGGTTTTTGGTTTTTGGTTTTTGGTTTTGGTTTTTGGTTTTTGGTTTTTGGTTTTTGGTATTTGGTTTTTGGTTTTTGGTTTTTGGTTTTTGGTTTTTGGTTTTTGGTTTTTGGTTTTTGGTTTTTGGTTTTTGGTTTTTGGTTTTTGGTTTTTGGTTTTTGGTTTTTGGTTTTTGGTTTTTGGTTTTTGGTTTTTGGTTTTTGGTTTTTGGTTTTTGGTTTTTGGTTTTTGGTTTTTGGTTTTTGGTTTTGTTTTTTGGTTTTTGGTTTTTGGTTTTTGGTTTTTGGTTTTTGGTTTTTGGTTTTTGAGTTTTAGTTTTTGGTTTTTGGTTTTTGGTTTTTGGTTTTTGGTTTTTGGTTTTTGGTTTTTGGTTTTTGGTTTTTAGTTTTTGGTTTTTGGTTTTTGGTTTTTGGTTTTTGGTTTTTGGTTTTTGGTTTTTGGTTTTTGGTTTTTGGTTTTTGGTTTTTGGTTTTTGGTTTTTGGTTTTTGGTTTTTGGTTTTTGGTTTTTGGTTTTTGGTTTTTGGTTTTTGGTTTTTGGTATTTGGTATTTGGTTTTTGGTTTTTGGTTTTTGGTTTTTGGTTTTTGGTTTTTGGTTTTTGGTTTTTGGTTTTTGGTTGTTGGTTTTTGGTTTTTGGTTTTTGGTTTTTGGTTTTTAGTATTTGGTTTTTGGTTTTACGTTTTTGGTTTTTGGTGTTTGGTTTTTGGTTTTTGGTTTTTGGTTTTTGGTTTTTGGTTTTTGGTTTTTGGTTTTTGGTTTTTGGTTTTTGGTTTTTGGTTTTTGGTTTTTGTTTCTGGTTTTTGGTTTTTCGTTTTTGGTTTTTGATTTTTGGTTTTTGGTTTTTGGTTTTTGGTTTTTGGGTTTTGGTTTTTGGTTTTTGGTTTTTGGTTTTTGGTTTTTGGTTTTTGTTTTTGGTTTTTGGGTTTTTTGTTTTTGGTTTTTGGTTTTTGGTTTTTGGTTTTTGGTTTTTGGTTTTTGGTTTTTGGTTTTTGGTTTTTGGTTTTTGGTTTTTGGTTTTTGGTTTTTGGTTTTTGGTTTTTGGTTTTTGGTTTTTGGTTTTTGGTTTTTGGTTTTTGGTTTTTGGTTTTTGGTTTTTGGTTTGTGGTTTTTGGTTTTTGGTTTTTGGTTTTTGGTATTTGGTTTTTGGTTTTTGGTTTTTGGTTTTTGGTTTTTGGTTTTTGGTTTTTGGTTTTTGGTTTTTGGTTTTTGGTTTTTGGTTTTTGGTTTTTGGTTTTTGGTTTTTGGTTTTTGGTTTTTGGTTTTTGGTTTTTGGTTTTTGGTTTTTTGGTTTTTGGTTTTTGGTTTTTGGTTTTTGGTTTTTGGTTTTTGGTTTTTGGTTTTTGGTTTTTGGTTTTTGTTTTTGGTTTTGGTTTTTGGTTTTTGGTTTTTGGTTTTTGGTTTTTGGTTTTTGGTTTTTGGTTTTTGTTTTTGGTTTTTGGTTTTTGGTTTTTGGTTTTTGGTTTTTGGTTTTTGGTTTTGGTTTTTGGTTTTTGGTTTTTGGTTTTTGGTTTTTGGTTTTTTGTTTGTGGTTTTTGGTTTTTGGTTTTTGGTTTTTGGTTTTTGTTTTTGTTTTTGGTTTTTGGTTTTTGGTTTTTGGTTTTTGGTTTTGGTTTTTGGTTTTTGGTTTTTGGTTTTTGGTTTTTGGTTTTTGGTTTTTGGTTTTTGGTTTTTGGTTTTTGGTTTTTGGTTTTTGGTTTTTGGTTTTTGGGTTTTGGTTTTTAGTTTTTGGTTTTTGGTGTTTGGTTTTTGGTTTTTGGTTTTTGGTTTTTGGTTTTTGGTTTGGTTTTTGGTTTTTGGTTTTTGGTTTTTGGTTTTTGGTTTTTGGTATTTGGTTTTTGGTTTTTGGTTTTTGGTTTTTGGTTTTGGGTTTTTGGTTTTTAGTTTTTGGTTTTTGGTTTTTGGTTTTTGGTTTTTGGTTTTTGGTGTTTGGTTTTTGGTTTTTGGTTTTTGGTTTTTGGTTTTTGGTTTTTGTTTTTGGTTTTTGGTTTTTTGTTTTTGGTTTTTGGTTTTTGGTTTTTGGTTTTTGGTTTTTGGTTTTTGGTTTTTGGTTTTTGGTTTTTGGTTTTTGGTTTTTGGTTTTTGGTTTTTGGTTTTTGGTTTTTGGTTTTTGGTTTTTGGTTTTTGGTTTTTGGTTTTTGGTTTTTGGTTTTTGGTTTTTGGTTTTTGGTTTTTGGTTTTTGGTTTTTGGTTTTTTGGTTTTTGTTTTTGGTTTTTGGTTTTTGGTTTTTGGTTTTTGGTTTTTGGTTTTTGGTTTTTGGTTTTTGGTTTTTGGTTTTTGGTTTTTGGTTTTTGGTTTTTGGTTTTTGGTTTTTGGTTTTTGGTTTTTGGTTTTTGGTTTTTGGTTTTTGGTTTTTGGTTTTTGGTTTTTGGTTTTGGGGTTTTGGTTTTTAGTTTTTGGTTTTTGGTGTTTGGTTTTTGGTTTTTGGTTTTTGGTTTTTGGTTTTTGGTTTTTGGTTTTTGGTTTTTGGTTTTTGGTTTTTGGTTTTTGGTTTTTGGTTTTTGGTTTTTGGTATTTGGTTTTTGGTTTTTGGTTTTTGGGTTTTGGTTTTGGGTTTTTGGTTTTTAGTTTTTGGTTTTTGGTTTTTGGTTTTTGGTTTTTGGTTTTTGGTGTTTGGTTTTTGGTTTTTGGTTTTTGGTTTTTGGTTTTTGGTTTTTGGTTTTTGTTTTTGGTTTTTGGTTTTTTGTTTTTGGTTTTTGGTTTTTGGTTTTTGGTTTTTGGTTTTTGGTTTTTGGTTTTTTGGTTTTTGGTTTTTGGTTTTTGGTTTGTGGTTTTTGGTTTTTTGGTTTTTGGTTTTTGGTATTTGGTTTTGGTTTTTGGTTTTTGGTTTTTGGTTTTTGGTTTTGGTTTTTGGTTTTTGGTTTTTGGTTTTTGTTTTTGGTTTTTGGTTTTTGGTTTTTGGTTTTTGGTTTTTGGTTTTTGGTTTTTGGTTTTTGGTTTTTGGTTTTTGGTTTTTGGTTTTTGGTTTTTGGTTTTCGGTTTTTGGTTTTTGGTTTTTGGTTTTTGGTTTTTGGTTTTTGGTTTTTGGTTTTTGGTTTTTGGTTTTTGGTTTTTGGTTTTCGGTTTTTGGTTTTTGGTTTTTGGTTTTTTGGTTTTTGGTTTTTGGTTTTTGGCTTGTGTTTTTAGTTTTTGGTTTTTGGTTTTTGGTTTTTGGTTTTTGGTTTTTGGTTTTTGGTTTTTGGTTTTTGGTTTTTGGTTTTTGGTTTTTGGTTTTGGTTTTTGGTTTATGTTTTTGGTTTTTGGTTTTTGGTTTTTGGTTTTTGGTTTTTGGTTTTTGGTTTTTGGTTTTTGTTTTTTGGTTTTTGGTTTTTGGTTTTTGGTTTTTGGTTTTTGGTTTTTGGTTTTTGGTTTTTGGTTTTTGGTTTTTGGTTTTTGGTTTTTGGTTTTTGGTTTTTAGTTTTTGGTTTTTGGTTTTTGGTTTTTGGTTTTTGGTTTTTGGTTTTTGGTTTTTGGTTTTTGGTTTTTGGTTTTTGGATTTTTGGTTTTTGGTTTATGGTTTTTGGTTTTTGGTTTTTGTTTTTGGTTTTTGGTTTTTGGTTTTTGGTTTTTGGTTTTTGGTTTTTGTTTTTGGTTTTTGGTTTTTGGTTTTTGGTTTTTGGTTTTTGGTTTTTGGTTTTTGGTTTTTGGTTTTGGTTTTTTGGTTTTTGGTTTTTGGTTTTTGGTTTTTGGTTTTTGGTTTTTGGTTTTTGGTTTTTGGTTTTTGGTTTTTGGTTTTTGGTTTTTGGTTTTTGGTTTTTGGTTTTTGGTTTTTGGTTTTTGGTTTTTTGTTTTTGGTTTTTGGTTTTTGGTTTTTGGTTTTTGGTTTTTTGTTTTTGGTTTTTGGTTTTTGGTTTTTGGTTTTTGGTTTTTGGTTTTTGGTTTTTGGTTTTTGGTTTTTGGTTTTTGGTTTTTGGTTTTTGGTTTTTGGTTTTTGGTTTTTTGTTTTTGGTTTTTGGTTTTTGGTTTTTGGTTTTTGGTTTTTGGTTTTTGGTTTTTTGGTTTTTGGTTTTCGGTTTTTGGTTTTTGGTTTTTGGTTTTTGGTTTTTGGTTTTTGGTTTTTGGTTTTTGGTTTTTGGTTTTTGGTTTTTGGTTTTTGGTTTTTGGTTTTTGGTTTTTGGTTTTTGGTTTTGGTTTTTGGTTTTTGGTTTTTGGTTTTTGGTTTTTGGTTTTTGGTTTTTGGTTTTTGGTTTTTGGTTTTTGGTTTTTGGGTTTTGTTGTTGGTTTTTGGTTTTTGGCTTTTGTTTTTTGGTTTTTGGTTTTTGGTTTTTGTTTTTTGGTTTTTGGTTTTTGGTTTTTGGTTTTTGGTTTTTAGTTTTTGGTTTTTGTTTTTTGGTTTTTGGTTTTCGGTTTTTGGTTTTTGGTTTTTGGTCTTTGGTTTTTGGTTTTTGGTTTTAGGTTTTTGGTTTTTGGTATTTTGGTTTTTGGTTTTTGGTTTTTGGTTTTTGGTTTTCGGTTTTTGGTTTTTGGTTTTTGGTTTTTGGTTTTTGGTTTTTGGTTTTTGGTATTTGGTTTTTGGTTTTTGTTTTTGGTTTTTGGTTTTTGGTTTTTGGTTTTTGGTTTTTGGTTTTTGGTTTTTGGTTATTGGTTTTTGGTTTTTGGTTTTTGGTTTTTGGTTTTTGGTTTTTGGTTTTTGCTTTTGGTTTTAGGTTTTTGGTTTTTGGTTTTTGGTTTTTGGTTTTTGGTTTTTGGTTTTTGGTTTTTGGTTTTTGGTTTTTGGTTTTTGGTTTTTGGTTTTTGGTTTTTGGTTTTTGGTTTTTGGTTTTTGGTTTTTTGGTTTTTGGGTTTTGGTTTTTGGTTTTTGGTTTTTGCTTTTGGTTTTTGGTTTTTGGTTTTTGGTTTTTGGTTTTTGGTTTTTGGTTTTTGGTTTTTGGTTTTTGGTTTTTGGTTTTTGGTTTTTGGTTTTTGGTTTTTGGTTTTTGGTTTTTGGTTTTTGGTTTTTGATTTTGGTTTTTGGTTCTTGGTTTTTGGTTTTTGGTTTATTGTTTTTGGTTTTTGGTTTTTTGTTTTTGGTTTTCTGTTTTTGGTTTTTGTTTTCTGGTTTTTGGTTTTTGGTTTTTGGTTTTTGGTTTCTGGTTTTTGGTTTTTGGGTTTTGGTTTTTGGATTTTGGTTTTTGGTTTTTGGTTTTTGGTTTGGTTTTTGGTTTTTGGTTTTTGGTTTTTGGTTTTTGGTTTTTGGTGTTTGGTTTTTGGTTGTTGGTTTTTGGTTTTTTGTTTTTGGTTTTTTGTTTTTGGTTTTTGGTTTTTGGTTTTTGGTTTTTGGTTTTTGGTTTTTGGTTTTTGGTTTTTGGTTTTTGGTTTTTGGTTTTTGGTTTTTGGTTTTTGGTTTTTGGTTTTTGGTTTTTGGTTTTTGGTTTTTGGTTCTGGTTTTTGATTTTTGGTTTTTGGTTTTTGGTTTTTGATTTTGGTTTTTGGTTCTTGGTTTTTGGTTTTTGGTTTATTGTTTTTGGTTTTTGGTTTTTTGTTTTTGGTTTTCTGTTTTTGGTTTTTGTTTTTTGGTTTTTGGCTTTTGGTTTTTGGTTTTTGGTTTTTGGTTTTTGGTTTTTGGTTTTTGGTTTTTGGTTTTTGGTTTTTGGTTTTTGGTTTTTGGTTTTTGGTTTTTGGTTTTTGGTTTTTGGTTTTTGGTTTTTGGTTTTTGGTTTTTGGTTTTTGGTTTTTGGTTTTTGGTTTTTGGTTTTTGGTTTTTGGTTTCTGGTTTTTGGTTTTTGGTTTTTGGTTATTGGTTTTTGGTTTTTGGTTTTTGGTTTTTTGGTTTTTGGTTTTTGGTTTTTGGTTTTTGGTTTTTGGTTTTCGGTTTTTGGTTTTTGGTTTTTGGTTTTTGGTTTTCAGTTTTTGGTTTTTGGTTTTTTGGTTTTTGGTTTTTGGTTTTTGGTTTTTGGTTTTTGGTTTTTGGTTTTTGGTTTTTTGGTTTTTGGTTTTTGTTTTTTGGTTTTTGGTTTTTGGTTTTTGGTTTTTGGTTTTTGGTTTTTGGTTTTTGGTTTTTGGTTTTTGGTTTTTGGTTTTTGGTGTTTTGGTTTTTGGTTTTTGTTTATACGTTTTTGGTTTTTGGTTTTTGGTTTTTGGTTTTTGATTTATGGTTTTTGGTTTTTGGTTTTTGGTTTTTGGTTTTTGGTTTTTGGTTTTTGGTTTTTGGTTTTTGGTTTTTGGTTTTTGGGTTTTGGTTTTTAAGTCTCTTGGTTTTGGGTTTTTGGTTTTGGTTTTTGGTTTTTTGGTTTTTTGGTTTTTGGCTTTTGGTTTTTGGTTTTTGGTCTTTGGTTTCTGGTTTTTGGTTTTTGGTTTTTGGTTTTTGGTTTTTGGTTTTTGGTTTTTGGTTTTTGGTTTTTGGTTTTTTGTTTTTGGCCTTTGGTTTTTGGTTTTTGGTTTGTGGTTTTTTGGTTTTTGGTTTTTCGTTTTTGGTTTTTGGTTTTTGGTTTTTTGTTTTTTGTTTATGGTTTTTTGTTTTTTGTTTTTGGTTTTTGGTTTTTGGTTTTTGGTTTCAGGTTTTTGGTTTTTGGTTTTTGGTTTTTGGTTTTTGGTTTTTGGTTTTTGGTTTTTGGTTTTTGGTTTTTGGTTTTTGGTTTTTGGTTTTTGGTTTTTGGTTTTTGGTTTTTGGTTTTTGGTTTTTGGTTTTTGGTTTTTGGTTTTTGGTTTTTGGTTTTTGGTTTTTGGTTTTTGGTTTTTGGTTTTTGGTTTTTGGTTTTTGGTTTTTGGTTTTTGGTTTTTGGTTTTTGGTTTTTGGTTTTTGGTTTTTCGTTTTTGGTTTTTGGTTTTTGGTTTTTGGTTTTTGGTTTTTGGTTTTTGGTTTTTGGGTTTAGTTTTTGGTTTTTGGTTTTTGGCTTTTGTTTTTTGGTTTTTGGTTTTTCGTTTTTGGTTTTTGGTTTTTGGTTTTTGGTTTTTGGTTTTTGGTTTTTGGTTTTTGGTTTTTGGTTTTTGGTTTTTGTTTTTTGGTTTTTGGTTTTCGGTTTTTGGTTTTTGGTTTTTGGTCTTTGGTTTTTGGTTTTTGGTTTTAGGTTTTTGGTTTTTGGTATTTTGGTTTTTGGTTTTTGGTTTTTGGTTTTTGGTTTTCGGTTTTTGGTTTTTGGTTTTTGGTTTTTGGTTTTTGGTTTTGGTTTTTGGTATTTGGTTTTTGGTTTTTGTTTTTGGTTTTTGGTTTTTGGTTTTTGGTTTTTGGTTTTTTGTTTTTGGTTTTTGGTTTTTGGTTTTTGGTTTTTGGTTTTTGGTTTTTGGTTTTTGCTTTTGGTTTTAGGTTTTTGGTTTTTGGTTTTTGGTTTTTGGTTTTTGGTTTTTGGTTTTTGGTTTTTGGTTTTTGGTTTTTGGTTTTTGGTTTTTGGGTTTTTGGTTTTTGGTTTTTGGTTTTTGGTTTTTGGGTTTTGGTTTTTGGTTTTTGGTTTTTGCTTTTGGTTTTTGGTTTTTGGTTTTTTGTTTTTGGTTTTTGGTTTTTGGTTTTTGGTTTTTGGTTTTTGGTTTTTGGTTTTTGGTTTTTGGTTTTTGGTTTTTGGTTTTTGATTTTGGTTTTTGGTTCTTGGTTTTTGGTTTTTGGTTTATTGTTTTTGGTTTTTGGTTTTTTGTTTTTGGTTTTCTGTTTTTGGTTTTTGTTTTCTGGTTTTTGGTTTTTGGTTTTTGGTTTTTGGTTTTTGGTTTCTGGTTTTTGGTTTTTGGGTTTTGGTTTTTGGATTTTGGTTTTTGGTTTTTGGTTTTTGGTTTTTGGTTTTTGGTTTTTGGTGTTTGGTTTTTGGTTGTTGGTTTTTGGTTTTTGGTTTTTGGTTTTTGGTTTTTGGTTTTTGGTTTTTGGTTTTTGGTTTTTGGTTTTTGGTTTTTGGTTTTTGGTTTTTGGTTTTTGGTTTTTGGTTTTTGGTTTTTGGTTTTTGGTTCTGGTTTTTGATTTTTGGTTTTTGGTTTTTGGTTTTTGGATTTTGATTTTGGTTTTTGGTTCTTGGTTTTTGGTTTTTGGTTTATTGTTTTTGGTTTTTGGTTTTTTGTTTTTGGTTTTCTGTTTTTGGTTTTTGTTTTTTGGTTTTTGGTTTTTGGTTTTTGGTTTTTGGTTTTTGGTTTTTGGTTTTTGGTTTTTGGTTTTTGGTTTTTGGTTTTTGGTTTTTGGTTTTTGGTTTTTGGTTTTTGGTTTTTGGTTTTTGGTTTTTGGTTTTTGGTTTTTGGTTTTTGGTTTTTGGTTTTTGGTTTTTGGTTTTTGGTTTTTGGTTTTTGGTTTTTGGTTTTTGGTTATTGGTTTTTGGTTTCTGGTTTTTGGTTTTTGGGATTTGGTTTTTGGTTTTTGGTTTTTGGTTTTTGGTTTTTGGTTTTTGGTTTATGGTTTTTGGTTTTTGGTTTTTGGGTTTTGGTTTTTGGTTTTTGGTTTTTGGTTTTTTGTTTTTGGTTTTTGGTTTTTGGTTTTTGGTGTTTGGTTTTTGCTTTTGGTTTTTGGTTCTTTGTTTTTGATTTTTGGTTTATGGTTTTTGGTTTTTGGTTTTTGGGTTTTTGGTTTTTGGTTCTTGGGTTTTGGTTTTTGGTTTTTGGTTTCTGGTTTTTGGTTTTTGGTTTTTGGTTTTTGGTTTTTGGTTTTTGGTTTTTAGTTTTTAGTTTTCGGTTTTTGGTTTTTGGTTTTTGGTTTTTGGTTTTTGGTTTTTGGTTTTTGGTTTTTTGGTTTTTGGTTTGTGGTTTTTGGTTTTTGATTTTTGGTTTTTGTTTTTTGGTTTTTGATTTTTGGTTTTTGGTTTTTGGTTTTTGGTTTTTGGTTTTTGGTTTTTGGTTTTTGGTTTTTGGTTTTTGGTTTTTGGTTTTTGGTTTTTGGTTTTTGGTTTTTGTTTTTGGTTTTTGGTTTTTGGTTTTTGGTTTTTGGTTTTTGGTTTTTGGTTTTTGGCTTTTGGTTTTTGGTTTTTGGTTTTTGGTTTTTGGTTTTCGGTTTTTGGTTTTTGGTTTTTGGTTTTTGGTTTTTGGTTTTCGGTTTTTGGTTTTTGGTTTTTGGTCTTTGGTTTTTGATTTTTGGTTTTAGGTTTTTGGTTTTTGGTTTTTGGTTTTTGGTTTTTGGTTTTTGGCTTTCGGTTTTTGGTTTTTGGTTTTTGGTTTTTGGTTTTTGGTTTTTGGTTTTTGGGTTTTGGTTTTTGGTTTTTGGTTTTTGCTTTTGGTTTTTGGTTTTTGGTTTTCGGTTTTTGGTTTTTGGTTTTTGGTTTTTGGTTTTTGGTTTTTGGTTTTTGGTTTTTGGTTTTTGGTTTTTGGTTTTTGATTTTGGTTTTTGGTTCTTGGTTTTTGGTTTTTGGTTTATTGTTTTTGGTTTTTGGTTTTTTGTTTTTGGTTTTCTATTTTTGGTTTTTGTTTTCTGGTTTTTGGTTTTTGGTTTTTGGTTTTTGGTTTTTGGTTTCTGGTTTTTGGTTTTTGGGTTTTGGTTTTTGGATTTTGGTTTTTGGTTTTTGGTTTTTGGTTTTTGGTTTTTGGTTTTTGGTTTTTGGTTTTTGGTGTTTGGTTTTTGGTTGTTGGTTTTTGGTTTTTTGTTTTTGGTTTTTGGTTTTTGGTTTTTGGTTTTTGGTTTTTGGTTTTTGGTTTTTGGTTTTTGGTTTTTGGTTTTTGGTTTTTGGTTTTTGGTTTTTGGTTTTTGGTTTTTGGTTTTTGGTTTTTGGTTTTTGGTTTTTGGTTTTTGGTTTTTGGTTCTGGTTTTTGATTTTTGGTTTTTGGTTTTTGGTTTTTGGTTTTTGATTTTGGTTTTTGGTTCTTGGTTTTTGGTTTTTGGTTTATTGTTTTTGGTTTTTGGTTTTTTGTTTTTGGTTTTCTATTTTTGGTTTTTGTTTTCTGGTTTTTGGTTTTTGGTTTTTGGTTTTTGGTTTTTGGTTTCTGGTTTTTGGTTTTTGGGTTTTGGTTTTTGGATTTTGGTTTTTGGTTTTTGGTTTTTGGTTTTTGGTTTTTGGTTTTTGGTTTTTGGTGTTTGGTTTTTGGTTGTTGGTTTTTGGTTTTTTGTTTTTGGTTTTTGGTTTTTGGTTTTTGGTTTTTGTTATTGGTTTTTCGTTTTTGGTTTTTGGTTTTTGGTTTTTGGTTTTTGGTTTTTGGTTTTTGGTTTTTGGTTTTTGGTTTTACGTTTTTGGTTTTTGGTTTTTGGTTTTTGGTTTTTGGTTCTGGTTTTTGATTTTTGGTTTTTGGTTTTTGGTTTTTGGTTTTTGGTTTTTGGTTTTTGGTTTTAGGTTTTTTCGTTTTTTGGATTTATCGGTTTTTGGTTTTTGGTTTATGGTTTTTGGTTTTTGTTTTTGGTTTTTGGTGTTTGGTTTTTGGTTTTTGGCTTTTGGTTTTTGTTTTTGGTTTTTGGTTTTTGGTTTTTGGTTTTTGGTTGTTGGTTTTTGGTTTTTGGTTTTTGCTTTTTGGTTTTCAGTTTTTGGTTTTTGGTTTTTTGGTTTTTGGTTTTTGGTTTTTGGTTTTTGGTTTTTGGTTTTTGGTTTTTGGTTTTTGGTTTTTGATTTTTGGTTTTTGGTTTTTGGTTTTTGGTTTTTGATTTTGGTTTTTGATTTTGGTTTTTGGTTTTTGGTTTATTGTTTTTGGTTTTTGGTTTTTTGTTTTTGGTTTTCTGTTTTTGGTTTTTGTTTTTTGGTTTTTGGTTTTTGGTTTTTGGTTTTTGGTTTTTGGTTTTTGGTTTTTGGTTTTTGGTTTTTGGTTTTTGGTTTTTGGTTTTTGGTTTTTGGTTTTTGGTTTTTGGTTATTGGTTTTTGGTTTCTGGTTTTTGGTTTTTGGGTTTTGGTTTTTGGTTTTTGGTTTTTGGTTTTTGGTTTTTGGTTTTTGGTTTTTGGTTTTTGGTTTTTGGTTTTTGGTTTTTGGTTTTTGGTTTTTGGGTTTTGGTTTTTGGTTTTTGGTTTTTGGTTTTTTGTTTTTGGTTTTTGGTTTTTGGTTTTTGGTTTTTGGTTTTTGGTTTTTGGTTTTTGGTTTTTGGTTTTTGGTTTTTGGTTTTTGGTTTTTGGTTTTTGGTTTTTGGTTTTTGGTTTTTGGTTTTTGGTTTTTGGTTTTTGGTTTTTGGTTTTTGGTTTTTGGTTTTTGGTTTTTGATTTTTGGTTTTTGGTTTTTGGTGTTTGGTTTTTGATTTTGGTTTTTGGTTCTTTGTTTTTGAGTTTTGGTTTATGGTTTATGGTTTTTGGTTTTTGGTTTTTGGGTTTTTGGTTTTTGGTTCTTGGGTTTTGGTTTTTGGTTTTTGGTTTCTGGTTTTTGGTTTTTGGTTTTTGGTTTTTGGTTTTTGGTTTTTGGTTTTTGGTTTTTGGTTTTCGTTTTTGGTTTTTGGTTTTTGGTTTTTGGTTTTTGGTTTTTGGTTTTTGGTTTTTTGGTTTTTGGTTTCTGGTTTTTGGTTTTTGATTTTTGGTTTTTGTTTTTTGGTTTTTGATTTTTGGTTTTTGGTTTTTGGTTTTTTGGTTTTTGGTTTTTGGTTTTTGGTTTTTGGTTTTTGGTTTTTGGTTTTTGGTTTTTGGTTTTTGGTTTTTGGTTTTTGGTTTTTGGTTTTTGGTTTTTGGTTTTTGTTTTTGGTTTTTGGTTTTTGGTTTTTGGTTTTTGGTTTTTGGTTTTTGGTTTTTGGCTTTTGGTTTTTGGTTTTTGGTTTTTGGTTTTTGGTTTTTGGTTTTTGGTTTTTGGTTTTTGGTTTTTGGTTTTTGGTTTTTGGTTTTTGGTTTTTGGTTTTTGGTTTTTTGGTTTTTGGTTTTTGGTTTTTGGTTTTTGGTTTTTGGTTTTTGGTTTTTGGTTTTTGGTTTAGGTTTTTGGTTTTTGGTTTTTGGTTTTCTGTTTTTTTGTTTTTGGTTTTTTGTTTTTGGTTTTTGGTTTTTGGTTTTTGGTTTTTGGTTTTTGGTTTTTGGTTTTTGGTTTTTGGTTTTTGGTTTTTGGTTTTTGGTTTTTGGTTTTTGGTTTTTGGTTTTTGGTTTTTGGTTTTTGGTTTTTGGTTTTTGGTTTTTGGTTTTTGGTTTTTGGTTTTTGGTTTTTGGTTTTTGGTTTTTGGTTTTTGGTTTTTGGTTTTTGGTTTTTGGTTTTTGGTTTTTGGTTTTTGGTTTTTGGTTTTCGGTTTTTGGTTTTTGGTTTTTGGTCTTTGGTTTTTGGTTTTTGGTTTTAGGATTTTGGTTATTGGTTTTTTGGTTTTTGGTTTTTGGTTTTTGGTTTTTGGTTTTCGTTTTTTGGTTTTTGGTTTTTGGTTTTTGGTTTTGGTTTTTGGTTTTTGGTTTTTGGTTTTTGGTATTTGGTTTTTGGTTTTTGTTTTTGGTTTTTCGTTTTTGGTTTTTGGTTTTTTGTTTTTGGTTTTTGGTTTTTGGTTTTTGGTTTTTGGTTTTTGGTTTTTGGTTTTTGGTTTTTGGTTTTTGGTTTTTGGTTTTTGGTTTTTGGTTCTGGTTTTTGATTTTTGGTTTTTGGTTCTTTGTTTTTGAGTTTTGGTTTATGGTTTATGGTTTTTGGTTTTTGGTTTTTGGGTTTTTGGTTTTTGGTTCTTGGGTTTTGGTTTTTGGTTTTTGGTTTCTGGTTTTTGGTTTTTGGTTTTTGGTTTTTGGTTTTTGGTTTTTGGTTTTTGGTTTTTGGTTTTTGGTTTTTGGTTTTTGGTTTTCGTTTTTGGTTTTTGGTTTTTGGTTTTTGGTTTTTGGTTTTTGGTTTTTTGGTTTTTGGTTTCTGGTTTTTGGTTTTTGATTTTTGGTTTTTGTTTTTTGGTTTTTGATTTTTGGTTTTTGGTTTTTGGTTTTTTGGTTTTTGGTTTTTGGTTTTTGGTTTTTGGTTTTTGGTTTTTGGTTTTTGGTTTTTGGTTTTTGGTTTTTGGTTTTTGGTTTTTGGTTTTTGGTTTTTGGTTTTTGGTTTTTGGTTTTTGTTTTTGGTTTTTGGTTTTTGGTTTTTGGTTTTTGGTTTTTGGTTTTTGGTTTTTGGCTTTTGGTTTTTGGTTTTTGGTTTTTGGTTTTTGGTTTTTGGTTTTTGGTTTTTGGTTTTTGGTTTTTGGTTTTTGGTTTTTGGTTTTTGGTTTTTGGTTTTTGGTTTTTGGTTTTTGGTTTTTGGTTTTTGGTTTATTGGTTTTTGGTTTTTGGTTTTTGGTTTTTGGTTTTTGGTTTTTGGTTTTTGGTTTTTGGTTTAGGTTTTTGGTTTTTGGTTTTTGGTTTTCTGTTTTTTGTTTTTGGTTTTTTGTTTTTGGTTTTTGGTTTTTGGTTTTTGGTTTTTGGTTTTTGGTTTTTGGTTTTTGGTTTTTGGTTTTTGGTTTTTGGTTTTTGGTTTTTGGTTTTTGGTTTTTGGTTTTTGGTTTTTGGTTTTTGGTTTTTGGTTTTTGGTTTTTGGTTTTTGGTTTTTGGTTTTTGGTTTTTGGTTTTTGGTTTTTGGTTTTTGGTTTTTGGTTTTTGGTTTTTGGTTTTTGGTTTTTGGTTTTTGGTTTTTGGTTTTTGGTTTTTGGTTTTTGGTTTTTGGTTTTTGGTTTTTGGTTTTTGGTTTTTGGTTTTCGGTTTTTGGTTTTTGGTTTTTGGTCTTTGGTTTTTGGTTTTTGGTTTTAGGATTTTGGTTTTTGGTTTTTTGGTTTTTGGTTTTTGGTTTTTGGTTTTTGGTTTTCGGTTTTTGGTTTTTGGTTTTTGGTTTTTGGTTTTTGGTTTTGGTTTTTGGTTTTTGGTTTTTGGTTTTTGGTATTTGGTTTTTGGTTTTTGTTTTTGGTTTTTCGTTTTTGGTTTTTGGTTTTTTGTTTTTGGTTTTTGGTTTTTGGTTTTTGGTTTTTGGTTTTTGGTTTTTGGTTTTTGGTTTTTGGTTTTTGGTTTTTGGTTTTTGGTTTTTGGTTTTTGGTTCTGGTTTTTGATTTTTGGTTTTTGGTTTTTGGTTTTTGGTTTTTGGTTTTTGGTTTTTGGTTTTTGGTTTTAGGTTTTTTCATTTTTTGGATTTATCGGTTTTTGGTTTTTGGTTTATGGTTTTTGGTTTTTGTTTTTGGTTTTTGGTGTTTGGTTTTTGGTTTTTGGCTTTTGGTTTTTGTTTTTGGTTTTTGGTTTTTGGTTTTTGGTTTTTGGTTTTTGGTTGTTGGTTTTTGGTTTTTGGTTTTTGGTTTTTGGTTTTCAGTTTTTGGTTTTTGGTTTTTTGGTTTTTGGTTTTTGGTTTTTGGTTTTTGGTTTTTGGTTTTCGGTTTTTGGTTTTTGGTTTTTGGTTTTTGGTTTTCAGTTTTTGGTTTTTGGTTTTTTGGTTTTTGGTTTTTGGTTTTTGGTTTTTGGTTTTTGGTTTTTGGTTTTTGGTTTTTTGGTTTTTGGTTTTTGTTTTTTGGTTTTTGGTTTTTGGTTTTTGGTTTTTGGTTTTTGGTTTTTGGTTTTTGGTTTTTGGTTTTTGGTTTTTGGTTTTTGGTTTTTGGTTTTTGGTTTTTGGTTTTTGGT
This sequence comes from Odontomyia ornata, assembly GCA_963969285.1. Taxonomy (NCBI): domain Eukaryota; kingdom Metazoa; phylum Arthropoda; class Insecta; order Diptera; family Stratiomyidae; genus Odontomyia; species Odontomyia ornata. The sequence continues at coordinate 449,951,972 of OZ017738.1, forward strand.
TTTTGGTTTTTGGTGTTTTGGTTTTTGGTTTTTGTTTATACGTTTTTGGTTTTTGGTTTTTGGTTTTTGGTTTTTGATTTCTGGTTTTTGGTTTTTGGTTTTTGGTTTTTGGTTTTTGTTGGTGTTTGGTTCTTAGTATTTTTTTTTTGGTTTTTGGTTTTTGGTTTTTGGGTTTTGGTTTTTAAGTCTCTTGGTTTTGGGTTTTTGGTTTTGGTTTTTGGTTTTTGGTTTTTTGGTTTTTTGGTTTTTGGCTTTTGGTTTTTGGTTTTTGGTCTTTGGTTTCTGGTTTTTGGTTTCTGATTTTTGGTTTTTGGTTTTTGGTTTTTTTTATTTGGTTTACGTTTTTGGTTTTTGGGTTTTGGTTTTTGATTTCTGGTTTTTGGTTTTTGGTGTTTGGTTTTTGGTTTTTGGTGTTTAGTTCTTAGTATTTTTTTTTTGGTTTTTGGGTTTTTGGTTTTCTATTTTTTTGGTTTTCGGTTATTGGTTTTTGGTTTTTGGTTTTTGGTTTTTGGTTTTTGGTTTTTGGTTTTTCGTTTTTCGTTTTTTGTTTTTGGTTTTTTGTTTTTGGTTTTTGGTTTTTGGTTTCGGTTTTTGGTTTTTGGTTTTTGGTTTTTGCTTTTGGTTTTAGGTTTTTGGTTTTTGGTTTTTGGTTTTTGGTTTTTGGTTTTTGGTTTTTGGTTTTTGGTTTTTGGTTTTTGGTTTTTGGTTTTTGGTTTTTGGTTTTTGGTTTTTGGTTTTTGGGTTTTGGTTTTTGGTTTTTGGTTTTTGCTTTTGGTTTTTGGTTTTTGGTTTTTGGTTTTTGGTTTTTGGTTTTTGGTTTTTGGTTTTTGGTTTTTGGTTTTTGGTTTTTGGTTTTTGGTTTTTGGTTTTTGGTTTTTGGTTTTTGGTTTTTGATTTTGGTTTTTGGTTCTTGGTTTTTGGTTTTTGGTTTATTGTTTTTGGTTTTTGGTTTTTTGTTTTTGGTTTTCTGTTTTTGGTTTTTGTTTTCTGGTTTTTGGTTTTTGGTTTTTGGTTTTTGGTTTCTGGTTTTTGGTTTTTGGGTTTTGGTTTTTGGATTTTGGTTTTTGGTTTTTGGTTTTTGGTTTTTGGTTTTTGGTTTTTGGTTTTTGGTTTTTGGTGTTTGGTTTTTGGTTGTTGGTTTTTGGTTTTTTGTTTTTGTTTTTTGGTTTTTGGTTTTTGGTTTTTGGTTTTTGGTTTTTGGTTTTTGGTTTTTGGTTTTTGGTTTTTGGTTTTTGGTTTTTGGTTTTTGGTTTTTGGTTTTTGGTTTTTGGTTTTTGGTTTTTGGTTTTTGGTTTTTGGTTCTGGTTTTTGATTTTTGGTTTTTGGTTTTTGGTTTTTGGTTTTTGATTTTGGTTTTTGGTTCTTGGTTTTTGGTTTTTGGTTTATTGTTTTTGGTTTTTGGTTTTTTGTTTTTGGTTTTCTGTTTTTGGTTTTTGTTTTTTGGTTTTTGGTTTTTGGTTTTTGGTTTTTGGTTTTTGGTTTTTGGTTTTTGGTTTTTGGTTTTTGGTTTTTGGTTTTTGGTTTTTGGTTTTTGGTTTTTGGTTTTTGGTTTTTGGTTTTTGGTTTTTGGTTTTTGGTTTTTGGTTTTTGGGTTTTGGTTATTGGTTTTTGGTTTCTGGTTTTTGGTTTTTGGGTTTTGGTTTTTGGTTTTTGGTTTTTGGTTTTTGGTTTTTGGTTTTTGGTTTTTGGTTTTTGGTTTTTGTTTTTTGGTTTTTGGGTTTTGGTTTTTGGTTTTTGGGTTTTGGTTTTTTGTTTTTGGTTTTTTGTTTTTGGTTTTTGGTTTTTGGTTTTTGGTTTTTGGTTTTTGGTTTTTGGTTTTTGGTTTTTGGTTTTTGGTTTTTGGTTTTTGGTTTTTGGTTTTTGGTTTTTGGTTTTTGGTTTTTGGTTTTTGGTTTTTGGTTTTTGGTTTTTGGTTTTTGGTTTTTGGTTTTTGGTTTTTGGTTTTTGGTTTTTGGTTTTTGGGTTTTGGTTTTTGGTTTTTGATTTTTGGTTTATGGTTTTTGGTTTTTGGTTTTTGGTTTTTGGGTTTTTGGTTTTTGGTTCTTGGGTTTTGGTTTTTGGTTTTTGGTTTTTGGTTTTTGGTTTTTGGTTTTTGGTTTTTTGGTTTTTGGTTTCTGGTTTTTGGTTTTTGATTTTTGGTTTTTGTTTTTTGGTTTTTGATTTTTGGTTTTTGGTTTTTGGTTTTTGGTTTTTGGTTTTTTGGTTTTTGGTTTTTGGTTTTTGGTTTTTGGTTTTTGGTTTTTGGTTTTTGGTTTTTGGTTTTTGGTTTTTGGTTTTTGGTTTTTGGTTTTTGGTTTTTGGTTTTTGGTTTTTGGTTTTTGGTTTTTGGTTTTTGGTTTTTGTTTTTGGTTTTTGGTTTTTGGTTTTTGGTTTTTGGTTTTTGGTTTTTGGTTTTTGGCTTTTGGTTTTTGGTTTTTGGTTTTTGGTTTTTGGTTTTTGGTTTTTGGTTTTTGGTTTTTGGTTTTTGGTTTTTGGTTTTTGGTTTTTGGTTTTTGGTTTTTGGTTTTTGGTTTTTGGTTTTTGGTTTTTGGTTTTTGGTGTTTTGGTTTTTGGTTTTTGTTTATACGTTTTTGGTTTTTGGTTTTTGGTTTTTGATTTCTGGTTTTTGGTTTTTGGTTTTTGGTTTTTGGTGTTTGGTTCTTAGTATTTTTTTTTTGGTTTTTGGTTTTTGGTTTTTGGGTTTTGGTTTTTAAGTCTCTTGGTTTTGGGTTTTTGGTTTTGGTTTTTGGTTTTTGGTTTTTTGGTTTTTTGGTTTTTGGCTTTTGGTTTTTGGTTTTTGGTCTTTGGTTTCTGGTTTTTGGTTTCTGATTTTTGGTTTTTGGTTTTTGGTTTTTGGTTTTTTTTTTTGGTTTACGTTTTTGGTTTTTGGGTTTTGGTTTTTGATTTCTGGTTTTTGGTTTTTGGTGTTTGGTTTTTGGTTTTTGGTGTTCAGTTCTTAGTATTTTTTTTTGGTTTTTGGTTTTTGGTTTTTGGGTTTTTGGTTTTCTGTTTTTTTTGTTTTCGGTTATTGGTTTTTGGTTTTTGGTTTTTGGTTTTTGGTTTTTCGTTTTTCGTTTTTTGTTTTTCGTTTTTGGTTTTTCGTTTTTGGTTTTTGGTTTTGGTTTTTGGTTTTTGGTTTTTCGTATTTCGTTTTTGTGGTTTGTGTTTTTGTTTTTCGTTTTTTCGTTTTTCGTTTTTGTGGTTTTCGTTTTTGTGTTTGAGGTTTTATTGTTTTTCGTTTTTATGTTTTTCTTTTTTGTGTTTTTCGATTTTGTGTTTTTGGTTTTTGGTTTTTGGTTTTTCGGTTTTCGTTTTTGGTTTTTGGTTTTTCGTTTTTGGTCTTTTTTTTTGGTTTTTGGTTTTTGGTTTTTGGGTTTTGGTTTTTGGTTTTTGGTTTTTGGTTTTTGGTTTTTGGTTTTTGGTTTTTGGTTTTTGGTTTTTGGTTTTTGGTTTTTGGTTTTTGGTTTTTGGTTTTTGGTTTTTGGTTTTTGGTTTTTGGTTTTTGGTTTTTGGTTTTTGGTTTTTGGTTTTTGGTTTTTGGTTTTTGGTTTTTGGTTTTTGGTTTTTGGTTTTCGGTTTTCGGTTTATGGTTTTTCCTTTTTGGTTTTTGGTACTTTGTTTTAGGTTTTTGGTTTTTGGTTTTTCGTTTTTGCTTTCTGGTTTTTCGTTTTTGTTTTTTGGTTTTTGGTTTTTGGTTTTTGGTTTTTGGTTTTTGGTTTTTTGTTTTTGGTTTTCGTTTTTCGTTTTTGGTTTTTGGTTTTTGGTTTTTGGTTTTTCGTTTTCGATTTCGTTGTGTTTTTCGTTTTGTTTTGTTGTGTTTTTCGTTTTGTTTTGTTCTGTTTTTCGTTTTGTTTTGTTGTGATTTTCGATTTGTTTTGTTGTATTATTCGTTTTGTTTTGATGTGTTTTTCTTTTTGTTTTGTTGTGTTTTTCGTTTTGTTTTGTTGAGTTTTACGTTCTGTTTTGTTGTGTTTTGCGCTATGTTTTGTGTTATTTTTCGTTTTGTTTTCTTGTGTTTTTCGTTTTGTTTTGTTGTGTTTTTCGTTATGTTTTGTTGTATTTTTCGACTCACTCGGGGCTCGGGACTCGAGACTCGGGACTCGGGACTCGGGACTCGGGACTCGGGACTCAGGACTCGGGACTTGGGACTTGGGATTTTCGACTTGGGCTTGGGACTTGGGACTTGGAACTTGGGACTTGGGACTTGAGACTTGGGACTTGGGACCTGGGACTTGGGACTTGGGACTTTGGACTTTGGACTTGGGACTTGGGACTTGGGACTTGGGACTTGGGACCTGGGACTTGGGACATGGGACTTGGGACTTGGAACTTGGGACACCAAAACTTTAAATCGCTTTTTCTCCCCTTAAACGTGTGAATTCGGCGTTTTTACGATTTAATTTAAAAGCTTGGCAGATCTCTAGCTTTGATCGTTCACTGTACCCAAAATTTCTATCCGATTGTCAAAATTTTGGTCTCATTTTGTAGCTGCCAGTCTATTCTTTACGACAAGTACAAATTTGTAATATTATTTGCAAATACACTTTTTTTATGAAGGTAAACTCCCTATCCACAATGAAGGCCACTCCGCGTTCTCATTTTCCACTGGGCTTCCCACTTTTCAATATTGTGTGCGATCTCATGTCTTGAATGTCGTTACTAGTCCTATTCGTTTTCTGGATTCGCAGTATTTTTAATTGATATTGACTGGCCTGTTGTAAAAGGTCCTTAACAGCGCTAGGGTAATTGAGTGATCTGACATTGCAGGATCCAATGTCATAGTCCTTTTTTCGCTTGCGAGGTCGTTGCCGTGAGTCCAATCCATCCCAAGGACCATCTGCAGGTGCCATATATGCATGTTTTTTTAATCTTGAAAAGCCATCGGGCTTTGCTTTTTCCTGTGCGCGGACCCGTTTTGAACTCTTTTAATCATCTTCCTTTCACTTTAGACACTGGGAATGGCAAAGGAGTTGTGGCGGGTCAGCCACCCACACGCAGCGAATAACCTGCAACACCTGAACAACGGACCGACAGCAAACATCCAGCCCCCGACTGCCACGCACGCATCGCCCATCTTGGTTGTATGAATGCTCAGCTGAGCATCAGATAACAATCGTCAGCATATGGATGCTCGAACGACGAAACTCAAGCGCGTGCTCCAGATAATGCACCGCAGGCAGTCTGGCTGGTGGATGAGATTGGACGTCTCAAGTATCAATAATGCATATTCGTCGGCAGTGGATGGCGATCACCGTGGGTATGGCCGGGCGTCCCTTGTCAGCAGTTTATGCACATTTAAGTGGCTAGCGCGTGAATTCTCTGCGAGTTCTAGTTCGATTTCTAACGTTGTGACAACGAGTCGACAATTCAAAATTATATTCTCAATATTTTAGTTATGTCTAGAAATAATTAAAATAAATATCTTTATGGGACAGTACAACCACCGAGGTTTTAACCCATCCCATACCTGGCGATCCTGCCGAGCGAACATCACCTCAAGGTCTACGATACGGTCCACGAACATCAGGACCACGAGCTAGTAAGGCTACAGATAACATCACCGCTGATGATCCACCAACGCACATCAAAGGGTACGCTGGGATTCAACGCAAATCGAGCATCATGCAAACACCGCCTACAACATCGGCACAACCAACAACAGTCACACCAGCCGGATCCACGCTACACAAAGGGATTCCCGGCACGAATCGACCAGCAGCCACGCCGACAATCAACATACCATCAGTCTGGCATGAGGATTTAGACCTGTGGCTGGCCCGCGTCGACGCGACGCTGGCAACTAACACCGTCACGCAGGACGGTGCCAAATCCAATTAGTTGGTGGCAAGCCTCGAAAGGGAGGCACTACGACAAGTGCGTCAGGCAGTCATCAAACCGCCGCCCGAGGATAAGTACGGCACCCTCAGCAACGCACTGTTAGCCGCCCATGACATCCAACGTCAGAGCTTCCAGGACAAGCGAGCTGCATCACCAGACAACGCCGCGGCAAGTAGTCGCCCGCACTCCAAGAACACACGCCCATCACCAGCGTCTCGACAGTAATCGAGCCCAAGAATCCACCGGCTTCCACGCCCCGGCCATCGAACCAGCTTGACGCCCTCACGAACGAACTCCGTAACCTCGCCAACAGGGTGTCCAACCTCGAGGACGCCGTCGCGGCTTTGTCAACCCAACCTGTGCGAGGTGATCGATCGTCGGAAGACGGCGAAGTCGCCACGCTCCGCCCTCAGCCGTGTTGGTTCCGCCAACATTACGGGCCGCAGGCTAGGAAATGCCGGCCTCCGTGCACTTATTAGACACTCGACACGATCGACGCCCGCCAGGATGATGTCCAAATCCCGTGCCAGGAGGTACATCGCGCCATTCAACCTGGCACCCAACGACCGACACACGCCAGCGCAACGCCAACACGGCACAACAGGATACCAACGATCAACGCTCAACACACGCTAGGACAATGTCCAAACAACGTGCAAGGATGCGCATCGCGACATCCACACCTAGCGCTTAAACCTCGACACACGCCCGGAAGTTGTCGCAACCCCGCGCCAGGAGGTGCACCGTGACATCTGAATTATAACAACCGCCCAACGAACGCAACGCGCTACCGTCACAAAACCCGCGCAACGATGCGCCCGCGATACCCCGTCCAACAAACGCACCGAGCTACCGTCGCAAAACCCGCACAATGCGTATCACCGGCATTTGCTGCTCAACACCCGAACAGCCATTAGGATCTGGTAGGCCGCACGAACCACCGTAAGCGTGACTCCAAGCTGATACGCGTCTCGAACCACGGCCCAACGGCCGCTCTATATCGTGGCTTCACCACTGCAGGTGGAGTACTGTGGCGGATCAGCCACCCACACGCAGCGAATATCCTGCAACACCTGAACAACGGACCGACAGCAGACATCCAGCCCGCAACTGCCACGCACGCATCACCCATCTGGGTTGTATGAATGCTCAGCCGAGCATCAGATAACAATCGTCAGCATATGGATGCTCGAACGGCGAAACTCAAGCGCGTGCTTGAGAAAATCCACAGCAGGCAGTCTGGCTGGTGGATGAGCGTGGACGTCTCAAGTATCAACAACGGCAGTGGATCGCAACCACCGTGGGTATGGCCGAGTGTCCCTCGTCAGCAGTTTATGCACATTCAAGCGGCCAGCGCGTGAATTCTCTGCGAGTTGTAGTTCGATTTCTAACTTTGCGACAACGAGTCGACAATTCAAAATTATATTCCCAATATTTTAGTTATGTGTAGAAATAATTAAAATAAATATCTTTATAGGATAGTACAACCACCGAGGTTTTAACCCATCCCAATCAATGTACGACTGCTCACTTAAAAAAGTAAGGCCCAACGGCTTTTCAAGAAAAAAGAGAATCGGCCTAGCGATATCGAATACTAAATAATTGGCTTCAAAATATGTCTTTAAATGCAACCAAGAAATATGCACTATGAACAAAGTTCCAATTTATTTTAGGGTAATGTCTTTTGCTCCAAATATCGTTACCAATCTACCATAATCTGATTATTTTTCCCACGATAGAGCACTGAACGCTTAAAATATTCACATATTGATGCTAATTCAAAGAAATCATTAGTTGAGATGTCTGAGCATCATATCTAAATTGGAAGTATTCTCACAAAAACACAAACAAAAACAATTCGATGAATTTATCTTCCTATGCTAATAATTTTTTGTTGCATTATCTGAAACTGAATTTATTTTTGGTCGCATAAATTGAGCCAAATAGCAGGCACTACTTCAAGGATAGAGCTTCAAAAAGAAATGCGGTTAGTTCACTCCAAATTTATGCTCAATAAAACGGCTAGAACTAAAATGTAACTCTGCTAAATACAGACATATGTGCTTATCCTTATTTATAGATGAGAAAACCTGAATCGCATTCATTTATAATTATAGATATCGAAACGAATGTAGAAACTTGCATATTGCATTAGTGTGGAAAATCAATTCAACCCAATCGAAGGACCTGCAGGCTTCGATGGAAGGGAACAATATCAGACGATTCGTGGCACCAAAGGATACATCGTTGAAATTGAATGGAAACGAGTGCTTAAAGCTGTGCATGCATGCTGACGTTACATTGTGCTGGAATTCTTTGGACCAAACTGTTGAGTTATATGTTAGGCAAGTCAAATCCTTGAAGTAAACTCAAGATGTTGCATACATTTCCCAGTATGTGATACACATCCATATTTGCAGCCGCACTTCTATGTATCTTAGAGCTAACGAGTTCTATATGGGTAAAATATTACAGTTTAGGATATCAATGTGAAAATGCTTCGATTTTATTGAAAAGGAATTGTTGGTTTAAAACCGCATAACTTATGTATCATCTTAATTTGCGCAATATTGTTACATGTACAAATAATTACATGTACAAATAATTCTGCGAGCTACTGTCGCAATTGTTTTCATAATCATTAAGAACGTCAACAAATAAATTTACTCGAACCCACGAGAACCCAACAAGCATGATCAACATCTGCAAGTGACGTCACTCCATTCATTAATTTGCTCGAATCTACCAGGTACCTCTCGGTAGAACATTCGCCAATGTACGAGAAATGGGTAAATAGGTAGAGACCCTAAATAAAGGCGAGCTGAATGAATGGGGAGATCATTCATTCGACCGCGATAAGAACTGCGATAGTATGTGGGAAGCGATATTATTCGAGTAGTAGAAAAGTGATTTTCGTAATAGTGAAGTGATTTAGAAGACAATTGCGATAAGAAATTTATGGACAAGTGTTAGATTTTTCATAGTGAAAATTAAAATTAGTCAAAGTGTAAAATCGATTATTGTGCATTTGTAATTAAATAAACTCTTTTAACTTAAATAAAAAGACATTGCGTTTTCACTTTCCCGGAACATTAAAATTATTATTGGCCGCGAGCCAAAAACACGCGACAATATGTTATTTGAATTTAGAACTGCCTAATAAACTACGTTTTCATATACTAACTTAAAAAGATGTACAATTTTATCAAATGAAACCTCAAAATTCTTTTGAATATCTGAGAATTTATTTTATTTTATAATTAAATACCAAAATAGTAGTAGTACACCTTACTTGTAAATACAGATTACTCTCACAGGATGTAGAGATTCTCCTCTTGCCAGAATGTATCATGAATACTTTATGCATTCTCTCAGAACTTCAGATTCTTATTGCAGAAGACCGAAATCCCTGGTACAAAACTTTGCCCACATTTAATGTGATAAATTGAAAATCTGTTCGGTTGTCACCAGAAATATTTCCATCGGTTGCCTGGCTTCTTCGATTTTCTTCAGTATAGACTCGTCACTCCTACAGCCCACTGCAACACTACATCTGTCGAGTATTTCGCACGAGGACGATGCTTGGGTGAAAACATGGCCACAGAAATTTTCCAGAATAAGTTGTTTGAATGGATGAAACCAGGATGTGTGCTTGCGGCTAAGAATATAACATGCGGGAGACCACGGAACAACCACACATGATTCCTCCCCGATGAAATTCATGTATTTTCTGGTCCAGTTCATTTCTAATGTCATCTGAAAGAAAATCCTATTGCTTGGTAATCTATCTGAAAGCCTTATTGCAATACTAGAATCGATTCGATTGACACCCTTTGCAGCGAAGTATCTAAGGAGATAGTAACGATCGGATGTAAGGAGTACTATGACCTAATGCAGAAGCCATTCATAGTTCAATATATGTGTCCAGCTGTGCAACTAAGATGTATCGCGCAACGAAGAAATTGATGGCGCTAGGATACTGCTTTAGAGCAAGTAGTAGAAATTTTCCGATTTTCTTATCCGATGGTATATTATTTATATGGTTGAAATGGAGGTCATCTATTGAGAATGCAAGTCCATTCAGGATAAAAGCATCACACTTGGGACAGTGCATTCAATGAGAATGGTAGAATGAGAGAAGTAAGTGCATGAAATCGGTTCAAAGCACACAATGAAGTTTATTGGAAATCTAATATGTTTTCATGCACTGTCTTTTGTCTGAATCGAACACAGAAGTGGTCTTTGTATTGCAATTTCATTTCATTGTGACATTGCCGAGGTTGTAATCAATTTTATAAAATTAAAGTGAATTACCTGATAGAATTCGTAGACACAAAGATTGATAGAGCAATGAAAGGATAAAACTTATATGTAATGAATTAAATACTTAGCAATAATTAATAGTTAAGTTTAAAATGTTTGTTAATGCCTACTCGGCCAGCATCACGAATTTTAATTTGGGTTAAGTCCGAATCTAAGCGCGAATTTGATTTAGGTTAATTTTTTTGATTCAGTTAATCAATGTGGGTTTAACGTAATTTCAATTTGGTCAATTTGTAGATTCAATTTTAACATCTTGTAAATTTTCGATGTACAATCAATTTTGTCACCTTATGTGACTCTAAAACTTTTGAATGCCACCGTATGCTAAGTTGAAATTTCTAGCTGACGCGCACGAGTCAGCAAAATATTATTCAAGCATTTTACCAGCACGCATTGTAAGTTAGATTCGGATCATTTTGCTAAAGCGCAGGTGTCGGCAAAATGTATTCGGATCTTATATTGTGTATCAGATATCATGCAATGTGCATCTCCACATTCTTTCCCATATCAGACGCAAGCGTCAGCGGTTTCCTCACGAAAGACGCTTATGAGCACGCAAGAATCAGCGTTTTCTTGCATGGAAACTGCTGACGCTTGTCAGAAGAGAGAGAGGTATTGAGTTTTAATGAAACTTGAAGATTATCGGACGCATAAAATGTATTCAAGAAGGAAGGCGAGTCGGTCTAGAATTCGTTGAAGGTATCGATTAATGTAAGGCGGCTTGGTGTATAATTAATTATTACGGTTAAATTATAAACTTATTGAAATTTAATTTAAATTTAGGTTGTTTTGGATAAGAATTTTGAGAAAATACAGTATCAGGACTAAGTCAGAAGTCTTATTTGAAGTTATTTTAAAAAAAACTTTAGTGCTTAGTTAAACATAACAAGTTCGTTAAACAGGATATTCGAAATTACTATTGTGATTGAAGGAAAAAAGGAAGAGGCCAGGGCAAAAGAGTCCTGACGCAACATTTTGGAGGCCCCGGAGATATTGTTTTCATTGGAACACCAGTGGTTATTTGGAATACCAGTGGAATGCTCGTTTTATTTGGAACACCAGTGTTTCAAGTATTGGTTGGTGTCGTGCCTGGCGCAGGAAAATGCCATTTTTACAAGCAAGTTACGACGTTATCAGGCCTTGGAAAATCCGCCAAGAAGGACGACGGCTCACCTAGAACCACAAGGATTTGGTTTAAGGCTAAAGCGGAGGCGATGTGGCAGCGCTGGCAACAGTTGGATGAACTTCATCAGTAATTCTATGAATCAGGTGAGGATCCTGAAGCGCAGGGCTACAATTTGAAGGAGCACATCCGGTTGGAGGAGGACGCGTAGGATTGCATTCTTCGCTTGCAAACGAAACTCGACGCCATTACCGAAATGCCACATTCGCCTGTCCCGCTCGCTGCAACTCCAGGCTTGTTGCTCCCAACAATTGCCTTGCCCACCTTCAACGGAGATTAACTGCACTGGCGACAATTCCGAGATTTGTTTATGCAAGTGGTGCATAACGAGCCGATGTCCGTGAGTCAGAAGCTTTGGTATCTGAAGGTTAACCTCACTGGAGAGGCTGGGTCCTTAATTAGAAACTTTGCGTTGTCGGACGAAAATTATCTAGCTGCCTGGAAGACACTTAACGAGAGATTTGATAATCAACGACTCTTGGTGTCAGCCCTCATTGACAAATTGATCAGGCAGCCATCTCAGGCCAGTAAAAAACCGTCAGTGGTAGCCATAAAGTTGCTGCATGACACCATACAAAAGTATCTCAGAGGCCTGGAAAACCTGTAAATATCCACAAGGGATTGGAATCCATTGCTACTACACGTTTTGCTGCGAAAGTTGGATTCGAAAACGCATGCCCTCTATCAGCAATCTTTGGCTGACCCGCGCGAGCTGTCATCTTTGAAGGGTTTACTGGATTTCCTTCAAGTGCGATTCCAGGCACTCGAAGCACTCGGTGGTACAACTAAGGACCCAGAACGCAACCGCAAGAAGGTTACTAAGGCTACCGTGGCCACCAAGACTGCGTTGCGATGCCCAAAGTGCTCGCTGGATCACCTGCTGTACTACTGCCTGGAGTTTCTCCACGACAACGCTGCGAAGAGGCTGAGCTTTACACGTTCAAGGAGGCTGTTTATAAATTGCTTGCGAGAAGGTCATCAGGCTTCCGTCCGCGTGGCAAGAAGCTGCAACGAGTGCGCCAAGAAATATAATACACCGTTGCATGTGACGAGAGATAGTAATTTCAAGCAGCCCAGGATGCCAACGCCGTGCTCCACGGTCAGGATGCCAGATGTTCAACCACTAACTGCGCCGCCTGCCCTCACTCTGACGACTCTCATGCAACGTGGATCCAGGAAAAATGTTCTACTGAGCATAGCCATCATTAAGGTGGTTGTCAGCAATGGGAGAGGGACTCACTGCCGAGCAGTGTTGGACCCTGGCTCGCAAATCAACTTAGTGACCGAGCGGATTATCATGAAATTGGGTCTAGCGTCTTCACCGCAAATTGCACTGATCAAAGGGGTGGGCGGAAGCATTGAGAAGATGCATCGTAGGGTGGATCTTGGCCTCAAATCCAGAGTGTCCGAATATGCCGCGCGGTTGGAGGCCTACGTCCTGAATCAAATCATATCTACTCAACCTTCTCAGCATCTCGACACATCAGAATGGCAGATTCCTAGAAATATAAGGCTGGTGGATCCTGAATTCCACCGAATAGAGCGAATTGACATGCTGCTGAGTGTGGAGCATTTCTACAGAGTACTTACCGTCGGGCAAGTCAAGTTGGGCCCTAAACTCCCTGTGCTTCAGAACACGCTCAACTGTTGGATTGTCGCCGGAAGGGTAGTTACACCTTAAACTCTTCCAGTAACATGTGGAGTTCTCACCGAAGAGACTCAACTGACTCAGGCTATCAAGCAATTCAGGGAGGTTGAGAAAGTACAGATCCACAGCACAATTTCACAGCAACTGAAAGAGCCTGTGAGGTACAATTCACCCAGACGACTCAACGTGAGTCCGATAGCCGCTGGGCAACTCGTAGGACATTGCCATACGAAGATTCATGGCAATTGAGCGCAGACTGGACAAGAATTTCGATCTAACACGGCAGTATTTCAAGTTCAGAGGCAAGTACGAACAACTGGGACATATGGAGCAGATCACATGATCAGCGAGTAAGAAGGCACATTATTTTCTAACGCACCACTGCGTCTTGAAGCCACCAAGTAGTAGCACCACTAAACTGAGAGTAATTTTCGACGCGTCCTGTAAAACATCAACGAACGTTTCTCTGAACGACATCATACATACCGGACCCACGATTCAGGATTATCTGTGTGCGGTTTTGACCCGTTTACGTCTGCCACGCAGCAAATAGTGCTTCAGCACGACGATTGCAGATTTCAACTGGTGATTTGGAGAACAAGTCCAGCCCAGCCTTTGTGATATTATCAACTCAAAATTGTCAGGTACGGCACAACGGGTGCCCCGTACTTGGCAACCAAATGCCTCCAGGTTCTGGCACAGGCCGAACGAATTTGAGCACCCTCGGGCAGCAGCGCACTACACCATGATTGTTACATAGACGACGTCATGACAGGGACAGACAACTTGACGGAGGCAATTCAAAGCAATTGCGTCAGAATTGTGTCAGATTCTTACTAGTGCAGGGATGTATTCACACAATTGGTGTGCCAATTATCCGCATCTTCTGTAGCAAATCAGCGTCGAAGACCAGGAGGTTCAGGTGTATTTCAGCAGCCTTTTAGAAGACTACATCAAGACTTTGGGGGTGATTTGGCTCCCGAAAACAGAAGACTTCCAGATCGGCATTAACTTGGACCTGGCTCAAGTCAAATTCACAAAACGGACGATCGCATTAGACATCGTCCGAATATTCTACCCGTTGGGCATCTTGGCCCTGGTTAGCGTAACCGCAAAACTGTTCCTACAGGCGTTCTGGTGGGCCCATTTTCGCGGTGAGCTACCGTCATTGCGACGGGTTTGTTTTCCTTGACACGTTATTGCCTGCAAGAAACCAGACCAGCTGCAGCTACATACTTTCTACAATGCCTCAGAGAAGGCCTATGGTGCTGTGATCTATGTCAGCTCAACATCCTCGAGTGGTTAAGTCAACGTTCAGCTGCTCTGTGGCAGGTCCAGGGTGGCCTCCATCAAGGTGTTGACAGTGCCGCGTTTGGACTTGTGTGCCACCAAGCTGGGAGTAGGATTAACTAATCGAGTCAAGAGGACGCTCAGTCTGCCGGATGCTTTTCATGTCCTCTGGACTTATTCAGAGGTCGCATTGGCGTGGGTCAACTCAACCGCTTCATCCTACAGCACTTTTGTTGCCAACCGCGTTTCGACCATTCAATCGTTGTCAAAACCAACTCAGTGGTGACATGTGGCATTCTACGACAATCCTGCGGACATTCTGTTCCATGGCCTGGTGCCAACCGAGCTAAAAGACTGCAAGCTCTGGTGACAGGGGCCGCCCTTCTTGATCGGGCCTGAGGCAGACTGGCTGCCTCCGTACAAGGGTTCCAAAGCCTGTCAAGTCAAGCGGAAGAAAATCAAGGTTGCAATCATAACAACAGCTAGTGCAAGCAACCATTCAGGTTCAACACGGCAATGCATTTGGAAGGCTTCAACGGATGGTCGGTTATATGCTACTTTTTGTGCATTATTGCAGGACAAGCTCAGTGTCCTCAAGCGCGCAGCCGTGCAGTAACGAGTCACGAACTCTCCAGACCAACCGGAGTGATCGTGAAAGGTATTCAGCAACATGATTTTTGTGAGGACCTGCGAGACATCCAACTACAGAGGCAGGTCAACAGGAACAGCCTCCAATCGGGTCTGGCTCCTTTCCTGGATTCAGACGGAATGCTGCACGTTGGCGGGAGGCTGGCGGCATCATAACTCGCCTTCTACTTATGAGGTTACTAACGGCGGATATTCATCGCAACAATTGCCATTTCGGAGCTCAGGTACTGTTAGTTACCACAAGACAGCGCTTCTGGCCTATCAAGGGGAAGCAGCTACCACGGGCGATTGTTCAAAAATGCGTGCGATGTATCAAGGCAAGGCCACAACTGTTCAATCAGATTATGGGGAATCTACTAGGTGCTCGCATGCAAGCGGCTCGCCCGTTCATCCTCTCAGGCGTTGACTTCTGCGGACCAGTGGTGATACACCACCGAGGCAGAGGAGTGTGGCCTCAGAAGGGATACATCGCTTTATTCTGCTGCTTCGCTACCAAGACCGTCCACCTGGAATTTGTGAGCAATCTCAGCACAGAAGCTTTCATCGGGAGACGAGTTCTCTGTAAGGACATTTTTTGCGGCGGTGCGACCAATTCCGTAGGTGCGCAAAATCAGCTACATGAGCTGTCTTCTTCACTTCACTCAGCCGAGGGTCAACACAAGGTGACAGACTGTTGTAACACTCGGGGAATACAATTTCATTTCATCCCTCCTCGCATCCCTCGCTTTGGTAGATTGTGGGAGGTGGCCGTCCAATCAGCCAGGAACCTGCTTCGTCGAGGCGCTTCATCAGCCAAACTCACATACGAGGAACTGCACACCCTGGTGGTCCAGGTGGAGGCCATTCCCAACTCCAGGCCTCTAATTGCGATGTCTAACGACCCCAACGACCTTGCAGCGTTGACTCCAGGACAAATCCTCATCGGTAAACCCCTCACAGCCATGGTGGATACTCGGGCGGAGCCTGTCATGATGGACTTCATTCCCGGTGGAAGCGGATAAATCATTTGAAGGAAGAGTTTTGGTGAGGATGGTCCCGCGAATATTTGAACCAACTGCAACATCACGTTAAATGGCGACAAGGTCAACCAAATGCTACTCGGGGAACCATCGTCAGCATCAAGGACGATAACATATCAACTATGAAATGGGGACGAATCATGGAAACACATCAAGGGGCTGACGGCTTTGTCATAGTTGCAGACGTGAGGGCAGCCACTGGAATAGTAAGAAGGCCCATCCATCGTGTAGTAGCGCTACCAGTGATCGAGAACACTACACTAGAAGTAGTTGATCCCGAGGCAAATACTCTAATCGGACGCGTGGCACAGCATCAGGCAGATACACCCAGCAATTATCACAAGAGCCTTCACTCCAGGGGTAGAAGGACACCACTCCTATCGCTCCTGCTGGTCTGTCTACTGATCCCTCTTACAGTGGCCAATCTCATTAAGGTGTCATCAACTAGACCACATCTAGGATTGCATTTTCAATCATTGGGAAATGCCTTCCTGTCGACAAGCGAGTGGAAACTCTTGGTCTAATATGACATGGGGTCCTACTGGACGGAGCTGGCAACGCTGCAGAACGGCACGATCTAGCTGCAACAACTATGTGATCATGATCCTTGGACCACCAACTGCTTACATCTGCATGAGCAGTTCCGCCACTTGACCGACCAGGTTTCCAAAGTAAACCAGGTACTGAGGATCAGGTCAAGGGGAGGAGCAATAAACTCAGTAGGTGGCCTGGCCAGGTCATTGTTCGGAGTTCTTGACGAGGAGTACCCTAGTCAAATGGCTTAGATCATCAAGACGATGCAGAGAAATCAAAGCAAGCTGCACTACCTCCTCAAAAATCAAACATCAATCATCAACTCGACATTAAACCTCCTTGGCAAAACGGAACAGATGGCTCAAAAACGTTTCACCTCCATTGAGCACGAACTGGCAAAACTCTCCAATGAGATCAAGAGTCCGCATCTTGAAGGCACCATAGCTCAAGTTCCAAAGTTAATTTCAATGCCATGCTTATAGATGACCTTGGTGACTCAATCTGCAACGTATTCAATCCAGCATCTTAGACGTTATCATGAACACAGCATGGGAACTTCAAACCTCTGCTGTTGTCTCAACAGCAATTTAATGCAATGATAGACATCAGGGATCACTTGCCGGAGAATCAGCATCTTCCTATTGGCTGAGAAGACTTTCTAAAATTATTTGGGTTAACACCTATCAAAATCAAGGCAAATGCTGACTTCACCCTTTTCGAGCTCAGGATGCCACTCATCGATGTATCAACTTTCGAGCTGTATCGAATCCGACCAATATCAACGGCGAAACGTAACCATCTCATCGTCATACAGCCTACCGCACCTTATCTCATCATCAGCCCACATCGCGACGTATACTATCCGCACAAAGAAATGAGCTACGCTGCCTGTAACTGAATGGAGCCAAACATCCACCTATGCCAACAGTCTCATCCGTTATATCACAGCTACCCCATTGTGGGCACTTGCAAGGTAACGCTTCTAAAGGGAATGCTGACGGTGACCAAGAGTCACCTGGTTGAGCTGCCTACATCCTGCTGGCTCCTGACTGCACGGTCAAGTCCGATGGAATGACCTTCCAAGGTCACCGCATTTACGAATCCTTAATCAAAGCGACTCATCCCAGGGCCAATTATTCCGCTGCTGATGGCAATTGGGACCATATACAACAGCACATTGTTCCCACACCTTTCTTGACGCACGCCTCGGAGATCAAAGACCTGCGAAACCAACCCAAGGCGCAGGATCTTTCTTGGAGTGACCAGCCGGATATGCATGATGTTCACCAGTATGCGCTGGAATACCCGAGCTTCATCGCAGTGATCGCTATTGTCGTCTTCCTG
This sequence comes from Odontomyia ornata, assembly GCA_963969285.1. Classification (NCBI taxonomy): domain Eukaryota; kingdom Metazoa; phylum Arthropoda; class Insecta; order Diptera; family Stratiomyidae; genus Odontomyia; species Odontomyia ornata. Next base: position 449,969,778 of record OZ017738.1, read on the forward strand.
TGATGCAAGGCCAAAAATGCAAGCTGCCAATCACGATCGTAACAACCGGGACCAGTTCCACTACCCAGACGTCACAGCCTGCCACACACACTGGAAGAGGTTGAACGGACCGTTCAACGGGGGGAGGGGGGTGGATGTTAATGCCCATTCGTCCAGCAGCGCGAATTTAAATTTAGGTTAAGTTCGAATTTAAGCGTGAATTTGATTTGGGTTAATTTTTTTAATTCAGTTAACCAATGTGGCTTTAACGTAATTTCAATTTGGTCAATTTGTAGATTCAATTTTAATATCTTGTAAATTTTCGATGTACAATTGATTTTGTCACCTTATGTGGCTTTAAAACTTTTGGGAGCCACTGTATGCTAAGTTGAAATTTCTAGCTGGCACGCACAAGTCAGCAAAATATTGTTCAGGCATTTTATCAGCATACATTGTAAGATTCGGCTCATTTAGCTGAAGCGCAGGAGTCGGCAAAATGTATTCGGATCTTATCTTGTGTATCAGATATCATGCAATGTGGATCTCCACATTCTTTCCCATATCAGACGTGAGCGTTAGTGTTTTCCAGACAAGAGACGCTTATGGGCGCTCAAGAGTCAGCGTTTTCTTGCATGGAAATGGATGACGCTTGTCAGAAGATAAACGCTCATGTATTGAGTCTTAATGAAGCTCGAAGATTATTGAGCGCATAAAATGTATTCAAGAGTTCGGTTGTTGAAGGACGACAAGTCGGCCCAGACGTCATTGAAGGTGTCGATTAATGTAAGGTGGCTTGGTGTATAATTAATTATTACGGTTAAACTATAAACTGAATTTAGGTCGTTTTGGATAAGAATTTTGAGAAAATACAGTAGTAGGGCTAAGTTAGAAGCCTTATTTGAAATTATTTGAAGAAAAGCTCTAGTGCTCAGTTAAACATAACAAGCTCGTTAAACAGGATATTCGAAATTACTATTATTATTGAAGAAAGAAAGGAAAAGGCCAGGGCAAAAGTGTCCTGACGCAAAAATTGATCAATACAGAATAAACTTTAAACTGATCAATACAGAAAGTAGGCTTAATATTTTACTAAAAACCATCCACATAGCTTTGAATATGAAAAGATACTTGCTTTGCTTATTTAAATTACACTTAACCCTTAACAACCCACAAGTATCTCGTGGAATATGAATGAACAATCGATCAAACGACTGAATGAATGAACACCAACTTATAGAATGGATACAAAATCCTTATGGCTCATTAGGAAGTAATTAGAAATTACTTTAGGCAAAAGTACACAAAAGTACTTTTGAAAAAGTAATTAAATTTTGTTATGTTTAGAATATATTCTTTTTAGGGAAAACAAGTTTTTGTGTATATAAACTGGTATGAAAGAAAAGATTCCTCAGAATATAGAAACTAAAAAGCGATACACATTGTACGAGTATCTGCAATATCGGTTTTTATAGAGAATATTTTTTAGTGGAAAAATTGCTTTCAATGAAAGTTGCGGGAAAGTTGAATCAACTTATAGTACTTATAGTGTTTGCATTTGTAATCTACATTATTTTGTTTCAGATTTTTGGTCTAAAAATTGCTTGAAAATAAACTGACACCTCAGAAAATTCAGCGCATTCTTGAAAAAAGTGTGGACGAGAATGATTTGGTATGTAAGTTCAATCGCGATTATGAGAATTCAGCGGTTGACCCCCTGTTCGGAAAGTGACAGTGTACAAGCGGAATCAGCATTTAAAAGCGACCGTGAACAATTTTGGAGCGAGAGCGATGAACAACTGTTACAAGGGTACGCATCGCTTTGTACTTGCAAAGCAAGGGAATGATATAGACGTCTGAATCTAAGAAGCAAAGTCATACTCCACGACGCAACATAATTCGCGGCCGTATTCACAAGATGGTTCTTCCTCCTAAGCAGAATACGTTGACCTGATACAGGTATTTGGAAATTCGATATTCCGATAGATTTGCGTGTTTACTGCATTTTCTAAGATTTGACGATAAAAATACTAGGTCAGCTAGAAAATCGAAAGATAAACTTGCACCCAATCGAGAGCTTTAGGTGTATGAGCCTTAAAAATTGTGAGATTATCTCGTACCTTTCCAAGGGCGTGTATCGTTCAAGCAGTATCTACTCGTATATAGCAAGCTTGATAAATATGGCATGAAAATTTTGTGGATTTGTGATAGCAAAACTAGCTTTCCTCTATGTGGTACACTTTATCTTGGAAAGGAGGAATAAAACAGGGTGCCAAATTTGGTATACAATATTTTCAACCAGTTATGTGAATCATACTTTCGAAGTAACAGAAACGTAACTTTGAATTATTACTTTACAAGCCTTGATATTGCGAAATGCTTGGCTGAAAGTGGACTGACAATAGTTGGAACTATGAAGAAAAATAAGGCCTGTATTCCACCAAAATTTCAGCCCAGCAAGGTTCGTGAAGTTGAGTCTAATGTCTTTGGCTTTTGTAAGATTATGACATTAGTATCATAACACCTTATATACGCAGACGAAATAAGAGAGGGCTAATGAATTATCATTTAACAGCCATTTAAGACATGGCGAGATCAAATCAGGAAGCTGCTCAGTCATCTGAACCTGTCGCAAAAAGAAATCACTGCTGCCATATTTGCCCTTCAAAAGTATCTAGGACGTGTAAGCAATGTTGTAGTAAATGCAGCCACAATGTTCGCTCCGAACACTCTGTTAAAAAAATATTGTTTGTAATGTCTGTAACACATCGTTCAATAAGTCCCGAGACTAACAACGAAAACAACATTTTTTTCAAAAATCATTTTCATTCATCAATATAATCTCCTTTTAGGGTGATACAATCTTTTCAACGCCTTTCCGACATTTCTATACTATGTTTATAGAAGGATTTATCCTTTGCTTCAAAATAGGCTTCAGTTTCGGAAATGACCTCCTCATTCGAGCCAAATTTTTTTCCCTGGAGCATTTTTTTGAGATCAGCAAAGAGCTAGTAGTCGCTGGGGGCTAAATCTGGCAAATACGGGGGGTGGGGAAGCAAATCAAAGCCCAATTCGCTCAGCTCTCTGAATCGTCGACTCGTTGCTGTTTCTGTTCCACTGAAAGCAATCGCGACACCTACTTGGAAAAAAACTTTTTCATGCTCAAATTTTCATGAAAGATTGTAAATGCGCTTCCAGATGATATCTGTGTCATTTCTGCAATCTCACGGACCTTCACTTTGCGATTTTTTATTACAATTTTTAACACTTCTCGCACATTTTCCTGTGTAACGGCTTCCAATAGCCTACCCGAACGTTCCGCATCGCTTGTATCCGTACGGCCACGTTTATACTCAGCATACCAACAACAAATCATTGGTTTCGATGGAGAGGAGTCCGAATAATGTTTTTGAAGCCATTGCTGGGCTTCTACGGTGTAATTACTCATTAAAAAACAATGTTTTATCAACACGCGAAAATCGCTTTTTTCCATTTTTCAAACAAATTACAAAGTGAGTTTACCTTAACCTCGATAACTCTGCTGTCTGTGATCCGATTGACGTAAAACTTTTACATGTTTCATATGAAGGTTTGCACTCTATGGAAACATATCCAGTTTTGTACTACTAGCACCATCTCTGGGCTAGTCTCGGGACTTATTGAACGATGTGTTAAAAATAAATAGTTAAGAAAAGCTGAAATGTATAGTCTATTCCATTTATTTTGCCTTTATTCCCTTTCGCCTTAGATTTCCTATGGTGTCTGATGGACACTAGTGGTTATTTACGTTAGAAAATCATAGACTAAATGCCAGCAAAAGAAAATGTCGAAATCGAGATACGTGAATTTTTTTGGATGAAAAGTAGCTTGTTGCACGCAATTTAGGAATAGTTTAGACCAGCCAATCCAAACACTACCAGGGGCACTTCACCAAGGTAACGTGGTTCGAATAGTGCGTCTTTAAGCCAAACTTGCTTGGGAAACTTTTTTTTGTGGTAGGGAGGTGAATACTATTTATGCACAGAGGGTGGGACTCCCATGCGCGACTGGACTTCCCACTAAACACCTCCCCTGTCAATCTGAGAACCCAGCCTGGAACCGTTTGACACATTACTTCGGGCCAGGTCTCGTTATTTATGCCGTGGGGCGCTTTCAAGCTGAGGAGTCCCTTTCCTAGCGGGAGGGGAGAGGGGAAGAGGAAATGCCCGAAGAGCGATCCCCCAGCTCCAGCGGCCCTGGCTGCTGTGAGTCCCTTTTATGTTTTAGGACTGCCCGAGCATAATATGCCACCTGGTTCCATTTGTCAACCGATTCGAGCATCACCGCAACTTTATTTTCCGCGCTGAGCTCTCTCGTCTCCCTGTAGAGTTCCTTTTGCAGCCTGACCCATTTTGTACACGCAAAGAATGTGTGACAGGCGTTGTCCTCCTCTCCTGGGCAAAACCGACAATCGGGAGACCGTGACTTACCGATCTTGTGCAGGTAAGACTGAAAACACCCGTGCTCACTCAAAAGCTGGGTCAGATAGAAGTCAGTCTCACCATGCCTGCAATTTAGCCACGGTATCACATCCGGAATGAGGCGCGAAGTCCACCTTCCCTTCGTGTGATTCACCCAAGACTGCTGCCAATCTTTGAGTGAGTGCTGTCTCTCCTCGCGGACAACTATCTCCCTTGCATCCTCGTTTCGGCGCAGGTAAATAGTGCGGCACTCTCTGGTAAGGAGGGCGACAGGTATCACGCCTGCAATCACTCTCACCGCCGAGTCGGAGACTGTTGGATATGAAGATTCAATTCTCAGTGCTCCTCATCTCTGTACCTGTGCCAAACGTTTTCGGTATAACTCCTTGCTGAGAGCGTCGCCCCATACCTCTACTCCGTACACTAGCACTGACCCTACAGCACTCATCAAGAGGCGTCTTCTTGATGGGCTGGGTCCCCCTACGTTGGCCATAAGTCGACTCAGAGCCGATATTCCCGAAGCAGCCTTTTCAGCCATTGCCCTGATTTGCTCAGAGAAACTCATCTTTGAGTCGATCAGTAGCCCCAGGTACTTCACCGCTGGCTTCGATTCGATTTGTATGTCTCCAATACTGATCATCCTTACTCTAGGGACTCTCTTTTTTGTCAAGATGACCACTTCGGTTTTCTCTAGTGCTAAACTGAGCCCGCGAACCGTCATCCAGTCTCTCACTTGGCGCATTAGCATATGTAGCCTAAGTTGCGCTTGTTCAACGGTGCCATCAGCAACCAGAGCCGCAACATCGTCCGCATAGCCGATCAAGCACTACTCATCTGGCATCTCCAATCTTAGTAGCCCGTGGTAAGCCACGTTCCACAGGTTAAGACCAAGGATAGATCCCTGGGCAACGCCCGATGTAACTTCCATCCTTCGTTGGCCCTGTGTCGTGTCGTAGAGAAGGCTTCGGTCCTTCATGTAGTTCCTCAAAAGCCACATTAGATATTCTGGAACTTGAAAAGGGTTTTCCAGCGAATCCAGAATATCCACCCATCTAGCGGAATTGAAGGCGTTCCTGGCGTCAAGTGTCACCAACAGGACGATTCGTCGCTTGGTGCAACTATATGCCTCTGCCGTTTGGACCGCATTCACCACTTCTGCAATCGCATCAATGGTAGAACGTCCTGCTCTAAAGCCATACTGCCGAGGAGATAGGTCCTCAGCAGCATGAATCGCGTCAGTGAGTCTTCCTTCCCTTGATGAGTTTCTCTAGCACTTTCCCAGCCGTGTCTAGCATGCATAACGGGTGGTATGCAGACGGCGATTCGGGATTTCCCTTCCCCTTGCTGATCAGCACGAGCCTCGCCACCTTCCATCGTACCGCAAAACTTTGCGATGTACAATTATTTCTTCTAAATTTACGTTAAGTAGTATGAACCCATAAGCCGAAGGAGCATGAACCCATGAGCCGAAGGTCCCAGGTTCAAATCTCATTGGAACCAAGGTAATTTAGTTCAGAGGATTTTTCGGACAGACTACGAGTATTCACTCAGTGGTGATATTTACTGATTTATATCAAAGCTGAGCAAGCATATGGGAGCATGGTACTGACCAAACCAACTTCCGAAAAAATCAATACGGTCATGAAAATGAGATACTCTAACTATCTCTAAGCGGAGGCCCGAGAAGGGCTGCAGTGCTACAAAGAAGGAGAAGAAGCAATATGGACATTAACCAGATATTGAAAAGAAAAAAAAACAGAACCTAACACAAAATAGATCATTTGTCGTTGAAATTAAGATAGCTGAGCTCGACGATAGGTGCCTTTGATACCTCTCCCAAATGTGCAAGTGCTGTTACACAACATCACCCGATTGCAGTGAAGCCTGGCTAGGCCGTTTCCTTCCATAAAACCAGCTTTTCGCTTTTCAGATGCACATGCGGGAGTTATTTCGAAGGTAATGTGCAGTGAATTAAGAAGTGTTATTAATCCTTGAGCAGCAGCGACTGCCTCAGCGAGCTACGATTTTGGACTTCAGTGGAATGACCTTGCCCGACAATGCGTATGCGTACTGGCAGCTAGCTTTCTGCTTTGTCAGGTCTTAAGTTGCAACAACCAATCAGTACATTTTCATCCCTTATACTCCTTTTTGTGAAGGTATCTCGAGCAGTTCTCCTAGGTGGACTGCTCGATCACTACAATGGTGAGATCCCCCTAAAAAACCTTTGAATTTTTTTTTTTGACTACAAAACTTTCATTACCCAAAAACTTCCGAGCTGTTCACAAAATTTGACGACAGTAGCTTCTGTAGTTCCTGAGAAAACTTGCTATGACGCACTGACATGTACCAATTTTAATGTGGTATTGTAAAGCATTTTTTTAATAAAAGTTGAAAAAGTTATTGAAACAGCAACTAACTTATCTCCCTATTTATTATTTGCCAGAGAAGAAAGTCTCACAATTTTTCATTCTGCAGCAAATCGTACAGACAAAGAAACATAAAACAGCTCAGAAATTTAAGAAACACTATTTGTATATTCACGAAGCGAATAACTTTAAGAATATGAAAGAACTATTCAAGTTTCAAATTTACTTTGCAAATTTTTTGTCAGCAAGCCAGCAGCTAAAAAAGAAAGTGTGATGATTGAAAGAGTAAATCTTATGAATTTGATTTTTATGTTAAGATAGTACGACAAGGAAGAAGACACCGGGGCTATAATTAACAGAGGTAAGTATTAACAAGCAAATTTTTCTTAAAATATACCTTCTACACCTCCAGTGCATGTCTTAACTTGTCAATGATATCGCGCCGCATGGCACAGCATCAGTCAGTTGTGCTCCGCACGTCATTTGAGTGAGTTGTGTGCCGGTCGGTAATTTTAAGCAGGTAACGATAATTCTATATCTCAAGATTTTTGATTAGCACAAGAATTATAAAGTGTTATGCTTACGTTTTTTGTTTACCTAGTAGCATATTTTATACTTAACAATTCCGCGTTTCATTTTTGACATAATTGTCGACCAATATTTTATTAAGTTATTTAATAATTTAAATGTACGTTTAGGGCTGTAATTAACAAACCGGAGGGGCTTGTATTAACGTGTTAATATCTACCCCAGATATGGGGGCTAGTATGAACAGCGTAGCTTAATGTTTGGAATAATTATTTTATACGTTTTTTTACGACAGCACGAGAACTTATAAACGAAAAACTACGCGTGGTACCACATCAGCTAGCTGCGCTAGAGATTATGGAGAAGAAAAGAAATTACAGAGATGTAGCAAAAAAATTAGACCTCTGTTATGTTTCTCTTTATAATTTTGTGAAAAAGAAAAAATCCCCGTTGGCAGCACCAGCCGGAAAGGTATATTTCTCGTATGTAGCGTAAAGTTTCGAAAAACAATTTGGCTTGCCTACTACTAAACTTCTTTCTGCAATTTTCGTAGTACCACATGGGTATTTATTAACATAAAAAAAATCTGGCCAAGTTCGTTTTTAGAGACCTTTTATCGGGGCGCAAATATTTTGCTAATTAAATCGAGTTGCACGCGTATGGATTACATATTGCAAATCGGCGGATCATAAATATTTGCAAACATATAAATACCGGTTTCGCCCTTCTCGCATTTGCTGTTTACACTGGTAACCACACAAAGGCTTAAATTGCTCGAATAGTTACTTTCAAAAGATTTCCATAAAAGTTTAATCAGCACGTGCATTGCCATTAATATATACATTTTCAATTTTTTTCTGAACTATGAGGGCCGTCATTTCGATTTTTATTGAAATCGGCTGCTAAAAATATTAAGCTGTAAATTTTCGACTGTTTTATTTGTCATTCGATTTGCATAATTAAATTAAATTAACTTGCCTTAATAACTTATAATTGCAAGTTTCAACGGAATCTGTTGAGAATCTTGGCTGCTAGAGGGCTACAGAAATAAAAAACATTGTATGCCACCCCCCTGTATGGGGAGACCCGCCTGTATGGGGAAACCCCCCTTAAATACCTTAAAATATTTTCTTGCACTGCAAATTTCAAGAGGCACCACTTTTGACCTACGTAGAAAATTTGCTCATTCTAGCTCATGTGGTTTGCGAGAAAACTTGTTATGACGCACGAACAAACGGGCGGACGGACAGACAGACAAGTCGCGATTTTATAATTTTTTAGGGTATTGTTAAAAATATTTTACAATATCTTAAAAATGAACTGGTTTATAAGTTCTTTCAAGTAAAGTCATTTAGAACGTTTCCATGAAAAATATTCATTATTTCAGTTGGCACTAAAATAGCGAATTACACTGGCCTTCAGACCTTTGGGGCTGCCATTTTGAATGCATGCATTTGATTTTGGATTATTTTAAATCTTTGTATGCTAGGACCTCATCAATCAATGTACTATCTCGTTCAAATAGGACTTCTTAAAGCCTTTAAAATTTTGACTTTCAACTGGCCGCCATTTTGTTTTTTGTGACCTGACCTCCATTTACTTATACTTACTTATAATTTCTATCAAACAACCGAATTTTATGAAAATCTGTTGAAAGCTTTGACCACTATTACAACAACAAAATTTTGCACGTTTTTCGACATTTGAGCGGCCGCCATTTTGTTTCTGCCGTACCGACATTGGATTTTTTATTGTGAGATTCATCACATACATCAACAAACCTTTGTACCAAATTTCATCCAAATCGGAGCTATACTTTGGTCAGCACAGAAATCACGATTTTTCGTTTAAAATGGCCGCCATTTTGTTTTTGCCCAGCGGATATAGCTGGTTCTCGAATTTAACCGAGATAATTACCCAATACACCTTTCCTGAAAATTTGGTGAAAATCGAAGCAAAATTGCAACCTCTAGCGTGGTCACAATTTTCGTTATATCCCATATATATATATATATATATATATATATATATATATATATATATATATATATATATATACATATATATATATATATATATATATATATATATATATATATAAATATATATATATATATATATATATATATATATATATATATATATATATATATATATATATATATATATATATGATGCTCTCCGCAATAGGTAAATTTCTCTCGAAAAATTTACCTAAAACAAGTTGGGTAAACAGACCTACGCTCATGTCAGAAGGGTTTTGTATTCAATTTACAAAATGCAGTCACCAGATCGAATCAAATCAAGAAACATGTCAAAGACGATTTTATTGGAGAAAATATGAAATGCCAAGATCATAATATTTTTAACAAAGTTCAATGAATTTCGACTTTTGAGGTTTTTGGTATTGTTATACTCATAAATATCTCCCTTGATAATTATTTCAGATGTCCATCCGCGACGGAGGAAACACATTTTTCATGTATTTCCCCCCTGTGCCCCCACTCAAGCAAAAACTGACAGTTTAACAACTGTTTTGAAAAGCTCCCATGAAAACTATCATTTTATACTCATACCGGCTACGTTTGATGAATTTTTTTTCAGGGGCCACTCTCCTGTGCTGAAATCATCGATTCATGGCCAATTTTTTCGAATCCTAGAATGGTTACAAAACCCTTTTGCTAGGAGCTCTCTCCCACCTCCTTGACTTATTTCACTTATGAGCATTAATTGTAGGTACTCATCTTCAGTCATTCATTCAATTGAATCAAGTGTTCAAAGCATGCACCTTAAACGTTGAAGTTGGGAAAAAATAACTCCAAATTATTCAATCTTCGCATTTAAAACAGCCACTATCTTGTTTTACGATTACTGATACTACTAGCTGAACCGATTCTCAAAGATATACATGACACCTATCATTCCTGAAATTTTCATGCAAATCCTAGCAAAACTGTAGTGTCTGAGTCGATAAAAAGCGCATGTTGTTCCATAGCCATATGTTGCCATAGTAATACATGCAGCGCATATTGTTCCATAGTAATACAGGAAAATTCAAACCGCTATAACTTCGTTAAATATGATTCAATCTTTATGAAACTTTCAGGATAGATCAATCTTATAAACAGACATCTACGTACTGAATTTCATTGAATTTAAGGGTACCACTAAGATTTTATTCAAGAAAACATAAAATCGATAAATCATACTATTACTAACAAAGTTGAGTGAATTGCGACTTCTCACGTATTTGTTGTTGTTGTACGCACCAAGGCCTACATCCCTGATTTTTTTCAGATTTTTCGGATGAAAGGTGTCCAATCGCGAGGGGGGGGGACACAAATTTTTCGTGTATTTCCCCTCCCTGTGCGCCCCTCGAAGCAAATTTTGCCAAGCTAAGACCTGTTTTGTAAAGTACTCATTAAGACCTTTCATTAGATACCCATATCGCCTACCTTCAATGAAATTTTTTTTTGGGGGGTCACTCTCCTATATGGGGAGACCCTCCTTAAATACCTTATAAAATTTTTTTGTAGTTGAACTTTGAAGAGATCACCACTTCACATCTACACACAAAATTTGATGTTTCTAGCTTAAGTAGTTTCCGAGAAAAACTGCTGTGACACACGGACGGACGGACGGACGGACGGACGGACGGACGGACGGACAGACGGACAGACGGACAGACTGGTCGCGAAACTAGTAGGGTTTTGTAAAATTATTTTACAAAACCCTAAAAACAGGCACCACAGTAGAAATGGGTTACAAAAAAACCCGCTTAGTCTTAAATGCTGAACAAGAAGCAATATTAGCAGAGTTCTTGTTGAAGTGTGCTAATATTTATTTTGGGTTGCTGCCCACTGATGTGAAAAAACTGGCTTGTTAATGTGCTAAGTTTTACAATATGGAGAAGGTACCAGAATCCTGGAAAGTTAATGTAATGGCTGGCAATGATTGGTTTACAGGTTTCATATAGAGAAATCAGAGGTTATCGATACGATGCCCAGAAGCCACCAATTTAAGCAGAGCTACTTCGTTCAACAGAACGAATGTTTATCTCTTTCTTGAGAAAAACAGGTCGGTGCTAAAAAGATACGGATTTCAACCATCCCGGATTTAGAACATTGAGGAAACAGGTGGGAACTTTTTTTATTCGAATATTAATTATTCTTTTTTTATTCATAGACCTACCTACAGTTCTATTATTTTTAATGCTTTTATAATCTAACTAGATAGGTACATACATACATACGTATACATAATTTTTTATAGGTGTCACAACTGTTCAAAAGCCGAAGAAAATTGTTGCAGGAAAAGGAATAAAGCAAGTTGGTGCTGTAACATCTTTTGAAAGAGGTGTGCTGATTATACTTGCAGTTGCGACAAATCCTGTTGGGAACTCATACCTTGTATGTTTATCTATCCTCGTCTTCGATATAATGATATGTTTATTAGAAATGGGCTGTTATGCTATATAGAAACGTCGACAATCGTTTAAGCATTCGCACTTCGCACTCCGCCTAGTGTTATACGGTCAAGCGCATACGCCCATTGTCATCAAAACATGTACTTGTCGACCAACGGCAAGCAAAAAGTCTTCATAATTCGCTTCATATAAGCCATAACATTAGCGGCGACAACGACCATGTACATGAGAAGCTTCGGGGTGTGCTTCCAGCGGAGTGACACTGTGAAGAGAACAGAAAAGCTAAGCAAACGCTTTTCCTCGCTTGATTTCTCCAATTCGCCGCAAAGTTTCACCATGCGGGTAAGTGAGACGGAGCGCGGAGGAAGAAGCTTTCGTGAAACGAGAGCGCACGTTTCAACTACTCAGCGAATTTAGGGCGAATTGAGGCCGCAGAATCGTTCAAAAGCAATTGATCGAGCAAGAAACGGCAAGTTATGATAACAGCAGTAAGGGAATTGTTCGAGTAGTGTATTCGCCGCAAAGTCAACAGTAAAGCAATTGTTCGAGCCAGTCAGTGTAATCCGTTCATATAGTTCTTCGCTTCGGTTAGATGGTGAGGTGTAGACTTGAGCCGCGAACCTCATTCGGCTTGGAGGCATTTTACGCTGTGTAGCCACGATCAACTAACTTTACTTTCTTCTAGGCATCCTCCGTCCGTGAAGACACAGTATGGATAGATGTTAAAATAATTAAAGAAGTGTAAAAGTAATTAATTTAAAATATCAACATAAAATAAAACTAAATTCTTTAAACATGTAACTCTCGTCTTTTTGTTGATTTAGTTTAGATGAACGGAGTAGCAGGTAAGTGGTGTTACAGCGAGTTCATTCCCCGGGAGCCTTGATGTTGTATATAGGATACACATCAAGCTGAGCTCCCAGTTCTTACCAGCATGCATAGGGTATACTGGTTTGTAACAAAATTGGCGCAGCCTGTAGGATATCGGTTTTGCAGAGACCACAGTGTAGTGCGCTGTGTAGCAAATTTAAATGGGCTGAAAAATCTATTCACCCAGCCGATATCTCAAACCATTCAACTTCTGTAAGACACCATTGCTACTCATACTGTCCATCAAGCTGGATCAACTTTCTTAAAAAAAAAAATCAAATAATAATGTTTATTATTTAAATAAAAAGAAATAATAATATCAATACTATTCAAACAGTCCATCAAACTAGATCAGCTTGCTTAAAAATCAAATAAAAATTGTAATCATTTAAAAAACAAAAATATAATATCAGTATCTAAATACAATATTGATACTGCTCATAAAGTGCATGAAACTAGATTAAACGACTCAAAAAATAAAATAATAATAATATTGATTGTTCAAATAATAAAAATATAATATCAATATTCATATATAATTTAGGTGACTCATACTTTCCATCAAACTGGATCAACCTTCTTAAAAAAATCAAATAATAATGTTAATTATTTAAGTAAAAATAAATAATAATATCAATACCTTACTATCATATCAATGCTATTCAGTCCATAAAACAAGATCAATCTTCTTAAGAAAAAAAATCAAATAATTATTTCAAACATTTAAATAACAAAAAGAAAGTATGAAACTTACCCAGTCTTCTTAAAAAAAAAAAAAATAGAATCATGTTAATCGTTTAAACAACAAAAATATAATATCAGTTTAATGCTACTCATATTGGTCATCTACCCAGAACAGCCATTAAATAAGACAAATAATTATATTGATCATTTTAATAACTAAAACATAATGTCAACATTCAAATAAAGTATTATTTCTACCCATACTGTCCATCAAATAGAATCAGTCTTAAAATCAAACAGTCAAACAGTCAAATATAACATTAACAACCAATAATATAATCAGGAAAATCTTCAGTTTATATTCTTCATTCATAAATCATGTGTGAAGACCATTCATCTAACTCCTAACTCGTTCAAACCCAACGTAGAATTTATAAAGATATAAAGTTTCAATCAACTGACATTCAAAACACAAAACATTACAAGTAAATATTAAACACAAATAAGCAAAACGAAAACTCTATAGCGAGCAAACAAACGCGTGCCCATTGTTATCGAAATATGATACCACTTATCACTCCAACTGCTTGGACAATACACGTACCCACATGCATATTAAAGTCTTATCTCTTGAATTGAATGAGCATTCGAATTAACTGAAGCATAATTAAAAGAGCAAACAAAAACAAACATTTAACTGCAAATTGAATAGATAGACATCCGGGCAATATTTTTAAGCGAAATAAATTAACTGCGCTAAACAAATACAAAGAATAATTTACATGACAATGGCAATTTCCCAGGGCAAATAACCATGAACTTAAATTAATTTATGTAAACTATGAAACAATCGAATTTTTAGTTATAAGAACAATGCAACAATGCAAACGATTTTACCCCAAAACAAATTATCTCTTTCAAAATCCACTGCAATTCCATCGTGTTAAGGAAACGGAAAAAGTGGCAGTCAAGTCGGTAAAACCCCGGCAAAACTCCAAACCATCACTATCAACAGACACGCTTTTTCTATGTCTAATTGCACAATCACTGGAATGAAAACCAGTAGATTTAACAACAGCCTCTGAGCCGTTGACATAAGCTATCGACGGACACGCTATTTTTAGTTATAAGTCGCTAAAGAAACACATAATAGCCTCTGAGCTGCCCGATTTCAACTTTCGGCAGACACGCTACATATAGTATTAAGTCATATGCAAAAGAGACATCAATTTACCATCCAGTCATAGCCTCTGAGCTGTTGATCGAAAATGGTTTGCAAATACGCTATTAACCAAGAATTTTTTAAACAAGCCACTACGTTTCCTTTTACAATAAATACATTATAACTGCCAACTACTAAAAACATCACTAATAAATCTCTTGCGGAAAGCGCAAGACAATGCAAAACCCACCCATTTCCCCCCCTTTTACTTTACATATGACAACGACATCAAATTGCGTCTTGGAATGCTATAAAATATACTTTAAGATTCTTTAAGCAATCGTTTACTCAAGATCGATATCAAAAATTTAGTAACGGCTAATGAAGTGACCTCGCACGGCACTGTCTTCCAGTAAGGTCCAGGACAGCATTATGCGAAACTAAGTAGACACACACTAGGGAAAAATTGGACGGAACACATAAAGGGTCTTGAATGAAGACCGAAACTATATGTTCCCAAGCCCATATATTGATTGTGTCGCTTCGATCATCTTTTACAATAATTTCTCGCAAGATATTTTCAATGCAGCGTATCTATTCAACAATTCAATAAAAGCATACACTAGAGGTCAGAATCGCTCCTTCTAATTTCAGTTTGAGAAAAAGGTCGACTTAATTTTTTTGTATCAATTCATTAAACATTTCTATACTTAATAAAAAACCTGCATAATCATTCCGATTTCTAAATAATCCACAACTATTTACACATACTGCTGAATACATTTCTAACAACCCTCCCTTTTTACCATCACAAAGAGATAAGAAAGTATGTAATAGACAACTTAAGCCAATTAAGTGACAATTAAATGCATATACCTTAAAAGCTCTTCCTCATACACAATCCCACAGCATAGATAGATTAAAAGCCCTGCCCACTACGAAATGCATCAAGTCGGCTTAATTAAAAACAAATGCTCTTCAAAGCAATTACCAGCCAACCACGAATTAGTACATACATATCATATACCTCACATACTTCCTTGCAATCAGCGCATGTAAAAGCTACAATACATGGCTTCATTCAATTATCTCATGCATCATTGCAGAAGCAATGCTAATCATATCTTCAAAGCTCGTTAGCGGCGAGCAAAAACAATCACATAAACCTTCAATCCATGACTCCCATTCCCATTAACAACATTAACCATGCATATTAAGGGGAAAGTTTATTTATCACACTCACTCGCACCCTATATAGCCAAGATAGCTTATACTAAAGTCTTGGGAATACAACAAAAACGACTCCCAAGCTACATAAATGGAAAGCTATTCTCTCGGCAAATCTTCTTCCGAAGCGAAGCTTGTCCCATACGGAAGATACGACCAACTTGCAATTACCGTACCATAACATCGCCATAACATCGCGTAGCCCAAAAGCACAAGCACCCAATCCCCCACATACAGGGTGCGGCAGCATAACTTCTTTTTTGAAATGCCCGCCCTTAAAGTGCTAACTGTTATAGCGCGGCGCTAGTAGTCTCATTCGAGAGAGGTGATTTTAAAGTTTTGCTCATCTCTTGGTTAGTCGCTATCATGCGTAAAAAGTCGCTATCATGCGTAAAAAACAAGTACCGCTGAAAATTTGTTTTGTTGAATTTTGAAAAAAGGAAGTTATGCTGCCGCACCCTGTAGTACCCAACCCCAAAACTCCATGCATCATCCCACCCGTTCCTTTCAACTAGTCTAGTTATAGCATGAGAAAAAATTATGGAAAAACAGAACATAAGAAAAAAATAAGAAACAAAAAAAAATTAACAAAAAAAAAACCAAAAAGAAACCAGCGGAAAAGAGGGCTGAGTCCAAAATAATAAAAAAATATAAAAAAAAATCATAATCAAAAACAAAAATATAAAAAAGAATATTACAGAAATAATAATAAATAATATAAACAAACAACACGCTGGTACACAAAAAAAGAGAAGGAAAAACGAATTTCAGACAAAGAATGCTATAGCTTTGTAGAATCCTATAATAAACATCCGACTAACTAACAATTACTAATCAAGTAACAGCTATGCACTGATTTGTTTTCCTGCACCTCGCACACGATAGGCATAAGGCCATAATTACGGCGGCGAAACAAATGCCTTCAGAAAGATACAATTGACTAGCAGTCAATTTACTATGGTCTCACCAGAATGCATTGGCAACCAACCTAGATGGATGACTCAAAAGGAGTTTGTAAAATTGATCGATCATTTTATTCATCACGCAAAACTATCAAAAGAGGATCCTGTTTTACTCTTATTAGATACCCATACCTCGCATGTTAATGTGGAAGTTTTAAACAAGGCCAAGAACAACAATCTTGTTTTGTTGTAATTTCCACCACATTGTTCCCGTCACTTACAGCCCCTTGATGTCGGGGCTTATGGGCCATTCAAAAATTATATGAACAGAGCACAAACTTCTTTGATGGCCAGTCAGCCGAGAAAACCAATGTCAATATATGACCTCCCAGGAATTGCTAAAGAAGCGCTACCGTTGGCCTAAACTCCAATTAATATTATCAACGCTTTTAAAAAGTCTGGCATCTGGCCGTGCAACGTAGATATTTTTCAAGAATCTGACTTTGCGCCTGCTTTTGTCACGGACCGCCCAGACCCCAACGATCAAAACCAGCCACTAGTCTCTGAACTGACTGTTAATAATGATATTAACATTGATGATCTGTCACTAGATTTGGAAAACGTTGATGTTTTAGACGATGTTTCTAATTAAGATATAAGCGTGACTAACGTGATATCGCAAATGTCTAATGAACCAATAGCTGGACCGTTCCAACCCGAGTTTCGTCTAATAGAAAACGCGCTAAAAAGTCTGCTATTCTCACTGATATTCCGGAAAAAAAAGTATCTATATATACATAATATTAGAGAAATGAAAATGAGAAAAATGACAACAAAACACCAGATCAAGGGGAACAAAAAGGATAAGGGAAGGGGTAAAAGAAAGGCTGAAAGAAATATAAATGAAGACGAAAAAGTAGAAAAAGTGAAGGAAAGGATATTGAATAAAAGCAATAGCTCTAACGTTGACGACGACTATTTTTGTATCATTTGCAGTGCCTCCTATAACGAAGGTACATCAGGTGATGAATGGATCCAATATATTTCTTGCAAGCACTGGGCCCAAGCAGGATGTATCAAAGGTGATATCACATCATTCTGTTGTTTGAATTGTAATTCAGATGATGAATACGAATTAATATTCTTTTAGTTCGTATGTATCTAAATTCAGTTTATAAGTAAACGTGTTATATGCAAGGCTTTATTAATTTCACTTTCATCATTAAAAAAAACTTAAGTTAATTTTTACCCCTTCTGTTAATACTTGTCCCACACCTCTTAATTCTAACCATAAACGTGAGGTTAAAAATTAACAACAGCCATTTTAAAGAAAAAGCGTTCTATCTACGGCATCGTTTTCATTATGTTTGTTTTGAGATAATGACATAATACCTGAATGATTAAAGCATCATGTATCCCAAAAATCAAGTCTAAATGTTGAATAATTTCTACACTACAACTAAAAATATATTTTTTGTTAAATGTAGCCCCGGTCTCCTCTACTTGAACAATTGAAATATCATCCCCTTGTGATTATAAAAAAAATTTTATTACGGGATTTGTTCAATCTCACCTAGTACGTTTAGCAAAGCATGTTTTTTGAACATTTCGAAGGAAAGAAAACAATTATGAACAAATAATTGGTATGTATACTCTGAATTGCATACGAGTATGCCATACAACAACCTCCAAGTTCCAAGTTTATTAGTTTCAAAGTAGTTCTGTGCTCTCCTGTGCAAAGCTTCGTTCCCTTACTAACCATCCCCAATTTTTTGGTCTTCCAACACATTCTCTGCACCCACGATCCCACGTACATATAAAACCATATAGTTATGAGACAAGAAAATTTCCATGAAAAGTAAATAATGAATTTTCTCCAGTTAACAAGCTTCTCCTTCTTCCCCCTTAAAAAATATTTCTTGATGTCTATTTATGTCAACCACATTCTCTGCAAGGAAAATGATAGTTTCCTAAGTGGCCAAAAAGTAGTTTCAGGATATTTTCCAACTGCGGACAACCATTCCCTAGTAATTGCGGTCTTAAGGTTACACAGCAAAGCGATACAACATCCACTGCGATCGCGGAGCATCAGCCAACGCAAACAGTCTAAAAGGAAAACTTTTTTCTACCATTTCTCACCAAACTTACAGCAAACTACGAACTACGAACTGAACATCCATGAAAAGTTTATTTTGATAATAAATTTTGGATTTTTTCCGTCTTCATTATTCGTCCGTCAAGTTGTTAATAGTCGTTATTTGGTTGACTTGAACTTCCACTTGGAATGAATGTGGAGGAATTATTGTACCAGTTCTGCATTTGCCACTATGTGGCTTGAAAACGGAATTTATGTAATGCTCCATTGCAAAATGATAAACTTGCATTGAACTTTTACATAACGATTACATTGCCTGTTACTATTATGCTCAGTCATGCTACGATAACTTTGGAGGATGGATACGTGTTGTTGCCGTTTGCGAGTGGAAGGTGAACTTTCCAATCTTCCTAATTAAAATTGCACGGAAAAAAGTTTGTTAAGCTTAAGTCAGAAGGAAAACTTTGACGGTTGTTGTATTCATTGGATGTTTTCGTTATCGAATCATTAGCAGCTTTTTCAACTTGTGTTTGGAGTTTTGGAATGTTTAGTTAGAAACTGGTAAATGTGGATAAAAATTATTTAAAATATAAAGCATTATAAGGTCTTCTCGATTTTTTTTAATTTAGAAAACGCTTAACTCATGGATTTTTTTAAATTAAATTTTACAGGGATGTTAAAGCTATTCGAAGAAATGTGTACAAGAGGCCATTTTTTCTGAAATGAGACTTATGTATTCAGCTTAAAAGTTATTGAATTTTCTGATGATTCTGTGCAAGAATTCAAAATCAAAACTCGTTTTTTCTTTAATCTATTTTGCGTTCAATTTGACTACCACATGCAAAATACGTCTATTCTATACAGAAGTAATTAACAAAGTGCTGCTATATCACTTGCAAAGCTATTCTATCCCAATAGACTTTCAAAATATTGACAAAGAAGTCTTTTTCAATGCGCGTCTATTCCTGACTTTGAAAAGCGCGGGAAAACTGGGGAGTTTTTTTTAGGGTTTTGTACTAAAATACAAAACCCTATTGCAATTACGACCTGTGTCCGTCTGTCCGTCTGTTCGTCCGTCCGTCCGTCCGTCCGTCCGTCCGTCCGTCCGTCCGTCCGTCCGTCCGTCTGTATGTCACAGCACTTTTTCTCCGAAACTATGGAGGCTACTGGCATAAAACTTTGTGGAAAGGTCAGAAGTAGTAACTTCTTGAAAGTTCAAGGGCGGAAAAATTTTTCAAATGGGTTTAAGGGGGGTCTCCCCATATAGGGAGGTGACCCCTCAAAAAAAAAATTTCACCATTGGTAGTCGAGTAGGGTGTCATTGGAAAGGTCTTAATGAGATCTTTTCAAAACAAGTCTTAAAATTGCCTTATGAGTACCGAGGGGGGCAGGGGAAGGGGAAATGTACGAACTTTTCGCGTACCCCCCCCTCGCGATTGGAAACCTTCCATCCGAAAATTCTGAAAAAAATTATGAATGTGGGCCTTTATGAGTACAACAACAACAAATACAGGAGAAGTCGAAATTCGCTCAACTTTGTTAGTAATAGTATGATATATCGATTTTATGTTTTCTTGAATAAAATCTAAACGGTACCGTTAAACTCAATAAAATTTAGCAAACAGATGACTTTCTATTTAACGAAGTTATAGCGATTTGAATTTTCCCGTATTACTATGGAACAATATGCCCTGTATTACTATGGAAACATATGGCTATGGAGCCATATGCACTTTTTATCGATTTAGACACTACAGCTTTGCTAGGATTTGCATGAAAATTTCAGGAATCATAGGTATCATGAAAATGAGTACATACAATTGAAACAAGTCGACGAGGCAGGAGAGAGCTCCTAGCAAAAGGGCTTTGTAACCATTCTAGGATTCGAAAAAATAGGCCATGAATTGATGATTACAGTACAGAGGAGTGGGCCCTGAAAAAAATTTCATGAAAGGTAGCCGATATGAATATCAACTGAAAGTTCTCTATGAGAGCTTTTCAAAACAGTTCTTAAACTGACAGTTTTTGCTTCAGTCGGGCCAAAGGGGGGGTTACACCCCCCCTAAAAAATCTGGAAAAATTATCAAGGGAGATATCTATGGGTATAACTAAAACAAATACCTCAGAAGTCAAAATTCTTTCAACTTTGTTAATAATAGTATGATCCTCGAATTTCACATTTTCTCCAATAAAATCGTCTATGATATGTTTCTTGATTTTATTCGTTGCTGGTTACTGCATTTTGTAAGTTGAGTACAAAACCCTTCTGACATGAGCATAGGTCTGTCTACCCAACATGTTTCAATTGTCACTTGTCAAATTTCAGTTTCTAATGATTAGTGGCAAACTGTAGCCTGAAGTGTTTTTTAAAGAAAGTGGATAATTTATTAACAATAAGTTGTATATTCTCAAATGGAGCAGCGAGTATCCGTAGAATATGTAGCAGAAGTTTTAAATGGTGAGAAGGTGCGAAAGCCCGCCAGACAATCTAAAAATACTGCACGAGGAAAGGCAAAGGTTGAACGGATCAATGTAAAGTATTACATACTGATACATGTTATTAATACTGCGATCTTAAAGGTTTAAATGTAAGAAATTACCCAAGAAAAAGTTTTGTGCTCACAAAGGGGCATCATTTAAATGCAGCAAAGTAAATGGAAGGGATCTGGTGTCGTTTCGAAATTCGTTTTATGCTTTCCCCGAAAAAATATAGCAAGATATGTTTATTCTAATATATAGTGAACCACCGATAACAACAGACCGACGCTTAAAAGGAGGCAGCCAGAAGGGAACTTCAATAACTTACAGATTTCGAAAATTAAACGGAAAAATTATGAAAGTATACCAAAAGAAATTCATCAGTGCGTTGAACATATCTAAGGATCGTGTATAAAGAGAATGCAAATAGTATTTGCAAAGTAAGACAGTTCCTGTAGAAAGACGTGGAGGGGACAGGGTATCGGATGCGGACAAAAATATAAAAGAAGCAGTTAAAACTTCATCAAGTCATACAAAGTAATTGAGATTCATTACTGTCGTGATAGGTGCCCCCAAAGGCAATACTTACCAGCCGGGCTGAATATAAAAAAAATCCCCGTTGGCAGCACCAGCCGGAAAGGTAAATTTCTCGTATGTAGCGTAAAGTTTCGAAAAAGAATTTGGCTTGCCTACTACTAAACTTCTCTCTGCAATTTTCGTAGTACCACATGGGTATTTATTAACATAAAAAAAAATCTGGCCACGTTCGTTTTTATAGACCTTTTATCGGGGCGCAAATATTTTGCTAATTAAATTGAGTTGCACGCGTATGGATTACATATTGAAAATCGGCGGATCATAAGTTGTTGTAAGCAGATAAATACCGGTTTCGCCCTTCTCGCATTCGCTGTTTACACAGTTCACAGTGGTAACCACACAAAGGCTTAAATAGCTCGAATAGTTAATTTCAAAAGATTTCCATAAAAGTTTAATCAGCACTTGCATTGCCATTAATATTTATATTTTCAATTTTTTTCTGAACTATGAGGGCCGTCATTTCGATTTTTATTGAAATCGGCCGCTAAAAATATTAAGCTGTAGATTTTCGACTGTTTTATTTGTCATTCGATTTGCATAATTAAATTAAATTAACTTGCCTTAATAACTTATAATTTCAAGTTTCAACGGAATCTGTTGAGAATCTTGGCTGCTAGAGGGCTACAGAAATAAAAAACATTGTATGCCACCCCCTTGTATGGGGAGACCCGCCTGTATGGGGAGACCCCCCTTAAATACCTTAAAATATTTTCTTGCACTGCAAATTTCAAGAGGCACCACTTTTGACCTACGTAGAAAATTTCCTCATTCTAGCTCATGTGGTTTGCGAGAAAACTTGTTATGACGCACGAACAAACGGGCGGACGGACGGACAGACAGACAAGTCGCGATTTTATAATTTTTTAGGGTGTTGTTAAAAATATTTTACAATATCTTAAAAATGATCTGGTTTATAAGTTCTTTCAAGTAAAGTCATTTAAAACGTTTCCATGAAAAATATTCATTATTTCAGTTGGCACTAAAATAGCGAATTGTGCTTGCCTTCAGACCTTTGGGGGCCGCCATTTTGAATGAATGGATTTGATTTTGGATTATTTTAAATCTTTGTATGCTAGGACCTCACCAATCAATGTACTATCTCGTTCAAATAGGAGTTTCACTCTAGACAGGGCAAAATAATTCAATTTTTAAAGAAAATCGCAGCTAAAAATATTAGGCTTTAAATTTTCGACTTTTTTATTTTTCATTCAATTTTAATAATTTCCGGCAAAATACAAGAACATAGTACAGACATTCATAATCTCAAGTTTCATCAAAATCCGTTGGAAAATGTGACCGCTAGAGGGCCACAAAAACATGAAAAAAACGCATATTTAAACGGCCGCCATTTTGAAAATTGTACATGCATGATCACCAAAATATAAAAAACTGTAGGTGTAGGTAATGTCTATCTTGAAACCAAGTTTCATATATGTCGGATCAAAATTGCGACTTTTAAAAGCCTTTGAAATTTTGACCTTCAACTGGCCGCCATTTTGTTTTTTGCAACCTGACCTCCAGATTTTTACGTAATTCTTTAGATACTTATAATTTCTATCAAACTACCGAATTTCATAAAAATCTGTTGAAAGCTTTGACCACTATTACAACAACAAAATTTTGCACGTTTTTCGACATTTCAGCGGCCGCCATTTTGTTTCTGCCGTACCGACTTTGGATTTTTTATTGTGAGATTCATCACATATATCAATGAATGAAATCACGATTTTTCGTCTAAAATGGCCGCCTTTTTTTTTTTGATCAGCCGATATAGCTGGTTCACGAATTTGACCGAGATAATTACTCAATACACCTTTCCTCAAAATTTGATGAAAATCAGAGCAAAATTGCAACCTCTAGCCTGGTCAAAAATTTCGTTATATCCCATATATATATATATATATATATATATATATATATATATATATATATATATATATATATAATGCTCCCCGCAATAGGTAAATTTCTCTCGAGAAGTTTACCTAAAAAGTGGCGTATGCATCAATCGATTTCGCAGTCTAGATTTACCGTGAAGGGAAGTTACTTCAGATCAATTTTTAACGGCTGTTTGAATATTGGTTTTAAAGCACCGTACGAGGATATGGGCTCTGACTGTTTAACCCTTTACGGCGCAAGAACGTGTTTTTGTTTGTTTTAATTGAAAATATGTTAAGATGAGCTATATAATAACGGTTAAAATAGTGAAAAAAATCATATGTAAGGAAATGTATTTATTTTCAAAAAAAAACAATGAGATTCAGATGTGCATCATGGTGTGAAAACATATTAATATTCACGAACTGTGGAAAGAACGGAAACAGTTATTGTTTTTATTAAAACATAAGGCTACGCCACACTTATCACATTCCGTTTGGGCTGCTCCAGTACATCCTGGATATTTACACCGGAGCCTTTTGTCGGTGCAAATAGGCTAGTGCCCTAACTGATCCAATCTGATATCTTTTGGCGGGATGTGCTGACAAGGCCCTTTTTTCTTTTTGTCCTGGACAAGTGCTTCCACATCGCTAGTATGCTTCAGCCGGCTCGTACTTTTATATTTGGCTAAAGCTTCAGCAACTTCTAGTCGGAAATCAGGAAAATTTAGCACCTTGACATTATTTTCCGTGTCAGCATGAATTCTTCTATACAATAACCAAGAATTAGTCATGGTCATGTCCAGGAAATGGTAAAAGAGCCTTATAAACCAACGTTTGCTCCGAAGTCTAATTTTATAATGACCGATTACGGAGTCCATGAGGTCTACACCTCCCATGTGACGATTTTATGCTGCCACAATAAAGGGTCGTTCAAAATTGATTTGTTTCTTTTGCGACCTGTCGAATCTACTTACGATTGATGTGGGATTTTCGCCAGCAAAGCTGGATGCTAGATCCACAATTTTATTATCTCTCCAGGCCACCACCGATATGTCAATACCATTATAGCTTGCAACCTGTTAATCGATGTGCCTTTAGGCTGTTTTTTCTGCTATATATACCACGGTATGACAAGAATTCAATCAAGGGTAGCGATGTATAATAGGTATCAAAAAACAGTCTACAGTTTTGGTTGGCAGGAATCCCTCTGGCAAGTCGGACCTCTACATTAGATGAGGCACCTAATTGAGGCTCGTCATCTGCGCATATATTCTCTTGGCCACTGTAAACTTCAAATTTGCAGCCATATCCACTTGCAGCACAAATAACGAACAGTTTGAAGCCCCACTTGTGGGGTTTGTCTGGCAAATATTGCTTTAGAGCACTTCGTGCTTTGGTTGAACACATTTGTTCATCACCAGACAAATGTTGTTCTGGAGGCACTTTTCTAAAGTTATGATTCAGCTTTTCAATTATTGGCCTGATTTTATAAAGTCGATCAAAATTTGGCTGACTATACGGTAACATTTGAGAGTTATCATAGAAGTGTGGTACTTTCCTCAGAAACTCGAACCATTTTAGTGTCATTATCTCACGTATGTTGGCATAGCCATATTTCTGTGACCAGTACATTCGAACATTGGGCAGGGCAATTATGGACATTTAGTAAATAATTCCAATAAACTGTGTTATTTCCTGGCTTGTAACATTTATAGGTTTACTGGCAGAGATCCACAATGTCGTCAGTGAATAAGTAAGAAAATACGTGGTAAGGCGTCTGTAATTCCAGTATTTCATTTGATAACTTGGAAGATCCCCAAACCTCATCTGGTCTTCATTTAGTTCTAAGTTTTTATTTTTCCAAATGATATTCGTTTTGGGATCACATGCGCTTCGTGAAGTTGTGTTGACTTTAGAGCTGGTACTGGGTACTGAAATAGCAGGCGGTATCTCACATGGTTGAACTGTAGTGCTTGTGCTAGTCTCAGAGCTCGGTAGCAAGATGTCATCTTCCTGATCTTCTAGGAAAGGTATTTCTGGTTCCTCATCCGAATCTTGGCGTAAATTTCGATTTTCCAACATGTACGATGGTTTGGCTACATCGCCGTCGTCTGAAAAGTCTAAGCCATCCTCACTATATCTTGCCATTGGCTTAGAATAGTTTCTAATTCGACAGTTGACAAAGGCCTATCTTGACATTGGCTTAGAATAGTTTCTAATTCGACAGTTGACAAAGGCCTAGAGCCTGAACGCGGAAACCTCAAACTCATATTGAGCCTGAAAAGAGAAAATATTCCTCTCACGAAAAAAGAAATAAAATATAACAGTTTAGTGCAGTGTTGCATCACTGCATCAAAACAAAACTTGAAAGTATCTCTGTAAAAACAATCTGAACATTTGAATTGCATGTTCTTAGCAAAAACCAACAACTAACCTTTACTGTGCAGTAATTTCACGTCAATATTTCCAATATAACCACTCAAAAAAAACACACAACACAAACTGGTCCGTCATTTCAAGTGGCCAAAAATTACAAATAACACCGTCTAGTACAAACGTGGGGAACTAATTCAATAGAATGCTATGCTGCAGATATGCATTGCTGCGTTGAAAGGTATTTTATTCGTTGCTTTGAACGACTTTGCTAGTTTGATGTATGTATGATGCAGATCTGCTACTCAGCGCCGTAAAGCGTTAAGTTTCTCCGAAAGAATCAAGCGTGAGAAAAATCCAGTAAAAAAGTCTGAATTGAGCATAGTTCACAAAATGCGAGGAAAGACATTCTTTCAATTTCTCAAAGAAGAACGTCTGGACCATCTCATCTTATCGTGTGGTTGCCAAAAATAGCTTTTACCAAGAGATCAAGCGGCATATTATAGTAGGCAATTATATTGTATTCGTATGCATTTTGTGTTGTTACCGTATCTTCTAAAATGGCACTGAATACAAATCTGTGACTTTATTCACTTGAACAGAAAACAAAATATCGAAAGGATCGAACGAGATTGCATCTGCAATATACTTTAAGTTAAAAAATTTGGCCTCGGAAGGTTTTGAAACTTTTAGGCTGATGGTGGATGGATGCGGAAATCAGAACGGAAACTCTACCATGCTTAGTATAATTATGTTGTAGTTATCCCGAGCTCCTAAAAATGTTAAATTGGTGGAACTGATTTTTCAAATTCCTGCTCACTCTTTTATGCCTCCTGATAGAGTGTTTGGTCAAATTGAAAAAGAAGTGAAGAAAAGACAAACGATAGTAAGCGTTCAAGAATATCTGAATACTTATGAGAAGTACGGTGTTGTCAGTAGAGACTTTGTCACTTTCATTCACCGGCAAGTCTTCAGATAAACGCAAAATAATGCCACCATTTACACCAAGATTCAAATTTGAAACTGTTGGTGATGTTCCAGTACATACGAGTACCTCAAAATTATGCGTAAGTTCTACAAAACTACATCGAGCAAACATTTTAATGCACCGATTGTGTGGCTTGCTCTTGATATATTGCACTATTCCCTAATGAATCTTACAGGGTATCAAGACTCCATCTACAGAATTGTGCTCATCTGGAGGAATTTTCTTGAAATTCTCCCGAACATTTTCCAAAAATCATACGCTAGATCACTTGTTCTTTCATATCTGCGTTGTTATTCGGATGGAGATTGGACTTCATGTGGTCGAACGTATTTCCTGACATGGAGTCCGCTGTAGTGGTGAATCTGGTTACATGAGCCCAATACATTCTGTAAGTGGGTATCTTTACAATACTTCTTACAACATTATTAGTCCTGAAAGACGTATTTATATCTTTCTACGTTGCATATAAATTAGTCTAGTACATAATGAAGTTAATTATTTCATCGTCGAAAAATAATGAAAATACTACAAAGGAGTCCAGTCGTAGTATTTCAATAGATGTTAAAAGTCTGTTTAGGACTGAAGTGGTAGACTGCTGCCTCAGCGAGCAAAGAATTCGTTCTTAGCTGGGAATGGCTTTGACTGGCGACGCGTAACTGTACTGACAGTAAGCGTTGCGGTGTTGTGGGGGGGCTCTTTCTGCCAGCGTAAAGACCCACTACAAAGAATTTTACGCTTATAATTTCTACGATATGACACATTAGAATCATTCGACAAGTGTCGAAGGCCAAAGTAACCTTTCGAAGGACATTGAACGTAAAGACCCGACGACCCTTCCGACTTAATGTCGCGCGAGATCGGAAACAAGCCCACCACGGAAGTGAATACTCATGTCCCACGAAAAGAATGGGATATCTGGGTATTAGTGGGTCCCCTTGCACCATTCTCAACCGGATCAAAAGATCCATTTGATATCTTGGCCATTTTTATGAAAAGGAAGGCCAATCATCCCTGGCAAGAGCCCCTGCAACGACAAAAGAGGCTTCAAACGTTGCAGGTCCCATACTCTTGAGAAAAGAAGAAAAAAGACCAATTTGTATTATAACATTTTTTTTTTTCTTCTTTAATTTCTGAGAACTTCATTTTATTTGTGAAATCGTACTTATACTGTACTTGCACCTTTTCTCCCTCCTTTTTTTCTTCTTTCGATAAAGTATTTCTAACACAAATACAGGGTTAAATTGATCGTGATTGAAACAATGCCTAATAATTCTATTACTTATGTAAATATTCATGTAGAATAATTTATTCCCAATGGTAAATATAATATTGCATAATAAACAAAATACAAGAGTACTTAACCACTCCTCCAACGATTGCTTGTTGTTGAGGAGGATGCGACAACTACTGTATGTGTTTTTTTTTCTTTTTGAATAATTCAAAAAATTATCATTTGAGGGGATAAGAAATTCTTCACACAATAAGGAAAGCTTCAATAATCCTTCAAATTTATCCCTTATTCAATTCAGAATAAATTTTAATTTCTGGTTTAAAAATCAAGTTGAAAATTCACTATTTTTATCTTCTCTTCACACGCTGCATAATCAGTAACTGTTAATTGTCAAATAATATTCAAAACACGCTCTACAAATCTGCTGTAACCTTCAAGATGATGCGCAAGTTTATTAAATTCAATTCGACAATTAAATTCAATTCAACAATTAAATTCAAGTCAATATTGAAGAAGATAAAGGTAACAAAAATTTGGAACGTTGTTTTAGCAAACCTGATAATAAATTCATCGAATATTTAAAAACCCAAAAGTTTTGCCTGTTGGGTCGTCTGTCAATATTAATCAAAAGAGAGAAAAACTTCCACCAATCAATGTATTTGGGAAAACTGGCAAGGATATGGTTTGGCTTTTGACAGCCGAAAATAAATTAAAGATTTTGACATCAAAAGAGTGAATGCCAAAAACTCACGATTAAAGCCAAGTCACTGGTTGACTTTCAGACAGCAAAACGTTCGTTGAATTTTTAAGAAGTTTCGCACTTTACGTTCACCCCCACGAGCGAGAAAGACCAGACCTTTTTGTTGAACGGTCTGGACAGCGGAAAGGATTCAGTCAATCTGCTTTAGATGCTTCAAGAAAGACTTCACAATAAGGAGAATCAGTTGTTGAACGTAAAAAATACCTTTCTACTTAGTTTAAATTTCGAGCAAAAGCAGTCCAAGTGCTTTTCAAAAAAAAAAGGTAGTTGAACTTCTGAGTGATAACATAGAAACGCCTCTAGAAGAGTGAGGTCAACCAGTGCTATACACGCCAAAGGTTTGGTCATTTGGCTGCCAATTGTGCCATGAAATACAGATGTGTACAGTGTAAAAATGTCCATGACTTAAGTGAGTACAAATTGGCTCACACGGAGCCAAAAGAAACCTATATTGTGTGAGCTGCGGTGTTTTTGATCATCCAGTATCATATTGAGATGATCTCGGGATCAAAATGCAAAAACAAAATTAATCCAAAATAAACTCAAGTACACCACAATGTCATATCAATTAACTTCGTCAAGCCTGGGGTGTCATTTTCACTTTCTGCTAGAGGGCCAACAAACTATGTAAATAAAATAAATAATGTAAGTGGCAATAATGAGCTGCTTCTTAAAATTTACTTGCAACTAAATTCTTTATCGGTAAACAGGATTCAAAAACTAACTTTGTTTTTCAGCGTTTAAATCTTTCAAATGCATCAAAATAACTTGTCATCCAGTCACCTTCCCATGGATAGGATTATTCTCAACTTGATCAACGTTAACTCCGTCGTGAGTCTACATCAACGGGACTGTCTCTTGGAATTCCTCGTCAAGCATAAGCCTGACATCATACTTCTCACTGAGACCCACCTCAATTCATGGCACTCGATGACATTCAAGGAATTTAAATTCATAAGAAACAATAGGGTAAACGGTGATGCGGTAGTAGGCACCGGAATGTTAGTGAGAAGATTCTATTGATTCCAAAATACTCGAATTGATAAATTTGAACTCAAAAGCTTTGAATCTCTTGAAGTTTCCGTTATCAAAACCTCACTGCCAGGTGAAGATAAACTCTTCGTTATCTCTGGCTATGCAACTGGTCGAAATTTTCTCAAGTTCAAGAAAGAGTTCAATTTTTTGTTCAAAATATTCAAATTGAACAGGCTATATGGTTAATATATTCTTGATGGTGACCTAAATGCCAAGCATACATCATGGCTAAGCACCAACAATAATCACAGGAGCGTATTCTTGAAATCGTAGTAACATAGAACCAAATTGACTGCAGGTGCAATCTATTGGATATTCTGACGAGGATTGAGCCATTTTGTCACTAGAAGGTGTACGTTGTAATATATCGGGCAACACTAATCAAATTGCATCAAACTGACATGCGTTTGAAAGGTGACATTCCAGTCTACAATGTTTATATGGACAGTTTTGTATTTTGTCATTCGTGTCAAAAGTTGTATTTATTTCAAAGTGAGTGAAATTTCTTAAAAAATTCGTTATATTTTACAATATCACTACGATCATGGTGAGAATGCATCGAAGGCTCATGAAAAAATTTATGGTGTCTACAGTCAAGATGTTTTATCAACAGACACAGCCAAGAGATAGTTCACTCGCTTTCGTTCTGGAAATTTTGATATCATAGATGCACCTCGCTCAAGCCGATCAATCACTGAAAAAGTCGATGAAATCGTCTAAAAAAATTGAAGGAGACCGATACATAACATACATAACATGACATTGCTATGGAACTGAATATCCTTCACCAAACAGTTTTGAACCATTTGCGTAAGGCTGGATACACAAAGAAGCCTGACGTTTGGGTGCCGTCTGAATTAACACAAAAACCATTTGATTGACCGAATTTCCATTTGCGAAATGCTAATAAAACGCAACGAAATCGAGCCATTTTTGAAGCAAATTATTACGGGCGATAAAAACTGGGTAGGATACGAGAACGTCGTTCGAAAAAATTCATCACAAACGACTTCAAAGCCAGGATTGACACTAAATAAGGTTATGCTGTGTGTATGGTGAGATTGGAAGGGAATTGTTTATCATGAGTTGCTAAAACCTGGCTATATACTCAATTTGGCTCTGCACTGTCAGGAATTAACCAGATTAAAACAAGGAATTCAAAAAAACCAGCCAGAATTGATCAATAGAAAGGGCGTTGTCTTCCATCATGAGAATGCGAGACCACACACATTTTTGATGACCCGGCAAAAACTGAATGAGCTTGGCTGGTAAGTTTTGATGCATCGATCGTAAAGTCCAGACCTTGCACCATCCAACTACCATTTGTTTCGGTCTCTGCAAAAATTCCTTAATGAAAAGAAATTCACTTCAAAAAGGGACTGTAAAAATTACTTGGCCAAGTTTTCCGCCGATAAATCACAGAAGTTCTAAACAGATGCAATAGTGGCTCCACTAGAAAAATAGCAAAAGGCCATGGATAATAATGGACAATATGCACATAAATAAAATCCATATTAAATAAAAGAAATATTCAATCGAAAAATGCCAAAAAAAGCCTCAATACTTTTTAGAATATCCAATATATGGGTCCAAGCTTCCAACAAAGCGTAGGACAAATTAATTTGGAACCTCTGCATTGCTGACACAAGACATAAATTCAGCATTAATAGTCCCCAACGGAAACTGCAGGTGCTTCCTTACGATAGTGACTATAACGCAATGGAAATCAATCATCAAAGGTATCATGTCTTCCTCGCTCTAGCTCAATATGAAAATCATCGGTTGAATTTCAGAGCAAGTTGAGTAATTAGGAGAGTGCTCCTAACAGAAGATCTTTGTAACCAGCTCAGGGTTCAAAACAAGTTTTGTAACACATGAGTGCTTGCTTGGGTAAGAAATCGTTCAAATCTATGCAAAAAATGCAGAATTTCCTTCATAAGAACGTTTCAAATAAATTTTCTGGATAGGGCTGGTATTGAAATAAATTGATAGTACGACGCCGGATAGAAATGGAAGCAGGATTATATGTGATATATTGCAGAAGTTTGCCCTGATTGGAACACATTTTGAACCCCCCTGAGAGGGGGAATCGAATATTTTCAGATGTCGTTGAAGCAAAAGTTTCTGATTTTAAATCAAGCCTTCTTCATTTCAATGAAACATTGACATCTGACCTCTTACCAAGCATGAATCTTATTGATTGCTTTATCAGCTACTTATCTTTCATATTTAGCAGGATAAACGACAGGAAATCATGTGGTGATGACGGTATTCCCAATAAAGTTCTCTGGCATTTGCCTGAAGTCGCAATTAGGAATTATTGCACATTGTTCAACAAAATGTTTAGCAATTTGTATTTCCCAAATGAGTGGAAAAAGGCTGAGCTATGTTGGATCTTGAAAAAATGAAGAGAGTTTTCGAGCTCTAAAAGCAAGCAAGCAAATTGCTGCCTAACAGCAACAATGTTTTTGAATAGATACTAAACATAGCATTAAGCCCCCACATTGAGAAATATGAGCTATTTGGTTTTCATGCCAAGCATTCGACTATACACGCGATAATGAAAGTAACCTCAGACATCTGTTACAAACTAAACAACAAAGAATGTGTTGAAGGTGTCTCATTGATATGGAGAAAGCCTTCGATATGGTGTGGTTAGATGGACTCGTTTTTAAACTCCTTCAGGATAGGTTCCCCAGGCACCCTGTTGCCATGATTTGCAACATGTTATATGGAAAATCATTTGTTGTATCCGACGGAAATTTGACGAAAACGCAAGGCTTCAAAGTCTTGAATGGCCTACAGTAGGGAATAGTTAATGCACCTCTGCTTTTGTCAATATTCATTCGCAAGCTATTGATTTTAACGTTTCACCAACATAATCATTGATAGCGTTTGCTGATGATCTGATCATACTTATAAACGGCAGACCGAAAACCTACAATAGTTCAGAGCAATCTTGAAAAAATGCTTAATAATGTGCAGCTCTATACCAATTATTGGCGAATGACAATCAACGCACAAAAGTGCGAAAAAATTTTGTTTCGGATAACGCTGCAGGGGGCCAGTCAAAACTTGAAACGTAATTGGAAGGGTTTCCACATTAAAGCTGGTGAAGGTAGTGTAATGAATTTCTACTTTCAGCTCGAACGCGGAACCGACCTCTCATCGGTTCTAGACGTTAAGTCTGAGTAGTGCCAACGGATGGTACCAACAGGTCAACCAATCCGTGCACCGTAATCCATTCACGCGGTGACTGCTTGTCGGCCAGCTAGTTCGGAGAGGATTTCGGTCGCGGGTCTCCGAATGGATTACGCTCAATCACAATATTTCAGTCACCTGAACTTGCCCGTTTTTCAAACGCGTCAACAATTACTCATCCAGAACGAGAAACCTACATTACGTTAGTTCTGGATGTGATCTATCCACAGATCTCAAATCAAAAACGCTACAAAATCCCATAGGCGCGTTACCGATTCACCGACGCGGTACCGAAAAATATACTACTCGAACTTAAACCGAAGAAAACTACTCTAAAGAAATGGCGAAACAAACAAAGGTACCGCGTACCGCGCGCGACGCGAAACCGACTTCAGCGGATTTGCAGAAACCCTACCCTCGCGACGGCATACTTACCCTACACTCTCTGTTCCCCCTGAAAAAAGAAGAACCACTGAAAAGGAAAGTCGTGGGTTAACTTTTAGCAATTCATGTTGTATTCTATTCTATCATATACTTTAGAAATTTTGTTTTTTTTTTGTTTTCTTACCACTACCTTACAATTTATGTATCTTCCTTTGTCTTTGTATGTACAATTCAAAATCCTTCTTAATTTACATGCATTATAATAATATATTTTAAAGGTTAGTTTTTCTATAAAACTTGCAATTATGGCCTTTCTTTTCCGAGATTTCCAGTATTTGATCCGTGCCGTTCACAATTTTTCTCAATTATTTTCATTCTTCATTAATATTTTCATGAATTTTTCAGTGAATTGAATTTTGTAATTTTAACATATCAAAGAAATTATGGAATTATTTATGTATTTCAACAGTCGGCTCGAGATTATGTTTCTTTCTAAACCACGCCACTTACTTTCAGTATTTTGTTTATTGTTGGACTTTTCTTGCTTGTTTGTAACAAAATGATACTAGAAAATACAAACTATTATTTTATTATTTTCTTTTTTATTTGTGTGTGGCTGGTCGTATTGTAAGTACACTATTGTATTTATTGTTGTTCTTCGGCTTATTGCTTCAATAAAAATCAGAAAAGCATTTCGTAAATATATTGCAAACATTTCGGCTCTATGGAAACTAAAGCTGTTTGTATACTATAGTATGTATAGGTTGAGTGAAGGGTAGTAACAAGTCACAAAATTCAAAAACTATTAGCACCATTTTGTACGATTGTAGTTCTTATGATATTTAGTTCTATTAATATTCTTTCATTGTCTTCTTACTGTTAATTCTAATGCTAATTGTTGTGTTGTTTTTTTTTGAAAACAATTCAATGTTCAGTAAGCGTTCCAATCGTAATCAATCGAACCATCAGGTCTTTTAGGATTTTTAGGTTTTAATAGTTTTAACTTAGATTTTATGTCTTTAGTTTGTTTGAAAAAAAAAATATTGCATTTATCTCATATGTTTCAATTAACAAAAATATTAAGTTTATACCGTATTCTCTTTTGTTAAAATTTTCACAATATTATCGCAACTCTACCGTTTATTTCGTTTGTATGAGGTTTTGCGCTCAGAATCCTTTTTATTTAGTTTTTTGTTTTTCGTTTGTTTTAAAACATGTTTTTGTAAATATATATTATTAGTACTATTGTTTTTTGTTTCATGGGTTGAATGTTTAGTGTATGTTTAACATATTTGTTCACCTTGGCTTTTATTTTTTTCAGTTATATACTTTGTTTGATTGTGTGTGTTAGGGGAACAGGCAAATGGCTTTGTAGTGTAAATGATCAGTTAATCTTGATAAATTGTTTATAAATCGGTCTGTTGTCAATATATAAAATATCCCTTTTCTATTTTATTATTAATTAATTAATTAATTATTGTTATCTATTGCATATCTTGTCTATGGCTTGCTAAGTTAGTTTGTTAGACGCAGTAAACAGAAAATTGTTTCTTTTTTTATAATCAAAATGGCCAAGCGTTGTTACGCAAATATATTTTTTCTTCATACTGTTGTGTTAAACTGGATATTTGGGTTTACTTTAATTGCTCCATCAATTTTCCTCATTCGCCTGATAAAATCTCCGTAGTTTTGGTAAACCTACACCTTCTTGAAAATATGTGGAATAGAGCCAAGCTGAGTTTCGTCAGGATGCTAAGACAACTTTCAACCCGACCAGCGTCGTGGCAGGTAGACAACGCTCTAAGGCTAGTCTAACAGCAAAATGCTTACATTCCTTTGGTTAAGTGGTAGGTCAACAAACCATCTAGTACTCATAGTTGTCAGAAGCGAACCCTCCAAATAAATAAATAAACGGGGCATATCCTCTATTCAGTATTCAGTAACATGAAGAAGGACCTTGAAAATGGAGTGTGATATGCTGTTGTATTTCATAAAAAAAATATCTATGAAAGTGGAAGGAGCGTTAATGGTGCTGACTTGATTGATATCACTGTTCTCTGACTATTCCTTATAAGACCATTATGATTCTGTCAAGTCGTTGGTGAGTTCATTCTACTAACAGAGATCTACTTTTGACTTGCACTAAGTCTTCCATTTGTTTTGTCTTCTTTTCAACTTGATACTTCTTTTGTGATCTATTAATCAACGACTGTTCGCGGTTTTACATCTTTTCTATATAACCAGCTGATGAATGTAGTCTAAAATGGTGCTACTGCCGATATTTCATCATATCACTTGCTTTTCGTTAATAGGTACCTAACACCAAAGAATATTGAACACATAGTCGACTATTATGATTTTGAGTTGTACGTGCCTAGCTCTGTGCACACTATATTAGTATAAATGCTTATAACTACTTCTATACGATTACTACCAAATCGTAAATTTGAGGGCGTCCAAAGAAGCTTCATCGGTAAAGTTGGGAGGTATCGTTTTGTACCTTACATTACCGAACATACTTAACATCCAAAGCGTTTCAGTTTACATACTATATGTATATATGTTTCTAATGTGTGAATGTCACTTAAAACTATTACTATATATTACAGCAATGATATCAATTTCGTTAGTGGACATCCGTCACATTGGCTCCTGTTCAAAGTATTCGTGTTTGAGACACATCAAGGCAGAAGGGCGAGATCGAGGCTCAAATGCTAACATTTTGCTCAATAAGTCGTTAGAATATTCGCATAATTGTCGACATAAATCGAATGGTTGCTTTGGCATCCGGTGAGGAAAGTTTTCGCGAGCTAGATATTCATCAATTTTACCGAAGACTGCACTCTGTACTGCGGATTGCAAGCGATATGCCAATTGATCAATCTGAACAAGGTAGCAAGCGTTACTTCGAATTTCCGCATTAAGAAGCGTCAAATCATTTTGGTGTTGAATTATTCTCCTACTGGATTCATTAAGAGAAATTGTTCTTTTTTTTTTTTTCTAAGTTTTCTTAACTAAACTAACCTCTTTCCTAATTTGCCTGTTGCTCCTTTCCGACCTTGACAGAGCTTCATGCTCCAGCCTGAGGCAATGCTCCGGTGAATGTCACTGCCTCACGAATAACGTTTTCCCAAAAACACTTTAAGCACACCACGCGTTTCTTCACAGATTAAACAGGGAATACGCTTCACTCCACCACGTCGCGCCAAACGACGTATAGCTGGTTTTGTAATACCTTCGATATTCTCACGAAGAACTTTTCGATGACGTTTCGCGCCTCCATGTGCTGTCAAGATTTCCGGTTGTCACCTCGGACAAAACATATGTGCGTGGAATGGCACTTCATATGGCGGAAATGTGCTTCTTCAGATGTCGCCAGTGGCATAGTTTTCTCGATGGCCACGGTGGAGGGGCATTTCCAGATGGCTATGTCTCGAAATGTGCCGGGGTTGGATTAATTCTATATTCCGAATATTTATATCCACGGATCTAAATATTTGGACAGAAAAAAAAATATTTTCTGCACAACGATATCCGCACAACAGATGAAGTCCGCTGGCACTTCGAGGACATATCCATCTGGCAGGTTACAAGGGTTCGGGATCGGAATCACTTCGATTCCTGGGCGTAGTCGTCACATTACAGTAGTTCAGAAGGGGTTCCACATAAGCCCTTTGTTCGATACCTCACTGTTCGTTTCGATCAGTATCTGCACTACACTGAACATGTCAAACTCATCCTCAGTAAAGCACAAGTAGAAGTCATGGCCCTTCGACGACTCTTTCATCCCAGATACATTGATCAAAAGGTCGAAGTTATCGGCTAAAAGACCCTGGTTAGACCAATTTTGACATATATCAGATCTGGTACAACCAGAATGCTAGTACTATGGAAAGATTATGAGTTTTCGAAAGGAAATGTCTTTGTCCGTATATTGGTGTATACAGCAAGCCTGGGATGGATCGAAAACTCTATACGAGTATCTCGAATAGAAAAATTTATCAAACTACTAAAGTGATGGGAACTGATATCTCCATATTGAAACTACTTCGAAATCCTGTCACAAGATCTGTAACTGTGAGTAAAAATCCCTGGATTTTGCAACCGTTCCACCCTACAGACGGGTATATTACGACTTGCCTCACTACTGGTTTCGCTCCTCCAGTAAATTCATGTATTCGAACATGAATCGATATATTTTCGATTCTGACGGCATTTCAATTATATTACGACTTGCCTCACTACTGGTTTCGCTCCTCCAGTAAATTCATGTATTCGAACATGAATCGATATATTTTCGATTCTGACGGCATTTCAATTATGTATAGACCGGTCGCCGATGAGAAGAAAAAACATCCTCCGAATTTGAGTTCACGAGACCTCATTTGTTAGATTCGTTGAGGCTGGTAGAGCTGAGACGGAGCAATCTAGGCATTGGTGGCTGGATGATGTTGTCTTAATTATTCGTGTTTGTTTTCTGTTTTTTTTTTCGTTTCTTAGTTTTTGAGTTGTTTATTTGTGTTAAAAATAAGGGATGGATTTCAGTATTTAGGATAGGTAGATGTAATGCTTATTATATTAGGTTTAGAGATAAGGTTTAACGCTTAGGTTAGGAATATTGTGTTAGCATTGTACAAGGTGCGTTTATTCAGAAAAAAAATATCATACAATTTTTTTGGTGACGCCATCTATAAATAAGATAATGCGTTGAAAAGCGACATACCTCCTTGACTTTCAGTGAAAGTTTTGTGATATTCGGTACAGTGAAAGCGAAGTTTTTACGTCTAAAGTGACAGTATGTTTATGTCATCGGTACAAAAATGAGTTTCAAACAAAGAGCTATAATCAAATTTTGTTTTAAAATCGGTAAAACGTTCACCGGAACATTTGAATTGATGAAAAAAAGTTTATCGCGATGATTGTCTATCCCGTGCCAGAGTTCATGAGTTTTTTACACGTTTCAGAGTTGGTCGTGAGGACATAAATGACGATGAACATAAAGGCCACCCAAAATCTGTGATCACCGAAAATTCCATCGAAATTGTGCATGACTTTATCAAAAATGAGCTGAAATCATCGTGGAAATTCATAGAATTGGAGTTGAATATCTCCAAAACATCGATTTATCACATTTTAATCGATTATTTGGACTTACAAAAGGTCTGAGCATGTTTTGTTCCGCACAAGTTAACTGATGACCAATAATTGCTCAGAATTCAACATTTGTAAGACTGAGTTTTTAACTGATTTTTTGACTAGAAATCGCATTTTAACCATCAATCACTAACCGTATTTGTTGCTCTCTGTGACTTCTACCTATTCGAAAAAGGCATTTGGCTATGAAAGGAAAACGCTTTGCACCCATACTGACATCCTGAAAGACATTCTGGTCAACGAACTCAAACACTCTTTTAAAAAGCTTTTCGATCGCGCAAAAGAGTGTATCATGACCGTAGAAGACTATTTTGAATAAATAAACTCGAATTTATCAGAACAAGGCTCCTGTTTTTTCTATTTTAGCTCAGTCTCGTTTATTTTGGAAAGCTCTTTGTATTAGTATAAGATAAAGTTTTTTGATTAAATTTGATGATAATTAGGTTATATTAAGTGTATGATGAAAGTTCACTGTTGCGTTAGTATTATAGTACATTTTTGAATAATTTTGGTTGATTTTTCTCCTTTTTTCAATGGAATCATAAAATATGTAATAATTTTAATTAATTTGAATATAGTGTTGTTTTTTGATCAAATCTTTTAATTGATAACGTATCAATTTAGAGAGCTATTTGCTTTATATTCTTTAAAAGTTTATAATGATTAGTATTGAATAAAGCGTTTTTGACTTTAACTTTGACTAGCCACCAAAAAAACAACTCGCGGAAAATACTCCTAGGTCGAATCTACGTAGCAGTTTGAAGATCGAAATATATAGGGTTATCCATTTTGCGCTTGGGAAAGTAAAGCTTAAGAAAATACCTAAAATATTCAGATGGAAACAAAATTTTTTATTCAATATGAAGACTAAACCTTGCCATTATACGTGCAACACAACATCATTCAAATATCTTCCACGGGACCTCTTACAGGCCTCAATCCTTTTGAGGTAATTTTCAATGACTTTTTGGCACATTTTCGGCAATATCTCGGCCATAACTTCACAAATATTGGTTTTGTGGCTTGTGGCTCCATCTTGTTGGAACCACATGTTCTCCAGATCATAATCTTCAATTTCTCTCCAAAAATAATCGGTTGACATCCGTCCATAGCGGTCAGAATTGACTGTAATGGCTCTTCCTTGATCGTATTCAAAAAAATATGGGCTAATAACACACCAGACCATAATGCACACCAAACGGTCACTTTTTCCGGATGCAAAGGCCTTTCTGCAATCACCTGAGGATTTTGAGAGCCCCATATGCGGCAATTCTGATTATTTACGTAACCATTGAGTGAAAAATGAGCCTATTCACTTAAGAAAATTTTGTTCGAAAAATCCGATTCGCATACATTCTGCGTTGTGTATGGTCTTGAGGCTTAAGTTCTTAAGTGAGTTGGATTTTGTACGGCTGGAGATGCAAATCCAAATGCAAAATCCACCACAAAAAGCTGTAAGATAAACTCAAATGTTGAGCACGTCGAGGAATTGACAAATTCGGGTCTCCCTCCACACTTGAGCAACGACAGCGATATTTTCAGTAGAACGAATGTTGCGATGATGCACAGGCCTTGCAATATCAATAACCAATTCAGTTTCTCCAAATTTTCTCACTGTGTTCGAAATTGTTTGCTGTGACGGCCGATTATGTCAACCGTAATTGGCTCGTAAAGCCTTAAATGATGATACAGCAGAATCTCCATTTTTATAATAAAATTTAATAATTATAACGCGTTCTTCGACTGTTAAACGATCCATATTTCTAAATGACAAACCTTCAGCTAAAAAAACAGATGTCAAATCGCAGGCTTTACTTCCTACTACGAAATGGATAACACTGTATATCACCATACTGACACTCGAGCAAGTAACGACTACTTTTTCTTCCTCGCTTTTGCTACAAACCGGCTCCCCGAGAGTTAATGGTAAAAAGAAAAACATAAAACAATCAGAAGATACTCTTAATACGCATGCAGATTTAAACATTTCTACGATATATAAACTGCAAATCACATATTTTAATAATTCAATGGTCACGACGAAACCCCGCAACAATTTCTCCGTTCTCAATCACTTTCCGCTTGTTTTCATTTTCCCGCTTTTGCCACTACACTTGCAGCTCAATTCATTTGAATTATAGAAACACCAGTGTTGTATTCCCAATCAAGGCGTTCTACATTCTCAGGCTTACTGAAACATCTGGAATTTCTTTGAGTTGTGAAAATTGCTTCTAAATGTTGGGATCCATTACCACTCCACACAAACAATATTTTATCATGAGACGAACTATTCAAGATTTCCTTAGAAAAATAAAAAGTTCGTCACTAACCACACCTATTCTTCTTAAAAATAATTAACATGTTGGGTAGACAGACCTATGCTCATGTCAGAAGGGTTTTGTACTTAACCTACAAAATGCAGTCACCAGCAACGGATAAAATCAAGAAACAAATTAAAGACGATTTTATTGGAGAAAATATGAAATTCGAAGACCATATTATTCTTAACAAAGTTGAACGAATTTTGACTTCTGAGGTACATATTTGTTATTGTTATACTCATAAATTTCTCCCTTGATAATTTTTTTAGATTTATCAGATCACAGGTGTCAATTCACGAGTGAGGAAACACATTTCCCATGTATCCCCCCTCCCCCTATGCCCCCACTGAAGCATAAAATTTCAGTTTAAGAACTGTTTTGAAAAGCTCTAATTAAGAGCTTTCATTTGATACTCCCCCTGTACTGTACTCATCGATTCATGGCCATTTTTTTCGAATCCTAGAATGGTTATAAAGCCCTTTTACTAAGAGCTCTCTCCTACCTTCTCGATTTGTTTCACCTATGAGTATTAATTGTAGGTACTCATCTTCAGTCATTCATTAAATTGAAACAAGTGTTCAAAGCATGCACCTTAAGCGTTGAAGTTGGAAAAAAATTCCTCAAAATTATTTAATCTATGCATTTAAAATATCCACCATTTTGTTTTACGATTACTGGTACCATTAGCTGAACCGACTCTCAAAGATATTCATGATACCTATAATTCCTGAAATTTTCATTCAAGTCCTAGCAAACCTGTAGTGTTTGAGTCGATAAAAAGCGCATATTGTTCCATAGCCAAATGCTTACATAGTAATATTGATACAGCGCATATTGTTCCATAGTAATACAGGAAAATTAAAATCGCTATAACTTCGTTAAATACCATTCGATCTTTATGAAACTTTCAGGACAGATTGATCTTATAAATAGTACTAAATTTTATTGAATTTAAGGGTACCCTCAAGATTTTATACAAGAAAACATAAAATCGATAAATCATACTATTGCTAACAAAGTTGAGTGAATTTCGACTTCTCTTGTATTTGTTGTTGTTGTGCTCATCAAGGCCTACATTCATGTTTTTTTCAGATTTTTCAGGTGAAAGGTGCCCGTAGGGGGTACGCGAAAAATTCATACATTACCTCTTTTCCTGCCCCCCTCGGTACAGATAAGGCAATTTTAAGACTTGTTTTATAAAGATTTCATTGAGACCTTTCCAATGACGCCCTACTCGATTACCAATGGTGAAAATTTTTTTTTTGAAGGGTCACCTCCCTCTATGGAGAGACCCCCCTTAAACCCCTTTGAAAAATCTTTCCACCCTAGAACTCTCAAGAACTCTGCCCTATCCTCAAAGTTTGATTGCTGTAGCTTCTATAGTTTCCGAGAAAAAGGGCTGTGACATACAGACGGACGGATACAGGTCATGATTGCACCAGGGTTTTGTATTTTAAGTACAAAACCCTAAAAATAGATACCAGTGTGTATCCATGAAATTAAAAATATCCGGATCCTAGCGTTTTCCCGTTGAAAGATTGAACGCTCATGAAACCCCGCGAAAAGCAGATAGAACCGAAAAAGCACAACTTTCTTTCTTTACATGCCGTTTAAGCTCCAAGCAGTTGCAGAAAATACCAGAAAATACATCATTCACCGTGAACCGAGCTCATAGGGTCACTTGGGCACTTTTTATGACACCACGCAAAATTCACTGCACATTAGTTTTGTCAACTCACCTTCAAAAGGCTGGAAAAAGGAAGTATTTCGAGATTTTGTCTCGAGTTTCAATATTATCTCCAGTGGATATACCGCCTTTCTGCAAAGTTTCAATTGTAGTCACTACCCTCACAGGGTAGAACTGATCTGGTAATTCAAAGGGGTACAACTGCTATTGTTGGGTTGTCATCTCCGATTCCAGTGAAGCCGACGGGGACTGGCGTTCCCGGGGTACCCGAATCGCTTAGTAAAAATACTACGATCGGAACTGGATCCGTAACATAGTGGCTTTGTGATTGTTCGATAACAAGATCAACTAGTTGCTGCGAACCTCAACCCTGGAGGTATATTCAGGTACCACGGGCAGCTGATAAGCCTCCATCTTGAAGATGGTCAGCTGATTGGTTGCAGCCCTTCGGGCAGTATTGTGGTGGCTAGTGGTGCAAACAAAGGTTGGCATTAACCTTAAAGCGTCAGATACAGCTTGGTCTCGGATCTACCAGTATGAAAGTTGAGAGTTCCCTCAATGTAAACTGGCACCGAACTTGGGGGCAAATGATTGGCGCTTAAACCGAATCGCAGTCTAATGGTGACCGTGAGATTAGGCCAACTAAAGGCAGGTGCTCACGTAAATCAGGACGACACATGTAGTCGCTACCATAAAGAAACTCTCCAAACAGTTGTTTAAAAAAATTCGCTATTCTCTAGAATTCACCCAAGCGATAGACACCTAAATCTTTCCAGCAAACTTTGGTCTCAGTTTCCACAAATTTACTTGATTTAGGGTTTAAATCTGAATTAGGACTTGCTGGATATGAACAAACTGCAAGACGCATAATCAACTTTTTTTGTGTCTTTCTTTGTTTTTCTTTTTGATTGACTTTTTTACTATCAGGAAACCGCAAATTTGTACTTAAACCAGACAACACAGCGCTCATTGCACGCACATATATTCCAAAAGACCCCTTTTTCACTCCGTTTTTTGGTCATTAACCACAACTGATAAATTCACCTGCACTCATCGCCAGGATACTCCCGACTCCCGTTGCTCGCACAGCTCCTGCTCTCACCACTTCAGTCATCACCGGACCGGGTTCTTCTTAATCTCAGGAAAGCGGTACTCATTCTTTGTATGCGGATATTTTCGCTGACTGCGGATGATTCAGCCTTCGTTGCTATCTTTGCCGGGGGGCATAGATCGTTTATGACCAATAATTGTCGGAATACTATTTGAGTTGCGTTTGTCGTAAATTTGAGTCTTGCATCGTATTGGAAGATATAATTTTTCGCTTTAGAGATGTTCTGATGATTTGCAGACGTTGCCTTGGACTGCATCGACGACGGAACAATTTCTAGTTTTGACTCATTACCTTCTGGTTTAAATTCTTTTATATTTTTCGCGGTATCCTCTAACTCCTATTTTCCTTTTGTGAAAGTTCCTCCAGCAGTTTGCACATGCAGACTGCTCGATTACTACACAGTCTATCTACTACTAGGACTATACATTACTAGAACTTTTGCTTGCATATTTTATAATCTCATGAACGTTGTTTAATATACAACTTAACAATTCTTTATGCCAAATCTCTTCCATGTCTAAAGTACACTTTAATCGTTCAACTCTAAATTGACCGAGATATTGCATTTTTGTGGACTATTCGTAGCTTTTCTGAAAATTTAGAGCAAACTGCAACACACGGTGTTGTGTCTAAGCTCGAGCT
Organism: Odontomyia ornata; assembly: GCA_963969285.1. Classification (NCBI taxonomy): domain Eukaryota; kingdom Metazoa; phylum Arthropoda; class Insecta; order Diptera; family Stratiomyidae; genus Odontomyia; species Odontomyia ornata. The sequence goes on from OZ017738.1 coordinate 450,014,316, forward strand.
TATATTGCTTAATTCTAGGTAAAAATGGGTAATATAGCCATTAGCATGACTGCCCTGAAAACTTCCACCTTCTGTGTTTGTATCCCGTCTATCTATTTTTCGGCTAAACTTCACAATTTTCAAAATAAAATTCTCTTCTAGCTCAACTGCTTCATAAATCAGTCAACATAGTGCATATGTTTAATGTCCGTCGCTATATAAATCAACGAGTCTTCGAAGAATTGCATAGTGTAACGGAATGTTGGAAGCAGCATACAACATATTGTCGTGAATGCTTGCTACCATGATAAATAAGTGAAAGAACAATGGATGGTTGGGGCGGTGAAAAGGACTAAACGATATTCTACTGCTGCCTGGACTTTCTCTCCGACTTGATTTAGTTGATCCGTGTTCCACTCCATAAATAACCAGGTAGTAAGTACCAACACTCTGAAATCACTGTTTAGAAGTCCAAGGATAAGATATATGCATGCATGTACTTGCAATTCAGTAGACGGTATGACGGTATGACTCTTTTGAAATTTGGCTGTACATGGCCATTGGGAGGATGAATCACAATGAGTACTGCCGTGAAGAAAATGTACCAAGTCGGAGTTGGATGGTAGACCCAGGGGAAGGCGGGAATGGAATGAAAGGTTGTAGATGGCTTTTAGATTTGGGACACATGGATTAGTGATTTACGAAAAGTCGTAAATGGACAACAAGAATGACTTGGAATGACATGTATCCGAGAGAAGGTGAATTTATAAGGATCCTGAAATTGTTTTATTACTCCAAAGACCTACCACATATACACACATGTTGTGCTATATTTTAGCGTATACCGGAATATTCCGAAGGGAGTATCAAACATGAGATGGAGACAGTCTTGCTTGCCGAGTATATTAACCAACCAAAAGCAAATGGTACGATACCAAGATGTAGGCCGTATTTCATTCAGTAAATTTTATGACTGTGTTTCGGGATATTTTGAATTGAAATTTGATTTTGAATTGCGTCGTTCGAAATACAGGGCACATTGCTCCTGTAATATATTCGTTGAAGTTAATTGGATTTGTGAAATGGCATGACATAAAATTTCTTGAGAACAAATATGTGGGGTCAGATCCATATATTGCAACCAAAATTGATATTTCATGCGTTCTATGGATAAAACACTTCTTGATTGGTGTGAAGATTTCATGCCTCTTAAAGAATAAAGTGTAGGAAGTCATTAATGTGAAAAGATAAAGTTTAGTGTAAGTGTTAGATCCAAGTATTTTTTTTCATGTTAGTATCCAAAATGGAGCACACATAACTAAAAAACATAAAGTATGTTATCAGACGACTCATACAAAAACAATAATTTTTGATAAAGTCATGTCAATTTATTATACAATACCTCATTTAAAAGCTTTTATTACATAAATTATTTCATGTTGAAGACAAAAGCTTTGTTGAGGTTATATCTCTGCACACTATAAACAGCAGCTTTTGTTTCATAATATCCCTCTAATCCCAACGTTAATTGGCTGAAATTGAATAAATATTTAAATAAAATATCCAATTAACTCAAAAAAAGCGAAATAACAACGATTACTTCAATTCAAATAGTTAACAAAATCTTTAATTAATCGTTAAATCCACGTTTTGTTTCAAACACAATTGAAGGACTAACTAACCATGTGGATCGTGGTGTCTATTGCAGCGAAATTAAATAAAACAAGCCTAACAAAACGCCATTACTGTATCCTTTGTAAAATTTCAGTAGCAACTTTATGAGAGAGAGAGTTCACGACCTAATCAATGCATGTTATAAATTAGTGTTGCCACCAATTAGTGCAATTATATCCATTATATGAACACGTCCGCGCCATATTAACCACACCACAAAATATATATTAATGTCGGACGAAACACAAATGTAGCTATGGATCACATTTAATTAGATTCCAATTGCATGTGTAATACATTTCCCAAAGGATTTTATGTGCTGCTATAATGAGAAATAATAATAGGCGTGCTTAGTGGTGGTTAGTTATGTTAAAATTATGTTAAGTGGAAAATGGGGAATATGTGTTTTAGGCAAAAAACAGTGTAATTCATGTCATGCTAAATTGAATCAAGGATATGTCCTTAGTGGAAGAGATACTGAGTTGAAATATAGTATGTTGCTGCATCAACAATTACTAATTGAAAATAATTCTTGAAATTCTGGGAAAAGTAACTAGAGTTCTGACACTAATTCTAAAATATGTGAATAAAGGGTGAAGCTTTACCACACATACGAGTATAGTACAAAATTGTCAAATACATGGCTACACATCAATACATGGTACGTGTAGTCACATTCGAAAATAATTATTTCGTTCAATAAGTTTCTATGTTATCTTAAGGACATCTTTTATAGGATGTAGACAAACCTTTTCAGACAATTATTTGAAATTAGTCTTCAGTCCTGTTCCTGATTTTCTTGGGAGCATCGTTTAGATTTGCTGAAAAATTGATTTTTCATCCTAGAGGTATCCGAATTTGCACAATCTTGTATTATTCGCCCACAGGATTCAAATAGCCTTTTCACAGAAGTGAATAGTCTTTTCCGCAAGAAGTCTTCAATAAAATATTTCAAATCACAAGGTCACTAGTAATGAGGTAGATCTTCTAAATATAGATTGTGTCGAAATTAATAACAGGACTCTGGAAACAGATTAAAATAGGATTGTATGAGATGGTTTACAGAAGCTTGCTCTTATTGGAATTCATTTTGAGTTGGTCCATCGCCTGAATACTGAAAGAGGGATACAAGTAGAGAGAAGTGGGGCACATTTTAATTTTTGGTTGTAAAATGGTGAAAAATGAAAATTTTTCGTAGTTTTTTTTGTTAATCGCAAGGGTATGCCATCATAGCAGATGCTTGCAACTAAGCTTTGAAGTATTTCTCTTTTTTACCGTGTTTTCCGAAAGTGTAGGAAGAAGTGGGCCACCCAAGTTTTTATCTGAAAAAATGCTGCTAAATGCTACAAATTCTTATCTTGGGGGTTTTCAAAGGCGCTGATTACGAACCCGTTGTCAAATTTGCAAAATTCAAAATAGTTTACACGAAATGAGGGTTAAAAATTTAAAAACAGTGACCAGTAATAATGTTCATTTAATGTCTGGAAAGAAGTAGTAATAAAGTCGGAATGACAAAAATAGTGCAAAAAACATTTGGTAGTGTTCAAGCACAGATTTTAGGTGCGATTTGCGCATATAAAGTCGGTGCAGTTGGTCATATCGACGCACTTTAAGTGGAAGGGTCTGTCGCAGTTATCGCACTCGATGGAGTTTTTTCTTGTCAGCTTTGCTGGCATCAATTTATTGCAAACCATGCAAAAATCGATGTCTTTATCTGAAGAAACCGAAGACTTCCTTTTTTGCTTTTTTTCACAGCTGGTTGTGAAGAATTTGCCTTGTTGGAAACTTTCGTTGATATCTGCAATTTTTGACGCCGTGCAGTTTCTTCCGCGACCTCTCTGTTTTCAGGGAATGTAATGATGCTGTTTCTCAGCGGTTTGCGGCCACAATTGGATTTCTGCTTCGGAGCGACATAATTAAGCGGTCAAAGTTAAAGTTAAAGTCAAAAGCGCTTTATTCAATACTAATCGGTATAAATTTACAAAGAATATAAAGCAAATTCCAAACAATAAACATACAAAAACTTAATGGCCCAAAAGCTCTCTAAATTTATACGTTATCATTATACATATTTCTTCAAAAAAACACTAGTATATTCAGTTAATTAAGATTATTACATATTTTATAAATCAATTGGACAAAGGAGAAAAAACCAACTAACACTATCTTAAAATTATTTATAATTTAAACACAGCAGTGAACTTTGATCCTATACCTAATATGCTTTAACTTAATTCTAATAAATTCTATCAAAAACTTTATCTTATACTAAAAAACTTCCATAGCAATGTTCCTAACCTAACCGTTTAACCTTTTCTCTAACATAATATAATAAATATAACATATACCTAACCTATACCTAATTTTTAACACAAATAAACAACAATACTATATGTAGCAATAATGAGCTGAACGAAAAACAAAAAAACTGGAAATAAACACGAATAATTTAGACATTGTCATTCAGCCACCAATAACTGGGTTGCGCCGTCTCAATTCGATCAGCCTCAACGAATCTAGCAAATAAGTATCTCCATTGGAATTGTTGGTCTCTTGAACTCAAACTCGGAGGATATTTTATTTTCTTATCGGTGGCCCGTCGATATATGTGATATATGACTGGGACGCCGTCATAATCAAAAACATATCGATTCATGTCCAAATACACGAATGCTTCTGGAGGAACGAAGTCATTAGCTAGGCAAGTCACTATATACCAGTCTGTAGGGTGGAACGGCTGTGAAATCCAAGGGTTTTCACTCACAGTCACAGATCTTGCGATATGATTCCGAAGAAGTTTCAATATAAAGATATCGGCTCTCGTCACTTGAGCAGTTTGATAAACTCTTCTATTCGATGGATAATGTTTCCAATCCGTTCAGGCTTTCTGTACAAACCAGTACATGCACGAAGACATTTCCTTTCGAAAACTCTTAATCTTTCCATAGTACTAGCACTCTGGTTGTACCAGATCTGACATCTATATGTCAAAACTGGTCTAACCAGGGTCTTGTAACAAATAATTTTGACCATTTGATCAATGTATTTGGAATGAAAGTGTCTTCGTAGGGCCATGACTACTTTAAGTGCCTTACTGAGCATGATTTTCACATGTTTAGTATAATACAGATACTGATCGAGATGAACACCGAGGTATCGAACACAGGATTTATGTGGAACTCGTTCGAAACTATCTTCGCCAGCCATGATGTGGAAATCTTTCCAATTAGGTTTCAGGTCTTGACTGACCCGCTGCAGCGTTGTCCGAAAAAAAATCGTTATCCACTTCTGCACATTGATTTTCATTCGCCAGTTGTTAGTAGAGAGCTGCACATCATTAAACATTTTTTGAAGATTGCTCTGAACTATTGTAGCTTTTCGGTCTGCCGTATAGATGATCAGATCATCAGCAAACGCTACCAATGACTGCGTTGGCGAGACGTTAAAATCAAAGCCGTTCAATAGCTTGCAAATGAAGATTGAAAAGAGCAGAGGCGCAGTAACTGTTCCCTGCTGTAGACCATTCAAGGCCTTAAATTCGCGCATTGTTGTCAGATTTCCATCAATTACAACAACCGATTTCTCATATAAACTATTGCATATCATGGCGACAAGGTGTCTGGGGAACTTGTCCTGAAGGAGTTTAAAAACTAGTCCATCTAACCACACCGTATCGAAGGCTTTCTCTATATCAATGAGACATGCTCCAACACATTGTCTATCATTTAGATTCCAACAGATGTCTAAGGTTACTTTCGTTATTGCATGTATGGTTGAATGCCTGGCACGAAAACCAAATTGGCAATTGGGCATCAACTCATATTCCTCAATGTGGGCGTTTAATGCTTTGTTGAGTATCACTTCAAACACGTTGCTGATGAAGCTAATTGGGCGATATCTTTTAGGGCACGAAGATTCTTTTCCTTTCTTCAAGATCGGAAATACCCTTGCGCTTTTCCACTCATTTGGGAAATATGAATCGCTCAACATGTTGTTGAACAATATGCTGTAACTTCTAATAGCAACCTCAGACAAATGTCGGAGAACTTCCTTTGGAATACCATCAGTACCACATAATTTCTTGTTGTTTATCTTGCGAAATATGAAACACAAGTCTTCATAGCTGACAAAATAATCAATGAGATTCAAGCTCGGTATGAGGTCAGATGTTAATGTTTCATTGAAACGAAGAATTGACTGGCCGTTCAGGCTTGATTTGAAGTCGGAAACTTTTGCTTCAACGACCTCTGAAAATATTTCGTACCCTCTTTCAAGGTTCGGTAGATGAACCAATTCAAAATGTGTTCTAATCAGGGCAAGTTTATCCAACCCTTGACAAATAATCATGTTTCCATTTCTATCCGGAGTCGTACTATCAATTTCGATACAAACCCTATAGAAGAAGATTTATCTTAGCACTAGCGACTTCAAGAATAGATACTTTCACTCGAGACTTCTTGCGGAATATGCTATTTACTTTCGCGAACACGCCATTTGGATCCTGTGGGCTCCCCTCAATTTTTGCGCCCATTGATTGCTGACCTCACTCTTAAGGATGACCGGATTAAGTTCCAGGCATTCTTCAGGTGTAATTCTTACAAAGCCAATGAGGGATGGTTGTAGTCCAAAAATCGTCGATAAATATTGTTGACACGTGTAAGAAGAAAGCTTTTCAATCTTTTCAACCTTGCGATGGTTGGTGTTTCATATCCTTCCATATTGTTTCGAAGTTTAATCTTGAGAACTACTTTCTCAATCGTTTCCAACGTCAGCTTCTCTAACTTCGACAAATTGACATCTATTTCATCGTTAGTTAGATTCCTGTCATTAGGAACATCAGAAAGGTGACATTGCTTCTGGTACTCCCGATTAAACTTCTTTTGAAACTTTCCCCAGTCTGTTTTTTTGAAATTCAACCGATGATTTTCATGTTGAACTGGAATGAGAAAGAAATCATCCCTGTGATGATTGATTTCCATTACGATTGCGTTATGGTCGCTATCGTAAGGAAGCACCTGCAGTTGCCGTTGAGGACTATTAAAGCTGAATTCAAGTCTTGCATCCGCAATGCAGAGGTCCAAATATGAATTTATCCTAGGGTATGTTGGAAACTCCGACCCATATAGATTGCACCTGTATTCAATTTGGTTCTCTGTTATCCACGATTTCAGGAATACACCTCTTAGATTACTAATGGCATTCAGCGATGATGTATGCTCGGCTTTCAGGTCACTGGCAAGAATATAAAAATTATGCAGCCTGTTCAATTAGACTATTTCAAACAAGGAATTGAGCTTCTCCTTGAGCTTGAGAACAGTTCCACCAGTTGCATAGGCAGAGATAACGAAGAGGTTATCCTCACCTGGCAGTGAAATTTTGATAACGGACACTTCAAGAGATTCGAAGCTTTTGAATTCGACTTTTTCAATAATTTGGATACAATAGGGTCTTCGAACCAATAGCCCGGTGCCACCTCTCTCATCACCTATACCCTATCGTTTCTTACGAGTTCAAAATCCTTGAATGTCATAGAGTGCCTTGAACTGAGGTGGGGTTCGGTGAGAAGCATGATGTCAGGCTTTTGCCTAACAATGAATTGAAGGAGATAATCACGCCAAAGTATAGTAACAATGGAGTTGACGTTGATCGAGATGAGACGAATCCTATCCATGGGAATGTGACTGGATGACAAATTATTTGAAACCCCTAAACGATGAAAAACAAGATTAATTTTCGTATCTTGTTTATCGATTTTTTCCGATAGAGAATTTAATTGCTGTAAAATTTTGGGAAGCATCTCATTATTGCCACTTACATTATTTACACTATTTCCCGCATTTTCTGCTGGTCCTCTAGCGGCTTGTGCAAATGATACTCCGGGCTTGATGAAGTTCGGAGCTAAGACACTGCGGTGTCGTTGTGTTTGCTTATCCTCGATATGATGCCGGGTGACCAAACACACCGCAGTTGACACAATATAATTTCTCTTTTGGCTCCCTCTGAGCCAATTTCCACTCACCGGGAGCATGCATGTCCTTGCATTTGACGCATCGTTAGTGCATGGCGCAGTTGGCAGCCGAATGCCCAAATCATTGGCAGCGATAGCACTGGTTGATTTCTCGTTGTTGGAGGCGTTCTCACCTCACCACTGGGAAATTTAAATACCTGATTTTTTGATGAGCGCTTGGAATGCTCTTATTTGATATTTGTACAAAATAAAGTGGTAATTTTTTTTTCTACCGTAGACCTTCTTGTTGCGAATGTTTTAACTAAGATAAATTCGATTTTTGGTGCTGCTTCCTTGACACCTGAAGAAGATCGACGGTATCTTCTCCGCAGTCCAAGCCCTTCAACAAGAACGTCTGGTTCTTCTCGCTTTTGGGGGTATATGTGAAGGGCGGAACCTCCCCAGAATCTAACGCATTTTTCGCTGATTTGAAATCAACCAGTGATTCCGTTCTGATAGATAACTTCTCGGGATTGATTCGTTTAATTTTAAAATTTGTTAATTTGTTTTCGGCTGCCAACAGCCGAACCATATCCTTTCCGCTTTGACCGAAGACATTAATTGGCGGAACTTTCTCTGTATTCTCGACTATTTTTTGAGGAGAACCAGCAGAACTACGGGCTGGTTTCTTCTCCTTATTTTTATTTTTTAAATAAAGTATAAGGCTTTCATTACCTTTATTACCTCCATTATTTTCATCTACCTCCATATCCTGTTTGGGTCCGTCCAGTGCTGCAAAGTAATTCTGGCTATCGCTAGTGCCTCCAGCACTTAATACTTCTTCAGCGATGATTGATTTGACAGCTTTCTTCTGCTTTGCTTGCGTAACGATTTTTATACCGGTTCAGTATCTTGCACTTTCTTTGCTGTCTCGAACATATCTACGCACGTTTTGATTCTTAATTTTAATTCTTCAATGCAGTCCAATATTGAACGTGTCACTGATATAGACGCGGTTGAAATACATGTTGATGTAGATGTAGTTGACTCTTCTCACGCCCCAGGTTCTTCTTCAACTCTAACAACAAGTTATTGGAGCTCACCTGCCTTCTAAACAACTTGATTTTCAGCATCTTGGTCCTCTCCGCTAAGGGTTGCAGCCACAAAATCGTAATCGTCTAAAATTTCCGGATTAAATGGAAAAATTCCGGTTTTTTCAAAACCTACAGCGATGTTTCGAATGTTTAGACTGTTACGCAGGGCAATGGCAACAATTTCAGGTACATGCTGGATTTTTTGACCATGCATCGCATTGAATGTAGTAGGATCTTTTGACTGGTCCAAACACACCAACGTCTAAAGGCTGAAGCCGATAGCTGAAATGAGGCGGCAATATCAGAAAGGTGATACCATGTACAAGGGTGAGATCGATAACTTCATTAGTGCCGTACGATCGATGATTGTCCATAAACAATAATAAAGGATTCTTTTTTTGACGCATGTGCAAATTTGACGAAGTTTCGCATGAACTGGATAAAGTCAACGGCAGTCATTCACTCTGAGCCATTCGCAAAGCCAACGGCGCTGGATGTGGCATTGTAGATGAATGATGTTTTCATATTTTTGCGCGGGAACAAGTAAAAAAGAGGAATAAAATCTCCACCAGCACTAACAGCCGTCACCATCATCGCATTTGCACCACGTTCTGCAGATAAGTGCAAACCAACCCTCGAACCTTTTGCAGCAACGACTTTAACAGTTGTCGTCGGAACCGTAGGGAATCCAGTTTCATCTGCATTCCAAATGCGGGCTGGAGGGAACAGGTGTTCACGCTGCACGAAGCAGACGGAAAAAGTCGTCGACAGTTTCTTTATTGAATGCTTTTACTCTATTCTCGCTGGTTGATATTAGCGTGCGCAAAAAGAGGCATGGGCGGCATTTCATAAAGGTGTAATACCAATCTCTGCTGGCCATATTCGTTTCATCCCATCCGTCCGGGTAATCGATTCCCATTTTCTTGGCATACTGAAAGGCTATCTTGTGTAGGTTTTTTATGGTGAGACCATAGTGTAGTTCAGAGCACTTGATGATGTACTCATTCAGTTCTTTTTCCTGGGCTGCAGTCGAAATCTGTCAATAAATGAAATAAAAACATTCTTCAAAAACAAAAATTCAACAGATATGGTAGTATATAGAAAGCATGAGCCACAAAAAAATCAAACAATTATTGAAAAACAATTTGTCAACAAATGATAAGTAAGTAAGATAGAGAAATGTAAAAAAAATATCTACCATATTTGCACCGTGTGCAGATCGTCTTGTAGGATATCTAACAATTGTGCGTCATATCAGTCGGTCGTAAGTTTCTAGTAGTGTTGAAACGACGATCTGCTAACATCGGTAGCGCTCCGATATTTTATTTATTTTCACTTGCTTTATAGCAGCAATCAATATTTCATAATTCACCTCATTTTCGGGAGTTTCCTTTTTTTTTGGGAGGCATTATGGCTGAAATGATAAAAATAAGTAAATCAGACATTTGCATAATTGATAAAAACACTTTACTGTGCAAAGAACGGTATTACTCAAGTGGCCCATGTCTGTCCACAAATAGTGGCCCACTACTATCTACAAACGCCTTTTTTTGCATATGCATCCCAAAAAACACAACGTCAATACTTGGCAAAGATTACTTTGCATTTCAGAAATTATATTGCATATGTATCTGAGTTTTTCTCGTAAAAATGAGATGACAAGTCGCGTAAAAATGAGATGACAAGTCGCGTAAAACGTACGAGGGTAAAAACTTTTTCGGCGAAATTCTTAGCGTGTTTCTGCAAGAGTAGGTTTATAACCTCCAAATGCTTCCAAAAACTGAACTCACATCAAAATACGATAAATAATGTGCGCGGTTTGGCATGGATGTCACTAGTCTTACATCTATTCGGTGGCCCACTTCTGTCTATAGACTCTACTATCAAGAGCCTTTATCATCATCTACGGCGTGATAGCCAAGGCTATACCTAGGCTTACAGGATTCATCTCCTCCAATTATCACGGTTCCGAGACCTTGTCCGCCAGTTGTTCATACCCAATAATACAAGGATCTGCTGTTAGCTTCTTCCGTGTCTTCCCATCGAGTCCTCGGTCTTCGCACTGGACGTCTACCTTGTGCTCTACCCTTTAATGTTCTTCTTCCCTTCTTTCTACATGGCCCGCCCATAGCAATTTATGGAACTTCACGCAAGAGGAAAAAGGTGGATCGTCAAATAATTCACTCAGTACATAATTGTAACAGAGTCTTTACTCTGATAGGATAGTTGCGGGAGAGATGCCGCGTGGGGACCAAACTCACACATCTAGTCACCCGCGCAAAAAAAATGCATGTTGCTTTTTCTTCGCTAGTTATTCAACGAAAAATGTAGGACAAAAAAATGGTTGTAGCCGACATGTAACGGGATTTTTTTATATTTGTTTTGTTTTGCGCTTTCATATGATAAATAACTGTTATGAGAATACGTGTGTGTATTTTTTTCGTTACATTACTTTTTAAGTTTGGAAGAGTGGTGCAGCATCTTCCCTACTCCTTTTTTTGAGAAGATGCCACATGTTAAATTTGTGTGTGTGTAAGCATCGTTATGCCCCGGAAATGTATCCGCAAGACTACAAGGGGTAGTTGGGCTGAGGAGGCACTAGAAGAATCCCGAAAAAACATTGACACTAAGATGCCTCTGAGAAAAGCAGAAAAACTATTTGCCATACCAGCCAGAACACTTTGGAGATGATTAAAAAAAGGAAATTTTGTAAAGAAAACTTTTGGCTTTATGGGTAAGTTATTGTTCAGTTTATTTGTTGTGATGATATCTGAAAAGTATCTTTATTATTTTTTTATATTATGATTTTTGCATTGCTGAACTTATTTATTAATTATAAGAAAAGTAAAATATAATTTTTTATTTTTATTCTCTTCAAGGTGTTTTTGGAATAGAAAATGAAAGAAAGCCAGCTGCACACATTAAAAAAATTTGCGTCTGTCAGATTTGTCATTGACAGAGAAGACACTCGGAGCTTGGCGTTTGAACTGGCAGAGAAATTGAATGTAAAACATAAATCTAACACGATTACAAAAAAAGGCTATGCATGGTTAGCTTCTTGTTCGGAAAGGAATAGAGACATTTCATTGAGACGATCTGAAGAACTTTATCTTTCTCGAGCCCAAGGTATGAATCGATCGGCAGTAATGGATTTTTTGAAATATTTCAGAAAGTTTTGATAGAAAACAATTTAATGGATAAACCCCGAAACATATTTTATATGGACGAAAGCGGTTTCCTACTGAATAATAAACCCGGAAAGGTGTTGATGCAAAAAGGTGTTGATGCAAAAAGGTGTTAAAGAGGTCTATGTGGTTAGTGCTAACGAAAAAGGAGACAATGTTACCATTGTAGCTTGTTGCAATGCGAAGGGTAATTTCTTGCCACCTGTTCTGGTGATAAAAGAAGTAAACAAAAAAGCAAGATTCGTCAATGGGTTATCAAGTGGCTCTGAGGTTTATATGAGCATAAAGTCATCCTGCATCAATGATGAACTGTTTTTCAAATGGTTAAAAGAACATTTCACGCCACAGAAACCTGAAGCAAGACACTTTTAATTTTGGATGGTCACACTTCTCGCAGTAATGCTTTCGAAATGCTGGAATTTGCTGAAAACAACGACATCTTTTTACTTTGCTTACCAAGTCACACTACCCAAGCATTGCAAGCTTCGGACCATAGTTTCCTCAAGCCGTTAAAACCATATTTCTATAACCAAGCCAAGGTTTGGAGGAATCATCATAAAAACAGAAACTTAACAAGATATCAAGCCGGGCATTTGATTGGGAATGCATGGGAGAAAGCCGCGTCCATTGGAAGTGGAGCTTCAGGATTCAGGGCCTCAGGAATCTACCCCTTTAATCCACATGCTATTCCAGACCACTTTTTCACCATATCAGACTCATCTCAAATTGGAGTTCAACAGTTAACAGCTCTCCCTTCTGAAACTACAGTTTCATGTCCTGAAACAATCTTGGAACCGGTAATTCCAACCACCGTTTCATGTCCTGAAAAAATCTCGGAACCGGTAATTCCAACCACCAGCAATAGATCGCATACCTGCAATTATTCAGAAAATGAAACACACACTTCATTATGTTTCAAAATTTCAACGCCAACAAAACTATTTCAAGCAATTTCATCACAACCAAAAATTCCAGTGTCGCTTTTTTTAAGACGCAGGCAGTTAGCAGAGGTTTTGACTTCTCCCAGTTCCATTGAAAAAAAGAAAAACTCCAAGTCTCTTAAAGAAAAAAAAATCTACAAAAAGGAAGGTTAAGCCGGCTGAAGATCCTAATATTTGTGCCAAATGTTGGGGAAATTATTTTGAAATAATAAAAAACAGAAGACTGTATCCAATGGACAAAATGTCTAAAATGGCTACATAAAAACTGTATACGAATAAATCACTACTATCTTCGCTGTTTTTCTTTTTTGTTATTTTTTATGAAAATTGTTTTTTTAAGTATTTTTTAATGGTAGAATATAAATCCATTCTTAAATTTTTTCCATTATTAAAGTTTATTTTACTTAATAAAAAAAATACATAGACTATTGAAAAAGCGCGGCATTCCTCCCGCAATTACCGTACTTCTTTCAGTGGGCCGTAGATTTTCCGGAGCACTTTGAGCTCAAACATATCCACTACTTTTTCGAATTCTCTCGTCAGGGTCCATGTTTGACTTCCATATAACGGCACAAGTGTTTTTAGTGCTTTGAAAACACGAAGCTTACTTTACCTGTGCACCACCCAGGACTTTAGAATGGGAGTGCGAAGTAATTTAGTTTAATGTTCAGTAACTAGTAAGCCAATTCAGTTTGCTTCAGATTTTAGGCTCTAAATTGGCACCTCAGATTGAGAATTCCTTAATATTGACATCATCATCATATGCTACTAATTGTGTGGACTTGAACTATAGTATACCCTAGGTTACAGCTGATGTCTTAGTGATTACGTGTTTGAATTCAATATTAAAGAGCATTGGGGCAAGTTTATCCCCTTGTTTTAAGCCTGATTTAATTTTGAAGCTCTTTATAAGTTCCCCGTTTACCTTGACCTGGGATTCTGTGTTTAACGTCGTGACCTTGATAATACGGTCTGGCTTTCTGGAACGACAAAGTCAAGCATTATTTTGTACACCGTATTGCTGTCAACACTCTTATATGCTTGCTTAAAGTCTAGAAAGAGTCGGTGTATATCAATTAATACAATATATCCCATACTTTTCGAGTACCTGCTATACTGAGAATATATGTTCTATTGTAGACCATCCACTTCGAAAACCACGCTGATACTGTCCCATAATACATTCATAGTATGGCTTTAATTTTCTTTCTGTGATCTTGGAGAGCACCTTATAAGACATACAAAGTAAAACGATGCCTCTATAATTTTCACACATAAATTTGTCACCTCTTTTGTGTGCAGGACATATTATACTTTTCCGCCAGTTCTTCGGTAACTGCACCTCTGAACATATTTTGCATTTAAGTCTATGCAGAAGTTTACTTAGATGGGGACCCCCACTCAAGAGCAGTTATGCTGGTATTCAATATATTTCAGGAGCCTTATTTTCTCTGAGATCTCATACTGATGCTTGTACTTCGTCTCTGGTTGGTGATGGGACTGAAACCTCTTGCCCTGCTTCTGGAATGTTGACAGCTTTAGTCATTGTTAGAAGCGCTATGAATAGCTTCTGGAAATATTATATAATATGATATGAATATCATAATATGATTGCTCCTTATGCACTTTTGCAAAGACTAATTTATGAGTTGAAGCCATCTCTTAGTTGTTTGATGCAGGTATTCCCGATCTGACTTCATGTATGGTATCTGTTGGACGTTGGTGTTGATGCTGAGTCGTTTCTTTCTTCGGCAATTTTTTTGCTTGTCATCAGAAGGTGTTATATTAGTTCTTCTTTGGCCCGAATCGGAAGATGGATGCATTTTAAATCACTTCCTTGGATTCTTCGTCATACCAGTCGTTCCTACTTTTCTTGATCTGTGCCCCAATACTTCTTCGGCAGCTTCTACTACCACATCTCTTACTGCCTCCCACATGGTTTTTGTGTCATCATTGCTTTCTTCTACCTGCGGGGATATATTGATGCAATTTTGCAGTGCTGACATCTATGTGGACGTTATTGAGCTTTCATTTAGCTTGTGTATCTAGTACCTTTAGATTACTGATGGTTCTTGTTTATAGCTCTTCGAGATGCGGCATTGGAACTTGACCCATAAAAGCAAGTGACCCGAATCACAGACAGCACTGTGGAGCAAGCGCGTGTCAAGAATGCTCGTTTTTGCATGAGAACATGGTCGATGTGGTTGAACGTGCGACCATCTGGGGATGCCAGCGATCTCTTATGGATGTCTCGATGCAAAAATGTGCGGAACTTACTATGAAGCATTAACTAGTAGCGAAGTCTATCATGCATTGCCGTTATTACGAGTCTTTGTATGAAGGTTGTGCTCCCCGGTTATTTGTTTGTGCCATTTCTCTGCTGATTTTTGCATTGAA
Source organism: Odontomyia ornata (assembly GCA_963969285.1). NCBI lineage: Eukaryota > Metazoa > Arthropoda > Insecta > Diptera > Stratiomyidae > Odontomyia > Odontomyia ornata. Next base: position 450,029,533 of record OZ017738.1, read on the forward strand.
GTCACCCAGAAAAACTTTAATGTCGTATGACGGCAATTCATCGACAGTCCATTCCAGGGTGCTGTGAAATTCATCCTTGTATGCCTCTTCTTTCCCTTTTGTGGACAAGTGACAGTCGATCAGCTAGGCATTAAAGAATTTGGTCTTGAAACAAATTGCACAAATCCTTTCGTTGATTGGATTGAAGCGTCTGGAGCCACGATATTTATAGCACATCGGGAGTGTCGCTAATGATGACAAAAACGACGATGAACACGATGGCAGTGAAGATGGACGAAAAACGAAGATAACTAGGAGTCTTATCCAGACTGAGGTTTCTGCAACCTCAGTCAAAAAATGATTTCAATGCCAGAAAATCCTTTAAAAGGAAAAGCAAAAACGCTGTTTGACGCTCCAAATGTACGAAGGGTGAGAAAAAATATAAAGAACATCGAAAGTCCGATGGCTAATGCTGCGATCGCTACTCAAGTGACCCACACAAGGATCTCAAACACTGAAATAATAAAGATCCATTCTGAAGTCCACCTTGTAATCATGGCAGGAAAAGAAAGGAGTAACCAGACAAATAAAGCGCCATTGTGTGATTTCATCACAACCGTCGAAAATGTGGTGGAAGTACTGCTCTTGCAAATGGAAGCCAGTAACCTCTCCCAAGAAATGAGGTTGCAAAGCACAACTGCCACCCAGTGACAAAAAGGAAAGCTAATCAAAAAAGTGGAAGATTTTCTAAAAAGAATAAAATCTGCATGCAACTTGCCAAAAATCAGCAAAGGAGAAGATTGGGCTCCTTGAACTAGAAGAGCTCTTAAACTGCATTAGGCATTACCAGAGAAACTGGTTAAAAGGCTAAGAGGACCAAAAGGCCGCAGAAGAGCAGAAGGCTAAAGGAACGCTGAGAGCTTGACCATCAAACATCAATGAAATAATGGCATCTAGCCCAGTTGAAGGAGAAAAAAGTGTCAGAAAATAAAGTTCGCATGGATGCCCTACAATAAAAAGACCCAATGCGAAACAAATGAGAAACGAGCCCCAATAAAAATCCTGGTAGCAGGCACTGCTCATAAGACCCAAAGACACCCGCAGATGTGCTGCGGGTTATCAGGGAAAATAGTCGAGTATGATTATCGTGAGTACCTGCCTTTTAAAGCTTACCTCACGGTCACCATTAGGCTACGGTTGGTTTAAGCGCCAATCGTCACCCCAAAGATCGGTTCCAGTTTATATTGTGGGAACTCAATATAAAGCCTATGACTGTCATTAACCCTTCTTACGTTTGCCTACTCTGACATTCCGTCGCATGTATATAGATCAGTGTTTTCTGCATCAATTCTGCCACAATCAAATTTCATTAACATTGTTTTCAGACTTACGTTTTCATCAATCATCGCGTTCTATTCGGGCAAAAATTTTTTTCGTGCCAACGTATGCCCGTACAAATTTATATTTTCACTCTCCTATTATGCGAATGGTAAGGAATCATGACAAGCTTGAGTTTGACTCTTTTTCCGACTCATACCTAGTTTTTAAATTGAGATTAAGAAGCCTGATTCTTAAAACTCAACTGGAGTAAATATTCGACTTTTTTTGTGCTTTAATTTAATTTTACATACATATTTATTATTGTTAGTACCATTGAATTCCTTTTTTATATTAACTTTAACACTTAATTCTAATTTTCATTAATTTTCTTTTCTGTTTTGTTCGTTTCATTTTGTGATTGAATATGTTTTATCTGTTAAATGGAATTTAAATAAATATATAAATAAATAAATAAACTGTCAACTTTCATTCTAGTAGATACGAGACCAAGTTGTATCTGACGCTGTAAGGTCAACACCAACTTTTGTTTTAAACCAACAGCCATCATGATACTCCCCGAAGGGCCGCAACCAATCAGCTGACCATCCGAATATGGGGGCTCATAAGCTGATCGTGGTACCTAAGTATACCTCCAGGGTTGAGGTTCCCAGCAATGAGTTGATCTTGTTATCGAACAATTAGAAAGCCACTATGCTTCAGATCAAGTTCCTGTCCTAGTAATTTTAATAAGCGATTCGGGTACCTCGAGAACTTCAGTCCCCGTTGGCTCCAATGAAATTGGAGACGACAACCCAACAATAGCATTTACATCTCTTTGGATCACCAGATCAGTTTCGCCGTGGGGGTGTTATCAGGGGAAATATAAGGCCCAAAGACACCAACATAGCTATCAAAGCAGTACGACCACCGTAGTCAGGCCACATACTAGTCGAATTTGGAGCAGAGACCGACAACATTCTGTGACGCAGTAAACAAAATCCTCGGCAAAAGCGCAACCATACTTCTTTCAAGCCAATGGCAACGGTCGAAATAAGAGATATTGACTATATTACGGACCTGATTAAGATAGAAGAGGCCATCAAAAGGGAGTTCCATAGCGTGGGCAGAATCAAAGCTAGGCTGACACCAGAAAACCATAGAGGACAAAACATGGCCATAATTAACTTGACCAAAAAGGATGCTGAACAATTTCTGAATAAGGACAAAGTAAGAATAGGGTGGGTTGTCTGCAGAATATGGCAAAGAGCAGTGCCTCTTCAATGTTTCAAATGTCTTGGCTATGATTGCACTACAGAAATATGCAAAGTACCCGATGGAGTTCCCTTTGTTACGAATGTTACGAATATATTGGGCATGAAAGAAAAGAGTGTGCAAACGAGGCAAACTTATTCTTTGCAAGGATGCTGATCCACGAACAAATCTTAGGCACATCTTAGGATCAGGGAAATGTAGGATTTTCCAGGGAACCCTAGCCAAGGCAAAATCAGAACTTTAATGACACCCATCCTGCAGCTAAGCCAACACGCACATTTGCTCGACCAGTTTGCGAGGGACGTGAAAGCCGACTTATTGCTTCTGAATAAGCAACATCATGATACAAGTTCTTCATCATGGTATCCTAATAAAACTGGTACTGCCACCATCTGGGTTCAGAACAGTGATTTCCAGGCAGAGAGTCGTGAACGGGGGAAATGTTTTATGTGGGTTCGGTGTTCAAGAATCATCTTCTTTAGTGTGTAGCTAACCACAAACGAATCGATATCATCTTTCTAAGCCAAGCTTAATGCTTTGGAGAACGCCAAAGCAATTGGAAGCAACATGCCTCAAAAAGATCCGCGTGGTAAACGAATCCTAGAAATGGTTGCCAGGATGGCACTCGTCATGTCGGAAACACGCTGACTTTCCCCCATATTGGCTGCAAAGGAGCCATATTGGGCGTGATATTCGTCCCAGAGTTCTTAAGACCGAGGATACACAATTGGAAAGTATCAGAGGATAACTCAGTCAGTGATCATGAATGCATTCTGCTTGAAATGAGTGATGTTGTTTTCCAACATCTGTGCTCTCGACTCTCTACAAATGGGTGAAATATCGGAAGGATGGACGTCAAGAAATTCGTCGAGGTGCTCCACTGCAGGGAGATTCACAAGAGATGGAAGAGCTGGCAGCTCAAGAAATGACAAACTCAACTGTGAGCATCATCATGACTGCTTGTAACGCTTCTATGCCCCGTCGAAAATCCCAGCATGGCAGGCCTTCAGTGTACTGGAGCCTCCAGTGTACTGGTAGCGGCATATAAATTGGCCAAGAAATGTCTTTGAAAATCGATTAACACCAGCAGGGCTCACTGATGGTAAGATCTAGTGAACAATGTGAACAAGGATCCGTGGGGCCTTTCCTACAAGCTAGTTATGCGGAGACTTATTATCCTACAGAAGCCTTGCATATATGATGCGGAAACGATGGAGGAGATAGTACGGGCACCCTTTCCCGCCTATCAAATTCAAATTGACGCGGTCCATAGTGAAACAGCAGTCGAATGTCCATTTTCACACAGCTAGTACTGTAAGAGGCATTCCTTTTACTGTAAGCGAGGAAGGCTCCAGATCCAGATGGTGTTCCAGCTGAAGTGCTGCAACTTGTCTATCACCATTGTTCTAACTTGATGCTCAGCACATTCAACGCTTGCTTCCCGGTTCGATGGGAGGTCATGAGACTCGTGCTGATTGGCAAGGATCACCGTCTGTATACCACCCATTATATATGCTAGATACTGCTGGGAAAGTGCTAGAGAAATAAATCAAGTGAAGACTCACCGTCGCGATTGGTGCTGCTGAGGACCTACCTCCTCGGTAGTATGGCTAAAGAGCAGGCCGTTCCACGATTAATGCAATTGCAGAGATGTTGAGGGCAACTCAAAAGACAGATGTATATACCCGCACCAAACGACGGATCTTCCTATTGGTGTCACTCGATATTAGGAACGCCTTCAACCCCGCTAGCTCAACTATGAGCATCATTATGACTGCTTGTAGCGGTAAGTCTCTAGCACACTAGTGGTCAACAGAAGTTGCTGGAAAGCAAAGGGAGTGTCGCAAACTTTGGCGTGAGGCTCAATGGGCACAGAACTGTGATGAGGCATATAACCGTGTGGGAGCATATAAGTTGGTCAGGAAATGACTTCGCAAATTGATAAATGACAGCAAGGCACGCTGCTGGCAAGATCTAATAGAAAATGTGAACAAGGATCCATGGGCCCTTGGCTACAAGCTAGTTATACAGAAGCTTGGTACCGTACGGAAAGCTCGCATACATGAAGCAGAAAAGATGGACGAGATAGTGCGGGCACTCTTCTCTGTCCATCCCGTCTGTGTTGACGCTGTCTATGGTGAAACAGCAGTCAGGTATCCACTTATCACCCAGCTGGAACTGGAAGATGCAGTCCTTTTACTGAAAGCAAGGAAGGCTCCAGGTCCAGATGGTGTTCCGGCTGAGGTGTTGCAGCTTGTCTTTTACCATTGTCCTGACTTGCTGCTCAGCACATTCAACGCTAGTTTACAGCACGGAGTTTTCCCAGCATAATGGAAGGTTGCGAGGCTCATGCTGATCAACAAGAGGAATGGAAATCCCGGAACGCCATCTACACACCGCCCGTTATGTATGCTAGACACGGCTAGGAAAGTTCTAGAGAAACTCATCAAGGGAAGACTCACTGAGACGATTCGTACTGCTGGGAACCTATTCCCTCGGCAGTACAGCCTTAAAGCAAGACGCTCCACCATTGATGCAATTCCAGAGGCGGTTAGCTCGATCCAAAAGGCAGAGGCATATAGTCGCACTAGGCGACGGATTGTCCTAAAGCTGACACTTGACATCAGGAACACCGTCAACTCCACTAGATGGGTGGATATTCCGCATATGCTGGAAAACCCTTTTCAAGTTCCAGAATATCTAATGCAGCTTTTGAGGGACTACCTGAAGGACAGGAGCCTGCTCTACGACACGACACAGGGCCAGCGAAAGATGGAAGATACATCGGGTGTTGCCCAGGGATCTACCGCCCAAAAACAGTCTAAAGATATTTAAATCACTCAGACATTTTATTGGCCTTCAGAAATTCCAATAAAACCCGTAGCTGCCAAGGTACAAAAATGGCATCTACAATATTTAAAAACGTTTACAAACAATACAATATAAAGGTCAATTTTTCATCATTTCAACAAGTAGTAATGCTTATGTCGAAAAATGGCATTCTACTGTTACAGAAACATACTGTATATTCCAAGAAAAATCAAAAAAGGAAAACTTGGACATAAACTACGACAATATACTGAATGAATCACTTATAACCTAAAATAACGCAACTAACTTACCCTTTATGAACTATCAAATTCAACTACCTGATGTACTATCTATTTGCTCGTTTCACTTGTTTTATATTCATTTAAAATACGTTTTTACATGGAAGCACATGTTTTCTCGTATTTCAAGGTTCCCGAGTCAGTTGCTTGAATTCATTTAAATCTTTCCTTTTACATGTACGTATTCTATGAGTTGCTCCAACTTCATTCAGACTCAACTATTTAACATTTGGATATCTTTTCCGAAGTAAGTTCCTGTAATTTAATCAGACTCATAAATATCTAGAGTTCAACTTAAACATTCGAGCATATTGAAAAGCTCTTATCTCCATATATATATATATATATATATATATATATATATATATATATATATATATATATATATATATATATATATATATATATATATATTGTATATTATCATCACTACAAAATAAACCACTAAGTTCCTTTGGATCTCATCTTGCATTTTACATACCCATACGTTTCAAAGTGCACTCTCAACTGCCCAGTGACACAAGGACGAACATATGAAGTTCAAATAGACCTGAATTCTAATAAAGCAAAAATAAAGGGAACCAGTTAAAGGAATAGCATAGATTTAAATCCTTTTTTAACCCCATGTAGGTATGTGTTCAACAGGAGTACCCGTTCTTTTAACATCAGCCAAGCATACACTAGTTAAGTCAGGCTGTCACCTTTGTTCAGAGAAAATGTTGACCTTTCAGTCTATCCCTGAATATTTCCATCTCTTTCTGCTCCTCAGTTAGTTGTCCTGTTCAACGTATTTCGTTGAAACAAATTGTTAATTTGGTCAAACAAAGTCCATGAAGTTTTTATTGCTTTGCAAATTGTCTATGTTGTCCTCACCAGGCTTTCTGTGTCTAACATACAAAAGCCTTCAAATAACCATCCATTTGTCGATGTGAATATAAAGTTAAAAACACACAGTTGTAAGGATTGTGTAATTGCTATTGGAGTGAAGTGGGCTGGCTTGTTTGTCGTTTGTCGTCCTTTTGTTTCCATGAGCCTTGATTCTTTGAAAACAGCATGAACGGTAGGCGACATTAAAATCAACGTCTACGTAAAGCTTTTATTGTTGTCTAATTGATACGAACTTTGCCAATTACGTTTGGTTTGAGACGTCTCAAATTAAATGACTCTGAAGACTATAATTAAATGTCCTTGAAGCTTAGACATATCGTCAATTGATTGATGGTTGTTGAATTTAAGTAGATCAGATGATGTGACATTGACGATGATTTTCACATTGTTGATGCAGGCTGCTGGTTTTTCTGGCGATAGAAAACAACTGAAGTGAAATCTTTTTGTGTTTGGCATTGTAAAATTAATTGAAATTAAAGATTTCAATGGCAAGCTAGCTGGAATGGGTAGGATTTGTTTATTTGTTAAGGTATTTCTCTATTTAACAGAATAATTCCAACTACAGAATAGAGTAAACAATAGCACAGGTAGGAGAAAGAATAAATAAAAAACATGCAAATCGCAAGACAGAAGGACTAAAAACTGCAAAAATGAGAAAAATAATCACTAAGAGTTAAAAAGAATAGTGCTGAAATATTTTTTATAAACGAAACATGGGAAGAAGAAGGGCGCAAGTTTAAAGTCATAATGATTACGTGGTATCCTGAGCATGGGTGACTGGAAATATACCAAGCTAGGGGTGAATGGAACCTCAAAGGTATTAGGCGATCTTGTAGAACGCGTAACGTGTTTCACTGGAACCTGGTTGAGTAAGCGAGTATCGAGGCAATCACCGCAAGGCTGTAAAGGAAACACTCATCAAGGTAGACTCGACGCTTTTCCAGCGAAGGAATATTGAGGACAGATAAGCGTAACTGATAATAAATGTTGGGAATCCGGAATTTCAAGCAGACGATCCAGGTCAATTTTTTCTTTACAGCTTCTAGGGACACTTCAAACACTTTGATAAAACTGACGAGCAGTACTCAAAGATGAGACAAACTTAACTAGAAATAATCAAACACTAGGAATTTCTTAAGATCAAGTCAGAAATACAAGAGGCTTCAGAAGTTATCTCAGAAATATGAACATCAAACTTCAACATAAAGTCGAAAATGATACCTAAGTCCCTGAAATGTTTCACCGTCCCAAGTTAAGAGTTGCTCAGTGAAAATTAAAAGCTAAGAGGGCTAAGAGAGTTATTAGGAAATGAAAAATGAATGCTGTTAGAAACATTCAATATAAGCTGGCTGCCAGAACTTCAAAGTAAGTTTGCATCTAAATCATCTTGAAGGAGGGCACAGTCATCGTTAAATGACACTACTTTAAAACGTTGGCGACGTCTGCATATAGAAGACATGAGGAGTTGATGACCACAAGCGGCATGTCATTAATAAACAGAGTGGACACAAGTGGATCAAGAATGGATTCTTGACGAACGCCTGAACGCGAATTGAAGGGGATGGAAAGACAGCCTTGAAAAGATACAAACTAACACGATTGGGTAAGATAAGATAAGAAGATAGCCAGTGGATCAAATACTCAGAAACACTAAAAAATTTAAGTTTCCTCAACAATATATTGTGATTTACTGAGTTAGTTGTTGGTCCTCTAAGGCTTTTGAAGCAACACTTATGATTTCGATTAAATTGGCTAAAATTAATCGCCTTTTGAAAAAAACCATATTATGCCGGAACTAACACATCGTAACCATGCTACGGGGACAAAGGGAAACGTTGAGAAGACACGATACGAAAAAGGGACTCTCCTTCAATCACCGCCAAATCGAATCGTTTCCGAAAACTTTTAACCAGTTGAGTCTCCACCAAGCCTATTGTTTTAAATGTTAACTATGTATTAAATTAAAATTTTATCTTATAAATGCTACTTTTTAACTAGATTGAGTGAACTAATTTAAGGAGAAGTAGAATTAATTTAAGAAGATTTTAGGAGTAGCTATACCGAAACCGCCAGAGGTCACGAGATGGCATGCAAAATAAAACAAGCTGGGTAGACAACCCTATGCTTATGTCAGAAGGGTTTTGTACCCCACTTCTCAGAAATGCAAGCACCAGCACCGGATGAAGTCAAGAAACATTTCAAAGAGATGTGCACGTTTAAAAGAAAATCCATTGCTTCTGTACTTTCAACGGTTGCCATTATGTTGCACACTATCAAAAATCACTCAAATCATGAATTCTCAAAAATATCTATGTTATTGATGATATTTTAAAATTTCAAGAAGATCAAATCAAAACTGCAGTGACTGATTCAATGGAAAAACAATAAAATACCAAAATTATGTGTTATTGTTGCTTAACGAAGGTCATTCAACAAGTACTTAGCCTCATCGCCCGATGGCGCTGCTATTACAAAAGAGTTTTACCATCGTGTTGTACATTCTTTTAGTAGCCTACTGTCAAACCTTCAGTGAATTCCCTTCATTAGTTTTATTTTGATAGCCTTTGGAGGCAAGCGTGTCGGTCGGTTGTACAAAAATGGAAAAATAACAATATCGTTCAGTGATTCGATTCTTGTTTTTGAAAGGGAAAACACGCAGCGAAATCAAAGATCGCTTGGATGCTGTGTACGGTGACTCTTCCCCTTCGATGGCGACCGTTAAGAATTGGTTCAACGGATTTGTTCGTGGCCGCACGTCGTGAGGAAAACATTAAAAAAATCCACGATCTCGTGTTGGCAGACCATCGATTGAAGGTTCGCGAGATAGCTGAGACTGTAGGCATCGTAGAAGGAACGGTGCATCATATTCTAGACGAAGAACTGGGCATGAGAAAGCTGTCGACGCGATGTGTGCCACGCTTGCTCACACCGGAAAACAAACGCAACCGTGAAACCACATCGGCGACGTGATTGGCGCTGTTTCAGCACAATCCGGCGGAATTCTTACGTCGTTTTGTGACCGTCGACGAAACATGCATTCGTTGGTGCACACCAGAGACCAAGGAACAGTCAAAACAGTGGACTTCACCCGGCGAACGTGCTCCGAAGAAGGCGAAGACGGTTCGATCGGCCAGAAAGGTGATGGCCACCGTTTTCTGGGATTCACATGGTGTGATCCACATCGATTACCTGGAGAAAGGTAAATCAATCACGGGGCGCTACTATGCAGACTTTTTGCGACGTCGAATTGAAGAAAAAACGGCCCCGCTTGGCGAAAAAAAAGTGCTGTTCCACCACGACAACGCGCCGGCTCACACTTCCGCCGTCGCCATGGCCAAATTGGTCGAATTGCGCTACGAATTGCTGCCCCATTCACCGTTCTCTCCAGATTTGGCTCAATGTGACTACTTTTTGTTTCCAATCCTGAAAAAATCACTCACCGGGAATAGATTTGGGTCGAATGAGGAGATCATCGCGGTCACGGAGCCCTATTTTGCAGCCCTCGAGAAAATGTATTTTTTGGACGGGCTGAAAATGTTAGAGCATCGCTGGGCGCTGGGTAATGAGCTTGAAGGAGATGGGAAAATAAATTGCCGCTTTCCAAAATTTTTGTTTTTCTTCTGTAGCTTAAGTACTTGTTGAATGACCCTCGTAATTGGAGAAATTTCAAATGCCTTTAACTTCCGTGTATATCATTCGATTTTCATCAAGCTGACAAAATACAAAGAACTATTGCAAAGACTGCCGAAATATTGAATTTCATTGAGCTTAAGGGTTCCTTTACGATTTTATTGGGGAAAATGTGAAATTCAAATAACATACTATTATTAACAAAGTTGAACGAATTTTGACTTATAAGGTATTTGATGTTGTTTTACTCATAAACTTCTACTCCCATAATTTTTTTCAGATTTCCCAGATCATAGGTATCCAATCACGAGGGGGGGGGTTGACACACATTTTTCGTATATTTCCCCTCGCTGTGTGCCCCCTGAAGCAAAAAATGCCAGTGTTTTGAAAAGCTCTAAACAAGATCTTTCATTTGATACTCATATTGGCTACATTTGGTGAAATGTTTATTTCGGGAGCCACACCTCTCTCTGGGGAACCTGCCCTTAAATATCATATAAAATTTTTTCAGAGTTGAACTTTGGAGAGAGCACCACTTAACACCTATAAACAAAATTTGTTTTCTAGCTTAAGTAGTTTGTGAGGAAAATTGCTGTGACACACGGACGGACAATGAACAGACAGGACGCGGTTTTAGTAGGGTTTTGTAAAACTACTTTACAAAACCCTATATAGGAACTCAACTAAACAATGATAACGCAAAGTCAATAAATTATTATTACCATTAGCCGAGGTCAATTAAAAAGCGAAAATAAATGCAAGTAGTGCAGCAGCAGAGAAATCAACAAATTTACATACTAAGAATACTACAAATAAAATTCAGCCCAACTGCAATAAAACGTTCGAATACAACAAGTCCAAATATGCGATGCTATAGCGCGCAACATATCATACCAAGCAATAGCCGATACGCATCAAATCTTCTCGTACTTACCCTATCCTGTACAGCAAACATTGATACTGGTTCCGCACAAGCAAATGGCTTTCAAATACCCAGTTCAGTATATCCACCGTACAAGAGTCCGATGATTTCGGACAGAAGACGTCACAGAGACATATGGTGATGAATGTGCAAGTGATCTCGTAGTCGACCTTGTGCAACAATCCAAATCAACACACTGTCAACCATGCTACACAGTAGGTCACAACCATCTAACGAAACACATATCGCAGCATCACCACCTCCAGTAATCTCTGGGACAGAAACATTACCAACAATCGATGTCCGCGGGACATCAGAATCAATTCTGACTATAGCTTGCAGCTACCAGCGGCAGCAAAAAGCATCCACACGACATTAACAGAAGATTCTAATAACTAACTACGAAAGGCTATAACAAAGGTAAGCCATCCAACAACAACCATTGCAGCATCACCACTTTTAACCAACTCTGCAACCGAAGCATCTACAACAAGCGATATCTGTAGGACATCAACTATCTCACTAACCATAACATCTACGCTTGTCTTTAGTTCGCAATCTTCCTCGTCACCATCACGCGCAGACTTACAGAAGGCGTCGCCACAACAGCAAATAGCACAACAGCAGCAGCAAAGTATATCTTAGCGCTTTCTGCAAGCACCCCAGTGGTAACAACAGCCGTAACAGCGACATTACAGTACCAAGAGCAGTTGCAGGGACAACCGGTACGAAAACAGCCAGCAAACCCATCAACTTCAAGATGTACTTTCCAGTGGAAGAGCATCAAGAATACTACAGCCTTGGCTTTGACATGGCTAAGCCGTTAAGCCTAAAGTTATAAAAGGGACAGGGGGATAGCGATGGCGTTCTATTTTATCTTAGTGTTGAAGTAAGTCGGAGTTCGGTTCAAGGTACAATAAGGCAGAAGGAATAGTAAAAAGAGAAAATTGGAATCGGAGCATCTTAAGGGTAGAAAAATAACGCATCAAGGGAACAAAAAGGCGATCAAGATTTTGAAAAGCCCAAGAACTCGATAGCTGGAAGAGTTGCGATGGCAAGGGCGTTTTAATAATTCGGCCAAGATTACTGTAGCCCTCTTAGTTGTAAGATAAGTTGTGAATATTGATTACAAATTAATGCAATAGTGAGAATTAAGAGTGACCTCCTTGTTTTTTTCATTTCGTTGTTCGTATCAATAGTGGAAAATTGGTTTGGTGGACGCGTTTATTAGAAACTAGTTTCCTCGGATCTAATGCTACGGTGGTTGATCTGGAGTCTTAGTTGTCCTACTCCCTTGTAGTTTTAGGAGTCCGCAGTCTAGTTGGGCGGACTACAGGGTGGCGGCGCGCAATCGGGCGAATGAGTTGCGCCACGAAACGTCTTCATTGAGCTATCCGAGATCCAATACCTCCATTTTTCAAAGGTATTGATATTAATCAGTACTGTACAATCTTTTGTATTGATAAAGAGAGAACGACTAAACTTATAAATAATCCAGTTCACCGCAAGAAGATAAAGCACGTTAATATCAAATACAATTTTATTAGAGAGAAGGTACAGCAAAAATTAATTAACATTAAATATGTGAAAAGCTGTGAGCAATTAGCGGATATTTTTACTAAGGGTCTACCTTCATCTAAATTTGTTCATATAAGAGACACTTGTATACTACTGAAAGTTTTCGTTACATTTTTTTTTTTCAAACAGGCAAACTTGAAGGTTTCCTTATTTATTGGAAGTATTGAAGTAAATTTTATGATTGTATGTGTAATTGACTGTACTTGAACTTTCGGAACAGAGCATAGAACCAGCTCAGTTGCTTAGAACATGTCACTGTGTGTTCATTAAATACGAAATCGGTGTTATAAAGTGAATCCATAAAGAAGAAATCTTACTTATGATTTCGTTACTGAAAAATTCAAATACTAAGTAAGTGAAAAAAGGTACAAGTAGACGATTTCCTCCAGTAGTTTGGAAAATCAGGGTAACAAGGGGATTGGTCGATAATAAGCAACAACTAACGTCCTACCTTTTTTAAACATAAATATAATATAGGATATTTTTCAACACGAAGGCAAAGCGCCTGAAGACAAGCTAGAGTTCAAGAAGAAGGAAACAGAAACACAAATAGATGTAGCTAATGATTGCAAGAAATGATTAGGAATACCGTCACGACCTGCACTGACAAAGACGTCAACTAAAATAAGCTTTAAAATTTCTTCCGGATAGTAAATAAAAGAAAATCAGGATGGCATGTGTATACTTTGGGACCAAAGGGCAATTTCTGGGAGTAGCATTAAAAGTAAAAGAAAACTTGTTCTAAAAAGTTCACAAATCTCGAGAGGTGAAGTTGCTCAGCAAGCATACAAATGAAGAGAGGATGGAATGCTGGAAAGAAATTCGAGAGTTTATATATCTTAACTAAACTTTAAATGGATCATTTCATACTTTTCGCATCAATTTAATGAAAATCCATACGATAATTTTTGCTCTACCTTGAAGCTTTCATTACGTTGCACGGATATCGATCTCGTTTTTGGATGGCTCCATTAGCTTTTTAAATTACATATTGGGTTCGCATAAGTAGAAAAATTAAAAATAACTCTCTCACCTCTAAGCATGGTAATAGCCATCACCGGTGTGCATCTAAGAGTGATGGCCTGATGAGAATTGCTACACACGTCAAAACCACCCTCTTCTAACATTTTTCTTCTTTAATAATTTTGAAGAAAAAATTATTAAAAAAAATATGCAACTCACTCATGTAGCTACAAAAAATGCCATAAGTAAAGTATATATATATATTTCCAAAATGGTTTGGACAAATTTGAGTTCAGAGAGTCTTCAATACAATAAAAATAATAAGCCTTAGCCATGTGCATCTCTTTCTTAGATATAGGACTTAGATGGCAAAAACCATGACATAACTCAGGAGATCTGTCACGTAAAAAACGTTGACGTGCTCGATCTTTGGCTTTCAAGGCTCACCCCACAGCAAAAGTTGACCAGGGACAGTCAGAAGAGTTCCTTATACTCACAAGCGGAGTCAAGTCAGAGTTGCCAGCGTTTAAGGAGTCATAGAACTTGTTGCAACAAGATGGTAGCAAAAGCTTTCGAAAACTTTAGTTTTTAAACTAACGAAAATCTTGTATAGATGGTTGAGATAATACAAATATCCAATAGAATTCAACTTTATTTTAAGGCCCTTACTATTCCAAAGGTTAAAAGCCTATCTTCAAGAATATCTTCAAGAAAATCATTCAGGTAACATGAAGAAAGTGGCGAAAATTCACGCTTCATGTTATGCCTTAAAGAGTTTGCTTTTTTCACTGTCTCTAGAAGATTGTGATAAAGGGTGGTCCAACCAAAACGCACGATATTAATTGTAAATAAAACAAAAAGTTTTCAGAGAATTATGTTAATATTTTTTATTTTAAAAGAAAGTCCAAATGCTCGCCATGGCTATGGTGGCATACTTCTGTTCGATAGTCCATATTTTCAATGACTCTGAGACATAATTGTAGTTCAATCTCGTTAATGTAATGAATTATCTCATCTCTTGAATGGTGACGTGACGTACACATTTTTCTTTAAATATCCCCAGAGAAAGAAGTCCAATGGAGTTAAATCACATTATCGTGGCCGCCAATTAACATGACCACAACATGAGATAACATGGCCATTGAATTTCTCGCGCAAAGGAGACATTGTTTCGGTGGTTGTATGGTAAGTAGCACCATCCTGTTGGAATCACATATCATCCAGATTCATAACCTGAATTTTTGGCCACAAATAGTCCATTATCATATCGCAATAGCGAACACCATTCACGGTAACCACTTGGCCGTCCTCATTTTCGAAGAAGGAAGGCCCAATGACGCCGCCAGCCCATAAAGTGCACTAAACAGTCACTCTTTGTAAATGCATCGACTTTTCAACAATCACTCGTGGATTCTCATTTGCGCAAATGCGGCGATTCTGCTTGTTAACTAATCCACTGAGGTGAAAGTGTGCCTTGTCGCTGAAGATGATTTTCCTTAGAAAGTCACCATTCTCTTCTGTCTGTTCAACCAACCATTCGGCGTTTTTCCGACGCTTGAAATGGTCAGAAGGCTTCAGTTCTTGAGTCAATTGAATCTTGTAAGCGTGTAATTTTGAATCTTTATTCAAAATTCAACTCAGTGATGTTCGTGAGATGCTCAATTGTTGGACACGATGACGAGTCGAGGTTGACGGCTCTTCTGCCACACTATCGCGAACAACAGCAATGTTTTCCGCAGAACGAACTGGGCAAGTATGCACAGGTGATTTCATATTCCTTACAGACCCAGTTTGCTGAAATTTGCGAACGATTCTCCCGATTGTGCGAGCATTTGGTCGATTATTAGTATATAGCAAAAACAAGGTTGCACCAAGTACAGAGCCCTGGGGTGCACCCGATTTTATTGGTACTAGATTGTTCCTAGGTTAAAAATCTGTTCGTGGGTGAGCTGTTAAGCTCAGTTGGTACAGGTTCCTGGCAAATCTCAACAATTTGCTCAGAGCGTACTTCACTCCCTTGCATGGTTTTATCATGAAAAAATATTCTTTCGGGGCCTTCATTGGAAGCCAATGGTTTTCAAAGAACGCATTCAAATGGTCATCCATTGTCTCTGATATTACACTTTTTATAGTCTATACTGAAGATCCATAATCATCATCTGCTTCAGGTTTGGATTCTGATTTGGAGTTTGGATTCACTGTCATCGTTTTATACACTCATAGGAGAAGTAGCTGTACTGCTTTTGGTTAAAATGGAATATCGGTGTTCAGCCGAAGTTTCTTCTACTAGCTAAGTCTTCATTTTAAAATGCATTCTCCAACTTGGCGTCTGCTCACCTTTAATCAGATGAACTCTTTGTGTTGACATCTACACTTCACTTTATATCCAACAAACTAAGTCTATTTGACATGTACTGAAGAGGTATATTGGACTTATCTGTACTTACACTTGCAGACGCTGAGCATTGGTTCCAACTGGATTCTTCGAAGCGTTCATAGCTTATTTTAATGAACAATTCATTGCATCCGAGCCACCCATTTGTAAATACTGGGAAAAGTTTTTTGGCCGCATTACGGAAATAGTTTTCTGGGGTTCTGTAGCTCCATTTTTACTAATTTTTGGTTTAGTTTTACTTCGAAAAATGCAATTCAGGTGCTTCCGCTTCCTTGTTCAAGTCATCGTCCGTCAATTAATTATGAAACAGTTCTCGACTTGGATTTGATTTTCTTGTAGATGAATCTTTGGCTTGCTTCTCGGGCTTTATACTACAATTTTCCGTTTTTCTTTTCGATGGAATCATAACTTTCATTTCAGGGGTGGACTTTGAGAACAGGATAGTTAATATAAATATAAATAAATATAAATGTATGTATTCAAAATACAATGAATCGGTTGATGGTTTGGATGTGACTGGCTCTTCTCGATTTCTTCCGTGGCTGGTGCTCTTCAATTGGTGGTGCCATGACACTCGAAAATCCTGACATTGAATCGTCTTGGATCATTATTTCGTGTCTGAATCCGCAACATCATAGTAAAAATCTAGTTCGAGACTCACGTCAATCCACGGTTTCAACTTTTCTCTCATATACACCGAACAGAATTTCCGTTGGTTGGGACATGCGATTCCCACGTCCTAGACGAGGTACCTATCGTTTTGTAAAACTATCGCAATGATTATGATGATGTGATGTATGATGTACTTTTGAGAGTCTCCCGTAGCAGCAGGTACGTTTTCTAGAACAATGAGATCTCCTTCCTTGTAGATAAAAAGTTTCTTGTGTTTTGCGTGGAACCTTAATCTCCATTTCTCTTGTCCGACGCTAATTCACTCTGCAGCCAATTGTATTCGGTTAACCATATCGCATTCCGTTGGATCAGCAGTCGCTTCATCTGATGTTAGAGCCATTACTAACCAATTCATGATGACGTCTCGAAGGCAATAATAAAATATCAACTCGATCGGACTAAACTGAGTCACGGAGTGACATTGCGAATTCAGAGGCCATTGAAGATTGCTCAATCGTAAATCTTAATCCTTATGATCTGTTGGTGCAGTTCTTGTTAAGGATAAGATGAACTGGTTTACGCGTTCGATTTGGCCATTGGTTTGAGGTGCTCTGACGGCAACCTTAATATGTTGAATCTCATTAGATCCGCAAAATTCAGTAAATTCTCGTGATGTAAAGGCAGTGCCTTGATCGCGAATTATACGCCTAGGTCCCTGAATGCGTCGATGAAGGGCTTCGGTTTTTTAGTTTTGACAGCTCTCAAAATTAAATACTTACTGAAGAATCAGATATTCCAAAGATGTGCAAATTACCTCCATGACTTCATGGAGAAGGTCCCAGGTGATCAACGTGTAACGTTCAGAACGGAATAGGTGTCACCTCGTCCGAATAAAGTTGACTCTCCAGTTTGCCTGCGATTCCTTTATTTAAGCAGCACTCTAAGCATGCTGCGATGTACTACTTGATGTATTTTCAAAGACTGATGAACCAAAAATCTTGCCGAACTCGATTTATGGTCTTCTCAAGACCAAAGTGGCCCATGTCATCGTGGTAAGTGCGGATGATTTTCCATCTGACTGCAAAGCGAACGACAAACATGAGATCTTGGTCGATCTTATGATATAACTGACAATTTTTGAGCTGATAATCTGACTTGATCTGTTTGGATTGAGCGGACTCACTACCGCCTCTCGGAACTTCGATTAACTCCTCCAACTTCACGTCTTGTCGTTGTAGGAGCAAAAGCTAGTCTTCGTTTTCTTCCACTTGCATTATGTTCCCCGATGCTATCACTGGCTCGTTCGGTGGTTCGTTTGGAGTGCTGCTTAGAGCATTTGCATGATTCATGCGTCCAGCGGGTCTATTTGATGCGGAAATCGTACTCCTGTAGCTTCAGAAACCATCGACTATTGTGCGGTAGCAATGGCTTAGACGTTCTTGTGGTGCAAACTGCGGCGCAATTGGTAATTATCTCGAAATGCTTACCAAGTGGCCAGAAATTCAAGCTCATGACTATGGTATCTACTTTCAGATTCGCTACACAAGTGGCTGTAGTAGACAACCGGTCTAAAATTACCACCGTCATCTCGTTGTATGAGGATTCCGGCAAGATCCAGTGTGCTTGCGTCAGTTTGAACTTGATGTTCCTTCGTCGGATTGTATGCACTGAGCACTGGATCACAGCAAAGTGCTGATTTCAATTTTTCGAATACTTCTCGTTGTTTGGTCGACCAACAGAATTGTGTATTGTCCTTCTGCTTCAATGAAAGTGTAAGCGGCCTCAATATTAGAGAAAAATCACGAATAAATTCGCGGAAAATCTTGCTCAATCCCAGAAATCTTCGAACTTCTGTAACGTTGGTTGGTTCCGAAAACTCTCGAATTGCAGCTGAAAAACAGCTTCTGATTTTACTGCATTCTCATCGTCTTGACGACCCAAAAACGTGATTTGTTTACACAAAAATGTACACTTAGAGGGCCGAAGTATCATACCGGCATCTCGAAGTATAACCAGGAATTCACGGACTTTGATTAAGCCCTCGGCGATGGCTTTGCTTGACAGAAGTCTACGTAGCTAACTGCTCGATTTCCCATTTGTCGTACCAACTTGGTAATGACGTCATGAAAATAACTCAGTGCATTGCACAGGCCAAAAGGTATCCGGTTGAAATCGTATTGGCCTGCATGCGTGACAAATGCAGTGTATTTCCTGCACTCTTCTGCGATTGATATTTGATAATAGCCGGACATTAAATCGAGAGTCGTGTAAAATAAATTACTGGCGATCGATGATAACTACTCCTCAATAGTTGGCATGAGAAACGGACGCTTTTCAGTGATAGCATTGAGCTCACGGAAATCAACGCATAGGCGATCCTCGCCATTTTGTTTGCGAACGAAGACAATTAGGGACGAATGTTCTGATTATGATAGTCGTATGATATCGTTTTCAATCAGTTCGTTTACTCTTTCTTGAACGTGCTCATGCTTTGCAAACGGTATCTAGTATGGCTGGCATCGGACAGGTTTTAAGGTCAATAACCTTATCGCCATCGTTACCGAGTTGCATTGACATAACTGAGCAAGCGATTCAGAGAAGCACTCTCTATGCTCACTGATGAGCTGATACAGTTTGGCCTTTTCTTTGACTAATAGCGTTGGCTCAAAAATTGGAGCGTTTTGGAAAGCGTTTTCTAATCCCGGTTCAATGATCTGTCGTTTGCCCAATGTGAAGAGCAGATCTGACCCCAATCAACGTGGCTCCAAGATCAAGTCGTCATCCACCGGAAAAATCTTCGCATTTAGATTCTTACCATCCACCTAAATTTTGACCTCGACTATCTGGTTGCACGTTACCAAAGCTCCTCCAAATCCTCGTAGGATGATCGGTGAACATTGCTTCACACCTCTCTTCGAGATTGCGATCGTCCGTTGAATGAGTGTTCTTACGCTGCCGGGGTCGATGAAGGACTTAATTTTGTTTCCGTTGAGAAGAACCTCCTTACAAGCGGATTAATTCTTTCTGTCGACGAACATTACTGACGGCGGTCGTAGTTTCATTTTCCGGACATCGTTTGGTTGTATGTGGTGTTCGCTGACACTTCTCGCATATTTATCTCCGTTGCGGTTTTGGACAGTTCAGCGAAATATGCCCCGCCTCAAGACAATTCTAACATCGGATTCGACGGGATTCTGAATTGCTCAAAGTCGGCTGCGCTCGGGCATTTGATGACATAGTACCTCGCTGTATCGATGGTGTTGGTCCAAAATTTTGTCTCGACTCCATTCGTGGCTCCGAAATTCGTTTCAAAATTCTTTATTGCGGCTAAAAAACCGTTAACGGTGTCAAAAATTGAGCTCGCGATTGCATTTCGCAAGGATTATGCACCGGATTATAGCACTATCGCTCAAGTTACCTCGTCTTCCCAATGCTAGTATAGAATAGAAGTAACTTTGTGTTGTCTTGCTCGGCTCCCTGGTGCGATTCATCATTTTTATGTGAACATCAGCCTCGCTTTCATGGCTAGGAAAATCTCGCCTCAATGATTCGGTGAGCTCAAGCCAGCTGCAAGAACCCACGCAGGACCATCGCTCCAAATTTAAGCAGGCCCCTTTAGGGCGGCTTGCACGGTGAACACCAAAATTCTATCGTTCCACTGATATGGCTCGGCAAGCTTCGTAACACGATCAATGAACTGCGCTGCTGACATGCGGGACTCAGACAATGGGTCGAAGTATGGTAAAATATCCGACACATCTCGGATGTTATGAAAATGCGGCCCACTACATGTCCGCACTAAATTAGTTGATTGCTTGCATCAACTTCGAACGTCGCTGCCGGCTGCGTCTCGCCCGGTTTCATGGCGTTAGTGAGTGGTGGTGTAGGCTCCTGTACTACGATCGGTTGATTGTTAATCTGTGTAGTTGTTGAGACCCTCGCCAACTTTCCCCCGTTCGGTAGCGTGGCGGCAACAGCTGATATTAACTCGCTCAATCGCTTCACTTCATCACATAACTCGCGCACATCATCTTCACCCGAGCATTCTGATTTTTTCCGTCCGTTTCGATTTCGTCATTAGCCAGAATACCACAGAGTCTTTGTGCTATCTCGGCTTTGTCCTCCTGCGTAGAGGCGTTCCGTACTCTAAGTTCAAGTTTTAATCATTCCTTGTTTAGCGTTTTGACCTTTTCGACCGGCATCGTGTTGCGTTCCGTTTCCCTCGTATACGGACAGAAGGATAAATCGAACTACTATTACAATTACGTGTAGCCACGTACATATGTATGTCACACGTTTGTCTTTTCGTCTCTTTCGCGTATATATATCACACGTTTCTCCTTTCATCTCTTTTCGTAGGCGAACCGTAGGAGATTTAAACACGAGATTGCGAGGAGGGAAAAAATGGCTTTCGACGCCGTCTGTTCGTTCTACGTGCACGATTCTTGTAGCCTGCACTAAGCCATCCTTGAATTCCATTTCTGATTTTGTCAGGGATGGACCTTACGAGCAGGATAATTGTAGAGGGAAAACAATAAACTAAAACGCACCGTTTGTTAGTAATCAAAATGCAATGACTCGGTTGATGGTTCAGATGCGACTGACACTTCTCGATTTCTTCAATAAGTGTTGCCATGACATTCGCAAATCCAGGAAGAGTTTTTAAGTAGGACTTTAATTGGAATTTTTATGGATGCATGTATCATTGTAATTTCTTTGATCTTGCTTCAACTCTTGCTAGGATCTACGAGTTTGATAAGCAACTAGACTTGAACAGCAAGTCAATTTACAAATCGACTTGCTGTTCGACAGCAAATTTGACAGCTGGTTGTTGATTACTGCATTACCAGTCAGAGGCTGTCAGTTTTACTATTGTATGACGTCATGTCACCAATTTGCTGAGCAAGATGGCCAGATTTAAGACGGCAGTGGTAATACATATGAATGAAATCAGCAATCATGCAAATTGAAATCAGTACGTGGACGGAACGTCCAAGCACCGTGGCCGCAACAAAATTTCAAGCTTCTTGTCAGAAAACAAAACAGAATATTTCTCGTTAAATAATAAGCAAGAAAAGATTCTTACAGGGTACCTCACTAGCATTGTATACTCAGAGAACCCCTCAAAAAGATTGGCTTTAAGCAGCAAGTGGAGGGTAGGCTCTGCATGCTCTTAAATTATGGAAGTATCATATTGCCCAGCAGAAGTATTCCTAGACAAGAAATATTGTATTTGGAATAACTAGGAACAAACCAGTTCGCAATAAAATCGCAATAACTGAAGTTCCGCCTACCTCCTCCTACAATGGTGAGTCCGAAATCTTTGCGGCACTGTATATTTATTGGCTTGGCGGTAATTCACTTTTTTGAAAATATTGAATGAGATTATTTTTATCAAGTCACATTAATCCTTTGAAAACCAATTTATCTTTCATCCCGGAAGAGAAACATGCTCATATAATTTTCTTCATTCCAACAAATATTAACTTTTTGGTCTGTTTTTGTTACTCTCTTACCACTGTTACATCCCTGTTCTTCCGAATATTGTTTTCTACTTCGCCTCCTCATTTTGTAGCTTTTCTCGAATCATTAACCGAATAGCAACAAACCTTTATTGCAAAACATAAATTTTCCTAATGCCCATCCTGAAAAGAAACTCCACAGAAAATCTCTTAAACAGCAAGTGAAGACGATTTTTGATAATACCGAATAAGGGTTAGGGGTAGTAGAATCAAGCGTGGAACCAGAACATACCAACCAATGAACAAATGCATTTACTTTTGCCATAGTCTTAATTTCGATACGGTTGAGTTAATTGCATTGCGGTACATTACAAGCCATAACATCTTCTCTATTAGATTATTCTCTTCTAGATATATATCAACATACGAGTACAAACATACAAGCTAGTACTAACGAAAAGACGCACAGAAGAAATCCTTAATGTTGAGGGAAATTCAGATTCTAGCTTGGAGAAATTGCCGAATCAATGCTAAGCCAAATTGGCCTATTCTAATTAATCTTAATGTTTGTTCCCACTATCCTTATGTGGTGTTGTTTATCTGCTAGCTTACTTTTGCCGTTTCTTGCATAGTCAGTGAGAAAATGGGAAAAAGATTTTCTACAAAGTGGAAATAATTAATGTGAATGGAAACTATGTGTAATATTTGTTGTTGTGATGGGAATAGGTAATGATGATCGTTTGCTTTTGGATAGGACAAGAAGAATAGTTGAGGATAGAGAAATGGTTCGATAAGAAAAAATACATTTAATTCTTATTTCTTTTGTTTTCATGTGATTAGACTACTGTATTACCAAATCATTGAGAATCCACATATTGCAAACATTTACAACTGCATTTTCTGTGAACGAAAAAGTTTAACACATTTGTTAAAAAATTATTTTGAATTCATTTGGTAGTTGAGTAGTGAGTCTATTCCGGAAATTGAAAACTAATAAAAATAACATTTAACCATTACATTTTAAAGTTTGCTCCGAATATAACACAAGCTAGCGATAAGGCTTTAAAATTAGGTCAAATAGGTAATAAGTATTTTGTATTTAATTTTCAAAAGCCTACTTTAAAATTTTACTCAGAGTAAACATTGCCTCGCAAAATTGAGTTAGTAGATGAAAAAATCTTTCCAACATATTTTGAAGAGATATTCGACTGCTAATTTGGCCTCAAAAAAGAAATGGAGCCAGTTGTGAGATTTACATATTTCAATGCATTGTGTGAAGAATATCAAGGTATGTTCGCTCATGAAAAATGCTTTTTATGTGACGTGAATGCATTTGTTAATGAATATTATATGGATTTCAGGACTTGTTTGAAATAAAATCAGAGATTTCTCATAAAAATCCATTTTCTTGCTTGATTTTTACCTTTGTAATTAATTTCATGCTCATACTAATATAAATAAACCTTCAAGTTCAAGGAATACATATTATGATAAAAGCGATTGCTCTGCTTCGATATAGGTGCGCATTGTTAGTTAATAGTGTGTTGAATATATTATTGTCTGATTAAGGTACACTTTTAGCAAATATTTTAAATACATTAACTAGTTTTCTTCTCTGAAATATCAATACATTATCATTAATTATCCATAGATTTTAATTTATTTATAAGCAACAAAGCAAGTGATGCGTACAAATGTAGAAAAATGAATTTCTTTCAATTCTTGAATTGTGAGACAAACGTTTCATTCAATGTGACGTTTTTCAGCAAGCATAAACGATTTTCAGGGGATCGTTAATTTTAAAATTTTATCCAATCCGAATTCAAGGACAATCAACGAGACAAGTAACGTTCTGATTGACAAATCCTATGGAATTTTTATAAATTCAAATATTGCAAGAATAAGTTGCAGGCAATTTTATTTTATGCAGGTAATTCGGTTTTACAACATATTATAAACATCAACCGTTGTCTTAGCTCACTTGCGTACTCCAAGATGGTTTGGGGTTTCTCGGGGGGTGTTCCGAACTTTATATCAGCTGGCAGACGAATAGTCTTTCCAAAATGACTTTGGCTGGGGCTTGGCCCGTCGATGCGTGTTCGGCAGCTCTGTACGCCATCAAAAATAGTAGAATGTGTCGGTCCCAGTCCCTTTGGTTCTCGTCAACCATCTTGGCCAGGTGTTTATTGAGAGTGCCGTTGAAGCGTCCGACCATTCCATCGGATTGGGGATGCAGCGGTGTTGTCCTCGTTTTCCGTATTGCCAGCAGCTCGCACATTTCGCTAAAAACTAGTGACTCGAAGTTTCGACCTTGATCTGAATGTAGTTCACAAGGTACGCCGTACCTACTGACCCAATTTAGCACTAGCTGTTCGGCTACAGTAGTTGCTTCCTTGTTGGGAACGGGGTAGACCTCGGGCCACTTGCTGAAATAATCGGCTACAACCAGCGTGTATCGATTTCCCCATTCGGATTCAGGAAAAGGTCCTGCGATGTCAACAGCAATCCTTTCAAACAGTACCCCCAGGTTATTGGTTTGCATTTGTCCTCTCAGTCGTCGCTTTGGGCCTTTGACGGAAGCGCTAATTGTGCATCTGCGACACCAGTCCTCTACGTCTTCTCGAGCGTGGAGCCAGTAGAACTTTTCCCGCAATTTCGCTAAGGTCTTGTTAACACCAAGGTGGCCTCCTGAGGATCCTTTATGCATTTCCTTAATCAGATCGTAGATCTTTAAGAGCACATGCTCTTAAAACGTTCTCCCGATGACAATGATATAATTTAGGTACACCAAGCAGGTTTTCTAGGTGAGGCCACGTAGCACGTACTCCATCAGGCGTTCGAAAGTGGCTGGAGCATTGCCAAGCCCAAATGGCATCACCAAAAACTGCCACAATCCGGTCCCAACGGAAAATATGGTCTTCTCTCGGTCCTTCTTGTCGATTTCTACCTGCCAGTAGCCACTCTTGAGATCGAGTGTAGAAAACCATTTTGCGTCAGCTAAAGTGTACATGATGTCATCAAAGCATGGAAGCGGGTTACTATCTTTCTTAGTGACGCCGTTAAGCTGCCTATAGCCGACACAAAAACGAGTGCTACAATGCTTTTTCTTTACTAGAACTACAGGCACGGCCCACGGACTGACAGAATGTTCAATAACGCCTTGCTTTTCCATGTTCGAGATCAGCGCGCTCACTTCTCCTTGTTTGGCTATAAGGAGACGCCTCGGTGCATGTCGAATCGGCTTGGCTCCCTGTGTATCAATGACATGAGTTACCAAACGCTTTCAGCCTTGGTCATCCGGGCTTGTTGAGATGTTGACTTCTGCACCCGATGCCTTAGCCGTGACCGATAAATCTGCTTTAGATGATCGTCTCCATAACGCATGTCAAGCGCATTCATTACAGCATTCGGGTTTGAGTGCATTTCAACGGGGATCGTCTGCAAAAGCTCGGCAGCTGGGCCTCTTAGAGCAAGAATCATCGCAGTTGCTCGTTCCTGCTCATTCCAGTGATTTGTCCTTGCGGCAGCTTCAAACTGGGTCTTGTAAATACTCCAGACCGTTTGCTCATCAAATTTTGGTGCTTGCACATTCTTATGTGCTTTGCGCTGCGGTTATAAGGGGGGCTGGTGAAGTTGGTACTACTGCCGTCGCTGCTTGCAATTCTTTTTTCACTTTTTTCATCTCATGGTTCATTCTCTCTTCGACCTTGCTGACCTTTTCCTCGACCTGGTAAACCTTTTCTTCGACCTGGTCAACCTTTTCCTCGACGCCTTTAATTTGTTTGTTCAGACTGCCGAGCTCCGCTTTTATTTCGGTGGACTGTTTTTGAAAATCTGCCTTGATTTCGATCGCTTGTTGATCCAGCTTCACTGATTGCTCGTTTAGCTTCACAGTTAAATTTGGTGACTGTTGTCGCTGCTCTTGCTGCATCAGCATCAACATTTGCATCAGCGCATTTCCTGGGTCCTTTGATTTTAGTGTTTCTGCTTCTCCACCTTCTGCACCGTTTTCTGCATCTAAGAGCTCACCCAAATCCAGATTAACACTTTCCAATTCAATCGCGTCGCGCAAGCGTGCAATCAGCGTGGCCTTTGTACGTTGCGTACCCAGATTTTGCTATTCTAACTCTTCCTTGAGCTCCGACATGGTCAATTCATTAATTCTTAGATGCAAGTTTCGTGGCATTTTTATTCGTTTGGCTTTTCGTTTTTTTTTCAACAGTTTCCACGTTAAATTTCACTATTGTGCACTTTAAAAATGTTTAAATGTTTTCACTTTCGAAATGTTCTTTCTCACTTCTCGACACCACTGTCACGTGTTATGGTTCGCGGCCAATAATTTTAATTTTCTGGGAAAGTGAAAACGCACTGTCTTTTAAATTAAGTTAAAAGCGTTTATTTACTCAAAATGCATAATAATCAATTTAACACTTTCACTAATTTTATTTTTCACTTAGTCTATAAATTTGTAATTCAACTGTCTACTAAAATCACTTCACAATCAACGGATATCACTTTACTATTACTCGATCAATTCTCACTCCACACTTTCGCATTGTTTTACTATCGCGGTTCTAATGAATGATCTCCCCATTTATTCAGCTCGCCTTTATATAGGGTCTCCATCCGTTCAATGCATTTCTCGTACATTGGCGAATGTTCTGGCGAGAGGTATCTAGTATATTCGAGCAGATTAATGAATGGAGTGACGTCACACGTCACGTGCAATAATATATATATATATATATATATATATATATATATATATATATATATATATATATATATATATATATACATATATATATATATATATATATATATATATATATATATATATATATATATATATATATAAGCGTATCATATATAGATATATACTCGTTTGTATATATATATATATATATATATATATATATATATATATATATATATATATATATATATATATATATATATATATATATATGCATACATACATATATATATATATATATATATATATATATATATATACATATATATATATATATATATATATATATATATGTATATATATATATATATATATATATCATCAAAATTGCGACTTTTAAAAGCCTTTGAAATTTTGACCTTCAACTGGCCGCCATTTTGTTTTTTGCAACCTGACCTCCAGATTTTTACGTAATTCTTTAGATACTTATAATTTCTATCAAACTACCGAATTTCATAAAAATCTGTTGAAAGCTTTGACCACTATTACAACAACAAAATTTTGCACGTTTTTCGACATTTCAGCGGCCGCCATTTTGTTTCTGCCGTACCGACTTTGGATTTTTTATTGTGAGATTCATCACATATATCAATGAATGAAATCACGATTTTTCGTCTAAAATGGCCGCCATTTTGTTTTTGATCAGCCGATATAGCTGGTTCACGAATTTGACCGAGATAATTACTCAATACACCTTTCCTCAAAATTTGATGAAAATCAGAGCAAAATTGCAACCTCTAGCCTGGTCAAAAATTTCGTTATATCCCATATATATATATATATATATATATATATATATATATATATATATATATATATATATATATATATATATATATATATATATATATATATATATATATATATACATATATATATATATATATATATATATATATATATATATATATATATGTATATATATATATATATATATATATATATATATATATATATATATATATATATATATATATATATATATATATATATGGGATATAACGAAACTTGTGACCACGCCAGAGGTTGCAATTTTGCTTCGATTTTCACCACATTTTCAGGAAAGGTGTATTGAGTAAATATCTCGGTTAAGTTTGTGAACCAGGTATATCGGCCAGGCAAAAACGAAATGGTGGCCATTTTAGACGAAAAACCGTGATTTCTGTTCTGACCAAAGTATCACTCCGATTTGGATGGAATTTGGTGCAAAGGTTCACTGATATATGTGATGAATCTCACAATAAAAAATCCAAAATCGGTTAGGCTGAAACAAGATGCCAGCCGCTCGAAGGTCGAGAAACGTACAAAATTTTTTTGTTGTAGTTTTGACCAAAGCTTTCATCCAATGTCAACGAAATTCGGTACTTTGATAGAAACTATAAGTATTTAAAGAGTTTTGTAAAAAAAACTGGAGGTCAGGTGAAACTCAAAATTTCAAAGTCCTCTAGAAGTTGCAATTTTGCTTCGATGCATATGAAATTGGATATTCAGATAGAAATCCAGTAGATCTAGAAATTTTGAGATTTTGGTAATCATGCCTGGGCAATTTTTAAAACAGCGGCGGCTTAAATAATCAACTTTTTCAGGTTTCGTGGCCCTGTAGCAGTCACATTTTCCAACGGATTTTGATGAAACTTGAGACTATGGATTTTTGTACTAATTTCTTGTACTGTGCAGAAATGTTTTCAAATTGAATGAAAAAACAAAGTCGAAAATTTAAAACATAATATTTTCAGCTGCCATTTTCACTAAAATTTGAATAATTTTGCCCTGTCTAGAGTGAAACTCTGATTGGAACGAGATTTGCCGCGTTGATTGATGAGGTCCTAGCTTACAAAGATTTAAAATAATCCAAAATCAAATGCACGCATACAAAATGCGGCCCCCAAAGGTCAGAAAGTAACCGCAATTCGCTATTTTAATAGCAACTGAAATAATGAATAATTTTCATGGAAACGTCTTAAATTACTTAACCTGGAAGTATTTATAAAGCAGACCATTTTTAGGATATTGTTAAAATATTTTTACGATACCCTAAAAAATTATGAAATCGTGACTTGTCTGTCTGTCCGTCCATCCGTCCGTTTGTTTGTGCGTCACAGTAAGTTTCCTTGCAAACCACATGAGCTAGAATGAGGAAATTTTCTACGTTGGTCAAAAGTGGTGCCTCTCGAAATTTGCAGTGCAGGAAAATATTTTAAAGTGTTTAAGGGGGGCCTCCCCATACAGGGCGGCGACTTAATTTTTTTTTTTTTATTTCTGTAGCCCTCTAGCAGCCAAGTTTTTCAACAGATTCCAATGAAATTTGAAATTATAAGTTATTAAAGTAAGTTAATTTACCCTCCAGTAAAATTATGCAAATTGGATAACAAATGAAAAAGTCGAAAATTAACAGCTTATTATTTTTAACAGCCGTTTTCAATAAAAATTCAAACTGGTTACCCCAGAAAAGAATTGAAAATATTTATATTAATAGCAACGCAAGTGCTGTTTAAACTTTTATGGAAATCTTTTGAAATTATCTATTGGGCCTATTTAAGCCGACAAGTTATCACCTTTGTGTGGTAACCACTGTGAAATGTAGAAACAGCAAATGTGAGTAGGACAACACCTGTATTTATATGTTTATAACAATTTATTATCTGCCGATTTCAATATGTGATCAAATAAATGTGAAACTCAATTGAATAAGCATAATATTTGCGCCTCTATAAAGGGTATTTCAATACAAACGTCGACAGATTCTTTTCATTTCAATTAATACCCATTTGGTGTTACAAAAATTGCAATAAGAAGTTTAGTGGTACGCAAGCCAAATTCTTTCCGAAATCTTACGCTACATACGAGAAATTTATCTTTCCGGCTGGTGCTGCTAACGGGGATTTTTGTCATGGAACAGTTTTTCATGGCTCTTGAAGTTAATTTGGCTGACATTAGGTTTTGGTGCTTTATACTATTGGAGTGACCCAATAACAAAAAAATATGAATTACAAAGCAATGCACGATTTTAATAATAAACAGCGTGTTTCGTTTTCTGGCTATGCAGTAATTTTTGTTTTTTTTTCATTAATTCAATGCGGCTCTCAAGCCTCCGACAATTAAGAGGTAGTATTAAATTTATAAAGAAATAATATGATATTTGAAATTTAGTCATAATGGTAATTCAATTAGGTGAAATTTAGTCATAATGGTAATTCAATTAAGTGATACCTTCACTGTTATGGACATTGATTATGCTATGCGAAGCCTTTTAAATCAATGGAAATCAAGACTGGCCGATAATTTCTTCAGAAGTAGAGTCAGAGGCATTTTTGAAAACCTCACCAAATGCCAAATAAATGATTTTACAGAATAGCCGCGAACTTTCATCCAAAGAGCAATCTCCTACTTAGAGGAAAGTTATGATTTTGGGTTTAACGGAATTTTCAAAAAATTTGAGCTGTTGTCTCTTAAATCACATGAATTGATGTTGACATGAGACCAACTATCTTAACTTCCAGAAGTTTCAATAATTGGTGATGCGATTAACATTGACTTACTTTATCCCATTTATTGCCAGAAAAAAATTGTTCTAGCAAATCTTTCATTTTTGAATACAAACATTATTTTGTTTATCTTCGAAACATTTTTTGCCAAAGAAATGCTTGAACTCCACACTTATTACAACTAAAAATTGTCTGACTCTTGCACTGAGTACATCTTCTTCGTCACTTGCCTGTAATTTCAGCAATAACGTGTCCAATATTGTCATACCGAGAATCTGGATCCATATTAGTTAGGGATCTAGTCCTTCCTGGTTTTTTCGGCATACTTCCATATTTTTTTAAAATGTGTTGGACGGACTGATCTTGTAAATGTCAGTAAATCGTCTATATATCCATCTTGCCTGGTAAATAGCCAGGCGTTATTCATGCGAGTATTTAACGGGTAGCTGAATAATTAAAAATACCATTTTTTACCACGAATGTGAATACGATACAAAGATACATTTTCATCGATCCGATCTACTCCATCCGAGTACTTATTGTACATACTGAAATATTAGGAATGGGAACTTAAACCTTTTTCTTTTCCGCTGCTGAATATCTTTCCACCTTGTTTTAAGGAAAAACGCCAAATTCATTGGAATCAATTGAAACAAATCCATTGTCAATACACCTTACAAGGATTATGTTATTCTCGTCATCCAGAAAATGCTTCTGTGAATTTCTTGGTTTTTTTCTTGAAAGCTTTAATATCAGATATTGGGCAGCTCTAATGGTTCCTGTTGCTGAATGCCCCCTTTTCCCTATTTCCTCTATCAGTCTCGGTTTTAGGAATGGGAACTTAAACCTTTTTCTTTTCCGCTGCTGAATATCTTTCCACCTTGTTTTAAGGAAAAACGCCAAATTCATTGGAATCAATTGAAACAAATCCATTGTCAATACACCTTACAAGGATTATGTTATTCTCGTCATCCAGAAAATGCTTCTGTGAATTTCTTGGTTTTTTTCTTGAAAGCTTTAATATCAGATATTGGGCAGCTCTAATGGTTCCTGTTGCTGAATGCCCCCTTTTCCCTATTTCCTCTATCAGTCTCGGTTTTAGGAATGGGAACTTAAACCTTTTTCTTTTCCGCTGCTGAATATCTTTCCACCTTGTTTTAAGGAAAAACGCCAAATTCATTGGAATCAATTGAAACAAATCCATTGTCAATACACCTTACAAGAATTATGTTATTTTCGTCATCCAGAAAATGCTTCGGTGAATTTCTTGGTTTTTTCTTGAAAGCTTTAATATCAGATATTGGGCACCTCTAATGGTTCCTGTTGCTGAATGCCCCCTTTTCCCTATTTCCTCTATCAGTCTCGGTGAACTGAAGAAGTTGTCAAAGTAGAGTGATAGTTTCTGTCCAGTATATTCGCTTTGCATCTTATCTAAAAATGGAAGTACAGCCTCTCCCAAACCAAATTCAGCTTTTTACTTAGCAGCTATTTTGCCCTCTGTCTTACCTTAGTAAAAATCCGCAGTGTACCTGTAGCCTAACAAAGATGCAGCAATCCAAGCTTTATAGCCCCAACGTAACGGTTTGCCACGTATAAATTGCTTTGTTGGATGTCTACCATAATAGAGTACCATTGATTCGTCAATTGTAATGCTGCTAGGTCCAAAAACTTTTCCAAAAGTTCAAATTTTTTTATTAAAGCCGTTTAAGAGCGATCGTATTGTGGATAACTTGTCTCTTTTAGATATTGCCGTGTTATCTGCAAGATGGATATACTTCATTATCTCATCAAAGCAATTCTGGCACATTGAGTTTATGATGAGCTCATTTCTTGAGTCTGATTCATTAGAACCATATAATCTGCGTCGTGAAACGCTGTTATACCCAGATAGAAGAAGAACTCCTATGAATACTTTCATTTCATCTGTTTCAGTTAAAAACTGGTGGTCTCCTCTTTTCTGTGCATATTTAATGGATTTATTTGATAAAAGTTGAATCATATCCTCATCAGGAAACAATTGGAAGATTTCAAATGGGCTTCTGAGAATGTCGGGAGCAGTAGGCTTATATAAAGTTGGCAGACTTTCTTCATTCCTCTATAAATTTTTGCACTTCTAATTCTTATATTTCTTCTTTCCTTTTTTATCATCTTGAATAGGTTTTGTTGTGTTAACTATTGCTGAAAAGGTCATTTGTCTTCCAGGTAAATTTGGAAGTTGGACATCTTCTTCTGTTCCCGAATCTTCTTCAGTTATACCTTCGTTATCTGGAGGTGATATGTACACAGTTATGTGTTTTCAGATTCAGATCTAGGTTTTCGTCATCCATTCCATCTTCAGACAGCGGCTTTTTAAGCCACTCCCAAATTTCGTTAAGCGTAAGTGGTCTGAAATCAAATATATTACCATGTCAATACATTTATATTTGAAACTAGTATGAAAAGCCTTGTTATTTGCGCAATATTGGATATCCAATGTTGCGCAAACGCAATGGGTTTTACAACAGGGGTGCCTAGTGTTGCGTTAGCGCAACATTTGCATGTTCCTTGAATTCAAAAAAGAATTTTGTAGAAAATACAAAGAAAACTGGCACAACTTTTAGTAAGAACTATGCAGTCACATCATACCTCACAAATTCATTTTAAAATATCAATGTGACAATAATATTATTTGCATCTTACCTCTCTTTGCTTGAGCTTATAGCAGAACGAAAAGTACTGATTTTCCGAATTGCGAAGCAAAATATAATTTTTACTTGAAAAACACCTTTGAAGTTCACTATCTAAACCTTTGAACGGCTAAATTCGAACGGAGAATGAATCTGCACGTCTACAAAACATAACAGAACAAGCCCGTTCAAACTTGTAAACACACTTTTTGCGAATGCAACACTGGGAACATATGGGTTATACAGAGTTTACACGCCTCAAAAGTGTTGTTAAGGCTCTTCCAAAAGACACGTCAAATGATGAAACAAGCACGACTAATGATTTTAAGAATGTGAAGAAAATAATAGTATCGATTCCTATAAGTAACGCATCTAAAAAAGAATATTTAGCTTGCTAAACAATCTATGGACTAAAGACAGAAACGGATTCTTCATGGATTTGATCAAGTCTTAATTGAAAACTTGCATAAATTTTGAAAAGTCCTGCGTCGATATCTTATTAGTTTTGTAAATTGAAGACGGGAGAACATTTTTGAAAAGGGGAAAATCTGATGAAAAATATTTTAAAAGCGGCTTTTTAAAAACTTTATTTAACCCTAGATTTATAAACATGCATTTGAAATACGCATTTCATAAACATTCGTCTTTCATACAAATATATTTCATGGATGAGTTTTGTTTAACTTAAGGCAAGGAGCAATAAAATATATTTTAAGCCTGAAAAGTTGTTTATGAGTAATTATACTAAGCGAATTATAATAAACTGTAATGACCCCGACACATTAATTTTTTAGAGTAGATTTAACAAAACTTACAATTCGACGTTTTTTTATAATAGCAGAAGGTTGTGTTCGATCAATGAAAGATGTTTCATCAAGATGCTCTACGATTTTCTTATTTCTTCGGTATCGGGACAAACTTTGCAGATCACGGTGCTGCACAACCATACGTTCGAAGGCTTTCCGATATCTATTTTACAAATAAACCTGCGAGATATAATTTTTTGATTGTTATTTATTGCGTTGTGCATATATATAATATGAAAATAGATTAAAACTTTGTTCAAATTCAAAGTCAAAAGCCCTTCAGTCAATACTAACCGTTATAAATTTTAAAACAATATAAAGCAAATTCTAAACAATAACAATAAACAAGTTGGGTAAACAGACCTACGCTCATGCCAGAAGGGTTTTGTATTCAATTTACAAAATGCAGTCACCAGATCGAATCAAATCAAGAAACATGTCAAAGTCGATTTTATTGGAGAAAATATGAAATACGAAGATTATACTATTATTAACAAAGTTGAACGAATTTCGACTTCTGAGGTTTTTGGTATTGTTATACTCATAAATATCTCCCTTGATAATTATTTCAGATGTCCATCCGCGACGGAGGAAACACATTTTTCATGTATTTCCCCCTGTGCCCCCACTGGAGCAAAAACTGACAGTTTAACAACTGTTTTGAAAAGCTCCCATGAAAACTTTCATTTCATACTCATATCGGCTACGTTTGATGAATTTTTTTTCAGGGGCCACTCTCCTGTACTGTTATCATCGACTCATGGCCAATTTTTTCGAATCCTAGAATGGTTACAAAACCATTTTGCTAGGAGCTCTCTCCCACCTCCTTGACTTGTTTCACTTATGAGCATTAATTATAGGTACTCATCTTCAGTCATTCATTAAATTGAATCAAGTGTTCAAAGCATGCACCTTAAACGTTGAAGTTGGGAAAAAAATAACTCAAAACAAATTTTTCGTGTATTACCCCTCCCTGTGCACCTCTCGAAGCAAATTTTGCCAAACTAAGACCTGTTTTGAAAAGTTTCAATCAAGACCTTTCATTTGATACCCATATCGGCAACCTTCAATGAATTTTTTTTTTCGGGGGTCACGCTCCTATATGGGGGGACCCCCCCTTAAATACCTTTTAAATTTTTTTTGTAGTTGAACTTTGAAGAGATCACCACTTTACACCTCCACACAAAATTTGATGTTTCTAGCTTAAGTAGTTTCCGAGAAAAACTGCTGTGACACACGGACAGACAGACGGACAGACTGGTCGCGAAACTAGTAGGGTTTTGTAAAATTATTTTACAAAACCTCAAAAACTTAATGGCCCAAATGGCTCTCTAAATTTATACGTTACCTGTTAAACAAATTTTATCAAAAAAAACTATAGCGATTGATTGATTGATTGGAAAAAGGAGAAAAAAACAAACTACACTATTCAAAATTATCTTTAATTTAAACACAACAGTGAACTTTGATCCTACAGCTAATATGTTATAACCTAACTCGAATAAAATTCAATCAAAAAAACTTTATCTTATGCTAAAAAATTCGATTACAATATGCCTAACCTACGCGTTTAACCTTATCTCTAAACATAATAAAATAAACATAACATATACCTAACCTATCCCCTTATTTTTAAAACAAATAAACAACAACATTAAATTTAGCAATAATGAGCTGAAATTCAAAAACAAAGTGATGAAAACACTAAAACTGAAAATAAACATGAATAATTCAGAAATTGTTATTCCAGCCACCAATACCTAGTTTGGTCCTTCTCAGCTCGATCAGCTTCAATGAATCTAGCAAATGAGTATCTCCATTAGTATTGTTGGTGTCGTGAACTCAAATTAGGCGGATATTTTACCTTCTTACCGCTGGCCCGTCTATATATGTGATATATGACTGGGACACCGTCAGAATCAAAAACATATCGATTCATGTCATAATACACGAATGTTTTTGGAGGAATGAAGCCAGTAGTGAGGCGAGTCACAATATACTCGTCTGTAGGGTGGAACGGCTGTGAAATCCAAGGGTTTTACTAACAGTTACAGATCTTGCGATAAGATTCCGAAGAAGTTTCAATATAAAGATATCGACGCTCGTCACTTCAGCAGTTTCGTAAATTGTTCTTTTCGATATATAATGTTTCTAATCCGTCTCAGGCTTTCTGTATAAACCAGTACATGCACAAAGACTTTTCCTTTCGAAAACTCTTAATTTTTCCATAGTACTAGCACTCTGGTTGTACCAGATCTGACATCAATATGTCAAAACTGGTCTAACCAGGGTCTTGTAACAGATAATTTTGACCTTTTGATCAATGTATTTGGAATGAAAGTGTCTTCGTAGGGCCATGACTACTTTAAGTGCCTTACTGAGCATGATTTTCACATGTTCAGTATAGTACTGTTATTGATCGAGATGAACACCGAGGCATCGAACACAGGATTTATGTTCGACCCGTTCTGAACTACCCTCGCCAGCTCTGATGTGGAAATCCTTCCAGTTAAACAAAATTGTTTCGCACTTTTGCGTATTGATTTTCATTCGCCAATTGTCAGTATACAGCTGCACATCATTGAACATTTGTTTCAGATTGCTCTGAGCTATTGTATTAAAAACTTTGTTCAGCATCCCAAGGAAGTAACAATGGCCATCTTCGCACATTTTCATGCAAGACATATTTCCACACATTTTAATAAACCTACACACTTCATCCTCACGTTGCATGATAAAACTCAAGTATAGCGAGCTTGCCCGACGAAATTATTGTGCCATGTAAGTTAAAAATCAATACAGCAATTTTATTTTTTTAAAGTTTGTATAAAGGAAGAAAGGAGAAATCTTTAAGCTTTTTATTGATCATGGACAATTCTGCCAGAATATATTTTTAAGGGTTTTGTACTAAAATACAAAACCCTATTGCAATCACGACCTGTGTCCGTCTGTCCGTCCGTCCGTCCGTCCGTCTGTATGTCACAGCACTTTTTCTCCGAAACTATAGAGGCTACAGCCATGAAACTTTGTGGAAAGGTCAGAAGTGGTGATCTCTTCAAAGTTCAAGGGTTAAAATTTTTTGTAAAGGGGTTTAAGGGGGGTCTCCCCATATAGGGAGGTGACCCCTCAAAAAAAAAATTTCACCATTGATAGTCGAGTAGGGTGTCATTGGAAAGGTCTTAATAAGATCTTTTTAAAACAAGTCTTAAAATTGCCTTATAAGTACCGAGGAGGGCAGGGGAAGGGGAAATGTTCGATCTTTTCGCGTACCCCCCCCTCGCGATTGGACACCTTCCATCCGAAAAATCTGAAAAAAATCATGAATGTAGGCCTTAATGAGTACAACAACAAATACATGAGAAGTCGAAATTCACTTAACTTTGTTAGTAATAGTATGATTTATCGATTTTATGTTTTCTTGAATAAAATCTAAACGGTACCCTTAAATTCAATAAAATTTAGCAAACAGATAACTTTTTATAGTTATCTAGCGTTATAGCGATTTGAATTTTCCTGTATTACTATGGAACAATATGCCCTGTATTACTATGGAAACATATGGCTATGGAGCCATATGCGCTTTTTACCGACTTAGACACTACAGCTTTGCTAGGATTTGCATGAAAATTGCAGGAATGATAGGTATCATGAAGATGAGTACATATAATAGAAACAAGTCGAAGAGGCAGGAGAGAGCTCCTAGCAAAAGGGCTTTGTAACAATTCTAAGATTCGAAAAAATAGGCCATGAATCGATGATTACAGTACAGAGAAGTGACCCCTGGAAAAAAAATTTCATGAAAGGTAGTCGATATGAGTATCAACTGAAAGTTCTCTATGAGAGCTTTTCAAAACAGTTCTCAAACTGACAGTTTTTGCTTCAGTGGGGGCACAGGGGGGAAATACATGAAAAATGTGTTTCCTCCCTCGCGAATGGACACCCGTAACCTAAAAAATCTGAAAAAATTATCAAGGGAGATATTTATGGGTATAACTCAGAAGTCAAAAATCTTTCAACTTTGTTAATAATAGTATGATCCTCGAATTTCACATTTTCTCCAATAAAATCGTCTTTGACATGTTTCTTGATTTTATTCGTTGCTGGTTACTGCATTTTGTAAGTTGAGTACAAAACCCTTCTGACATGAGCATAGGTCTGTCTACCCAACTTGTTTATTTTTCCAATCGTTCCCAAAAGAGTCAGTTTCAAACTCGAACATTCTATGTGTCTTAGTCGGAGTTATTTACAATCTGAAGCAAAGTTACTATCGAATAACGGAAATTCGGGTAGCCCTGGCCGGCAGATAGCCTCGGCCACTGTCAGTTCCATGATATTGCACGAATGTATGTATGTATGTGATACATAAGCTCAAAATGACCGTAGCGTCACGAGATTGCATAATTCAAATCAGCTGTGACAACTGCCAAGCGAAGATTTTGTGACGGCAGTTTATTCAGATTGTGTATGCTCGGCTTACTTGTAGGACGCAGTTATTTTTCGTTAAAATTTCAAAAATTTACTATATTTATTAAACAACTCTTTGTATTATAGATTTAGTTTGTCAATTAAGTGTGTTTTGCCTTCAATTTTACTTTGTGATTGTGACATGTTGAAATACTGCATGAAAACGATCAGGTAGTACCAGACTTAATTTCGTCGGGTATCCTAGGACACTTTTCGAGTGAAGAGAATATCTTTTTTAGGTCTTTGTAAAAATTTTTTTTACAAAGACCTACTGGTTTCGCGACCTGTCTGTCCGTCTGTCCGTCCGTCCGTCTGTCCGCGCGTCACAGCTGATTTCCTCAGAAACTATAGAAGCTAGAATGCTCAAACTTTGTGGAAAGGTCAGAAATGATGGTCCCTCAAAAGTTAAGGCCTTGACAAAAATTTAATAAATGTTTAAGGGGGGGTCCCCCCTAATAACGAATTGGCCCTTAAACATTTTTTTTTTATCAAAGGTAGTCGAGTGGGGTATCAAATGAAAGGTCTTGGTTAGAACTTTTAGAATCTGAAATAAAAAAGTCATTTGATGAATTAGGGGGTCTACGGGAAGGCAAAATGTACCCAAAATTTGTGTCCCCCCCCCCCTCGCGATTGGACACCTTTCAGCCGAAAAATCTGAAAATTATCACGAATGTGGACCTTCATGAGTACAAGGGCAACAAATACCTTAGAAATCGAAATTCGCTCAACTTTGTTAACAATAGTATGATTTGTAGATTTTACATTTTTGCCCATAAAATCAAAACGGTACCTTTAAACTTCTTGAAATTTTGCAATTATATAGACTGACATAAGATATATATGTTCACAAAATTTAATTTAGATCGAATCATAATCAAGTGAGTTATAGCCATTTCAATTATATGGAATTACAACAACGATAACACGTGTTTATGGTTCATATAGGGTTTTCCAATAAGAGGTGTTATTTTGATATTAAAAGATAAATGCCATTTTTTAGGCCTTTGTAAAAATTTTTTTTACAAAGACCTACTAGTTTCGCGACCTGTCTGTCCGTCTGTCCGTCCGTCCGTCCGTCCGTCTGTCCGCGCGTCACAGCTGATTTCCTCAGAAACTATAGAAGCTAGAATGCTCAAACTTTGTGAAAAGGTCAGAAGTGATGGTCTCTTAAAAGTTAAGGCCTTGACAAAAATTTAAAAAAATTTTAAGGGGGGTCCCCCCTAATAACGAATTGGCCCTTAAAAATTTTTTTTAATCAAAGGTAGTCGAGTGGGGTATCAATTGAAAGGTCTTGGTTAGAACTTTTAGAATCTGAAATAAAAAAGTCATTTGGTGAATTAGGGGGTCCACGGGAAGGCAAAATGTACCCAAAATCTAAAACTTTTGCAATTATATAGACTGACATAAGATATATATGTTCACAAAATTTAATTGAGGTCGAATCATAATCAGGTGAGTTATAGCCATTTCAATTATATGGAATTACAACAACGATAACACGTGTTTATGGTTCATATAGGGTTTTTCAATAAGAGGTGTTATTTTGATATTAAAAGAAAAATGCCATTTTATAACATAAATGATCGGATGTTTAGTTCATTATAAAGAAGAAGATATGCCGTTAATAGCAATAACTAACATTGGGCAAATAGCCACTACGACACGCTTACAGGACCATATCCTCTTCATGAAATTTTCCATAACCAAATCGCATAGTGGCTGCCCTATGTCCTCGATAGCCTCACGAATTTCATCTTTGAGATCTTGAATTGACGCTGGGCTATTGGCGTAGGCCTTCTCTATCACGTGGCTCCAAAGGAAGAAGTCGCAAGGTGTTAAATCAGAAGATCTATTCAAAATAACACCTCTTATTGTAAAACCCTATATATATTTAAAATTGACCTAGGTACTTTTATTTTCTTTCAATTTTCATGAAAATTAAAGGAATAGTTTTTAACTTGAACATGTTCAATCGGCCGAGCATTCAGAAAAAATCATTTAAGCTAGATCAAAATGGCGGCTGCACTGTACTTATGAAAGAAACTGTA
The DNA here is from genome assembly GCA_963969285.1 of Odontomyia ornata. NCBI lineage: Eukaryota > Metazoa > Arthropoda > Insecta > Diptera > Stratiomyidae > Odontomyia > Odontomyia ornata. Next base: position 450,069,889 of record OZ017738.1, read on the forward strand.
CATCTTTTGTATAAATTTGAACGATTTCATATCTAAGTATGGGATGAATAATTCAAGTTATCGATTCACGCCATTAGAAAACTTGCTTCTAACCCTAGGATGTTTACAAAGACCTTCTGGTAGGAGCACTCTCCTGCTTACTCAACTTGTTTAACAATTATAATGCCTGTTTTGTTATATTTTTGTATTATAAGGTAAGAAAAGTGTATAGATAACATAATTTATTCTATTGCAGGTTAATTAAAAATGCCTAAGTTCGAAGAAAGGATCATACAAAGAGGCAACTGGGACGAAAATTTAATGAAACAGGCTATAGTATGTATTCAAGAGAAAGAGTTATCACTTAGAGAAGCATTTCGCCATTTTAGTGTGCCAAGAAGTACCCTTTTAAGCGTGGACAAGAAGCTGCACTTAAACCAAAATTGAAGGGATATATAATCATGCTAAGGAGCTTGATAGTCGCCTGATGCCACTGACAAGAATCGAGTTTTTGAAACTGGCGTTCCAATCTGCAGAGAATTTGAAAATCCCTCATACGTTTAATAAGGTGAAGCAAATGGCTGGAAAAGATTTTTATGGCAGCTTCAAGAAAATCTCCAGAATCGACCAGTATTGCGAGGGCTGTTGGGCTCAACAAGCCTCAAGTTGCCCATTTTTATTATCATCTCCAGGGTTTATTAGAGAAGTATAATTTTCCTACGTCTAAAATATACATCGCTGATGAGAGTGCCCACAGTTCATAAAAATGAGAAAGTGATTTCTACTAAAGGAAAAAAATCCCCGTTGGCAGCACCAGCCGGAAAGGTAAATTTCTCGTATGTAGCGTAAAGTTTCGAAAAAGAATTTGGCTTGCCTACTACTAAACTTCTTTCTGCAATTTTCGTAGTACCACATGGGTATTTATTCACATAAAAAAAATCTGGCTCCGTTCGTTTTTAGAGACCTTTTATCGGGGTGCAAATATTTTGCTAATTAAATTGAGTTGCACGCGTATGGATTACATATTGAAAATCGGCGGATCATAAATTGTTGTAAACATATAAATACCGGTTTCGCCCTTCTCACATTTGCTGTTTACACAGTTCACAGTGGTAACCACACAAAGGCTTAAATAGCTCGAATAGTTAATTTCATAAGATTTCCATAAAAGTTTAATCAGCACTTGCATTGCCATTAATATATACATTTTCAATTTTTTTCTGAACTATGAGGGCCGTCATTTCGATTTTTAATTGAAATCGGCTGCTAAAAATATTAAGCTGTAAATTTTCGACTGTTTTATTTGTCATTCGATTTGCATAATTAAATTAAATTAACTTGCCTTAATAACTTATAATTTCAAGTTTCAACGGAATCTGTTGAGAATCTTGGCTGCTAGAGGGCTACAGAAATAAAAAAAATTGTATGCCAACCCCTGTACGGGGAGACCCGCCTGTATGGGGAGACCCCCCTTAAATACCTTAAAATATTTTCTTGCACTACAAATTTCAAGAGGCACCACTTTTGACCTACGTAGAAAATTTCCTCATTCTAGCTCATGTGGTTTGCGAGAAAACTTGTTATGACGCACGAACAAACGGGCGGACGGACGGACAGACAAACAAGTAGCGATTTTATAATTTTTTAGGGTATTGTTAAAAATATTTTACAATATCTTAAAAATGATCTGGTTTATAAGTTCTTTCAAGTAAAGTCATTTAAAACGATTCCATGAAAAATATTCATTATTTCAGTTGGCACTAAAATAGCGAATTGCGCTTGCCTTCAGACCTTTGGGGGCCGCCATTTTGAATGCATGCATTTGATTTTGAATTATTTTAAATCTTTGTATGCTAGAGCCTCATCAATCAATGTACTATCTCGTTCAAATAGGAGTTTCACTCTAGACAGGGCAAAATAATTCAATTTTTAAAGAAGCAGCTAAAAATATTAGGCTTTAAATTTTCGACTTTTATATTTTTCATTCAATTTTAATGATTTTCTGCAAAAAACAAGAACATAGTACAGGTATTCATAATCTCAAGTTTCATCAAAATCCGTTGGAAAATGTGACCGCTAGAGGGCCACAAAAACATGAAAAAAACGCATATTTAAACGGCCGCCATTTTGAAATTTGCACATGCATGATCACCAAAATATCAAAAACTGTAGGTCTAAGTAATGTTTATCTTGAAACCAAGTTTCATATATGTTGGATCAAAATCACGACTTTTAAAAGCCTTTGAAATTTTGACCTTCAACTGGCCGCCAGTTTGTTTTTTGCCATCTGACCTTCAGTTTTTTAACGTAATTCTTTAAATACTTATAATTACTATCTAACTGCCGAATTTCATGAAAATCTGTTGAAAGCTTTGACCAATATTACAACAACAAAATTTTGCACGTTTTTCGACCTTTGAGCGGCCGCCATTTAGTTTCTGCCGTACCGACTTTGAATTTTTTATTGTGAGATTCATCACATACATTAGTGAACCTTCGTACCAAATTTCATCCAAATCGGAGCTATACTTTGGTCAGAACAGAAATCACGATTTTTCGTCTAAAATGGCCGCCATTTTGTTTTTGCCCGGCCGATATAGCTGGTTCACGAACTTAACTGAGATAATTACTCAATACACCTTTCCTGAAAATTTGGTGAAAATCGAAGCAAAATTGCAATCCCTAGCGTGGTCACAAATTTCGTTATATCCCATATATATATATATATATATATATATATATATATATATATATATATATATATATATATATGTATGATGCTCTCCGCAATAGGTAAATTTCTCTCGAGAAATTTACCTAAAAGCAAGTTGGGAAATTGAATTCTAGTGAGAGGGAACGTAACATAGCACATAGCATTGATGTTTGCTATGAGTGTGGCAGGCCATTTTATACCACCACATTTCATTTTTCCGAGAAAACGGATGAACAAAAATTGTCGATTATGCACCGCCACAACGCATTTCTGTTCCACATTAAAGTGGCTGGATGAATGGTGAGATATTTTTAATATGGCTCAAGCATTTCAAACAACATGCTCAGCCTTCAAAAGAGAATCGAGTTCTTTTGATTCTTGATGGACATTGAAGTCGCAAAAAGTTGGCATGTGATAGAGTATGCCAATGCTAATAGCATCCACATGCTCAGTACTCCACCACACACTACACACAAGTTGCAACCTCTTGACAGTGTATTTTTTAGTCCATTTAAGGCTGCATTTGCTTCAGAAAGTTTGTCATGGATGAGACAAAACCCAGGCAGCAGGATCACTGGTTATGATATTGCTGGTCTAGTGTATATGGCCTTTCCCAAGGCTGCCAGGTTGGACATATCATAAAGTGGCTTTAAATGCTCCGGAGTTTAAACTTTTAATCGGGATATTTTCACTGAATTAGATTTTTTGCCTTCTGCCATGACAAATATTGAAGAGGATACAACATTGCCTGAAAATCCACTGTCCACTACCACTGCCTCTAGAGCCACATCGCAGCAATCTGCTAGCTGCGATCAACAGACATCAACAAGTAGCAAAACAAAAGTTGTCCCCTTTACCAGACACTTTCGAAAAGTGCCTTGTAACGTGCTTACGAAAAACGCAAAGAAGCAAAGTTCTAAAATCGTCACCATTCTAAAATCAACTGCTAGAGAAACCAAATAAACTTAAAGTGACAGCGAATGAAAACGTGGCAGCTCCGCTAGCAAGGAAAAAATCAAAATCAATCAACAAATGCCAAATCTATCAAGGGACCAGGAATCGGAATGCATCATTTGCGGCGAAACCTTCGAGGAAGACTGGATTGAGTATAACAAATGTAATGATTGGATGCATGAAGACTGTGTGGACATAGATCCTTCGCAGATTTACTACTTTTGCGATGTGAGTAAATTCAAGGAACGGCTTAGTCATAGTTAGCTGCTTATGTCTGCGGCTACCCGCCAAAAAAAAATTTTTGAAATTTTTATGCTTATTGTAATACTTAATTATTGTCCTACTTAATACTTAATCTGGAAGCTACTGAATTAAAAGCTGATGTAAACGTGTTGCTTCTAGTTTTTAATTTAAGAATAAACATTTCATTCTGAAAATTTTCATAATATGAGGTAGTTATATTAGGTGTCCGTGGCTGCCCAATCTTCCCTTACGTGTAATTGTTTTTTGTCCCGGAAACCAGGCACCAAAATCTGGCAAACCTATCTGTACGTATCAATCCTTTGCAACAATTGAGTAATTAAATAATACTGGAGTGGACGGCCACGTGACAATATGTTTGCAACAACCCCTGCGACCACTTTTCCTACTGCTACGCTCTTGTTTACAACCTTAGAAAGAGCCGAATTGCACAAGGAAACATGGCTGCTGCTCAATGTAAACAAATTTTCATACAATACCAAAAATTTGCTTTCTATTTGAAAAACCTTCAGCATTGTATGAAAAGCATGCAAAACATTAACATATTAACTACTCACTTGTGAAATGAAACACCTACAGATCCTTTTCTGCTATGATTTTTACACGAAGGCACTACACATTTCATTTTGAAATTGTAAATTAATTTCACAGTTTCACACGTTAAAGTTACTTGAATTATAAACCACAATCGAATCTTTAAACACTTAGAACGAATATAGATCGTGAACACTTTCCACAGTTTTAATATCGGACAAAATTCGATACGAAACTTGCAAATTGGCCAATTTGGTGTCCAATTTGCATCAGTCAACTTGACAGACAGTTCACATCTAGTCAGCTTCTGGAACAAGAAAGTGACCAGCAAGAGGCAGACGGGGAAGAAATGACAGACAGTTCGCTTGGAAGAGAGCAAAAACCGGTCGCATGTTCTCTCATGCATTTTATATGAGCTTAGCCCATTCAGTTCTTATTCATCTGAGTTTGCAACAATTTTTCTTAAAGTTTCAGTGCTTTCAAGCCTACAAATGACACTTCTTCGTTACTCAAATATTCACTTAGGTGCTATCTACCATGTAGGACCGTGCGCACCATTAAAATTTAAATTGAAACTCGTTAAACGCCTAATAATTTTTATTGCCACCATTAACCTGATATCATGCTTTTTATTTGACTTCATTACATACAGTTTTGATTCATTATTAAAAACTATGACTGTCAAAAAAGTTTAATGATACACCGAAAGAGTGAAGTGAAAGGGTTCTATCTATCCAAATATCAACGATTATAGAAATTCCAACATAATCTCTTTACAATGATTATCATACAAAATTAATTGCATCCCCACATACACAATCCTGATGTTATACTCAATTCAAACCTATTAAATTTTATTTACATGAAATATAATAAAAACATAGCAAATTTCGTCATTATCAAATTTGCATTCATCAAAGAGGCTCATGGTTAAATTTTTAATTAACAAATTAACCCAATACCTACGCAAAAATCCAAACTAACTTTTTATTCATTATATATGCAAGGATTTTGCAATTGCAGATTAAAAGGAGCAAAATTTCAAATAAAACTACGAATTATATCAGCATTGACATGGGGATATCTGCATTAATTAGAGCTCATCAATTTTATTCATGAAATGAATAAATTGATTTTAATTAGCAAGTTACAACTGGATATTATATAATTTAGCACTATCTGTGATGCAGTTTCAAATGATTCTGGATTAAGATAAATTCATCACATTTTTTAAGTAATTCTTTTACAGTTAGTAAATTATGTAATTACTGCATGGCACAAATCATGTGAAATTCGGGACATCCTTAGCTATTCCGATAATGAAAAGAATATTGTGCCCTATATCTTCGCACAAATTAACGACAGTCAATCGGAACTGTTTTGAATTTCAAAAACAACAAAATCCACTTCCATGTTACATAGTGTAAAACAATTTTATCTGAGGATTTTCAAAAGGCATCAAGTACACAACAAGGCTTTTCATGTGCGTGCTACTAACAGAATAAAAATAAATAAATAAAAATATATACATGCTCTACTATAAGTGATACAAATTAACCATTCAACTTGAAGCTAAACTAAATTGACTCTTTCACACAAATATCCTGCAGAGTGCTCGCTTACAGCATGGTCTGCGTCTGACTATGGGAAGCAGTTGATGTCCTTTTCATAACAACGGCTCAAAGCACTACAATTTGTAGGCTAAAATGATGTACATACTCGTACCCTTACTCGTTCAATTTAGTTGGCTGACATGCACTTAACAATTTGTTGCACTTTAATTGAAACAAGCGATCACCAGTAAAAGTTTGAATGGCAGTTTTACGACTATCATTAATTTACAAATATACATTCTACTGGTGACTAGAAATTTGCTACATGCAAACTTGTTACGATGTTATCATATCTTTGGCTTTTACTGTATGACATGTGACATTTTAGTGCAACATTTGGCATGGTAAAGGGTTTCAAAGTGTTACATTTGTATATTGATGAGCGTCATAAGTGTTTTTCTGCATTTTGCGGCTAGGATGTTGGGTAATATAATATTTCAAAGGTTGAAAACGGTTTAAGTCAAGGATAGATCCATTTTCAAAGGAACATGCAGACATTCAGAATGAATTTGGTGGATGTAAAGGGTAATCCATCCATAATGCACGATGTTAATTGTGAGTCACACCTTAACGTCAATTTTTTCACCCAACTTAATTTGACATTTCTTTGTTTCAGTATTTCGTTAAGGTTGTTGAAGCTTTTTCAGAAAATGGGCGTTCAAATCAAAATGCATTTTGTGCACTTCGTGATTTTTTTGGTCAGCATAATTGACCAAATGTGTCCACAATCGGGAGAATTGTGCACAAATTCAGCAAACTGGGTCTGTAGGAAATGTGAAATCACCTGTGCATGCTCGCTTAGTTCGTTCTGCGGAAAACATTGCTGTTGTTCGCGAAAGTGTGGTAGGAGAGCCGTCAACCTCAACTCGTCGTCGTGCCCAAGAATTGAACATCTCATGAACACCACTGATGCGAACTTTGAATAAAAATTTGAATTTACACGCTTGCAAGGTTCAATTGACTCGAGAGCTGAAGCGTATTGACAATTTCAAGCGTCGGCAATACACCGAATGGTTGGTTGAACAGACAGAAGGGAATGGTGACTTTAAAAAGAAAATAATCTTCAGCGACGAGGCAAACTTTCACCTTCGATGTATCCACAAAGAGTGACTGTTTGGTGTGGTTTATGGGCTGGCGGCGTCATCGGGCCGTACTTCTTCGAAAATAAGGACGGCCAAGCAGTTACCGTGAATGATGTTTGCTATTGCGAGATGAAAACGGACTTCTTGTGGCCAAAAATTGAGGTCATGGACCTGGACGATATGTTGTTCCAACAGGATGGTGCCACTTGCCACAATTCCAACGAAACAATGGCTGTTTTGCGCGAGAAATTCAATAGCCGTGTAATCTCACGTTGTGGTGATGTTAATTGGCCGCCAAGATCATGTGATTTGACAACATTGGATTTCTTAGTCTGGGGATATTTAAAAGAAAAAGTGTACGTTAATAAGCCAAGAACAAAACAAGAGCTTAAGGATGAGATAATTCAGCACATTAACGACATTTAACCTCAATTATGTCTCAGATTTATTAAAAATATGGACCATCGGATGGAAGTATGCCAACGTAGCCGCGGCAAGCATTTGGGCAGTATTTTGTTTTACATATAATTGTCGCAGATTCTTCTATTATAATAAAAAATATTAACATATTTCTCTGAAAACTTTTTGTTTTATTTACAGTTATTATCGTGCGTTTAAGTTGGACCACCCTTTACAAAACGTCTAAAAAAGATGAAACGAAGGTAATGGAACTTGAACTATATCAATTGTTCCCCGTTTTATTTACGTTTGAGCAACAAGCTGTTACCACTCACTTTTGAAAATGGGGAAACTGATTTGGCTTCGATTTTATAACCGATATTATATCCTAATTGTACCTTTGGATATCAGTTTTTTTTTCTAGAGGTTTTTTTAAAATTACAGTTTTCAGTGGCAATATAAACCTTCCACAAAGTGAATAATTCATACTGGATTAATAATGATAACACACAAATCTGTGAAAAGACCTGTGTTATGCTATGGATGTGAAACATGGACCCTAACCCAAGCATTCGTGAATATATTGAACGCCTGTTAGCGACAGGTCCTGTGGCGAATCATCGGAGCGAAGCTAGACGGGGACCAACGGCGAATTCGATACAACCATGAAATTTTTGACGGAAGCTGCAATGGGCTGGATACATGAATAGTATGGACGAACAACGGATACCCAAAAAGATATTCGTTGGGAGAACTGAAGGCCGAAGGCTAGTGGGGAAACCGAGAAAACACTGGTCTGACTCGGTCAAGAAAGACAGTTCATCACTTCTCGGTTTTTGAAATTGGAGGACACGGTCAATGGACCGTGACAGTTGGAGAGTTGGAGGGGAAGCGAAGGCCCAAGAGGGGCTGTAGTACTACGAAGAAGGAAGAAGAAAAAATAGTGATATTCACATTATTTATTCAGCATGAACGTAATAAGCTTGAAAAACAATTGTTTTCAAATGAGCAAAGACTTTAGTCTCCAGTTAGATTATGTTGGAATTTGAATTTTCTTTTAACTACGTGTACATAGAATACAAATGGGCTTCCGACCCTCAGGGTTCCGAGCTCGTTATTTTATTTTTTCAAAGTCCCACCACCAAGAGTGAAAATGCGTTTTAGATGTTTTTCGAGATTTTCTCAAAAACTCTGAGGTGGAGGAAACAACTAAAACATCCATCATATTTGTCAAAAATTTTCACAGAGGAATGTTACTATTACTTATTCCAAATCATCAATATTTTACTAAATTTCATAGAGGGAGAAGGTGAAAACATAAACATGTGTAACTTGCAATAGTAAAGTGCATGCGAGCGATCTTCGCCCACACAGGGATTCCAGCGGTACTTGCGGTATATTCATAAAGATATGTAGGCACTACGTCATCCTACAAATAATAAGATTAACGCTTTTATCTATAAATTTATGGTAAACTTGATTCGCCTGGAATATACACAAGTCACAATGATTCGATTTTGTCGTGACGCTGTCTTCCTTCTGAAAGAGACTCGTGCTTCTCCTTGCTTCGCTCGTTCCGCTTTGATAATCAATCTTCCAGTCTATATTTTATGTTTCGGCCGGTTGCCATATGTGGCGGGCGGATAAGTTCGAGGCTGTACCTGGTCGCTACAGAGCTCCCCTCCTAGTAATTGCAAATTGCAATTGCAATGACGTTTCGCTGGTGGGTAAGCCCGGACGGGTGGTCGTTGATGTGAAGGGCTCCTGATGTTTGCATCTGAGTTGACTTGGGAATTACATGGTTGAGTAGGTTTCAACGTAATGCCCTCTTGAGATCATTGTGTGAGTTTACGAAAGGAATGACTTGACGATTTTGCTCGAAAGTGTGGCTGGACAAGGAGTCCGGAAGAGAATTGCCGAAGTTTACAGATGGTAATATCTGTTGTGGTGACTACACCTGTGACGCTAAAACTGGGCTGTCTTGATCCTGGTTAACAAGGAATGTTGGTTTGAGGCATTCAGTTTGAGATTCTGTTAATTATTTGACGTGGGCCTGTGTATGGTTGCCATAATGCCTATCTGACTGCGTCAACTCTAAAGAACATCCTTGTGAACATATGTACTCCGGTTGTTTTTCTGGGCAATATGTTCAGGCCTGATTTTTCGCATTTGTAGTTTGAAATTTTTGCTGAACAAATGTAGATCAACTGGGCTGTTGTCCCTGACTGGAAAGTCCCTCGGGAGTCTTCATGTTATGTCCAATACTAACTCCACACAACAAGCTCTCAAGTCATCTTTATAACAATTTCTTAGGCTCAAGGCTATGTTTGGAAGTAGACTAGGCCTGTTCCCGTTATCTTCGTGACACACTCTGGCAGCTTCTAGTGCCCGGTTCCATCTTTCCACAAGTTTATTCGGATCAAGGCGATAAGGTGTCGCTCTTGCGTTATTGTTCCTATAATGCTAGTCAGTGACCTGAACAAGGCTGACTAAAATTATGTTCCCTGGTGGGTGAACATAATTTCTGGTGCTCCAAAGCAAGACACCCAGGTGGCGTCGAAAGCTCTAGCTACTGCATCTGCTGTCTGTTTTTCCTATGGTACTACCTCTAGCCACCTTGAAAACCTCTCAACCATCGTTAAAACATGCATCAATCCACCCACTTGCATTAGCGGTCCGACTATATGCAAGTGCATTACTTGAAAGCGTTTGTCTGGGACTCGAAATGGTTGCAAAGTGTTAGCTATATGCCTGCAAACTCTGGATCTTTGGCAAAGAAGGCAACAACGACACCAAATAAGCACGTCCTTTCTCATTCTGGGTCAAACAAATTTTTGGACAATTGGATGTAGCGTTGCTCTTGTACTTGGGTGGATACAATGGTGGAAGGTGTCGAAGATCCGTTTACGAAACGCAATTGGGACAAAAGGTCTTGTGAGACCTAATGACAGGTCGCAGTACATTTTGCAGTTACAAGGACGTTGAATTGTTTCGAATAAAAGCGTTAAGTTCGGGATCATCCATCTGTTCTTTTCCATGCTGGACACTGAATCTGCGGTATATTAGTATTGCTTCGAATATGTACAAAATTGGTGCAAAATTTTGAGATGTAATTCAATAATCTTGACTGCCGTGGCGATGCCATATCGGATTTCTGATTATAAGCAGAAACAAGTGGCTTGTGATTAGTGCGTACGGCGAACTCCGAACCCTCGCGATAATGCTGAAAATGGTGGATGTAGATGTATATGGTAAGTAACCCCCTATAAAAGGCACTGTGGTGAGACTCGCTGTGATGAGCTTGCGTTGAAGGAATGCAATTGGTTTCCATAAGTTGTCGTGAAGATGCTCGAGCACTCCTCCGATAGCATAAGCCAATGAGTCAGTAAACAAGGCCAGAGGTCTGTTGCTCTGGTAGTACACTAGGAGTGCGGCAGTGTACGGTTTTTGCATTTTTCGAATGCTGCGGTTGTTTCTTCAGTTCAAGTTAGTATTGTCATTCTTCTTTGATTTGTGCAAGAGTTTATTTAAGGAAGCAGCCTTACTGACAAAACTTCGATAGAAGTTAATAACTCCAAGAAAATGACGAAACTGTTGAATGTATTTCGTTTCGAAAAATTCGTAATTGCTTCAACTCGCTTTTCTTGAGGACAGACGCCTCCTGCTAAAATTATATGTCGTAGATATTCGACTTGCTTAGCTCCTAGTGTACATTTTGCGATGTTGATTACCACTCTGTAGTCGTCCAGCATTTTGAAAACGGTGTGGAAATATTTCTCATGTTGTTCGGGTGTATCCGAAGCGACCAGTATGTCATCAACATAGCAAGAGCGAAATTTGATAACCCTGAGAGTTCATCTACAAGCCTTTGGAATGACTGGGTAGTATTTATGAGGCCAAATGTCATTACAATGAATTGGTAGGGCTTAATGAGGCTACTACTGTCATATTTGAAATATCCTCCTCTGCTATAAAGATCTGGTGGAATCCTCTAAACAGGTCTAATTTTGAAAAGATTTTTTTTGTCAGATACGTTTGACACCATATCTTGAATGTGTCCTATTGGGTAGTGGTCCGGAATCGTTGCTGCGTTCAACGCCAGTAGTTCCCACATGGGCACCATTTACCTTCCTTCTTTGTAACTTGGTGTAGCGGCGCTGCCCAAGGGCTGTTGGATAACCCGCAATAGCCAAGCTGTGTCATATGTATATTTTCCGCTCTTGTCATCTGGTGTGAGTGTAATGATTTGCCGTCGGGTATCTCTTTGTTCCCGCTGCAATAGGTTTTAAGCGGTGATCGGGATGTTTGGATATAGGAAAATTTTCACTATTTACCTAACCAAGCGGTCTAGCCGCATTGAAACTTGGCGAGAAACAATTGGATCTACTTGCGCCATGGTTACTGTAATGGTGAAATCAAATTAATTGCGCAACAATATATTGCAAAGATTTGGACAGCGTAATTACGCAGAGAGAAACTTACTGGTTTAATTCCAAATCTATAATAATTTTATTTTCTTTGATTCTTCCTATTTATATAATTCCTACATGCTAAAATCCTATTACTCATTAATTTCAAGTGCTTACCTAAATTATTACTCATTAAAATTCCTATGGTTCAATATGCATATCGATTTACAAAAAGTTTCTCACAATCGAATATGCATATTGATTTACAAAACTCAAAACTAAACAAAATCCAAACCTAAATTATTACTCACCCAAACCTAAAATATTACTCATAAAAACCCTAAGAAAATATCATGGTTCTAAATTCCTTTTTTATTTCTCACACCTCATAAAAATGAAAGAAAATACTTGACCCAATTTATCGTTGGTCATTCATTCCTTTATCAACCATATGGGCAATGCTTCAATGTTTGCTTTCATACACGCGTCGTTACGACGGGAAAGGTCGCATCGGATTGCATGAAAACAAAAATTAACATTTGCATATGGTTCTGCGCGCGGCAATGATTTATGAAGGGATGAATGTAAGAATCACGTTACATAGAAATTGTTCGAGGTGTAGAGAGATTCTAAATTGTAGTATTGTGATTTGAATTTAATTGTGATTTGAATTCATGTTTAAGAAATGAACTTGAACTTGAATTCAAATTGCTTAATAGATTGAAATATAGATACACATGACATGAGTCTTCGAGAGTGCTCTGTGATAGATGGGCTATTGGTTACGAAATGATGTAGCACTGAATGCTGCTGAGTTTCGCTAAAACGTGACGGGTTTGTGATGTTTGGGTATTCGCTCAGGATTCCAAAACACTTCACGTTGCTACTTATCGTGGACACAGACGAGCACTTTTGTGCGTCGGTTGAGAATTGTGTCTAAGGATCAAACAAACAACGATTTTTGATGTCCACTAGCAGTCCGAAGTGTTGCAGAAAGTCTGTTCCAAGCATCGGTCGGGCAACCTTTGCTACCACAAATCTCCAGCAAAAGTTTCTTAAAAGGTCGAGTATAATATTGAGAATACGCGTGCCAAATGTTTCAATTTAACTGCTATTGGCAGCAAAAAGTTTACAGCCGTTTCCGAACTGCTTGGCCTGTGGGGCAGGGATTACGTTAAATTTGGCTCCCGTATCGATAAGAAATTTAAGCTTGGTGGTGTGATCCTAAAGATGCAAGCGTGAACTAGATAATGCGTCACATGTCGCAAGCACAAATGACGCGTTATCTAGTTTTTGGACCACTTTTAGTATGGAAAGCACATGGTTTTTAACATTTTCTTGCCACCCCACCGAATTAACGATGAAAGCAGCATATGCTATTTTGGCATTTAGTGCGGTCAGGTGAACAAGCAGGACTGAATCGTAAATTACGAGTACGGCTGCGGCTTCTGTTGAACTGCAGTTTGTCTAGACGCAAATAAATGTTGGAAAGCTCGCGTTTGATTTCATTCTCAATGGCAGTTTGACTTCTGTCAACTTCGGAAATGAAGTGTGTGGACCAATCACATGTTTCTAGTAACTTGTCAGCCATTTCGGCCAGCTGATCCAAGTTCACTGTTGACACAGTTAAAACATCTTGAACATGCGACGCAAGCCGTTTCATCTTTAATGATTTTAAAAATTCATTTGAAAGCTTTTTGCCCACCGTACTTTTCATTAAGCAAAGTAGTTGGGATGGTTTGTTATTCCTAAGCTCCAAGCCTGTCAGCAATTCCTGGTAGTTCTCACGTTCAGATACAGTGTAGATGGATGTGATGCAATGTTTGAGCGTCTGGTTTTTGTTAGTTTGAGAAGGCTACTCTGTAATGTCCACAATCCGCGTGAGGACAGCATGTTCCAATTTGCCAATCACGCGATCAAACATCTGTTTGTCCATTCTTATTTTGCGCATCTTAGTTGTGCCTCAACTCGTGCAAACCAAAGGGCTTGCCGCTGCTTCCAAAACTCTGGCAATTTAATCATTGCGATGCTTCTCACTGCGTCTGGGTGTTCTGCTTGTAATGGTGGACTGTTTTCACTCAGTGGTGATATGTACTGATTTAATTAGATCATTTCATATCTGAGCAAGCACATGGGAGCATGGTACTGACCAAACCAAATTCCGAACAAATCAATACGGCCATGAAAATGAGAAACTCTACCTCTAAGCGAAGGCCTAAGAGGGGCTGCAGTGCTACAAAGAACAAGAAATGGGGTCTGGATGAATGGGGTCCAGATAAATGGGTTTCAAATCCCAATTAAAATCGGTTTTGGCTGTCCGCCCGTCCATATGTTATCTACAGTAGTTTTTCTCCAAAACTGTGCTCGCTACAGGCGCAAATCTATTTAGGTAGATTACAAGTAATGCCCCATGAAGCTTTTAGCATCAATAAATTTTCAATAATTTTTAAGGGGCTCCTTCTTATCAGAAGGAGAACCTTAAACATTTTTTTGTAATAAAATGTTCAGTCATCATTCTCATTTCGGTCACCAGTTGGATTCTGAGTAGCAAAATAGAATTTTTGCTATTTGCCTAACACATCTGACCCACTCATATTTCAGCTGCATGTATCCATAAATATATACTCATACTTCCAATCCTCGGCCCGAAAACTAGTCCCAACGAATAGAATGAATCATCACCACAGGACATGATGGGAACTCGTTGTCCATTTCACCAAGTCAGCCGGTTTGCTTGTCTATTTCAGTCGAATATTATGACAAATATCCAGCAATCGCTTTGATTTCTAAACAGTCAAAGCCATACGTCTTTCAATAAGTCAACTCCTGACTATGTCCTGGCACTGTTTGCCACCTAATATGAGTTGAAACGATTGCGTGACGATAAATGACCATCGGGAAGTAGACACGGAAGACAGCGCAAATAGTTTTTCTAGGACTAGGTAAATAGGGAAAGGATTAGGGTGAAAGTTCGATTTAAGGATGATTGAAAGTGTTTTATGATGAAAACGTAAAAGTTGCTGACTACAGTGAATATGAATCGGAGGGAATAAAGCTGTTTATAGTAACGAATAAGGATTAGGTTGGCTATACGATTGAACCAAGTCGGGATTCTCATAATTGAAACCGACCTTCAACCCACATCCCATGTCCACACAAACGTCCAAAGTTAAGGTGTTGGAACCCAACGAATCTTGCTCAAATTTACTATTCAATATGGTCAAACCCATCTGAACCCTTCCATTTTTTCAACCATTCATAAATTTCAGCTTCTTTCTTGATACACTAGTGAAGAATTGAAACCCATCTTTTTGCCGTTTCACTCGCCACATAGTGAAAGAAATATGTAAACTCACTCTCATACTCGTATCAACGATAAAAATGAACCGGAATACTTAGTTCGATATGTTATCCGAAAAAAGGACCCAGGGAATCCGCATATATCAGCAAGTTATTTGCTTGCCAATATTGATTTATGAGCTTGTCACGTCATTTCGTGAAGATATGGTATCCGTGGAATATTTCGTTTGCTGCCACACGAGTTATTCATAGTCAAGTGGTTTCAGTCAAAGGCAAAAGGGCAGCATTGGGTGGGTAGGGTGAAGGTGCAATGGACAAGCTGGTATGAGAATTTTCAATTTGAAAGGTGTGTTCTAGACTGATTGGGAGAAGGTATTGATTTTCATTTGGTGTGTGCCACTTTTAAAACTTACAAATTGCACCAATTTGTTCTCTGCGGTTCGGCTTTGATGAAGAACTTTCAAACGGAACGTGTTAATTGAGAAGGCAATCGATATTAAGGAGTCTATTAAGTTCGAAATTTCTGGAATAAGAAAGGATATAATCGAATTCTATGCAGAAGCTTCATTTTATTTCATGCATCATTGCAAAAATAAATTGACCTGTTTCAGGAAGAAACCCAAGCTACCCCTTTAGTAAACGGTTCATAAACGATACCACCTAAGAGACATCCCAAAAGTTGAAGTTATTGATTGGCTCCATCTCTTACTACATTCGACGGACGACTTTCGTGGGTTTTTAATCCTTAATCTATGTGAAATGATTTATTGAAACCTCTGTTCGGTTGAAAATATCGAACCATTTCAAAAGATAACCTTTTCCTAAGAGATTCATCCTTTGGCGTTTGCTGATAGAAATATCCTTTTTGTTCAAAATGGGTTTTTAATAGAGTTGAGCTCTAAAATGGAATAATGAAGTTGACCTCTTCCCTTTAATAGTTCGATAATATGGTAACTAAGAAGTTTATAAATTAAAAACTTTAAGCAGATATGATTTTAAAGTCCTTTGAATAGTTGTTAAAGACTTGAACATTTAATGTTTTACTACTTTCTTGTACACAGATGATCTTGATGGCTAGGGTAATGTCTGTGTAAACTGGGTCGTACTAAATTTCTTCACTACCTTGATCAACGAAAATATACTTGTAGTAAGTTCTTCCAAAAATTTCCCGTTACTTGGCACAGATTTATCAGCCTTGCTCTTGGGCCCCAGTTTAGGTTACCTGCCATTGTCTACTTCTATACCACCCTCATTGTTACAGCAGCTTTCCGACCCCTATTGTAATCTGCTCGGAATGCTACTTTGAGAGTAGCGGAGTTCCGAGTTTCAGGAAAAGGCACATCCATGCAAATTTTCAGTGCAGCAGAATGATGGTCTCTTAAAAAGTAGTAATAGTGTATTTTTTAAAGTTGTTTAGTTGATGTTCATTTCATTGAACTTTTGTTTGAGTTAATTCATTATTGATGTCTGCATATTAAAGGCTGAGTATAAATCCTTGTTACGGTATATTTTTCTTCCACTCTCAGAAGCACTATCGCAACCACAATCTTTTAAGTTATTGCGTTATTGGAATTGTGGTCTACGAAATATCACTTAGATTCCAAAAACAACATACAAACATTGCCATCTACACAATGTGTTCATCAATATCGAGCATTAGAGGATCGAGTTATAAGGGTGGTGTTTGGGAAGAAGCTACAAACATCGATATTTACCATTTCGTATGACGTCGAGCCGTAAAGACTTCTGCTTGGTGGCCTCTCATTCACTCGAAAAGAAGCAAAAGAAGGAGCTAACAAATTTTTAAAGTTATTGACCTTACTGACAAAACTCAGGGACTCTTGCTGTTGTCTGCCCATGCACGATGAATTTACAACAATGACATTTACCCAAATGTCAAATAACTTGTAATCGTTGTACAGAGTTATCCATTTCATGGCTGGGAAAGTATAACCCTGCCATTTGACATATGTCAGAATTGAATGTAATTCAAAGCAAGTTATTTTCAGGTGAAGGTTTGCCATTTAGAAATATGCATCGTTTAACAGTCGAAAAATGCGTTAAAATTATTAAATTTTATTGTTAAAAATGGTGATTCTGCTGTATTAACCTTAAGGGCTGTACGAGCCGATTACGGTCGACATAATCGACCTACACAGCAAACAATTTCGAACACAGTGAGAACATTTGAAGAGACTGGATCGGTTATTGATATTGCAAGGCCTGTGTTTCATCGCAACATTCGTTCTGCTGAAAATATCGCTGTCGTTACTCAAAGTGTGGAGGAAGACCCGAATTTGTCGATTCCTCGACGCGTTTAACATTTTGGCTTGTCTTACGGCTCATTGTGACGGATTTTGCATTTGGATTTGCATCTCCATCCGTACAAAATCCAACTCACTCAAGAACTTAAGCCTCAAGACCATACACAACGCAGAATGAATGCGAATTGGGTGATTGAACAATAAGCCATTGATAACGATTTTTCGAACAAAATTTTCTTTAGTGATGAGGCTCATTTTTCGCTCAGTGGCTTCGTAAATAAACAGAATCGCCGCATGTTGGGCTCTCAAAATCAGGTGATTGCAGAAAGGCCTTTGCATCCGGAAAAAGTGACCGTTTGATGTGCATTATGGTCTGGTGGAGTTATTGGCCCGTATTTTTTTGAAAACGATCAAGGAAGAGCCATTACAGTCAACTCTGACCGCTATGGACGGATGTTAACCGATTATTTTTGGAGAATAATTGAAGATTATGATCTGGAAAACATGTGGTTTCAACAGGACGGAGCCACAAGCCACACAACACAGGCCAATCGAGCACTTTTGCAAGAGAAATTTCCAGGACGCGTAATTTCGAGATTGAGTGATGTCAATTGGCTCGGCAAGATCCTGCGACCTAATACTTTTGGATTTCTTTTTATGGGGCTATGCAAAAGATCGTGTTGACTTGAACAATCCGCAATATCTTGAGCAATTAAAAAACAATCTTCGTAAAGTTATGGCTGAGATATTGCCGGAAATTTGCCGAAAAGTCATTGAAAATTATCTCAAAAGGATGAGGCCTGTAAGAGGTCCCGTAAAAGACATTATTTCACGTATAATGGCAAGGTTCAACCTTTATACTGAATAAAAAATTCTGTTTCTCTTAGAATATTTATGTGTTTTCTTAAGCTTTACTTTCCCAAGCGTAAAATGGATAACCCTATATAAATAATCTAAATGTCTCATACTCGTTACGAGATAGATTATCGTATCGCGCAGATTTAAAACTTCGCTCTGGAACAAAAGGAGATCGTTTCCTCTTTCTTTCTTTCCTTTTAAGGATTTCGAAGATTGTTTTGGTCCATCGAGCCAGATATACGCCGGCAACATTGAAATAGTCTCCTTTTGTGATTACTTTTCGAGATTCCCGATTAAGTAGCGTTTCAAGATTCGCCCAAGGCAAGCACGTATGTGAGGTTAGATTGAAAAACGGCAGTGAGTTGTTGGCTCCTTCATACGAATCATTCCTGAGTGCCCCTAGTAAAAATCGCAGCATAAGTGTTTCGTTGGCGGTTTTTTCTCTCTGCAATAAGTGCGGAAACATGGAATTCTTAAAAAGGTTGAACAGGTTAGGCAAAAATGTCAAAAGAAGATATTGTCTGCAAAAAGCAAGCACTGCTTAGGGAGTATCTAGCTCGCGCTTTTATAAACTATAAAAAAAATGGCATAAGCAAAGTTAGCAGGCATCTACGTGAGGTACGCAGTCAATAAAAAGCAGTTTAACGAACTCGCGGCAGAAGACCACAGTGTCAGTCAGCTTCCGTATTTTGTTGAATGTAATTCAAATGATTTCGAGGAAATACTTTCCACGTTTCAAGGGGATCATGATGAACTTTTCCGTCCAACGGCTCAACCAGGCTCCAAGATCATGTCGGGGTCTGGCAACAGGTCTTCAAGTGCATGCGAGAACGCATCGAAATCCCGCGATTCTTCGACAGCTAAACGGAATGTATATCTTTTCGATATTTATTATGTAGTCTAGTCCACAAAAAAGCAGCCCTTCCAAACCCCCCAATTGTGCAGTACCTCATGTGTAGTTTGATTGGGGAGCCTCATAATTTGCGCCGTGAGTTTTCCATTTCCAATGGTGGCTACGATCAAGCATAGAAGCTGTTTGAAGATCAATATAATAATAAAAGCTTGTTACTTTCGGCACAAATCCAAAAACTTTTCGCATTGTCGTCAGCTAATGAAACGGCTTCATCCATAAAATACCTCGATGATCAAGCAACGAACAGAGTACAGGTGACCTTTCTTCTCTAAATTCCGGATGTGTGGGAGCCGGTGGTAGTCTACTTGATTTTACAGCATTTACCTGCTGTAACGCATCAGATCTGGGAGCAGCAGTGGTTAATCGGCCATGAGATGTTGATGTTTGAAGACATAAAAAATTTTCTAGTATGTCGGTTCAGAGTCCTGGAAGCATCCGGTTGCGATGAGGTAGAACAGCTCAAAAAACACATATCTCCAGGAAAAAGTAAACAGGTGCATAACATGTAAGCCGCTCTAGAGTGTGGCGTATGATCATTGCAGCATCATCTTAGGAAATGCAAGGTTTTTATGGGCTGGACCACAATGAAAAAAACATGATTTCGTTAAGAATAAATCTCCTTGCTTCGACTACCTGAATTTCGGTCATCAAGCAACTAAGTGCAACAGCAGATTTAGATGTAATTTTTGCATTTTCTCTACTTCATTTCGCAAGCAAGTCACCAAGCCTGGATCAGAATCGAAACCTAGGCTCCAGTCAACTTTCACCACAGGCTCCAGCCTTCAACTACAACAATTCGATTCCGAGAATGGACCGACGGCTTGTATGGACACCAACTATGCAGTCGCATGCCACCCAAGTCAACACGACAGAACCAAAAGGGATGAAGCAGGCCCTCCTGGCCTCAGCGATGATAACCATTAAAGCGCCTGTTGGCAACATCAAACTACGTATTTTGTTAGATCAAGCTTCAGAGATCTACCTAATAACTGCGTCAGCAGTGTAGTGCTTAGGCTGCGCAGACAAAAGACTGACACAAGTATAAAAGGTGTTGGACGTGGAGTTAACAGAGCAACGTCTGCAGTCCAATTTCAAGTGGTCAATCTTCACACATTAGCCAACATCTTGACGGTCAAGGCAGTCGGGATCGACAAAACTACCGGGCAGGTTCCTTCTCAACCATTGGTCGTGAACTAATAGACGTTCCTAAAAGGAGTTAAGCTAGTACACCCGTCCTTTGCCCGTCCGGATCACATCAACGTCTTACTCGGTGTGGAAGAATATACACAGATTTTGTAAACCAAAAACCTTATACTAAGACTGAAAACTATGCTTCAAGATACATTATTCAGCTGGGTACTTTCCAGTAGCGCCCAAGTATCTACCGAAACTGTTCGCCACATAACCTGAGCAGAAGTCTGTACCAAACAGGTCTTAAGCGACCAGTTGAGACAATTCTGGGAGCTGGAAGAAGTAAATTTAGCTACAAAAACTTTACCAACGGAGGATCAAGCTGCGGTAGAACATTTCAATGACCATACGAGCAGAGGATTTGATGGGCGATATACGCTGAGACCACCGTTCAAAAACCAAAACGCTCCGCTCATGCTTGCAGACTCTAAGACTACCACACTCAGCAGCTTAATCCAATGCAAAAAATGCCTAAATAAGAATCCTGAGATACAGAAGAGTTATATTGAGTGTATTGAAGAGTATACGAAGATAAAACATATGCACAAATTCGCAACTGCAGATGGTGGCTATTTTCCGCCGCAATACGTGGTCCTGAAAGAAAGCACGGCGACCAAATTACGAGTAGTCTTCGATCTTTCTCGGAAGACCAGCAAAGGAGACGCTCTTAACGACATTTTGCTGACCAACTTCGTGCTACAACGTGATATTTTCAGCATACTACTCGATTGGCTACAGTTCCTGTACGCATTTGTAGCCGACATTTCTAAAATGCATCACCAAATATACGTGCGCCAAGCTGATCAGCAATATCAAAAAACCTTTTGGAGGGGTGACCTTCGTCTAGACATGTATTCCATTCTTAGCCATCAACAAAATACGTAGACTAGCAGACGATGAGCGAGAACGCCCCCGGAACCAGTAATAGCCATACAGTCCAAGTTTTACATGAATGACTTTTAATTGGGTGGACAGGACCTAATAAAAACCATCTTCAATTGCCATTCTATTCAAAAGGTATTAGATTCTGGAGGCTACCTGCTAAAAAAATGGACAAATAATGTCGATCCTGAATATCAAGAGGTTGGAATCACTGCTCATATCGAACAAGAGGAAATTTACAATTCTCTGAGAATTCTGTGGTAAACTGTTTTAAGCAACACCCTTCCGCTCCAAAAATGTCCATTATATCGGAAATTTCTCGACTCTATGATCCACCGGGACTATGACCGCCTAGCATTTCTCTTACAAAAATACATTTACAAGCTTCGTCGCAATGCGGAGGGAGTTGGGATGAAATAGCTCCCTCCTGACATTCAACAATGCTGGCTCCAATCACAAAGTCAACTAATCTACTTTGCAAAAATTGGAAAACTCGGGTAGATTAATGGTATGTAGTAATGAATGAGTAGACAGTCGATTATGTGATGCTTCCCAGATAGCAAAACAGGTAATTCAATAAGTCCGTAGAATAAGTAAGAAAAAAAAAATCAAAATTTTGACAAAACTCGATTTTATTATTCAACATAGTTGCCTTTGAGGGCGATACAACGAGTATAGCGATTTCCAGCTTTTCGATACAGCTTTTATGGTACGATCTCCCTCTCTCGTCAAAATAGGCCTCAGTTTTAGCAATTACTTCATCATTGGACGTGAATTTCTATCCAGCAAGCATTCTTTTGAGATCTGAAAACAGGAAAAAGTTGCTGACGGCTAAATCTGGAGAATATGGTGGGTGGGTAAGCAATTCGAAGCCCAATTCATCCAATTTTACCATCATTTTCATTAATTTGAAACACGGTGCATTGTCTCGGTGATGCAACACTTTTTTCATTTGCACACTTTTTTCTTTGCGACTTTAGCCTTCAACCGAGCTCTATATCGACAATGAAGGCCACTCCAAATTTACGTTATTGGGTATGATCTCAGATCTTGAGTATCGTTTTCAATTCGTATTTTTAATTTATATTGACTGGCCCATTGTAAAAGAACTTTAACAGCACCGGCATTCCAGAATCCAATGTCATAGTCCTTTTTTGGTTGCGGGGTCGTTTCTACAGATACAATCCATTCCGAGGCTCTATTGCAGGTGTCGAAACAATGCATGGTTTTCCAGGGACGGAGAGTTAGCCCATCGCCCAACCTCCATGCGGGTGGCATGGTTATTACTTCGATTTCGTTATCAGGCGTGGAAGACTCGCCTTCACCCTCTTACGTCACCACAAAGGTCATGTAAGCAGGATTTGGTAGCAGAGCTCCGAGTGTCTTCGCATTTATTGGTTTTTCCCGGAATTTAGTCCCCGGTCATTGGGAAATCAGTAAACCCAATATGCGACCCCGAGACCATTTACTACCATTTGGTCATAGGATTTTCGATGAGCAATAATGAAAGCTGGGATGGGGAAAACAAGGGGATCCCTCCTTCTTTCTCTCGGGACCATCTATGGCGTTAACAACCGTTGCCTAAATGAAATCTTAAAGATGTTTTTATTATTCATTTTATCTGGAAATCGGAAGATACAATTAAAGGTATATTGCCTAGTTAAATGGAAAGCTGAACTCCGAAAACTTTCACATGGCTTCTACTTCCGTAAATGCAATTTAACTTTATTGAAACCTCCATACGGTAACGACCTTTCCTTTGATTATTTAAATTTAAACTTAAGGGTATCGATATGAATTATCTCGGAAAAATTTTATATTTACAAACTCTACTATTATTAACAAAGTCTATTGAGCTCCAAACTCTCGAGTATTTGCCATTGTTGTCCTCATAAGGAACTACGTCCACGATTTTTTTCAGATTTTTCGGTCCACAAGTGTCCAATCGCGGAAAGGAACACAATTTTGAAGTGAAACTTCTTTACTGTGGAGTAAAAGTTTTCAGATGTAACGAAAAAGCAGAACCGTTTTCACTCCGGGCGGACAGCAACATGATTTTCGCGCGATAATCTGTTTTCAGTAGAAGTTTACTCATGCTGCGATATATATTGTGACAAAAAAGTACCTGAAAATTGCAAATAACACGCAAAGTATTTAATTATTCATAAAAATCACACGGAACCTAATCTGATGAATTCGGTGGTTTATCGATGGTATTTATTGCGTTTTTGGCTTTTAATTCAGTCACAATCAAAAGAAATCACAAAATCGCAATGCGCTACTGAGGTATACTGGCTTAAGCAGCTGCTGTAAACAAACTGGTTGACAGATCACGCTCATATTTGGCATAGTAATTAAGGACAGTCCTATCAACTTAACAAAATATATTTTTTTGAAATATGATTTACCCGGGGAATTTTCGGGTACTTCGTTGTCACAATATAAATTTCCGACTAAATTATTGCATTCCGCCCGAGCCTGTATTGGGAATAGTAAGGTAATCTGGCAAGTTTTTAGTGGTTTACTAGTATGCATGTTGGGTGGTGGCGAAAAGAGAATGAGTACAATGTATTGAAGTGGTGATGATGGCTGGTCATTGGTGGGTATGTGGATACCATGAACGAGTACATGGTGGCGCGGCGGTACTTGTGCTTGGTCCTAGCATCAATGCTACCGATGTGCGTTGTATTTAAGAAGGGACAATGCACGAACTTTGATGGATATTGAGAATCAAGGGTGAATGCATGATGGTTCGGTTGTAGCCATAATTGGTTCTAGCATCGATGTCGCTAATGTGTAATATATTGAAGTCGCCACGACTAATGGTCATTGATGGTTTTTGGGGACCATGAGCGAATCCATGTTTGTTCGGCAGTAGCCATGCTTGCTCCTAGGACCAATCCCACTAATGCACAATGTATTGAACTGGCGACGGTGTATGAGGTTCATTGGTAATGATTGGTAGTTCCGGGGTAGACGTCTTTAGTCCTAGCACTGATACCTCCGGTGGGTAGTACATTGTAATGGGGACGACGGATGATAGTTGGTGGCCAATCATGAGCAAACGTATGATGGCTTAACGGTAGCCGTACTTGCTCCTAGCACTGATGCTGCTGATGTGCAATGTATTTAAATGGAGACTGCGGATGATAGTTTGTGGATTAATAGAGATGATGGGCGAATATATTAAAGTTTGGCGGAAGCCATCCTTGGTTGTAGCGCCAATGCTGCCAATGTATAATTTATTGAAGTGGCGACGACGAACGGCCGTTCGTGGGTGTTTGGAGATCACGGTAGCGGTAGCCGTGCTTGACCCTAACACCAATGACACCAATATGCATGTGGTGACGACGGATGATCATTGCTGTGGGTGAATCACGTGCATGGTGAGGAGAAGAGATTGGGACTCGATCCCGTACAGGCGGATTGCAAGCAAGGAGGAGTAATTGGACAGGAAGAAGTGTTTTCAAACGGGGGATCATATTATTCTTTCAAAGGCATTCCATATGCTTATCCACCAACAGGAAAACTAAGATTCAAGCCTCCAGTTCCTCTAGAAAAATTCCCTGAAGCAACTATTGATTGCAGGAATGAAAGAAGTAAATCATTTCATAATGATCCAATAGTATCCGACTTTGTTGGATCTGAAGATTGTTTGTTCCTTAACGTATTTACTCCAAAATTGAAATCAGATAAGCCACTCTTTCCTATCTTTCTATGCGGTGAATATCTTAGTCGGAGTTTTGAATATCACAGTCAACGAAAAAAAAAAACAAAGGAATTGTTTAGCCGAATCTGACTCTCATTCCGTGTCCATTAAGAGATCGGTTTATGGTTCGTGTAGTTCAGCGATAGCACAGTGTTCGCCTTCAGGTGATAAGTCTCATTTGCCTTTGGCGAAGATTGACAGTTGGAAGTGAGTGGAACTATTTTCAGCTGTTTTTTTCTTGCATTCATTCAATGTTGTAAATGCCTGCTTTAGGACGCAGCCGACGGGCTTGCTAGCTGTGTAGTCGAAAAGTAGCTATAACGGAAGTGAACAAATTGTGTATAAGCACTCGTAACAACCTTAAAAGGAAAAAATTTTAATTTCAGGACCACCCACATCATCAGCGGGCGCCCGACGAGGATGTTTGGGTGAGTACCCTTTTATTTTGTTATATATATATTTTTTATATATATATATATATATATATATATATATATATATATATATATATATATATATATATATCTTTGCATATTTTGTTATATATATCTTTGCTTATTTTGTTATATATATATTTTTGCATATTTTGTTATATATATATATATTTTTTTTTTGCGATCAGTTCCATGTATATATCTTTGCTTTAAGTTACACAAACTTTATATATTTAAATTTATTTCTATTAAACATTCAAATTTTATTTTTTTTTAAACATTTTACCTCTCAAAAGGAACTGTAAGAATTAATAGCAACAGTTTAAGTGATTTGATTAAAATTTAACGTAAAATAAACGTAAAGGGGCAACACGTTTAACGCCTGAACCGTGTTAAATTTGAATATGGGAGGAAATTGTAAGCGTTTAAGTACCAATAATACAATGAAGTGCTAATTTTTTAAAAAAATCGGTCTTTCCATTTTTTTCACCTTTTGCCCGGGTATAGGACCCGGTACGGTGGCAGGCTGCTCCCTAAAAACATGAGCTAGCCGCCGGGTACATAACTAATTCTTCTTTGTTTCAGGTGACATCGCGGGTTGAGTGGCCCAAGCAGAGTGCCTCTTTATGGCATAGCGTTATGCAATCGAATAGTATGATTCTATGGCATAAATTGGTCACCGGGGTACTCCCCTTCTGATGGGAAAGTTTATACAAGTCAAATTATATGAGTTTTCCACTCAGAAGAGGAATACCTGGCCACTGCAACAAAATATGGATTTATTCCGGTTGGGTGGGTGCGAAGGGGCTCCACCACCACCCGGTTGCCCTTCTTTCATTTGCGGGCCATGAGCTTTGTCGGGTAATGACGAGGTTACCCCAAGTCCGCCTTTTTTTCAGGTTCCACTTGTTCTTGGAACAAGTACTTTCTCTCTCGGTGTAGTTATCTACACTTTTTGCGACTTCGGTCGCCTCTTGATCGACTGACCACAAAATTCGTGAGTGCGAAATTTTTTGTAGTGGGTCCTTGTGCTGGGGGAATGAACCCACCCCACGACACCGCAATGCTAGCCTGCCAGCGCATTCACGCGTCCCCAGACAAGGGCATTCTCGGCAGATACTGACACCTTCTTCTGCCGAGGCAGCAGACCATCGCTGCAGTCCTCCACGGACTTTTGAACATCAGATATTCACTACAATTTGGGGATCACGGCCAAATGAATGGTGATACGACGTTAGCTGTGCTTGGCCCCAGCATCAATGCCACGTACGTGCAGGTGGCGATAACGGATGGTCATTGCTGGAAATTCGGGGATCATAGGTGATTACATGGTAGTGCGGTAATAACCGTGCTTGGTCCTAGCACCGATGCCACTGATGTGTGAAGTAGCGACAGAGGATGGTCGTTGCTCGGTATTTGGGGATCATGGGCAAATTCAGGGTGGTTCAGCGGTAGCTATGCTTGGTCCAAGCGTCACCGTGTAATATATAATGTACAGAAGTGGCAACAACATTTTCAAGTTAACGAAAAAGAAGATATGTTCACGGAAATTAGTTAGCTATATATTAGAGAAACCAGCAGATGTGAGAAATTCGTTACCTAAGATGCTATCTGTAGAGTTGAATATAGTTTTAATAGAATTGATAATAATTGATTGAGAATAGATTGAATATAATGACAACAGAGATAGCTTTATATAGTGAAAACACTGCATCTACTCCAAAACAACAACTTTATTTAAAAGAAGGATATGACCATTTAGAGAGTAACTTACCCTCTTTGTCACTCCGTTGATACTAAAATCATTGGCAATACAATTTGTTCTTAAATGGTATGAGATTTTAAGGTACTAAAATGCTTTAAGCAAGCATTAAGTTTAAGAAAGGAAAAAAATTTGAAGAGATAATAATGACCGAACATCAAATAAGATATTGAATGAAAGTGCACTTAAAGGTACAAGAATAATGGAATTTTTAAGTAATTGACTAATTAGGGTGATCTCCGGTTCCTTTTAGCTGGTCTCTTAATTAACTTTGATGGACAGTTTTCTTCGTCTGTGTTCATACGTGCTTGGAGGTTTTGCTGCATTATGTAGAGGCTTTCCCAAGCATCCAATGTATAAGGTAGGTTGACATATTTCAGGAGTTGAAGGCTATCTTTTCCTATGCTGCGTCCATTTTCAATTATATTTACGGCAACTGCCGCACATATAATTGACCGTCACGTTTCTGGTGGAAGCTGTGATGTTGATGTCTAATCGTATGAAGAGAGACTTAATGCTGTAGAATGAATCGGCCATCGGAGTGCTTATCTATTTGGTGTTTTCAGCGTTTTCTTGCTTACAGTATTCTTATTTCCGAAGGCATTCTGTTGATTTTTGGCTATGAATTCAACTGTTGTAGGCTGCCATTTTTTGCATTACTGGATGTGCTGATGTTACCTTTAAAGTCCTTTGAGTAGAAGTACTTTTCCTCTAAACTTCAAATTCGATTGTCCCGTTATTGTTAATGATGACGAGGTCAAGGGAAGATAATCTTCCATGTGTCTCCTTTTCCATAGTGAACTGAATTTTTGGATGAATTTTGTTGATCGCATTGAGAATGTCACCAGCTTGATTCTTTAGAACTATAGCCAGTAAGTTGTCAACATATTTTATTCATCCGCTAGTAGTGGAGAAAGGGGATTACACATTGCAACTCTTCCCATTGTCTTATAGAATTTTTTCCGGAACGTGAAATAGTTTTCGCTCATGCAGAGCGAAGCTAGGTTTTAATATGTGTTCAATTTCTTATTCCAATCCCTTGTATTCCCGAATTTCGCCGGTGTATTTGGGAAAAGTGACTTCACATCAAACGATATTAGCATTAGCATAATCATTACAGAGACTTAATCTCTCTTCAAACGATTTGACATCGAACGGAACGCGACTCTCAAAAATCTACTGGGCAACAAATAGACCCCCTGAAAAGTAACGAAATGAGTGTTACATACTGAATTCAGCGTAATGATTCTGAAAAATGCTATATCGGTAGACCAAGCAACTCAGCCAAATACGGGGTCTCAATACAGTGCGATCGGCAGTAGCCGTACATATAATCAACAAGTTGGGTAAACAGACCTACGCTCATGTCAGAAGGGTTTTGTATTCAATTTACAAAATTCAGTCACCAGATTGAATCAAATCAAGAAACATTTCAAAGACGATTTTATTGGAGAAAATATGAAATACGAAGATCATACTATTATTAACAAAGTTGAACGAATTTCGACTTCTAATGTTTTTGGTATTGTTATACTCATAAATATCTCCCTTGATAATTATTTCAGATGTCCACCCGCGACGGAGGAAACACATTTTTCATGTATTTCCCCCCTGTGCCGCCACTGAAGTAAAAACTGACAGTTTAACAACTGTTTTGAAAAGCTCCCATGAAAACTTTTATTTCATACTCATATCGGCTACGTTTGATGAATTTTTTTTCAGGGGCCAGTCTCCTGTACTGTTATCATTGATTAATGGCCAATTTTTCGAATCCTAGAATGGTTACAAAACCCCTTTTCCTAGGAGCTCTCTCCCACCCCCTTAACTTGTTTCACTTATGAGCATTAATTGTAGGTACTCATCTTCAGTCATTTATCAAATTGAATCAAGTGTTCAGAACATGCACCTTAAACGTTGAAGTTGGGAAGAAATAACTCAAAATTGTTCAATCTTCGCATTTAAAACAGCCACTATTTTGTTTTACGATTACTGATACCACTAGCTGAACCGATTCTCAAAGATATACATGACTCCTATCATTCCTGAAATTTTCATGCAAATCCTAGCAAAACTGTAGTGTCTGAGTCGGTAAAAAGTGAATGTTGTTCCATAGCCAAAGCCATATGTTGCCATAGTAATAAATGCAGCGCATATTGTTCCATAGTAATACAGGAAAATTCAAACCGCTATAACATCGCTAAATATGATTCAATCTTTATGAAACTTTCAAGGTAGATCAATCTTAAAAATAGGCATCTACGTACTGAATTTCATCGAATTTAAGGGTAGCGTTAAGATTTTATTCAAGAAAACATAAAATCGATAAATCATACTATTACTAACATAATTGAGTGAATTGCGACTTCTCACGTATTTGTTGTTGTTGTACTCACCAAGGCCAACATTCCTGATTTTTTTCAGATTTTTCGGATCACAGGTGTCCAATCGCGAGGGGGGGGGACACAAATTTTTCGTGTATTTCCCCTCCCTGTGCGCCCCTCGAGGCAAATTTTGCCAAACTAAGACCTGTTTTGAAAAGTTCTCATCAAGACCTTTCATTTGATATCCATATCGGCTACCTTCAATGAAATTTTTTTTTGGGGGGTCACCCTCCTATATGGGGAGACCCCCCTTAAATACCTTATAAAATTTTTTTGTAATTAAACTTTGAAGAGATCACCACTTTACACCTACACACAAAATTTGATGTTTCTAGCTTATGTAGTTTCCGAGAAAAACTGCTGTGACACACGGACGGACGGACGGACGGACGGACAGACGGACAGACTGGTCGCGAAACTAGTAGGGTTTTGTAAAATTATTTTACAAAACCCTAAAAATGGACACGGTTTAGGAAACGATAGCCTTCAACTCCTGAAATATGTCAACCTACCTTATACATTGGACGCTTGGGAGAGCCTCTACATAATGCAGCAAGACCCTCAAGCACGTATGAATACAAACGAAGGAAACTGTCCATCGAAGTTAATTAAGAGACCAGCTAAAAGGAACCGGAGATCACCCTAATTAGTTAATTACTTAAATATTCCGTTATTTTTGCACATTTATTTGTACTTTTATTCAATGTCTCATTTAATTATCGGTCATTATTATCTCTTTAAATTTTATTCCTTTCTTAATCTTAATGCTTGTTTAAAATCTTTTAGTACCTTAAAATCTCGTACCATTTAAGATCAAATTTTACTGATTTTAGTATCAATGGACTGAAAAAGAGAGCAAGTTATTCTCGAAATGGCCATATCCATCTTTTAAATAAAGTTGTAGTTTTGGAGTAGATACAATGTTTTTACTATATAAATTTTGAATAACTATAGGTTCAGAAAACAATACTATTTGAACAGAGATAGAATTTATGACACGCTATAGCGTAAGATTAATATCATAGAAGTGTTTAACAGCACAAAAAATCTCACAACCGTTATATTGAAAGTATGATGATATTCTTCACAGAAGATAATAAAATTTACAAAAATTGCACAGAAGCGGTGAATAGTTGAGTAGGTGAAATCTTTTTCAAAAATGTTTGAAGTCTAGAATTACGTTCAGTCGACTGATGAAATTAACGGACTTACATGATCATTCGCTTAGCCAATATGACCAAATCAACGGTACGGTAAGCTTGTTCTGAATTTCGTGTAGTGATTCAGCTGATCAACAGGGTAATTGATTTCCGTATTAGCAACATAACCGAAGAGAGCTGAACCAATTCAAAATGGGTTGAAGGGAAAGTACGTCTGAATTGTTATTTGTTTCCAGTTCTTACAGTTTTTTTTTTGTGGTAGGGAGGTGAATGCCATTTATGCACAGAGTGTGGGGCTCCTATGCTCGCAAGAATGCGACTGGACTACCCACTAAACACCTCTCCTGTCAACCTGATAACCCAGCCTGGAACCGTTTGACACATTACTTCTCGTTTCGTTATGCTGTGAGGCGCCTTTTAGCTGAGGGATCCCTTTCCTAGCGGGGGGAGAGAGGGGAAGAGGAAATGCCAGAAAAGTGATCCCTCAGCCCCAACGCCCCCGGCTGCTATGAGTCCCTTTTATATTTTAGGACTGCCCGAGCATAATGTGCCACCTGGTTCCATTTGTCAACCGATTCGAGCATCACCGCAACTATATTATCCGGGGTGAGCTCTCCCGCCTCCCTGTAGAGTTCTCTTCGCAGCCTGACCAGTTCTTACAGTTTGGAATTGTCATAAAGTGAATGTCTTCAGGTTATAAAGTGAATTAAATTGATAATAAAGTGTATATATTTCTTAGTGGATTTAATTCGTCTTCAGTACGTTTTGAAGTGCGCAAATTTCAAATTTATGATGAGAATTCTGAGGGACTACCTGAAATACCGAAGCCTTCTTTATGACACAACATAGGGCCAACGAAGGACAGAAGTTACATTGAGTATTGCCCAGGGATCCATCCTTGATTCAGATCTATGAAACGTGTCTTAAGACAGACCACTGAGACTGGAGATGCCATATGCGTCGCGTTTCATCAGTTATGTATATGATGTCACTGGCTCTAGTCACTGGATGCATCGTTAAACAAACGCAACTAAGGCTTGATTGGCTAATGTGCTAATGTGGTTGTTCAACATTCAACACTCATATATTCATATAAAAGTTTATACCTAAACTCATTCATACATTGTTTCAAATGCGATAAAATTCCCACGAGTCATTATTTTTTAAAGTTCAACATTCCACGTTTATACATTTATACACAATTTTATATCTAAACTCATTCATACATTGTTTCAAAAATATCACATACATTCTCACATTTCATCATTTCTAATATTCCATAATGGAATTTTCATGTGACATGTATCGTTCCCCATTGCTATACTTAGAGTTTTGTTTACGTTGACAAAAAAGTGTTCATGGTTGCACATAGGAAAGAAAACCCATACGTGGTATTCTTGCACATGTGCATACGATCATCCAAAAAATTTGAATAAATCAACATCACCGTCTGAATGAAGTTTGGTAGGATATACTTGAATATAAAAACTTCTTCGAACTTCTTAGAAGATAAGCAATTTTAGAATTGTAAGTCATCAGCAATTTTTATGTATAAAAAGACTAAGAATTCAGAAAATAAAATCACTTGCTACCCGAAAACGGACAGTAAGTATTCTTTATCATAATCCTTGGCAAGACTACCAGGGGTGTTGTATAGGACCTATACAACAACCTATACTATAGGTTGCTGGTAGTTGAACTGCGTGGCTCAATCATGCAGCTCTTGGTGGTTGGTGTTTCTACCTATTGCCTTTGAGTGCACAGTTGTTCCGAGTTCGCCAGTAGCTACATATATTGATTGCTGAGAACGGTCCAGTCATGTTCAATCAGGTGGACCAGGCATCAACAGTATGGGTGGAGTATGCAGAGGGAAATTAAATTGAATTGGCGTTTGTGCCGAGCTCAATGCCTCTCCCGCACTTTGCATGTTGGACCTATTTTTCCTCCCTTGAGTTATTTGGGATTTTTGCTCGTGAAGGCATCTTCAAATTAAATCCAGTCGATTGTTCAGGTGGAGATTGTTCCCCGCGAGGAGAGATAGGGCTCACTCAACAGTAGTCTTGGGTGAATTGCACGAAGGAAAGGGGGACTGCGTGCCTCATCCTTGATCTAAGATCGTGGCTGAATCGAAGGCATGGTGAGACTGACTTCTATCTGATTCAGCTTTTGAGCGGGCATGGGTGTTTTCAGTCTTACCTGCACAAGATTGGTAAGCCACGGTCTCTCAATTGTCGGTTTTACCCAAAAGACAGTAAGTATTCTTTATCATAATCCTTGGCAAGACTACCAGGGGTGTTGTATAGGTTGCTGGTAGTTGAACTGCGTGGCTCAATCATGCAGCTCTTGGTGATTGGTGTTTCTACCAATTGCCTTTGAGTGCACAGTTGTTCCGAGTTCGCCAGTAGCTACATATATTGATTGCTGAGAACGGTCCAGTCATGTTCAATCAGGTGGACCAGGCATCAACAGTATGGGTGGAATATGCAGAGGGAAATTAAATTGAATTGGCGTTTGCGCTGAGCTCAATGCCTCTCCCGCACTTTGCATGTTGGACCTATTTTTCCTCCCTTGAGTTATTTGGGATTTTTGCTCGTGAAGGCATCTTCAAATTAAATCCAGTCGATTGTTCAGGTGGAGATTGTTCCCCGCGAGGAGAGATAGGGCTCACTCAACAGTAGTCTTGGGTGAATTGCACGAAGGAAAGGGGGACTGCGTGCCTCATCCTTGATCTAAGATCGTGGCTGAATCGAAGGCATGGTGAGACTGACTTCTATCTGATTCAGCTTTTGAGCAGGCATGGGTGTTTTCAGTCTTACCTGCACAAGATTGGTAAGCTACGGTCTCTCAATTGTCGGTTTTACCCAAAAGAAGAACATGACACCTGCCACACATTTATTGGGTGCAAAAAAAATGAACAGGCTGCGAAGGGACCAAACAGAGAGATGGAAGAATTTACTCTTGATAGTACAGTCGTGGTGATGCTCGAATCGGTTGAAAAATGGAACCATGTGGCACATTATGTTCGGGAAGTCCAAAAATATAAAAGGGACTTACAGCAGCCGATCGCATCAGGGCTGGAGGGTTACTTGTTTGGCTATTCCTCCCTTCCCTCTCGCTAGAGAAAGGATCCCCCAACTTGAAGGTACCTCACGAAAAAAACGAGAAGTAATGTGTCAAATGGTTCCAGGCTGGGTTCTCGGGTTGACAGAGGAGGTGTTTAGTGGGTAATCCTGTCGCCCCGAAGTATGGAAGCTCCAGACTGTGTGTACATGGTATTCACCTCCGACTAAAAAAAACTGGTATTTAGTATGTATAGTATTATTTGACGTGTTTTTGAATTTTTTATTAGTTGCGGCGAGGGCAAATGTTCCTGCATGTTATAGATTGAGTACCAAACGCTTCTTACAGAGGCACACTTTGGTCTACTCAACTTATTTAAATACATAGACATGAAAAATGTGTTTCCTCCCTCGAGAAAGGACACCCGTGATCTAAAAAATCTGAAAACATTATCAACGGAGATATTTATTGGTATAACTATAACAAATACCTCAGAAGTCAAAATCCTTTCAACTTTGTTAATAATAGTATGATCCTCGAACATTACGTATTTCTTGATTTTATACGTTGCTGGTTACTGCATTTTATAAGTTGAGCACAAAACCCTTCTGACATGAGCATAGGTCTGTCTACCCAACTTGTTAATAAAGCTACGCAAAACTTTTCACACCAAGTTTAAAATTATTTACAGTCCATTACCAAATATTCTCATTGCGCCTTTGCTGTTCTCGAAAAATCTTAAAAAATATTTCGTTGATGAATTCATAGTGTTACAAAGTAAATCTTCATTCCTTTCCTTGTACTCAAACTCTATTAATTATACTTTAATTAAAAATTAAATTCAAGCCAGACAAAGACAAAGGAAGCGTTTTTCAAGAAATAATTTCTCTGCTTTTTTTCTGCCATATTTTTGCCGTTAGTGTTGCAAAGCGGAAATTTAGTAAGTAGAAAATGAGTATAAAGAACTCGATTCATATTTTCAGTTAATTCATTTTACCGACTAAATAGCTTTTTATCTCTTTAGATAAAGTTTTTTTTTTGCGTACATGAAAGCGTTCATGAAAGCAGTGTTGAATGGATGAAGATTGGAAAAAGAATATCTGGTGAAGATTTTTCCTCCCTGTATTAAAACGGCCAAGTGAAAATTTAATAGCTTATTCAACTGCAAAGAATTGCTTATGATGGAATTATAGCATCAAGTAAATAATATTATTTCCGCAAGAATAGAAGTATCTTCGTAGAAAATGCTGGAATAAGGATAAAAGTTTTGACAGAGGATTGTGTACAAAGTTGATTGTAGATGTAGATACTTTTATCATAGTTTATCATTTTAAGCTTGATTTTTTTTTTCTTTTTCAATATTATCATGCTAATTAAGAGTTTTCTAATTTATAGGAAAGAAACAATTCCTCCTCCTACTCAACCGAATGTTTCAAGTCCTTTTATTCACACAAGCGTAAAGGAAGACACATTTCATCTTCAAAAATAATCCAATTAGTATCATTTCTTTGTGACAGTCGCAACCATAGTCCTCTTGCTCATTCAAATAATACCCATGAAAGTTTCAATAAAATGATGCATTTTTGAAACGAGCTCAGGAACTGATCAAAGACAAAAGAGCTCAAAACTCAGTGAATCAGTTCATTGTGGAGAAATTCATTTAGGAGCATTCTTTGGCATTCTTATCATTCCACTTGAGAAAGTGATTCTCACGCTCTTGAATTTTCACTTAGAAGCACAGTTAAAATAACGAATTCAAGAGATTGTTAAGGATGCGGCAAAGCTTATGCACGGTTCCTTTAATTGGATCGAGAAACTTGAAAGGATGGTATGTCTGCCTGGACATTATGATGTTCAGAGCTCATAATGTGCATCTTAGACGTTTCAATTCAAGTGTGTGTCCAATTATTCTTGATTGGTTGTAAGTGGCTTTAGAATAGAAAGTTTAGTTTTTATGAGGATTAAGAAAGCTGTGATTTTCTTGAAGTACTGTGGAGAGATGTAAGGAACGAATGGGTTCAAGGAACTAGTTTTCTAAATTAAGACAATCCTTAGAAGAAGAGATGATTTTCTTCTATAACATTTTAAACTCTAATATTAAGCAAGAATAAAGCTCTGTTTTAAAGTACTTCAAACGCTGAATTTTCTGTGTGGCACGTTTTTCGGTATTTTGTTTAGAATTTGATTATTATGAATATTTTGTGATAAAAAAATTTATGTGAGGCCAGTTAATGTTTTATTTTAAATGCTTATAGGTATCTGGTATACATAATATATCCAAGTTAACGTTCTCAACATGGTTTTTGGAGGGTAAGTAAAGCCAGGTTTAAGTCTAAGCTAGGGTTGTTTCACATAGTAAAAATGAAAATGTTCAAATTTGAGGCATTTAAAACTTTATAGAATAATAAAAAGTAAAAATGCACTTACGAAGTTTTCTATTACAAATCACTCTCAAGCGCTTAAAAAGCAAAAAAAAAAAAAGAATTACTTGAGTGGTTTGAAACAAAGCACTTGTAACAAACTGAGTTTAAAGAGAGGAAGATACGAAAATTGTTCAGACGGCTGCAACTATGCAATCTAGGATAGGAGAAAATGGGCTGAGTGTCAACTCAAATAAGGGTACGGATTTGTAACGTAAGGATGAGTGTTTTCGCTGCAGCTTGCATGCAAACTGCTTGAGGGACCTTCACGAAAAGAAGCGATTTCATAATGATAATAACGCAATAAGTGCAGAACACTTTGCTGCGCAACTTATTAATATTATTATTACTAACCCAAAATAAAACCAACCACTATCACCACTATCATTATCGATAAAAAGTTATTCCCGAAAAAAAACAAGAAACCAACAAATTGAAAATCGACAATGGCAACCCCATTGCGACATTAGCGAAGCAGTTGCTAGATTGTTGCAACAAGAATCTGCCGTTACCACCATGAAGACGCTTGTGGAGGAGGTGGTAAGTGGATTTCATCCGAAAAGGGACTGAGAATTTGCACAACGAGCGGGAGAATTGTCGCGTTTTATAAACTGGGCTTGGTTAAACAGGACTTGGTCTATTTCTCGATGGTTAATTATTATCTAACGTTGCATTTATAGCAATCGATTATTGTTCCAGAGTGTGTGGTTTACAAACAAGAACTAACTCTCTAAGACTTTGTTGCGTGTGCTTATTCAAAAATTTAAATAAATGAAAAGAAATTTTAAGTGAATTTTGGAATAAACAGTTACCCACCGAATTCCACAAATCTTGACATAATCGTAGCTCAACAAGTAAAAATAGTGAGTGCAGTAAAACATACTTTTTCAGTTATCCATTAGAAATTCCCTTCCCAGTAGATCTACATTGTTGTTTTCTCTGTATATCTTTTCTGAATCTGTTTAAACTGTAAGTCACTGAATATTTTTCATAGATACACTTGTGATGAAATTTGCCATAAATGCAACATCACCAAACTACATGACGTTAATGCGAAATTGTGAACATAATGATTCAGTTTGTTGTAGACCATATTTGGAGATTAAATGATTGTCTTGTGCTTTATTTTCCAGTTGCCATAGATTTAATAACAAAAAAGTTCCATCATACCAACCTAAAGAGAAAAATTGTCATCATTTAAGAGAAACAAAGCAACAAATATCAAAAATTAACTCCAATCAATCCTTGTGCTGGTGTTTTTAAACACACAAAAATAATTAATTAAATATCTACAAGTAAAGCCAACAAGACTAACACAGTATTACTAACCTGAACGTCAAACCTTACCTCTAAACTTACTATTATAAATATAACATCTACCTATCCTAAATATTGAAACCTGTACTTATTTCTTAACATAAATAAACGACAACACCAAATGTAGCAATAATGAGCTGAAACTCAAAAACTAAGTGACGAAAAACACAAAAACAGAAAATAAACACGAATAATTTAGCCATTGTCATTCAGTCACCAATACCTAGACTATTCTGTCTCAGCTCGGCCACCTTCAACGAATCTAGCAAATAAGTTTCTCCATTGGAATTTTTGGCCTTGTGAGCTCAAATTTGGAGGATATTTTACCTTCTTATAGGCGGCCCGTCTTTAAATGTGATATATGACTGGGACACCATCAGA
The DNA here is from genome assembly GCA_963969285.1 of Odontomyia ornata. Taxonomy (NCBI): domain Eukaryota; kingdom Metazoa; phylum Arthropoda; class Insecta; order Diptera; family Stratiomyidae; genus Odontomyia; species Odontomyia ornata. The sequence goes on from OZ017738.1 coordinate 450,107,865, forward strand.
ATCAAAACCATTTCGGTTCATGTCCAAATACATGAATGTTTCTGAAAGAACGAAGCCAATAGTGAGGCAAGTCGCAATATACCCGTCTGTAGGGTGGAGCGGCTATGAAACCCAAGGGTTTTCACTCACAGATACAGATCTTGTGATATGATTCCAATGAAGTTTTAATATGAAGATATCAACTCTCGTCACTTTATGTTAGCAGTTTCCGATCCGTCTCAGGCTTTCGTTACAAACCAGTACATGCACGAACACATTTCCTTTCAAAAGCTCTTAATCTTTCCACAGTGCTAGCACTCTAGTTGTACCAAATTTGTCATCCATATGTCAAAACTGGCCTAACCAGCTTCTTGTAACAGACAATTTTGACCTTTTGATCAACGTATCTGGATTTAACGCGTCGTCGAACAGCCATGACTACTTTTTGTGCTTTACTGAGTAGAATTTTGAAATATTCAGTATAGTGCAGATACTTATGAAGGTGGTATTGAACACAGGATTTACATGGAAGACGTTCTGAACAACCCTCACCAGCCATAATGTGGAAATCCTTCCAATGACGTTTCAGGTCTTGACTGACCCCCTGGACTGTCGTCCAAAACAAAATTGTTTCACACTTCTGCGCATTGATTTTCATTCGCCAATTGTCGATGAAGAGCTGCATATCATTAAACATTATTTTGAAGATTGCTCTGAACTATTGTAGCTTTTCGTTCTGTCGTCTAGATGATCAGATCATCAGAAAACGCTACCAATGATCGTGTTAGCAAAACCTTACAATCATAGCCGTTCAATATCTTGCGAATGAATATTGGGAAAAACAGAGACGCAGTATCTGTTCCCTGCTGTAGACCATTCAAGGCCTTGAAGCCCCGCATTATTGTAAGATTTGAATCAGTAACAACAAATGATTTCCCGTATAATATATTGCACATCTTGGCAACAAGGTGTCTGGGAAACCTGTCCTGTGGAAGTTTAAAAACTAGTTCATCTAACTACGCCGTATCTAAGGCTTTCTTCATATCAATGAGACATGCTCCAACACATTCTTTGTTATTAAGTTTTCAACAGATGTCAGAGGTTACTTTCATTATCACATGTATGGTCGAATGCCTGGCACGAAAATCAAATTGGCGATTCGCCATCAATTTATATTTCTCAATGTGGGCATTTAGTGCATTGTTTAGTATCACTTCAAACACCTTGTTGATGTTAGGCAGCAAGCTGATTGGGCGATAGCTTTTAGGGCATCAAGATTCTTTTCCTTTCTTCAAGATCGGAAATACCTTGGCCTTTTTCCACTCATTTGGGAAATATGAATTTCTCGACATGTCGTTGAACAATATGCAATAATTCCTAATAATAACCTAAGGCAAATGTCAGAAAACTAAATTTGGAATACCGTCAGTACCACATGATTTCTTGTTGTTTATCCTGCTAAACATGAAACACAAAATAATCAATAAGATTGATGCTCGGTATGAGGTCAAATGTCAAAGAAATGAAGAATTAGTTTGTTGTTCAGGCTTGATTTGAAGTCGGAAACTTGTACTTCAACGATGCCTGAAAATATTTCATTCCCTTTCTCAGGGTTTGATAGATAAATCAGTTCAAAATGTGTTCAAATCAGGGCCAGTTTATGCAATCCCTCACATGTAATCCTGTTTCCATATCTGTCCGGAGTTGTTAAAATCAATTTCGCTACCACTTCTATTGAGACGATTTATCTCATCACTGACAACTCCAGGATTTGACACATTCACTTGAGACTTCTTGTGGAATAAACTATTCACTTTCATGAAAACGCCATCTGGGTCCTGTGGGCTAATACCTCTCAGTTTTTCCGCCCATTGATGACTGACTTCACTTTTGAAGTATGAACGGATTAAGTTTGGGACACTGTTCATTTGTAATTTCAACAAACCGCTGATAAATATTGTAGACGCGTCTGGAAAGAAGGCTGTTCAATATTTTCAAACTTGAGATAGTTTGTGTTTTATATCCATCCATATTGTTTCTATGTGTAATCTTGGGAATTACTTTCTCAATCGTTTCCAACGTCAGCCTCTCTAACTTCACCAAATAGAGATTTATTTCATCGTTGGTTAGGTTCGTGTCATTAGGAAACATTGAACAAGAGTTGCTCTCATCAGAAGGGCGACATTACTTCTGGTAATCCTGATTGATTTTCTTTCGAAACTCTCCCCAGTCCGTTTTTTTGAAATTCAACTGATGATTTTCATGTTGAACTGGAATGAGGAAGACATCTTCCCTTTGACGATTGATTTCCATCACGATTGCGTTATGATCACTAGCACCTGCAGTTTCTGTTGAGGGCTATTAAAGCTAAATTCCAGACTTGCATCAGTAATGCAGAGGTCCAAATATGAATTTGTCCTAGACTTTGTTGGGGGCTCCGATCCATATAGATTGCACCTGTATTCAATTTGGTTCCCTATTATCTACGATTTCAGAAATACTCGTACACCTCTGGGATTGTTGTTGGCCTTCAGCTATGACGTATGCTTGGCATCCAGGTCACCAGCAAGAATAAAATGTGTATGCAGCCTGTTCAATCCGAGTATTTCAGACAAAGAATTGAGCTCCTCCTTGAACACGAGAACTTTTGACCAGTTGCATGGGCAGAGATATCGAAGAGGTTATCCCCACCTGGCAGTGAAATCTTCCAAGCATTTGAATTCAACTTTGAAAACAATAGGGTTATCCAATCAATGTCTTGGTGTGGGCTCCTTCATCACCGTTTGCTCTATCATTTCTTACGTATTCAAAATCCTTGAATGTTATAAAGTGCCATGAAATGAGGTGGCTTTCAGTGAGAAGGATGATGTCAGGCTTTTGCTTGACAAGGAATTTCAGGGGACAGTCACGTCGGTGCAGACTCCCAATGGAGTTGACGTTGATCGGAATGATATGAATCCTATCCATGAGAATGTGACTGGATGACAAGTTATTTTTAGGCATTTGAAAGCCCTAAACGCTGAAAAACAAAGTAAGTTTTTGAATCCTGTTTATTGATTCTCTCCGAAAAAAAATTTAATTGCTGATAAATTTTACGATACAGTTCATTATTGCCACCTACATAATATATTTTATTATCATTATCTACTGGTCCTCAAGCAGCAATTGCATATGAGACCCTGGCGTTGACGAAGTTGGTAGATATCACTGCGTTGTACTTGAGTTTGTTTTGGAGTAAATTTTACTTTTGTTTCTTGATACAAGGGCATCCTCGATATGATGCCGGATGATCAAAGACACCGCAGTTCACATAATTTAGTTTTTATTTTGGCTCTGTCTGAGCTAATTTGCCCTCGCCGGAAGCATGGACATCTTTGGATTTTAGAAATCTATATTTCATGGCACAACTGGAAGCTGAATGACCAAGTCTGTGGCATGTATAGTACTGGTTGACCTCGCCTTTCTGGAGGCGTTCCCATCTCACCACTTGGAAGTTCAAGCACCTTATATTTTGAGGGGCACTTGGACTGCTTTCGCTCGGAATCTGGACTAAGTAAGAAGGTAAATTTTTACGCTCGAACATTGATGTCCTTGTTGCAAGGCGTTTTACTGTGATAAATTCTATTTTCGATGCAACTTCTTGAAGCATCTGAAGGAAATCGACTGTGTCCTCTTCGCAGTCCAGACCTTTCAATAAAAAGGTCTGATTTTTTCGCTCTTGGGGGTGTATGTAAAGTGCGGAACCTCCCCAGAATTCAACACACTTTATGCTGGCTAGAAATCCACCAATGACTTAGTTTTGATCGGAAGTTTATTAAGATTCACTATTTTCATCTCAAAATCATTTAAATTATTTTTGGCTGCCAAAAGCCGAAACATATTCTTGCCAGTTTGTCCAAATACATTGAGTGGCGGGACTTTTTCTTTCTTTTGGTTAATCAGTCAAAACTTTTGATTTTTTCTCCCTATTTTTAATTTTTGAATATTCGATGAATACATCTTCAGGTTCAGTAGAACAGTGTTCAGTATTTTTGTTACCCTCGTCCTCTTCAATGTTCATGAAATCGTCTAGCCTAGCTAGCACTGCATGAAAGTTTATTCTGACGTTTGCTCCACCTACGCTGAGGACATCTTCTAAATTAGGTTCCTGTTGCGGTTTCCTCGATTTTTGTCTTTGGTCGCTTTTAACTTGACTTCTTTTCCTTTCTTGATGGTTTTTTTTCCTTTTGTAAACGTTAATTTGCCAGCTTGTTCTTCTAGCGACTGGATCTGAGTCTGAGTTCCTCATTTTCTCTCTCATGCGTCTCAACTTTGTCGTTAGCTTTGACTAGTTACTCGATCTCGATGACGAATAAAATTCTCGGTTTTTCTTCATTGCTATTGAATTTTCGTTTTATTTTTTCTCGCCCGTCATCTTTGGCGACGGACAAGATCGGTCTAGTTGATGGCTGAAGCTATCGGGCTCTTCCATCTCGTTGCTTTTGCAGCGTGATTAGAGGAAAATTCATAAACCGGGACTCTCCTTGAATGTATTTCCGCTTTTTGATACTTCTTCAGAAAAGAAACTTCAGGTATTCGATAATTGTTCGAATAATTCCACGATGATGATTTTCAATTAAATAATCAGTTTCAACTGACTTTCGTAAACCATTAATTGATTTTAAAAATTATTGACGGGAGCGATTAAAAACATGTCTATATGCAACAAAGCTTGGTGTACATTTTTGTCCAGGAAAAACTAGTCGTAGAGAGCATGATGGAGATCAGAATCCAAAAGATGCAAAATTTTATTTAGAAGAAAGTGTTCTAGAACGTAATCTACCTGATGCTGATTTCAGAGCTAGCATCTCATACCTTAGCACTTTTCCAAGCTGAAAATTTAGTTTATGGTACAATTAGCGAATTTTGTACAACATCTGGTAGTCCGGATATGACCGGGCCTGAAAATAGACGTAACCGTAGCTGAATACTCGCAAAGAAACTTAACATTCTTAATTAAAGGTCTACTACTACTGTGAGGATTTTTGCATTGCTTGCAAAAGGCCCTTACCCGCCCGAACAACGAGCGCTCGTTCGAGCAGGACTGGGTGAGTACCCTTTTTTGTTATTAATAAAAACAAAAATAGAATATACCTTGATTAAACTCAGACATGATAGTAGATAATAGTCATAAAGTATGAAAACCTAAAACACTAATATATAAATTTTACAGACAGTTTTCCTTCTTGCATATATATCTTTAAAATCTTTTCTTTACTTTTTGTTCATAAAACCAATGCCCTTTTCTTTATTCCTGATGCAGGGAAATTTCAATTGTTATATAGTTTACGCTATTAGTTAAATAAAATGAAAGAATTCTAGAAACAATTTAGATTCAAAGTAAAGAGATGAAAACATTAATCTATGAAAAATTTTGAAATACAAACGTTACGTAATTTGGACACAACGCATAAATATATTGCATAATTATTTGAATTTCATTTTAACTATTTGGTGATTTCTTTAAAAAAATCGTTTTTCTACAATGAAAAGAAAGTCATGCGTTAAGATGTGTTGAGAGGAGTTGAAGTGGATAGTTTCAAGTACATTTGATCATGAAGCTAGTAATGGAAATATACAAGAGGTATTACGAGTACTTACTGCGAACAAATATGAAATGTGATATACTAATATGAAAGCAGAATGAAGAGATAAAAAATTAAAGAAAAATTTGGTCTTCATTTCTCTGGAACCCTGACCGGGTATGAGACCCGCCACGCTGGATGGCCCCTCCACTCATGACATTACAAGTGTTCTTGCAGGGTGGATTGGCCTTCCGCACAGGTTTCTTATTTATGATAAAGCTTTATATGATTGAGTCATACAAGACTTCAACATAAATCTGAAATATTTTTATTTTTCATTTCAATGGAAAATATATAGCCATGTCTACAATGGATCTTGATCTGGATGGGTGGGTGCGCGGGGGCATTGCTCCCACCTTGATGCCCCACTGTTATTTGTAGGTCGTTAATACCAATGGTCATGGCAAAATCCTCTCGAGTCCCGCGTGCATTAATCATGCTCAGCCAGTGACTTTTTAGTAGTCCATCCCTTTGGTAGGTTACCTCGGCCTCGACACCGTCGAACCACGACGTTTGATCTTTTAATTCGTAAATGCCAAATTTTTTTTTGGGGGGCCCTTATGCTGGGGAAAAGGACCCACCCCATTACATCGCAATGCTAGCGTACTGGTGCATTTACAAGGCCAAGTCTAGCGAGCACTTATATCTTGGCTCGCCGAGGTGGCAGCCTATCGCTGCGATCCTCTACGGCCAAAGAATTTTTCATCAAAACACTATAAGTTTATAATCGGTGCAAGTTCGAACTGTTGTTACGATTAAATTTCCACTCTTCACTTATAGGAGTAGAAGTTGCCCCTGAACACTTTCTTGCATGAGCATTGACTAAAAAGACGTTAAAAGAACTCCAACTTTCCAAGCCGGGCTATGCTGAAGCGTAGTTAATTAAATATTACTAATCTAGAGGTGATATGCTTCATATATGATGTAGAGATAGGGTCAAAAATAAGTTAATATCAATGCACATCATTCTGGGTTTGTGCAGCAGAAAGCCAGCGTTTGCTCTCTGTTCAGGATTTAATTTATTGATTCGCATAACGACCGGGGGACTTTCTGATATCGGGAAAAAACTACGAGTATATTCAAAAAGAAAAAACTGGCAGCCACGAATGGAGGATATTGCCAATTGGAAGCTACCAGCCGCAATAGTGAAACGCTAGCATAGACATAATATGGCCAGCATAGTCCCAGCGCTCGACATGGAGCTCAGTTCGATGAGGGGTATGGAAAACATCAATGCCGCAATCGCACTGACAATAATCCAATCAAGAAGAGAAAGTCACAAAGGATCAACATACCTTTGGTGACTGGTGTAGTAATCGAGCAGCCCATCTAGGGAAACTGCTCGAGGGACCTTTATGAAAAAAGACCATTTCATAGTAATAACAATGCAATAAGAACGGAACAAGTTAATAAGCAACTTATTAGTATTATTATTACGAATCCAAAAAAAAACCCGCCACTATCACTGCTACCATTATCGATAAAAAAAATTTCCGAAGAAGAATATAAAAAAACCATTACGACACAATCTAGCGGGTGTCTCGTGAGTTCATATTTTCCAACTGTCCTCAAAGAAAAAATTCGTGATTTGTTCTGTGCTTAAAAGAAAATAGTAACAAGTTGGGAAAACAGACCTACGCTCATGTCAGAAGGGTTTTGTAAATTGACAAAATGCAGTCACCAGATCGAATCAAATCAAGAAACATGTCAAAGACGATTTTATTGGAGAAAATATGAAATACGAAGATCATACTATTATTAACAAAGTTGCACGAATTCGACTTCTGAGGTTTTTGGTATTGCTATACTCATAAATATCTCCCTTGATAATTATTTCAGATGTCCATCCGCGACGGAGGAAACACATTTTTCATGTATTTCCCCCCTGTGCCCCCACTGAAGCAAAAACTGACAGTTTAACAACTGTTTTGAAAAGCTCCCATGAAAACTTTTATTTGATACTCACATCGGCTACGTTTGATGAATTTTTTTTCAGGGGCCACTCTCCTGTACTGTTATCATAGATTAATGGCCAATTTTTTCGAATCCTTGGATGGTTACAAAACCCTTTTGCTAGGAGCTCTCTCCCACCTCCTTGACTTGTTTCACTTATGAGCATTAATTGCAGGTACTCATCTTCAGTCATTCATTAAATTGAATCAAGTGTTCAAAGCGTGCACCTTAAACGTTGAAGTTGGGGCAAAATAACTCAAAATTATTCAATCTTCGCATTTAAAACAGCCACTATTTTGTTTTACGATTACTGATACTACTAGCTGAACCGATTCTCAAAGATATGCATGACACATATCATCCCTGAAATTTTCATGCAAATCCTAGCAAAACTGTAGTGTCTGAGTCGGTAAAAAGCGCATGTTGTTCCATAGCCATATGTTGCCATAGTAATACATGCAGCGCATATTGTTCCATAGTAATACAGGAAAATTCAAACCGCTATAACTTCGCTCGATATGATTCAATCTTTATGAAACTTTTAGAATAGGTCAATCTTGTAAATAGACATCCACGTGCTGAATTTCATTGAATTTAAGGGTACCGTTAAGATTTTATTCAAGAAAACATAAAATCGATAAATCATACTATTACTAACAAAGTTGAGTGAATTGCGACTTCTCACGTATTTGTTGTTGTTGTACTCACCAAGGCCTACATTCCTGATTTTTTTCAGATTTTTCGCATCACAGGTGTCCAATCGCGAGGGGGGGGGACACAAATTTTGCGTGTATTTCCCCTCCCTGTGGGCCCCTCGAAGCAAATTTTGCCAAATTAAGACCTGTTTTGAAAAGTTCTCATCAAGACCTTTCATCTGATACCCATATCGGCTACCTTCAATGAAATTTTTTTTTCGGGGGGTCACTCTCCTACATGGGGAGGCCCCCCTTAAATACCTTATAAATTTTTTTTGTAGTTGAACTTTGAAGAGATCACCACTTTACACCTGCACACAAAATTTAATGTTTCTAGCTTAAGTAGTTTCCGAGAAAAACTGCTGTGACACACGGACGGACGGACGGACGGACAGACGGACAGACTGGTCGCGAAACTAGTAGGGTTTTGTAAAATTATTTTACAAAACCCTTAAAAAGTGCTACGACATTAAAGGCTTTAGAAAAACAGAAGACAATTGTGCTATTGATGCGATTATGGAGTAATTTTAATTGTGTCTCCAACTATGCAGTCGATAATTGTCTGTCGATAAATCGGGGATAGTGTAAATAATAAAACATTAAAAAAAATTTAGCAACTCAAAGGCAATTTATACTGTGGCAAAGTGAATACAGAAAGGTGCTGCGAATATTGGATTTGAAAAAAAGAGAAATAGCCAAAAAAGTGAAACGCAACATGATTGTAACATTTCCTAGCTTATATAGAGTTATCTGAATGTTTTAAGTTTAAGGGTACCCATATGATTTTGTAGATAACAGTTTTAAAATCACAAATTGTGCAATCATTCACAGTGAACTTCGGCTTCTAAGTTATTTGCTACTATAGTGCTCATAAAGACCCACGTCTCTGATTTTTTTCCAATTACTCGGACCAAAAGTGTCAAATTGCGAGGGGGTGCACCAATTTTCGGTACATTTCCCTTCCCCTGCAGTCCTAGACATGGTATCTGCTATTTTATGAACTGTTTTTGAAAGTTTTCTTGAGATCTCATATAACCATCTTTGGTAAACCTTTTTTTTTGAGGAGTTATGTCCCTCTATCTTCCTGCATACATCTGGCCTATGCATAGTCCATAGGAATTTAAAATCATATGGGCTTAATTTTACTTGGCAACAGAAAACTATTTCACTAGTGGCAATGCATTCAACGATTGCCATATGATAACTAATAGGGAACATCAACTGTCATCTTTCATAGTGTTCAAAATAGCAGTGGCAGAGCATATCTACTAAATGGCAGCTGCAATTAGGACAAATTCAATTTCGTACGATACTTATAGAGTAGAGAGAATTAGATTAAAAGTGCATATGTATGGTAAACAAAAACTTGAATTTGCAAGCAATTGAACCAACACATAGTAAACTTTAATCCATCTTTTATACGTTTATTTGCCTCTCTTTTCATTTTGACATTTGCAGATGCTAGTTTGTATATATGCTCTGGCAGTGGCATATAAACGTCACAACATGCATCCACGCAAAGGTAAGTAAATTGCATTGCTGACTACAAAAGCATTAATAAGTACATTTCTAGTATTGACTAGACTGGTAGGCTTTCAGCGCTGGATATAAATGATGCAGTAAATTTATTTTACCAAATTATTCTTGACGCCGTTGAAAGCCATGTGCGTCAAATTATCTGAGGCTTAGCTGAATAGTAATCTTCGTAATTTAAGAAACAAAAGGAATAAATTGTATAAAGTTATGAATAATAGCCCTAAAGTGAGCGTAAACACTAAAAGAGAATATGGTGAGTTGGCAAAAGAATTTAAATTAAAGTTGTCCGGGGCATATGAAACCTACATTAATTTAATTGGTGAAAACATAATTGCTAACCCTAAAAAATTGTCACGGCTATCCCAAGGCAATGACTTATAAAGAACGCTTTTCCCCCTTCCCTTCAGAAATTTGTGATTATTTCGCAGGTCACTTTCAATCTGTGTATTGTTTGCCAAAGGCTTCAGCTCATCTACGTGACTTAAAACCATATTTTACAACAGTGCTTCAAGAAGTTTTAGTTTCAGAAGAAGATATATTTAACCCAATTGAAACACTTGACTTGAACCATGGTCCTGGCCATGATTCACTTCCACCATCCTTTCTGTTTCAATGTAGAGATAATTTAGCTTCAACTCTCCATGTAATTTTTAATAAATCGCTCCTTAGCGGCGTGTTTCCAGCACACTGGAAATCTTCTCATTTGACTCCAATCTATAAAAACAAAAATAAACGGGCAGTCGAAAATTACCCCAAAATTCTTTTAAAAAATAATGTGTTCTAAAATACCCCGCATTATAGAGCAACGTTTTAATGACCAACAACATGGGCTTGGAAAGAATCGATCCACAATCACAAACCTCACAATTATGGTCTCTAATATCCTCTATGCAATGGAAAACGAGCACCAATTTACACTGACTTTAGTAAAGTATTTGACCATGTCAATCATAAGATTTTGCCACTCAAATTTGGAATCACCGGCACTCTGCTTGATTGGATTGGATAGATTCCTATCTCAAAAATCGAAGTCAAACCGTAAATTTCAGGGATATGTATCCAATGGAATTCATGACTATTCCGGTGCACCTCAAGTTAGTCATCTTGGACCGCTTCTTTTTAACATATTTATATCGGACCTGTCTGAAGTGTTGTCCGACATACCACATTCATTTTATGCGCATGATCTAAAAGTATACCACGTTATAGTATCCCAAAGTGATTCACTGTTCTTACAAGAAAAAATTAATTCCCTACTAGAGTGATTTAATAATAAATGTCTATATCTAAACCTTTAGAAATGCAAGGTGGTTAGTTTTTCTCGGAAAAATATAATCCTGCTCAGTGATTACCACATCAACAATATACAGCTTTCCAGAGTTGATAGCTTAGTAGATCTTGACGTCCTCTTAGATAAGAAACTCCGTTTTGATTTACACTACGATGAAGTTCTTAGCAGGGCTAATAAAGTTCTAGGCTTCATCAAATGGCAAGCTAAAGAATCGAAAAATCTGTGGATGGCATAAACTTTATACACATCACTAGCGCGCCCGATTTGCGAATACGCTAGTGTTGTTTGGAATCCGATTTTCGATGTTCATGCAGCTATTCGCTTTGAGGTCCCAGTAAGACCCACAAAATTTCCGTAATTTGCCATCATATGAAAATCAATATGAAATCACTAGCCTCCCGTAGGACTTTGACAAGCTCTTGCTTTGCTTTTGACGTCCTCAAAGGTACTATTAAAGTTCCGTAACTGGCAGATAGGAAAATCTTGAATGAACAAGTAAGATTTACGAGACATTCTCGTTTACTGGTGGAAAGTAAACATTCCACGATCTATGGCGAAAATGAGCCAATAAATAGATGTTACAAAATTTTCAACAGGGTAGCTCATCTTTATTCTCAAACCATCTCGAGATTCCAATTTAAAACATCTATTTCCAAGTTCATTTCGTCCTAATTGCTACTCTTTCCAATCCTTTTATCCAACTTCAAAGTAATAAAAATGTGATATTATGATACGTGTTATAATTTTAAATTATTAATGAAGGTATATATACTAAAAAAAATTTTATCTCAAGGTATATGTTATATTTTATTTATAAGGAAATGTATCTGTATTTTTTTTTTTTTGTGAACAAATTGTTTGGTTAATAAATAAATAAAAAACAGCATTATCCAAATGTAAGTATTATGTATATAATAAAACACTGGGTTTTATCAAATTTTAGATGACGAAATTAATGGTAAACAGGCATTCGACAAAAGACGGACAGAAACAGAAATTTTTAATACTACAAGATTAATCTTAACCCTTGTGTAGACACCCACGTAAGCAACCCTATCATGGACACCCGACATACCCAGGAATGCAATGCGTTTTGTATGAGTTCAGTGTCAAACGATGCACATTTTGCTTCACTATTAGGCCGTCCATTCACATTCAATAATATTGCGCAATATTTATGATTGCGCAATATTATTGACCGTTTAGGGATAGTATTGACGGTTGCGCAATGATTGAACAAAAGATTGAGAAAGCTTAAATTTAATTGCACAATATTCTTTTATTGCGCCGTGTATGAGCGAGATTGCGCAGTATTTTTCATAATTCTTTTGGCTGCGACCCTTGCCATGTCAATTTTATTGTGCAATATTATTGAACGTGTTCAATAATATCGCAAAATAAAAATATTGCGTAATGTTATTGAACGTGAATGGGCCGCCTTAAGATCAGAACTTTATGGTCATAAATTTGTGTGATTTTTCAGATTGATCTGCCCATCGGTCTGTGAAACTGTAGCGTTTAGCTAAGCTTTGCACTATTTTGGAAAGCATTTTCTTTTGTCATTCAGTCTGTGCTGTTTGTATTTGCGTGAACATTTATTCTAGAGTTTTGTGTTGTGTTGCATGAAAATTTATTCTAGGCTGTTTTTATTATTTTAAAAATGGGTTTTAATCGGGTTCTTTCATCTTATGCATTAGCTAGATTGTCATATGAAGACAAAAATAGATACTTCGAATGGTTGTTGCGTACTACTTTATCATCAGGGTCAGAGGTAAGAATATTCTAAAGTATCCAATTTATCCCTATGTAAACTGGAATTGTGCTTTTTCATAATTCTAGGATTCAGATAATGATAACGACCCCTTACCTGATCTCGAACATGAAGAAGTATGTGAATTTGAAAGTCAATTACTCAACGAAGCAGATAACTGTTCGGATATTGAGCAAGAAACAACAGCGGTGGAGGTAAATGTAGACGAGGATGATGAGGAGAGTGAAGAAGAAGTAGCAATGGAAGAAATAGTGAACGAGCTATCCCAAATGGAGCGACATGAGCAACTAGAAGAATATTATTATGCTCGCGATGCCACCAAATGGAATAAGAGCTGTCCACCATCTAGGCGATTTCTTGAACATAATATTGCAAACTTACGATCTGGCCCGACTGCAAAAACAAAAAACCTGACAATCGTTGACACATTTGCGTTGCTTATCACGACAGAAATCAAAGATATTATCTTACGGGAAACAAACAGGAAAGCAAAAGAATTTTACGAAAATTGGAACCACACCCACCCAACAACCCCACAGCGCATTTGGAAGCCAGTTGATGAAGTAGAATTGGTATTCTCCTATTCACAGGAGTGAGTCGTGTAAATCATGAACACATCAAAAATTTATGGAAAGTAGATTCACACCCATTTTACCGAGCTGCTATGGGTCTAAGGCGATTTCTGTCAATATCAAGGTTCATTCGGTTTGACAATGGGAATACAAGAGCGCAAAGATTGCTTAGTGACAAAATCGCCCCGATTTCAGATATATGGTTGATGCTAAATAGCAATTTGAAATCGTGCTATTCAACTGGTATTGACCTAACAGTTGATGAGCAATTATTTCCGTTTAGAGGTCGAACGCGATTTACCCAATATATCCCATCAAAGCCTGCAAAATATGGAATCAAAATTTGGTGGGTGTGTGACGCTCACACATCATATCCTCTGAAAGGTCAGATATATACCGGTGCGGCTACAGCTGGGCAACGTGAGATCAACCAAGGTGAACGGGATGTGAAGGAACTTGTTGCGGATTTCAAAGGAACAAGTCGAAATGTCGTATGTGACAATTTTTAGGTAAATTTCTCGGGAGAAATTTACCTATTGCGGAGAGCATCATATATATATATATATATATATATATATATATATATATATATATATATATATATATATATATATATATATATATATATATATATATATATATACATATATATATATATATATATATATATATATATATATATATATATATATATGGGATATAACGAAATTTGTGACCACGCTAGAGGTTGCAATTTTGCTTCGATTTTCACCAAATTTTCAGGAAAGGTGTATTGGATAACTATCTCGGTTAAGTTCGTGAACCAGCTATATCGGCTGATCAAAAACAAAATGGCGGCCATTTTAGACGAAAAATTGTGATTTCTGTTCTGATCAAAGTATAGCTCCGATTTGGATGAAATTTGGTACGAAGATTCACTAATAAATGTGATGAATCTCACAATAAAAAATCCAAAGTCGGTACCGCAGAAACAAAATGGCGGCCGCTCAAAAGTCGAAAATCGTGCAAAATTTTGTTGTTGTAATAGTGGTCAAAGGTTTCAACAGATTTTCATGAAACTCGGCAGTTGGATAGAAATTATAAGTATCTAAAGAATTACGTAAAAAACCGGAGGTCAGGTTGCAAAAAACAAAATGGCGGCCAGTTGAAACTCAAAACTTCAAAGGCTTCTAAAAGTCGCAATTTTGATCCGACATATATGAAACTTGATTTCGAGATAGACACTACTTAGGCCTACAGTCTTTGATATTTTGGTGATCATGCATGTGCAAATTTCAAAATGGCGGCCGTTTAAATATGCGTTTTTTTCATGTTTTTGTGGCCCTCTAGCGGTCACATTTTCCAACGGATTTTGATGAAACTTGAGATTATGAATTTCTGTACTATGTTCTTGTATTATGCAGGAAATTATTAAAATTGAATGAAAAATAAAAAAATCGAAAATTTAAAGCCTAATATTTTTAGCTGCCATTTTCTTTAAAAATTGCATTATTTTGCCCTGTCTAGAGTGAAACTCCTATTTGAACGAGAAAGTACATTGATTGGTGAGGTCCTAGCATGCAAAGATTTAAAATAATCCAAAATCAAATGCATGCATTCAAAATGGCGGCCCCCAAAGGTCTGAAGGCAAGCGCAATTCGCTATTTTAGTGCCAACTGAACTAATGAATATTTTTCATGGAAACGTTCTAAATGACTTTACTTGAAAGAACTTATAAACCAGATCATTTTTGAGATATTGTAAAATATTTTTAACAATACCCTAAAAAATTATTAAATCGCGACTTGTCTGTCTGTCCGTCCGTCCGCCCGTTTGTTCGTGCGTCATAACAAGTTTTCTCGCAAACCACATGAGCTAGAATGAGGAAATTTTCTACGTAGGTCAAAAGTGGTGCCTCATGAAATTTGCAGTGCAAGAAAATATTTTAAGGTATTTAAGGGGGGTGTCTCCATACAGGCGGGTCTTCCCATACAGGGGGGCGGCAAGCAATTTTTTTTATTTCTGTAGCCCTCAAGCAGCCAAGATTCTCAACAGATTCCGTTGAAACTTGAAATTATAAGTTATTAAGGCAAGTTAATTTAATTTAATTATGCAAATCGAATGACAAATAAAAAAGTCAAAAATTTACAGCTTAATATTCTTAGCAGCCGATTTCAATAAAAATCGAAATGACGGCCCTCATAGTTCAGAAAAAAAATGAAAATGTATATATTAATGGCAATGCAAGTGCTGATTTAACTTTTATGGAAATCTTTTGAAATTAACTATTTGAGCTATTAAAGCCGACAAGTTATCACCTTTGTGTGGTAGCCACTATGAAATGTATGATCAGCAAATGTGAGAAGGGCGAAACGAGTATAAATATGTTTATAACAATTTACTACCCGCCGATTTTCAATATGTGATCCATACGTGTGTAACTCAATTTAATTGGCAAAATATTTGCGCCTCTATGGGGTGTCTCCATGCACAAATGGCGGCAGATCCTTTTTGTTAATAAAAACCCATGTAGTGCTACCGAAATTGCAGTAAGAAGTTAAGTAGTAGGCAAGCCAAATTTTTTTTCCGAAACCTTACGCTACATACGAGAAATTTACCTTTCCGACTGGTGCTGCCAACGGGGATTTTTTTACTTCGTTAAGTTTAGCAAAAACACTGATGTTAGAATATAAATTATCGATATTGGGAACTGTCAATAAAAAAAGAAGGTTTATTCCCTCAGAATTTCTAATTATGAAAGGCCAGCCTCGCGCAGTTTTTTCAAGTGAATTTGGCTTTGCAGATAATGTCACATTGTGTTCTTATGTGGCTAAAAGCAACAAGTGTGTTATACTTCTATCAACGAGCCATTATTCTCGAGAAATATCTACGATAAGAAGTAAGCCAGTCATGATATGTGATTATAACCAAACTAAAGGTGGTGTTGATAATATAGACAAAATGTTGTGCGAATATACCTGCAAACGCCGTACAAAACGTTGGCCTTTAGCATTGTTTTTCAATGCTTTGGATATATCCGCTCTTGCTTCATATATCATAAATCGGGAAAACAATAAAGAAGTAATAAAAAGAACGGATCAAAGACGTAAGTTTCTTCAAACGCTTTGCAGGGAGCTCATCATGCCGGCTGTTTTATTGCGGTCTGAAAACTCTCAGATTATAAGAAATTTTTCTACACGGAACGGGATTGAAACTATCTTGAGATCAAAACTTGTTCCCCGTCAGAAAGAGGATGCAACTTCAGAAGGACGAGATAGTACTGGGAGAATTTGTCATAAAGGTAATTGCTACTTGTGCGAAAAGCGTCGATCAACCCGGAAAGCTTGTACCGCCTGCGACAAGCCAGTATGTGCTCAACACTCTGTCGATAAAACAATTTGTAAAAGCTGCATTTGCTGAGCTTCAAATAGATTTCAAATCTTGCACATATGTATTATACTATCATTTTCGAAAACATTAAAAAAAAATTCGATTTATCTCCATTCAAATATAATTTTTAATGCCGAAATTCGCATACCTGGGTAGGTGGGTGTCCAAACAAACAAATTCACTCCCAGCGGCAAAGTATCGTTTTTTTATATAAATACTTAATGGTAATAGTAAAAAAACAATATTTTGTTAAGCTACCGAGAATTCCATAAAGTTTAGATTTCAACGTTATTCATGATATCACTTCAAATTTGTATAACATACCCGGGTATGCAGGTGTCTACACACAAGGGTTAAAATGTAATCAAATTATATAATTCTTGAAAGACTGCGTTGATTTCTTTTTTAAGAAAATATAGATTTTCTTGAATACAGGTCTTGTAGAATAATTCGAAACTAATACATTTAATTTCCGAATAGACAATCCTTTTTCAAATTAGTTGGACTTAGTTATGCAAGGTATCAAATTGATTGATGGTCATAATTTTCGTCATCAGTCTTGTTTGTTCTCAGCGCAGTCAGATTCCTATATTAAAAAATGTTGTCTCAATATTATCTTTCTTTTTACCCCTTACTATTTATAAATCGGAACTTAGATTGCCAAAAATCTTTAGAGCAGATATATCAAATCGAACAGAAATTACCCCCCTGAACGAAAACCTGGATCCGCGCTTGACCCTGCTACAAGAAGTTTTTGAGAGGCGAAGAAATTTCAAAAGGTCGATTGAGGCACATTTATGAACATTTTGAAACAAGCAGTTAGAGTGGTGTCAGTTTTGCTACTTACGTTCGAAAATTCTGGATTTCAAGTAGACTTGTAGACTGTCTTTCCTACCTAGCACATTGAAAAAAATCCCCGTTGGCAGCACCAGCCGGAAAGGTAAATTTCTCGTATGTAGCGTAAAGTTTCGAAAAAGAATTTGGCTTGCCTACTACTAAACTTCTTTCTGCAATTTTCGTAGTACCACATGGGTATTTATTAACATTAAAAAAAATCTGGCCACGTTCGTTTTTAGAAACCTTTTATCGGGGCGCAAATATTTTGCTAATTGAATTGAGTTGCATGCGTATGGATTACATATTGTTGTTAACGTATAAATACCGGTTTCGCCCTTCTCGCATCTGCTGTTTACACAGTTTGCAGCGGTAACCACACAAAGGCTTAAATAGCTCGAATAGTTAATTTCAAAAGATTCCCATAAAAGTTTAATCAGCACTTGCATTGCCATTAACATATACATTTCAATTTTTTTCTGAATTGTGAGGGCCGTCATTTCGATTTTTATTGAAATCGGCTGCTAAAAATATTAAGCTGTAAATTTTCGACTGTTTTATTTGTCATTCGATTTGCGTAATCAAATTAAATTAACTTGCCTTAATAACTTATAATTTCAAGTTTCAACGGAATCTGTTGAGAATCTTGGCTGCTAGAGGGCTACAGAAATAAAAAAAAATTGTATGCCATCCGCCTGTATGGGGAGACCCGCATGTATGGGGAAACCCCCCTTAAATACCTTAAAATATTTTCTTGCACTGCAAATTTCAAGAGGCACCACTTTTGACCTACGTAGAAAATTTCCTCATCTAGCTCATGTGGTTTGCGAGAAAACTTGTTACGACGCACGAACAAACGGGCGGAGAGACGGACAGACAGACAAGACGCGATTTAATAATTTTTTAGGGTATTGTTAAAAATATTTTACAATATCTTAAAAATGATCTGGTTCAAAAGTTCTTTCAAGTAAAGTCATTTAAAACGTTTCAATGAAAAATATTCATTATTTCAGTTGGCACTAAAATACCGAATTGCGCTTGCCTTCAGACCTTTGGGGGGCGCCATTTTGAATGCATGCATTTGATTTTGGATTATTTTAAATCTTTGTATGCTAGGACCTCATCAGTCAATGTACTATCTCGTTCAAATAGGAGTTTCACTCTAGACAGGGCAAAATAATTCAATTTTTAAAGAAAATCGCAGCTAAAAATATTAGGCTTTAAATTTTCGACTTTTTTATTTTTCATTCAATTTTAATAATTTCCTGCAAAATACAAGAACATAGTACAGAAATTCATAATCTCAAGTTTCATCAAAATCCGTTGGAAAATGTGACCGCTAAAGGGCCACAAAAACATGAAAAAAACGCATATTTAAACGGCCGCCATTTTGAAATTTGCACATGCATGATCACCAAAATATCAAAGACTGTAGAGGTAAGTAATGTTTATCTTGAAACCAAGTTTCATATATATCGAATTAAAATTGCGACTTTTAAAAGCCTTTAAAATTTCGACTTTCAACTGGCCGCCATTTTGTTTTTTGCAACCTGACCTCCAGTTTTTTTACGTAATTCTTTAGATACTTATAATTTCTATCAAACTTTTGAATTTCATGAAAATCTGTTGAAAGCTTTGACCACTATTACAACAACAAAATTTTGCACGTTTTTCGACCTTTGAGCGGCCGCCATTATGTTTCTGCCGTACCGACTTTGGATTTTTTATTGTGAGATTCATCACATACTTCAATGAACCTTTGTACCAAATTTCATCCAAATCGGAGCTATACTTTGGTCAGAACAGAAATCGCGATTCTTCGTCTAAAATGGCCGCCATTTTGTTTTTGCCCGGCCGATATAGCTGGTTCACGAACTTAACCGAGATAATTACCCAATACACCTTTTCTCAAAATTTGGTGAAAATCGAAGCAAAATTGCAACCTCTAGCGTGGTCACAAATTTCGTTATATCCCATATATATATATATATATATATATATATATATATATATATATATATATATATATTTATATATATATATATATATATATATATATATATATATATATATATATATATATATATGATGCTCTCCGCAATAGATAAATTTCTCTCGAGAAATTTACCTAAAAATACACAGGAATGGAATGGTACCAATTCTGTGACCAATGCATAGATGACAACATTCTTATTAATAGGGTTGA
Organism: Odontomyia ornata; assembly: GCA_963969285.1. Classification (NCBI taxonomy): domain Eukaryota; kingdom Metazoa; phylum Arthropoda; class Insecta; order Diptera; family Stratiomyidae; genus Odontomyia; species Odontomyia ornata. The sequence goes on from OZ017738.1 coordinate 450,127,695, forward strand.
CAGTACCAATAAAACCCATGTTTTAGAAACTTGTGAACCTATGGGGCTTACATTAAAAGAGCCTGAAGTCTATATTGGAATTACTATGGTCATGTCCGTATTCGAGTATCTACAGATCAATGGATTGGTGAGAAAAATGGGGAGTAGCAGTAATAGCAATGGCCATGACCAGAAATATATTTTTTTTCATTAAACTAAGCCTGAAACGTGTGTATGATTCTGAAGTGACAATAAAACAAAAGCTTCAAAAAATTAAGAAAATCCAGCCTCTATTTGAATGCATCCTAGCTGGTTGTCATGAACAAAATCGTCCAATTAAAGGAGTATCATTCCTTTTACTGGAAAGTGTCGCATGCGGCAGTACTGTCCCAACAAACCGAATCTAGTCAGCCTAAACGTTCTCGCCTTAGCCTCACCAAAAGGTTTCGTTTGCGACATGGCAATTTATCTGGGAGACACAACATTCGCGCATTTAATCAACCAAGGATGTAATTTGGGAGAGGCTGCTATTATTCGTTTGACTAGAACTTTGGTTTCGGGGCATTTATTATTTTTTGACCGAATTTTCACCACTCCAAAGCCAGCAAGAGGTATCTGCGAAGCAAAAATAAAGGAAGATCGTAAACTCACTGTGACTATGTGGCTTGACAATAAATCTGTACTGATGATGTCTACGTGCTATTTTGCTTAGAGCCACGATGAATGTGAGCGATCATCTAAGCAAGATAAAAGATACTGTCGCGTGTTTTCTGTTCGCGGCCAATAATTTTAACGTTCCGGGAAAGTGAAAACGCAATGTCTTTTAATTTAAGTTAAAAGAGTTTATTTAATTACAAAAATGCACAATAATCAGTTTAACACTTTCACTAATTTTAATTTTCACTATTAAAATTCTAACACTTGTCCATAAATTTCTTATCGCAATTGTCTTCTCAATCACTTTACTATTACGAAACACACTATCGCAGTTCTTATCGCGGTCGAATGAATGATGATCCCCCATTCATTCAGCTCGCCTTTATATAGGGTCTGTAGTCATTCAACCCAGTTCTCGTACATTGGCAAATTCGCGGGAACATTCGAGCGACTGCAAATGAATGGAGCAGTGACTCACTTTCAGATGTTGTTCATGCTCGTTGGGTTCTCGTGGTTTCGAGTAAATTCTTGTTCTTCATTGCCCCGAAAAGATGTGTCGCCAGTTGTAGTCAATTCTCCCTGGATGTAATATGGGGCAAGACGGTCCAGGTGCACGGTGGCTCTTGGCTTACGATGTTCCTGTATTCGATATACGACGTCGTTGATTCACTTTGCAACTCGGTATGGTCCCTCCCAATTATGTTGCAACTTTGGAGACCTACCCTTTTGCCATTGCGGGTTATATAGCCATACCAAGTCATCTTGCTGGAAGCCAGTAGAGTTTGCCTTGAGATCATACCTGGTCTTCATGTGGTCAGTAGCCGATTCGAGGTGATTTCGCACTGTCCGATGTATCTGGTTCAACCGTTGTCTTCGATCACTTGCGTACTCCGAGACCGTTTGGGGTTTCTCAGGGGGTGGTCCGAACTTTATATCGGCTGGCAAACGAATAGTCTTTCCAAAAATGACTTTGGCTGGGGCTTGGCCCGTCGATGCATGTGCGGCAGCTCTGTACGCCATCAAAAATATTGGGATATGTCAGTCCCAGTCCCTTTGGTCATCGTCAACCATCTTGGCCAGATGTTTATTGAGCGTGCCGTTGAAACGCTCGACCATTCCATCGGATTGGGGATGCAGCGGTGTTGTCCTCGTTTTCCGTATTCCCAGTAGTTCACACATTTTGCCAAAAACTAGTGACTCAAAGTTTCGGCCTTGATCTGAATGTAATTCGCAAGGAACGCCGTACCTACTGACCCAATTTAACACTAGCTGTTCAGCTACGGTAGTTGCTTCCTGGTTGGGAATGGGGTAGACCTCGGGCCACTTGCTGAAATAATCGGCTACAACCAGCGTATATCGATTTCTCCAATTGGATTCAGGAAAGGGTCCTGCGATGTCAACAGCAATCCTTTCGAATGGCACGCCTACGTTATAGGTTCGCATTTGTCCTCTCAGTCGTCGCTTTGGGCCTTTGACGGAAGCGCAAATTGTGCATCTGCGACACCAGTCCTCTACGTCTTCTCGAGCGTGGAGCCAGTAGAACCTTTCCCGCAATTTCGCTAAGGTCTTGTTAACACCAAGGTGGCCTCCCGAGGATCCTTCATGCATTTCCTTAATCACATCGTGGATTCGACTTTTGGGTAGTATAGTTTGCATCCTATAGGAGCTACCATCCGCCGTTTCCCATTCCCGCTTGAGTTCGCCACCCTCCACCTGAAGGGAGTTCCATTGTGCCCAATAGCTTTTCAGGGTTGCGCCATGCATTGAAACGTCTTTCCACTCAGGTCGCCTAGTTGTCTCCTTCCATACGAGCAATGGTCCGATGTCTTCATCGGCTAACTGGGCGTTTCGAATCTCCTCCGATGACCAACCTTCATCGAATTCGGCCGCTATCAATCGCAGATCAACGGGTGGTTCCTTTTCCTCAATCCGTCGGCAATGCTTCCAGTTAGCTGGACATGGACGGCGGGATAGGGCGTCAGCATTTCCATGAACTCCGCCCTTCCGATGAACAATTTCGTAGTCGTATGACTGCAATCTTTCGATCCATCTCGCAACCTGTCCCTCGGGGTTTTCGAAGTTGAGCAACCATCTCAGTGATGCATGGTCCATTCGAAGAACAAATTTCTGGCCATATAGATACTTGTGGAACTGCTTGGAGGCCTCTATTATAGCCAATAGCTCCTTCCTGGTCACGCAGTAGTTCCTCTCACTTTTTGAGAGAACCCGACTGTAATAAGAGAGGACTCTTTCTTCGCCATTGATCTGCTGGGAGAGTACAGCTCCAATACCACCGTTGCTTGCATCGGTGTCAACGACAAACATTTTTCCGGGTTTGGGATACGCCAGCACGGGTGATTCACACAGCTTTTCCTTCAGGGTCTCAAAGGCTGTCTGGCATTGTTCATTCCAGACATACGGACGATTTTTCTCGGTGAGCTGATGGAGACACTTAGCTATTTTGGCAAAGTCTTTGACGAATCTTCGATAGTACGTGGCCAGACCCAGAAAACTTCGTAGTTGGCGCTTGTTGTTTGGTGTTGGCCAGCTTTTCACGGCTTCAATTTTCTCAGGGTCTGTTTTGACCCCCTCTGCTGAAACGACGTGTCCCAGGTATTTTACTTCAGCAGCGAAAAGGGTACACTTGTCGGGACTAAGTTTCAAATTTGCCAGTCGTGATTGAGAGAAAACCTCTTCTTAGTTCCGCACATGCTCTTCGAACGTTCTACCGATGACGATGATGTCATCTAGGTACACCAAGCAGGTTTTCCAGGTTAGACCACGTAGCACGTAATCCATCAAGCATTCGAAAGTGGCTGGAGCATTGCAAAGCCCAAACGGCATCACCACAAATTGCCACAATCCGGTCCCAACTGAAAATGCGGTCTTTTCTCGGTCCTTCTTGTCGATTTCTACCTGCCAGTAGCCACTCTTGAGATCGAGTGTAGAAAACCATTTTGCGTCGGCTAAAGTGTCCATGATGTCATCGATCCGTGGGAGTGGGTAACTATCTTTCTTAGTGACGTCGTTAAGCTGCCTATAGTCGACACAAAAGCGAGTGCTACCATCCTTTTTCTTGACTAGAACTACAGGCGCGGCCCATGGACTGACAGAAGGTTCAATAACGCCTTGTTTTTCCATGTCCGAGATCAGCACGCTCACTTATCCTTGTTTGGCTACAGGGAGACGTCTCGGTGCTTGTCGAATTGGCTTGGCTCCCTGTGTATCTATGGCGTGAGTTACCAGACTCGTTCAGCCTTGGTCATCCGGGCTTGTTGAGAAGATGTCACTGTACTTGGTGACCAGATCAGAGGCTCGTTTGAATAGCTGCACTGGCAATTTGACCTGCTTCAGTATTGCAGACGTGGATTCCCGGGCTTTGTCTGTGTCTTGCCTCCTTTTTCAATGATGGTCGTGAGTAGCTTCCAAAGAGGTGATGGTGGAAACAGGCTGGCAACTGCCGATGACTTCTCCCGCTTTGATGCTCGTGGTTGAGTCTGCGGTGTTAAGGACTCTGACCGGCACATATCCGTTCCTCAAAGATCTCACAAGGCGTCGTCCTACAATCAAACTGCGCAATGTGGACGTATTCGTTGGCTCTATCAGATAAGATCGGTGGTCTCCAGAGTCACCATCAAGCTTGGCCCATACAATGCTTTCGGAAGAATTCGGTACATCAGTGTCAGTACATACCAGTACATTCATCTTGGGAATTTGGACGCTGGGATCCTCCATCAGTAGTTCGACATTCTGCCATTTCAATACACGTTTGCCCAAATCCAACGTGATTCCATGCGGTCGCAGAAAATCCATTCCGAGAATGCAGTCATCCATAATGTTCGCGACCAGAAAATTATGTCGGAACACAAGGTCTCCCAACTGTATCTGGAGGTTGACCTCTCCATGAACAGGTGCAGTTTCTCGCGTAGCTGTCGGTAGTGAGAAAATTCTGCCCTTGTGAAGTTGTTGCTGTCTAACTAGGTCTGGTCGGATAATCGATCGGGTTGCACCAGTGTCGATTGTTATAGTGCAGTGTTCTCCGTCAACTTGACCCGGAAGGCATAAGTCCGCTTCTCCACGATGTAATCTTGACACGATGATGGTGGTGCTGGGGACGTTGATCCCCCTAGCCAACCTCTGCCCCACGAAGTTGGCTCTTACATGTTTTCCGACCCCTCTGTTTGAAGGGCTTCCATTCTGGGCTCCTGACTCGGTCTAGATCTCCTCCTAGCTGCACACCCTGGACAATAGCTCGGTTTTCTTCTCTTCTTGCAGTCTCTTTGCAGGTGCCCCTTCTCTCCGCAATTTCAGCATCTAGGCGCACCATTTACATGCGGATCTCGCTCAATTTCCACGCGCTCACACCTGCACTCGTCTGTCACTACCTCACGAACCCGGGCAGTGGTACGAGTCACATTTTTCGCTGCCTCAAAGTTCAGACTATAAGCCAGTGCGTCCTTAACCGTTTGCTTTTGAGCTAAACGCACGGCTTGTTGCAATTCCGGGTCCTTTAGTGCGCTGATGAATGCTTCTGTCGCTGCATCATCTCGATGTTCTGGGTCGTAGGCTGGGTAAGCCAAAAGTGCTAGTCGCTCAATGTCTTGAGCTAGCTGCTGTAGGGTTTCACCAGACTTCTGCACCCGATGCTTTAGCTGTGACCGATAAATCTGCTTCAGATGATCGTCTCCATAACGCATGTCGAGCGCATTCACTATAGCATTCGGGTTTGAGTGCAATTCAACGGGGATCGTCTGCAAAAGCTCGGCCGCTGGGCCTCTTAGAGCAAGAATCAGTGCAGTTGCTCGTTCCTGCTCATTCCAGTGATTTGCCCTTGCGGCGGCTTCAAACTGGGTCTTGTAAATACTCCAGACCGTTTGCCCATCGAATATTGGTGCTTGCACATTTCTGGATGCGGTCTGCGCTGCGGTTATAAGCGGGGCTGGTGAAGTGGTTACTACTGCCTTCGCTGCTTCCAATTCTTCGTTCACTTTTACCATCTCATGGTTCATTCTTTCTTCGACCTGGCTGACCTTTCCTCGACCTGGTCAACCTTTTCGTCGACGCCTTTAATTTGTTTGTTCAGATGACCGAGCTCCGCTTTTATTTCGGTTGACTGTTTCTCCAGCTTCTGTGTGATGTCTTCCTTGATGTCTGCCTTGATTTCGATCGCTTGTTGGTCCAGCTTCGCTGATTGTTCATTTAGCTTCGCTGATTGTTCATCTAGCTTCGCAGTCAGACTCGATGACATCAGCATTAACATTTGCATTAGCGCATTTTCTTGCTCCTTTAATGTTGGTGTTTCTACTTCTCCACCTGCTGCGCCTTTTTCCGCATCTGAGAACTCACCCGAATCCAAATTCACGCCTTCCGACTCGATCGCGTCACGCAAGCGTGCAATCAGTCTTTAAATTTTACTATTGTGCACTATAAAAATGTTCAAACTTTCACTTTCAAAATTTTTCTTTCGCACTTCTTGACACCACTGTGGCGTGTTTTCTGTTCGCGGCCAATAATTTTAACGTTCCGGGAAAGTGAAAACGCAATGTCTTTTAATTTAAGTTAAAAGAGTTTATTTAATTACAAAAATGCACAATAATCAGTTTAACACTTTCACTAATTTTAATTTTCACTATTAAAATTCTAACACTTGTCCATAAATTTCTTATCGCAATTGTCTTCTCAATCACTTCACTATGACGAAACACACTATCGCAGTTCTTATCGCGGTCGAATGAATGATGATCCCTCCATTCATTCAGCTCGCCTTTATATAGGGTCTGTAGTCATTCAACCCAGTTCTCGTACATTGGCGAATTCGCGGGAACATTCGAGCGACTGCAAATGAATGGATCAGTGACTCACTTTCAGATGTTGTTCATGCTTGTTGGGTTCTCGTGGTTTCGAGTAAATTCGTGTTCTTCATTGCTGTGAAAACAATTGCGACAGTAGCTCGCAGAATTATTTGTACATGTAACAATACGTTATAGTGAGACGGTTAGATGTTATTAAAAAATACAACGAAAGCATGGGTGGCATCGATCTCACCGATCAGATGCTTTTTGTTTGTCCCTCCCACAATCGTACGAAAAAGTGGACGATTCGCGGATCTGTGTGTGATGAATTCTTAGCTACAATACAGGGCTATAGAAGCTGATAAGGGCACACCAAAGAAAAATGCTGTGCAGATGCGAGAATTAAAATTGAATTTGGGAACCAAACTCATCGATGAAAACGATGAAGAATGTGATGAGCTCGAGGAAAACAAAAAAAAAGCGTAAGATTCTAATAAAGCCCGTTCCTTCTAAACAAAGTCTAAAGTCGCACTAAAAGTGTTGGACATCTACCAGATTATGGGACGAGACAATGTTGATCCAGAAAAAGTGGCTGTGAATAAAAAAACTGCAGTGTTATGCAAAATATTTAGTATTTATTTATGTTTTTCCACCAATTGCAATCGTTTTACAAATCTCCACGAAGACTGATAAAAAATGTTCATATCTTTAAGCATATCCATCTCTTATTTTGGATTCCTCTGATTTTGCAAACAAGCTTAAATTGTTTAAGGAAAGTTTTGTTTATGTTTATTTTAATATCTTTAATAAAAATACAAAACTAACATCGTTTAACTACATCACGCTCACTCCTCTTCACTCCTTGAGATGTATCTTTGAGAAGTATAAGTGCATTCAAGCAACTTAAAAAACGGAAAGGTATTTCCATATTCTCTAACGCAATGACGAATAATATATTAGTTAAATGCCATTGTTCTTTCAAAAACCCAGTTTTATTAGTCTAATTATTTTTTTTCCAGTAATAAGACTTCGTCAAGGTAGGATTGTAAGAGTTTTAGATTGAAATTCCAATAAAAAGTAACTCTTGAACTCAGGAGGCTATGAGAAGACCCATCTTAAGAACATCTGAAAACTTTTTTGGTATCTAAACATTTAAGAGGCAATCACTTTTGACAAAGATACTTACCATGTTTGTTATTCGTAGCTGCTGTAGTTACGGAGAAAAACTGTTGTGACGTACAGGTGGATGGACGGAAAAACGGACAGGCAGGTCGTAATTTTAAAAAATCAAAGTTTTTAGTATTTTATAGATGTTGACAAGTACGTTGCGCTACTTTGAAGCTGCCTACGTTATATTTTTAATGCAAGGACTTCAGTCTTTGTTAGATGATTACAAACTGATCATGCATTCACACTAATGCCGACCCCTCTTGAGGTTATATGATATTTGAAAAGGAATATACGATTTAAAATCTATTCGCTTTAAATATAGCTTAAAGTAACGTCTTATTCTATTTTCCAGAGGACTATATAGTCGACTAAAGCTCCATTTTCCAATCACTTGAAATAAAACCGAATATTTAAATTTCCATATCACATTAAAAACGTCAGCAAGTTCTTCTCTTAGCCATTCACCTCGCAGTCCGATAAACTTTACGACATACATTTATTGCTATAATTAAATTTATACCCCCCAAGCATAAAAACTCAGTTTATTACTCATTGAAATAGTCAACATCGTACTGTTTTTTATGATCTCCAACACAATATAAAATTTTCATTGGAATAACTCAATATTGTCCAGCACCAAAAAGATCCATCCCTTTCGTTGTCCTTATCTCGACACCACTCAATCTGTTCGTATTAGTCGTGTTACAACCAGTATGAAATACGGATAATAAATTACATTAGCATGTCATTCGAATAACATTAAGTGACCGCTACGCTTTCATGTCAAGGATAACTAATGAAATGAATGGCCATGCAACAAAGTTATGGCTCAAAAACGAGGAAAGAAAAGGATGGAAAGGAAGAAAAAACCGATATGAAATGTAAGAACTTATCTGAACTGTAGAAATGACAAACGAACAGGAGGCGGAAGGATGTCGTGGAGTGACTTCGAATGATGACGACTATCAACGTTTATATGGGTGTTACGATATTTCCTCCACCACCGGAGAACTTTTATCAGTTGAGCTAAGTTCAGTTTCACTAGTGTCCATAACTTTTATTGTTGTCACATTCATTTAGTTCGACAACAATATTACTTGTGACTTATTGTTGGTTGTTGAAGTAATTTCGAACACGTCTCCCCAAGGGTGAGATAAAAGTATGCTTTGTGTGGTCGGCAGATTGTCAGTCTGTCAAAAGTATGCAAGGATCAGATTTTCATAATTTCGGGCAAGAAGTCACAGAATTCAGTCTGAGGGGTTAAGCCTTGGACGTTTGGGTTGCATTTTCGTGATTCAGCTTTAATTTATATTCTGCTTCCTTTCCCACAGTTTAAACTCTACGTTAAAGTCGTAAAACATTCAAAAATCGTTCACATCCAAGCGAACATTACCCTATCCGTAAAGGAGAAATGCAAAACATATCCAACCAGTTCACATCCGTCGTGAACACATTCCTTCCTGGCCGCCCTCGCAACCCCCATAAATTCACTGGCAAAGTTCACCTCATCAAGCCACAAATATGACATGTCATCAATAACTTGGCACTCCCGAAATGCTCGTATGTATGAAATAGGACCCAATACCATACCACATGACATTTCCATTTCAACTTCTTGGAACCTGCTACGGCAATTTCCGACAAATGCCTTTGCCAATCATTCGTTCGGCAAAGGTGTAAAATAAATCGACTATGAAATTTTCGGTAACAAATCTCACGCAAATTTCATGCGAATATCATTAGGACGAAATGTATTCGCATCTGTAGCGTCAGATTTGGTGGTTTTTAAGCGACACCCGTAATGGATGGATGGTTAGATGGATGGATGTAATGAGGTAAGGGGCGACGACGTCTATAGCAACAGCAACAAACCATGGCGACATAATATAGTCGTATGGAAATATTTAAGGATAATTTAAGGTGAAGGAAATGTATCGCTCAAGGAGATTAAGGTAAATTGAAATTTTCACTGACTTTCAAGTTCCATACATACTCGCACATAAGTACATGTATGTACATACATATATAAATTCAACGGATATGTCATAGAGCTAACTTTGATTAGATTATTTGGAAAAAGTCTCAGCCAGAACGTTGGATTTGAAATTAATTCTTCAAATCTGAACTCAAATGCGCTTATTTCCATTTTCATAATAAAATTCATAAAAACAGAAAGGAAGCTTAAAAACATTAAAACAATCAAAAAACTTAATGGCTCACTTGGTAGTTTAAACAATATGTGTAGTTTAAACAATATGTGCTCATGTCAGAAGGGGTTTGTACTCAACTTCTCAGAAATGCAGTCACCAGCAACGAATAAAGTCAAATAATATGTCAAAGAGATATGCACGTTTAAAAAAATCCATTGTTTTCAAGAATTCCCAAAAATATTTATGTGGTTGACCTTATTTGAAAATTTCAAGAAGATCAAATCAAAACTGCAGTGACTTATTCGATGGAAAGTCCATAAAATACCAAAATCATGTGTTATTTTTGTTGTAATTGGAGAAATTTCAAATGGCTACACTTCCGTGTATACCATTAAATTTTCATCAAACTTAAAAAGTGTAAGGACCCTGTGTAGGACTACTATCGAATTTGGTTCAGTTTAAGGGTACCTATACGACTTTATCGGGGAAAATGTGAAATTCGAAGATCATACTATTATTAACAAAGTTGAGCGAATTTTTACTTCTAAGGTATCTGTTATTGTGGCACTCATAAACACATACCTCCATAATTTTTTTCAGATTTTTAGGATCACAAATGTCCAATCGCGAAGGGGGAACAATTTTCGGTGTATTTCCCCTCCCTATGCACCCTCGAAGCAAAAAGTGTCAAATTAAGACCTGTTTTGAAAAGTTCTCATCAAAACCTTTCATTTGAAATCCATTTCGGCTACCTTTGATGAAATTTTGTTTCAGGGGCCACTCCCCTATATGGGGAGACCCCCCTTAAATACCTAATTAATTTATTTTTTATAGATCAGCTTTGAAGAGAGCACCACTTTACACCTGCATACAAAATTTATTGTTTCTAACTCATGCAGTTTGCGAGAAAAAGTGCTGTATCACGCGGACGGATGGACGGACCGACAGACAAGACGCGATTTGAGTAGGGCTTTGTAAAATTATTTTACAAAACCCTAGAAAATAACATGTAAACCGGATCGGAATGCGGACCTTTCTTCCAGATCGTGTCGTTTACCCATTGAGAGTGGTGGGTTTCTGGTTTGATGCTAAAAATGTGGGTCTTAGCCTATCCATGTAAATTGATGTTGGTCGTCGATTCGCATCAACCTTGTAGTACTTGTCCTTTCGTGCGAATACTGGATACGGGCCGTCGTAAGATGGTGTGAATGGGGCCTTGACTTTGTTGTTTCGAACAAAGACGTATGTGCTATCTGCTGGGCTCCTGTTAACAAAGTGTCTTAAGTGTTGTGATGCGCTGTATTAGGTGGGTTTAACGAAGCCATCTTCGTGCGCAGTTCCTTCAAGAAATCGAGGTCATTCACACTAGCCTGGGATGTGTTGGAAAATTCTCTACGTAGCCGCCGAGCTGTGCCGTAGACCATGTAGGCTGGCTTAGACTCAATATCTTCCTTCAGTGTTGATCGTACTCCTAATAGCAGAATTGCTAGGAATTTCAGCCATTACAGTGAATCACGGAAGCGGATCGCGGTTTTGACCATGCGATGCCACCGTTCCACAATGCCATTGGAAGCTGAATGAAATGGCGTCATTCGCAGTTGCGTTAGTCCATAGCAGTCTGGTTAGCTCCCGAAATACCTTGCTCTCAAACTATCTACCCAGGTCGGTTGTGATGCGCACAGGGACTCCAAATCACCTGGCCCATATGTTAATTACCGCCTTCATAACTGCTGTCACCATGATTCGGATCCCTTCAGGCCAACGAGAGAATCTGTCCATGATAATGTGGCAGTAGTGGAATCCTTCATTTGGTGGAAGTGGTCCAATGAGATCGATATTTTGGTGCTCAAATCTCGCATCAGATAGGCAATATTTTTGCAATGGTGACTTCGTGTGCCAGGTGATTTTGTTGCACTGACATAGCAGGCAGGCTTGGACAAAGTTGTTGATGTCAATGTTCATAAAGGGACCAGAAGTAGCGTTCTGCAATCACCTTTCTGATTGCTCAAGTGCCCGGGTGAGAAAGATTGTGAACGTTCTGCATAAATTTTAGCGGGATAAATAGCTGTATCCTTTCGGCGGTGATGATATAGTGTAGAGTATGGGAGGAGTCGTTCACTCTCTATTATTTTCATCCAAAAGGCTTATCACTGCTACCTTATAGAGCTTGAAACTCAGGGGGTCCTTCTGGGCTAGAGCGATAGTGGTAAAATCAATGGATTCAATTATATTTAGCCTTGAAAGATAGTCAGTGACGATATTCTCTCGGCCCGATATGTGGTTGATGTCCGTGATGAACTTAGATATGAAGTCCAGCTGGTGTTGCTCGTTTGGAGCGCTACTGGAGTGCAAACTATTAGGATTTATGGTCAGTGAAAACGGGGAACACTCTGCCTTTGACCATGTGTTTGAAGTGTTGGATTATTCATATATAGTTAACAGCTCCCGATCGTATAAGCTGTACTTTCGGTGGGCATCTGTTAGCTTCCTGGAGAAGAATTCGAGCGTTGATGTAGTTTCATCCCTTGCTTGCTTTAGTATGGCTCCGATGCTGTTATCTCAGGCGTCAATGCAGAGAGACCATATTGCGTTGGAATCGGGATGAGCTAAACTCAGAGCCCTTCCCTAGTCCAATTTACACTAGTTGAATGCCACCACTGCTTTGCCTGTCCAATTGAGTGGTGTTTTGTCGCGTTTGTAGTTTCCCAAGATCAACTGCAGCAACGCACATTGGTGTTGAGCTGCGTGTGGGAGAAAGCGGCGATAGAAGTTCACCATCCCAAGAAAAGATTTCAATTGATGAGTGGTCTTCGGTCTTCGCGTTGTATAAATTCCCTCTGTTTTTTCAGGTAAGAGTCTTGTTGATAGCGTTTTCCAAGAACTTCACCTCCGATTTACCGAACTTACATTGCGGAGTATTGATGATCAGACCAAATCTTACAAGTCGGTCCAAACTTGCTTCACGTGCTCAAGATGCATCTGCTGGCCAGATAAAAAAATCGGAATGTCAACAAGGTAAACCAATGCTTTTTCCGAGCCTCGCAGCACTTTGTGCATGAAGCGTTGAAATGTCTGACCTTCATTGTAAAGTCCAAACGTCATGTACAAAAATTCATACAATCCGAACGGTGCAATGATGGCAGTCTTCGGGATGTCACTTAATTCCTGGGGAATTTGGTGGTACACCATCTGTAAGTCGGTCACAGAAAAAATCGTCATTCCGTGGAGGGCTGCGGTACCATCCTGGAAAAACCCAATCGGTCAGTGCTCTGGGATTGTGCTGGCATTGTACGCACGGTAGTCCCCGCATTGTCGCTAATCTCCAAGTCTTTTCTTCATCATATGCAAGGGGCTGCTCCAAATGCTTTTGGATGGACGGCAAATTCCGTGTTTGATCAGGTCATCATATTTGGCGTTTGTAGCTGTCAGCTTGTCAAGGAAGAGTCTTCGACCCTTGGCGCTAACTGGCGAGGCCTTGGTTTGGATGCGATGGGTGGTGTATACTTTATGTTTGGTTTTTGCTCACCGTTTGTAAGGTTGATGTAGTCCAGTAACAGCGATCGCATCTCGTCGCTGACACTTGATAAAAGTTGATCATCTTGGGGGAGCTGAATGTTAATACGGGCGACAATCGCGTTGAGGCTTGTGCGCTTGATGAGCCACCTCCTTCTCACGTAGATAAGGACGCCATAGTATTTGATGAAATCGGGTCTGATGATCGGAGAGCTAACATCGGCTATCGTGAAGGTCTACTTGAACGGCATTGCAAACCACCAGTTCAATTTCATTTCTCGCTTACCAAATGTGCCAACCATTAGCAGCGACTAAACTCGAGACAGCGTCGGGGGAGTTTTTGGCGGGATAACGGAAACACCCGCACCTGTGTCGATCAAAACAACACTTTTGCTGATATTGTCGTAAATCCTTAATCGTTGGATCGTGTGATGGGTGGCCACTGCGTGTGGATGGTGAGTGGTTAGGTTTTTAGCTTTGAGCACGGTTACTAACTGTTTTTTGCTTCTGGCCCATAATTTCGATGATACCAGCAGAGCTGTTCGTCTGTCGTTCCGGTGTGGCATGTTGGTGATTCCTGTTGTTGCGGTGGCGATTCGCAGCGTTGGTGGAATGCGGTGCCGCAGCTCATTATTCTTTGCAATAGCTGCCACTGACTATCTGGTGATCTCGTGCACAGTTCGTTGCGAGATCCGAAAGTGGGGCGTCATTGGTTGATAGGATGCGGTTGAGCCACATCTGCTGTAACAAGGGGTCGGATACATTTCCATTGGCGAGTGTGTGCAACTGGTTGTGGGGCTGCGATGGGCGCTGGTCTCCTAGCTAGATTTCTGGAAGTAGCTCTTGTATGCGCTGCTCAGCCAAGTCAGCGTAGACGGCCAACAATGCGTTTTTTGAATGCTGCAGTAATCCAGCAATTGCCTAAGCCAACTACCCGAAAACAAGCATAAGACTGTTTCGAAATTTCAATTGTAGATTCGAAAAATTTAATTACTCAAATTTAAATTTTTGTAAGTTATAAAAGTTAAAAAAAAAAATTATTTTTTATAAATATGAATTTATATTATTTTTTCATATATAAAACCTAAAGTTTCCATTACGTGGATATTCTTTACAAGACAATATATATCTTATTATTATGATTTAAACTTTCCATATATTATTATTTTTTATAAACTTTATTACGCAAATCTGCAATTGAAAATTGTAACATGAGAACACTGCTATAATGCATCTTATTCATGTATTGCATTGCCGAATGCAATCTAAGTTGGCTAAGCTAGAAGTTTGTCTCAGTTTACAGGTGCGGCATGAAGGTTAAGCTGAGATCTGCTTGCGTGCATCGAGGAGTCAGTTATTGATCTTCACCGCGAACACGTCGCGAGAACAGCGCCAGTAACAGTGGAAACAACCGTAACAGCTTCAGCAGTGAACATGTGTTTCGGCACTCGAGAAGGTGATATGGTAAGTACCACAGCTTGATTGTATGTTCGTCCACCCAGCTGCGATACGTTTACCTTTACTCGATTTAAATGTCCTTCAGATGGGACCCAATGACATTCAAGCTCAACAGTTTAGTAAAACAGAATCCTTTTACGTATGCTTGTTGAAAAATTATGCGTCGATCTTAAACCTGTTTTGAAAAGTTCTTATTAAGACCATTTATTTAATACCCATATGGCCTATCTTCAATTAAAACACCTTTCTTAAGGGTCACCTCTTTCAAGATTTCTTGTTTATTTTATACTCAGACTTTAAAGAGGGCATCATTTTACACCGAACTGTAAAAACTCATGGTCCTAGATTTTTTGGTGTCACCGACGTTTTTAACCCAAACATCGGACTGGCCCCATTGTCACTCAATTAGGCTGTGAAATATGTCAAAAGAAAGCTTCCTGTTGAGATAAGTCGAGCCAAGTGGTAGGCTATGCGAATGATATCAACATTACATAACGATTGTTAACAACCGCCAAAAACCTGTTCCTAAAACTTGATTGCAAAGCAAAACTAGTAGGGCTACAAATCAATAAAAATAAAACGATGCAGTCGAGGTAAAATATCTTAAATACTTAACATATGACACTTGGTGAATACCATATCGAAACGGTGGGCGAATCTGTTTATTTAGGTGCCAAAATGATTAGTACCTCTAATGAAAGAGATAAAATACACCGAAGAATACTGATCGCAAATAAAATTGTTTAATTCAGTTTTGAAGATATTGAAGACCAGCTGCATAAACAGAAAAACAAAGCTCCAAGTATACAAACCAGTGATAAGACCTGTGTGAACCCTAACCCAAGCAACCGCAAACAAACGTTCGGTATCGAAGGCGTTCAGCCTTCGAAAAACAAGTCCTGAGGCCGATAATTGGAGCGAAAGTAGACAGAGACCAATGGCAAATTTGAAACAATCATGAGCTGTATGAAATTTTTGATGAGCCGGAGGTTTCAACGATTGTAAGACTACATGAATCGTATGGACAAACAACGGATACCCAAAAAGGTATTCGTTGAGAGAACTAAAGGGCGGGGAGCAGTGGGGAAGCTAAGGAAACGCTGGTCTGACTCGGTTGACGAAGACAGTTCATCTCTGCTCGGATTTCAAAATTAGAGGACGCGGTCAATGGACTAAGATAGGTGGAGGCGCTATTTGCATGTATCAAAGGCCCGGTGAGGGCTGTAGTGCTACGAAGAGAAGAAAAATACTAGTTTAGGTTCACTGCCTTGGTAATAGCTACATCCAGGTTAGTTCTGATCCAACTTTTTATCTTGCTTATGTAACGTTTATGTCAAAAGTGTTCAATGCCGGGCGCAACTTTCTGACATTTGCTAATATGATGCTATGTCTATTTATGTTTCATTGTAGCCCAGGCTTCGAATATAACTCAACTAAATTTAACTTTTTAAAACATTTATAATGGGCTTCGTATGCGCTCTATTATTGAACCAACCCTTTTGCTTTTGAATGTTTAAATGGGAACTTATGGACTTCAAAAGATACTTTACCCTTATTTTCTCTTCAAATATTTCTAATGTAAATTAACATGGTTGATTATAAATTTTTCAAAAGTATCGTCACCTGAATATAATCATTTTGCCAAATTTTATACTACCAACTTTGCCCTCAAATCGACAAACTATATCGTACCAACGAATAAATAACGAGTCGAAAATTAACCTTGTGGAAAATTCATAAAATTTTTATGGTAGATAAAATATATATCAAGAAATCGTTCATACGAGTATGCATGTATATGGCACATCAACAACGGATAATGACGAATAACAATGAATTCATTTGAATTAAATGAAATTAATAATTAAATAAGTGAATTTTATTTATGCTTGTAATGAACTGAATAACTGGATCGGATGCGTTCAGAGAATGAAATGCAAACATGGATTTTATATAAATAGAGACAAAAATTAAAATTGTGTCATTGGGTGAAAAAAAACTTAAATAAATAAAACCCATTCAAACCAATCATTATTGAAACTAAGGTATGGATAGGAATATAAGGAAATATTTAAATGGGAATCTTTGTTTAGGAATTAACTTCTTCGAACTGTTTGTTGATGCTTATTTATTTCAAGAAAACTGTTTGGTTAGGAATATGAAATAATGCTACTTATTCAATGAAAACACACGTAGCTAGAAAATTTCTGAAAAATTATGCTGATTATATGTGATTATAAGAACTTTAATGCGCTGAAAGATATCACTGGAAAAATTATAAGCACATTTAGGCGGCATCATGTGGGAATCAACCTTACGCTATAAGGAACTTGAAACTTATTTTACTTGCCCTCGCACATACGAGGTGTGACAATTGAGCAACGTGACCTTGAAATTCCCTTTCCCTTCCCCGCCATCCTTCCCCTCTTCATTGATATATTTACCATCGCTCTAGCTTGTTTAGTTCGCCTGCTGTGTCGTGTTGAGAAGCTGTGTGTTGGTGGTGGAAATCAACAGCAACGCGTCGCGATTAAATTTTGCGCCAGATTGGGCGAAAGATCTCCGGAAACGTACGCTAAAATTATGAAAGTGCATGGGGATAGTAGTCTTAGTCGTACCCAGGTGTTTCGATGGCATAAAGAGTTTAAGGAAGGGCGTGGAAGACGAGGTGCGGAGCGGGAGACGAGTCAAGGTGCGGGCTGATGCAAATGCGAAGCGTGTGCGCGCCCTAATCTGTCAATATCGGCGTTTATCAGTTCGAATGTTGGCCTCGGAACTGGGTATGAATCATGAAACAGTGAGACAAATTTTAAACGACGGTTTTGGTATGAAAAAGCTGTGCACGGAAATGGTTCTTTGGAACCTTTCTGAGGAACAAAAGCAGCATCAAAAGACCATAGCAAAAGATTGTTTGGAACAACTGGAAAACGATGCCACGCTGCTTGATCGAGTTATTGTAGGCAATGAGAGCGATGAGAACAAAGTTGGTAGTCAAAGGAACCCATTTTGAGTCAATTACGGACATCCAGGGGGCCGTGACGAGGGTACTCGCGGAAATCCCGGTCGAAGCGTTCCAGAAATGTTACAAAGCATTGAAAACGCGCTGAAATCATTGTATAGCTGCCCAAGGGCTACTTTGAAGAGAATGGCAGAGTTGTAGAATAATTTTTAAATAGAAGGTTTTCACAGAATCAGTCTCATTACTTAATTGTCATATCTCGTATATTCTCATCTTGGCAAACCATCCATATAAAATAATTTTCTGTATTGTGCGAATTCTCACCAGGAGCAACCCTTGCTTCGGTAGCCGGGGTTGCATGCACTTTGCATCTCCTCTGAAGCAGTTGCTGTTCATCAGTCAATTTCCCAGGCATCCTCTTTACAGGTTGTAGCTGGACCACTACAAGTATTTATTACCAAATTGGTGTACCAAACTTCACTTGATGAGGATGAGGATAATTAAGGTATTCAGCGTAGCTTATTTACCTGCACCAAATTAACGCAGCTTCATTTAAGCTGACACTGGCTGAGGAGTATAAAATCATTTTGAAGAATTAATTCTGATCTCCTAGTAAGGGAAATTTTCGTCGGAACAAACGAATTCCACAGCAAGTATAATTAATCCATTTACTAATAATGTCGATGACTTCAAAATTTCCTTGTATTATCAAAATGTAAGGGGCTTAAGATTAAAGCTGAAGTCTCTGTCTATATCGTATGTTCCTGGTAATGATGACCTAATATGTTTATCTGAGTCATGGCAGACAAATAGTATTCATGATTCTGAATTATTTTCTAGTAACATGATAGTACAGTGCGACCGTGATAGACGCATCTCCGGGAGAGGTGATGGCAGTAGTGGTCTCATTGCCTTTCGTGAAACCTTTTCAGAGACAGCTCTTCCAGATCTCCATTTCTCTCTTCCTATTCAATGTGTTGCTGTTAATTTAAAAGTTTCTCCTAATCATACCTTACTTGTATTCTGCACTTATATCCCTTGTAAAGCTCCTGTCTATTTATATAAAACTTTCTTCTCTAATGTTTCCAGTGTTTATCTTAAATGTTTTTCTAACAGTTATCTTGTGGTGTGCGGGGAATTTGACTTACCGAAAATCTTTTGGCTGGACAATCAACCTAGTGTCGGTCTTTTCCAATTAGTTCCCTTGATTGTATCCTCTATATGCACGTGTGGTCTGTCTCAATTTAATGAGTTTCTGAATTCAAATGGCGTGTGCCTCAATTGGTTTCTATGCAATATTGATCGATCCGTCATATGACTTTCCCCTGCCCTTGGCCCTTAATACAAAGCTGATTTGCATTATTCCCCTCTTCCTTTTGAAATCTCTCTATCCATTAGTGTTCATCCTAGTCACCGCGAGCAACGGCGCTACAATTTTTACAAGGCTAATTACGGTTGAATATCTGATCTAATTAAGTCGGTTGACTGGTCTTCCTTATTTATTAATCTCGATGTTAAGTCTACCTTATTGTAGATTTTAAGATTTCCTCCTTCAGATACGACTGTCGTATCGAGTGATTTTAATACGCATATACATATACACATTACAACAAGATTTACAAAGGAACCTTACAATCGTTGAGACCTCTAGCTCGTCAAAAATTTCATACAGCTCCGATTATTCGTCTCAAAACTTCCAACTAAACTGGTTTTAGGAAAAATCGCAAAATTCCGGTGAATTCTGACCTGACCAGAATTGTCGTGATGTCGCAGTGTGTACACTTCCATTTACATAACCATGTGTAACTTGCGACTGTCCATCTCTTAGTGATCTTAGCGTCAACACGTTGAAAAATGTTCTTCGGATCAATGGCAGTGTCGTGAAAGTGTTAAAAGATAAAGATCATGCTTGCTGTATATTTTTAATGGGACAGGTTGACTGAATCGCGTGTAACTTCCTTTCGTTACAGATTGATTACTCGGAAATTTGCAATGTTTTCTTATTTTCTGCAATGTCTTCTTCTTTTCAAAATATAGAGCTGTCTTTCAATTCAAATATTTTAAGGCCTTTCGGATATATCTTTACTCCCTTGATATTCCGAAAGTACTATTTTCTCACCTTTTTTCTTCTTTCCCCTATATATGTATGTAGTGTTGTAGTCAAGAGTATCGATGAAAATTCAATTAGCAACGAAACTCTCGAAGCAGTTGTCATCGAATTCTTTTTGAATGTCCCTCGCCTGAGCAAACAAACTATACGCGTTCAATTTTCGTTTAGTTTGTTATAAAAAAAAAAAAAATTTGCATCTTAAAGCCAAACAGCAATGACGAAACAAAATGCGCAAAGGGTCCTTACTAGAATAGAACTCATTCAGCGAGCTAAATTAAAGCAACTCAAAAGTCAAGGAGGTAACGCAACCATAAACAAAAACCAGCATCAACATCCAAAAGATCTAGAGACACGGGTACAGGCTCGAGTGGATTCAGTAGTTCTAAAAAGTTTGGTTCTTTGGAAAATGTGAATCAGATGCCAATATCCCGTGATGATAACAATGCAGACGAGTGGTGACAACAATAATGTCAACCAAACGCACATTACTTGCTGACACAGTCACAAACAGACCGGCACAATCAGACTTATATCAAAACACCAGCATACGTTACAATAAACATCAACCGTTCAAAATAATTCATTGGATCATACGTGATTTGAGCAACATTTCAAACAAGATCAAATAATATGTTTCACAGAAACATGACATCAACGCAAACCAGACTGCGTTATTAAATACTTCCCAAACTACCAGGTAAATTATGGCCCTGCAGAAAAAACAAGTGCCAAAGGTAGTGCCAGTAGTGATATAATAGTGTTAATACAAAACTCTATCATAACCAGTGAATACCCACACAAAACAACAATAACAAACAACTACATTTGTTACGAGTACTCATGAAAATTCTTTGTGTGTAGCTATATAATTGAGTTGCTTTTTAGAGTTTTGTACTAAAATACAAAACCCCTATTAAAATTGGTACTTTTGTGCGTTTGTCCGTCGGTCCGTCTGTATGTCACAGCAGTTTTTCTCCAAAACTGTGGAAGCTACAGCAATGAAACTGTGTGGAAGGTTCGGAAGTTATGAATTCTAGAAAGTTTTGGGGCTAGAAAAATTTTCAAAGAGCTTTAAGAGCGCCCCCCACATAGAGGAAATACCCTCAAAAAAACATATGCAGGGTCTCACTGAGATCTTTTCAAAACAGGTCTTAAAATTATTTTATCAGTATTTAGGGAGGTAGCTGCAGGCAAAGTGCACAAAATTTAAGCGTACCCCCGTCGCGATTGGAAACCTTTCACCCGAAAAATCTGAAAAATTCATGGCTGTAGACCTTTATGAGCACTATAACAACAAATACGTCAGAAGTTGAAACTGACTTAACTTTGTTAGTAATTATTTATCAATTTTATACATTCTTGAATGAAATCGTAAGGGCACCCTTAAAATCAGTGCCGTTGCCTCAGGCCATCATTTTTATTAGATACACACCAGTGATGCCGACCACCATGTTTTAGGGAGAAAGAATTATTTTTAATTTTCGTACTTAACTAGCCCAATATGTTTTTGTAACTACGAATTACATAAACATGATTCTCTCACCTCTAAAACATGGTGGTCGCCATCACCGGTGCGAATCTGATAAGAGAGATGGCCTGAGGAGAATGAGTACACACGTCAAAACCACCTTCTTCTAACATTTTTCTTCTCTAATAATTTTTCAGAAAAAATATTTAAAAAACAACTCAATTGTGTAGCCACACACAAAGAATTTTCGCAATGAATTTCGGTCGCGGTCGTTAAAATACCGCCCGACCCAAGGTTATAAAGGTTAAAATAAAAATGTTAAAGTAAAAATAAACAAAACCGAGAAGAAAGAAAATGATTACATTAAACAAAAAAAAGTTGAATAAAATAGAATGGTTAGTTGAATACAAAAGATTCTTCGACAAGTAGGAGATTGGTTGAAGAATAAAATGAATACATCTCCAAATATCCAATCTAACGCCTCATCACTATCCAACAATAGTTCGAAACCACGGATACACGGGAAGATTCTTAAAACAGCTCAGGTGAAAATGGATTTGATAATACTTAATTGAATTTCTCTACATATTCGTGTTCTCATACGGACGAAAGGATACGATTGCCAATCGATAGCTCGTTCATACAACATTGTAAATTGACATTCATCGTGAACACATTTCCTTGTCTTTTGTCGCAGATGAAGTTTCATATCGAAAAATCTCAACTCGCGTTTCACTCAGCCAGAAGAACTAATAGTACATCTGTGAATAGACGATGTCGGCAGCTGTTGCGGTACCACCACCGGATTCATGGGCCTAGCAATCCGATTTGCTGTATGTGACGATAAATGTTGAATACAAGACGTCGTGTATAAATTCCCGGAAAATAGCATGTAGTTCAAGGGGACATTTATAGTTAAAAATAAACCTTATGAAGTCACCTTAAACTTCCTTCACGACATCAATCCAGATAAAATGCAAAATAATAAGTGGTCACTGGAATTCAAGGTTTACCAAGCCGAAGCAGGACATTTTTCGCCAACGTTGATAAACGTATAAAAAGTCCACCTTTGCTTTCGCCACCAAAAGTTGATGGTGATGAGAGGAAAAATAATTCGATATCAACTCGGACTACGGTAAATAGCAATCTCATAAATAAGAAGAGAACTTTGTCTTTAGGAATCACGATTCCACCATGTGAAATAAATTTTGCAGACCTGATTGGGTATACAAATATTGAATCCCAGATAAGAAATGATATTATTTCAAAATTTCCAACCAACTCCGAAATTTATCTTTCAACTATTGATAAATATATTGAAATATATTATTACAACACTGTTATCTATAAGAAAAAGTGGCCATCGAATGTAAAATTCAAGAACGAACGGTTCGAACTTTTAAAGATTTCACTAGTTTGAAAAACAAAGTATTTAAGACGAAAATGAACAAATGATCTACCCAAGGTACCTCTAAATACTCCAAGATCGGAAAGAATAATAGAAAGCATTGGCGATGATTCAAATATGCTATTAAATGAGCCAGTCACAATTTTTCCGTCACAAATTAGTTATGAAGATTATCGTAATTTCACCAACATCGAGTCATGTGTTCATGAAGATATTTTACGCAAAGATCCAAAGCACGCAGAATAGCACTTTTCCCGACTTCAAAGTTATATCAGAAAATATTAGGACAATTATACTCAGTAAAAACTAGCCATCAAGAATGAAATTTCTTGATAAAACTATACGATCGTTGGGTGATCTTGAACGGAGAAAGCATCGAATGCGTTACGGAGGTCCTATGCAGTTAAAAGTGCCGATAATAGTCCTTTATTATTCCGAATACAAGCGATCAGATGAACAATCCATCGTATCAGATAAAAAGGTGCTGATAATTCAATGTGTAATGATTTTACTTCACTTCACACTCGTCTCGAACGTTCGAGGCTTCCCGAAGGAAATCTGAACCGACGTCTCATCGGTTCTAAACGTAAGGACTTGAAACTTGACAACGGACTGTGCCCCTTAAGCCAACAAGTCCAGACACTCTCAGTCTACTCTGAGGTGGCTGCTGGCTAGCTAGCTAGTTCGGAGAGGAGTTTCGGTCGAGGGTCTAACGCGAGCAGACTAAGTCTGAAATACAAAAATTCAGCCACAGCTTCACATGCCCGATTTAGTAACGCGTCAAATAACTTACATCGACTACTCTAAAAGGCATCTTCCCATCCCGGAGGGAATGAATAAAAACAACCACCAAAAATATGCGCTCCCGAATATCACCGACGCAGTGCCCGAAATATACTACTTTACTTTTTTTTCTTTTATTATTGGTTATTTATTATCATAGTTGTAGTCTTTGTGGTCTTGTGGTTAGAGCATGAGACGCATAAGCCGAAGGTCCCAGGCTCAAATCTCATTGGAGAACAACGTGATTTAGTTCAGGGGATTTTTCGGACAAACAGGAGTGTTCACTCAGTGGTGATATGTACTGCTTTAATCAGATCATATCATAGCTGAGCAGAAACACGGGAGCATGGTACTGACCAAACCAACTTCCGGAAAAATCAATAAGGTCATGAAAATGAGATACTTTTACTATCTCTAAGCGAAGGCCCGAGAAGGGCTGTAGTGCTACAAAGAAGAAGAATAACTTAAATGGGTGAAATTTCATTATCTGTAAATAACTCTTATCCTACCTAAATTTTAAAATATTGTTCTCTACGCTAAAAAAAAATTAAAATACTTTCCGACATGTTTTCTATAAATATTTCACTCAATCCTTATTACCATTTTTCTTTGCAAATCACATAATTTTTCTATTTTCTTTTTCATAATATCTAAGCTTCCTTTAAGAAAGAAATATATATACGTTCGCTGAATGCAGTCAAATCGCGTACTGTATGTTTTATTCTTCAAAGGCATCCATGCAATACAAAGTATCTCTTTGGCTAATACTCGATTCAGAAAACCGCAATGGGTAAAATCTTTTGCAATATTTTCTGGCTCAAACTGTTCTGACTCTGAAATTTTACCCCGTACGTCAATTGACATAACTTGGCTTCATGCACTAACACCCTTATCAGTGCGTCCACATCGATTATAATTTGAAGCAAGTACAATGAAGCGAGTTTTGTATAGTGCACTGAAAAGGTGATGCTCGATTGTTTCAATAGAATTTTCTTGACTAGTAAATTCTTGGTAATCCCAACAGAAGTACAGAACTTTAGAAAAATGTCTCTTTTATAAGATTTACTAAAGTCGAATTCGCGCTTCTTGGTTTGATCGTACAACCCCATGTTGGATTCCAATTATGATTTCTTCTGAATAATATTTTAAGTTGCACATTGTGTGCTTCTAGCTGCATAACTTTTTATATCACATCTTCGCGTGAAACCTATCCTACGAGCACCTACCTGTGACCAATCCTCATCGGAACTTTCATTTTTGAGTGTTGACTGCTTCTTACAGCTGTGCTGCTCAATGCTCGTCTTCGGTTGCTCGTACTTTGTCCATCGGGTACGCTATACTGCCGACTAAGTTGCGAACTAGATGAAGATGATGTAGGCCCACCCTGGTGGTGCAATGTTGGCTGCAGCCACTGCGCTTCCTTTTCCATTTAGGGAGCTATAGTTGGTGGGAGCCACCGACGCTGGGCTCCGAAATATTAGGTGAGCTGTATTATAAATCTATTATAAAACTTACTTGAAAAGTTAAAAGGGCTTCGCTTGTCGTTGGAAACTACAGGATCTTGGTCTACGGCCGATGGTGTAGGTGGAGGCGCAGTTATCCGCAAACCAGGGTGAAGTCCGGGAAGCATCCAATTATGGGGCGGCTGCTACTATCACTACAATTTTTAGAGCCGGAATCAGCACCATCACGATTTAACCGCAACGTGGAACTCCCGATTGACACGAAACGGACGTCATCCTTCTTCGCCAAAATAAAAAACCGGAATCTACCAAGTCAAGTGTACAGAATGTAATAAAAAATATATTGGACTAGCCAAACGTGTTGTTGAATTTCCCCTGAAGGAACATGAAAGATGCAGGGTTATCCATTTCATGGTTGGGAAAGTATAACTCTGCCATTTGACATCTGTTAAAACTAAATGTCATCCAAAGCGTGTTTTTTTTAGTTGAAGGTTTGCCATCTAAAAATTTGGATCGTTTAACAGTCGAAGAACGCGTTAAAATTATTAAATTTTGTTATAAAAATGGTGGTTCTGCTGTATCAACATTTAAGGCTTTACGAGCCGATTCCGGTCGACATCATCGACCTACACAGCAAACAATTTCGAACACAGCGAGAAAATTTGAAGAGACTGGATCGTTTATCGATATTGTAAGGCCTGTGCATCATCGCAACATTCGTTCTGCTAAAAATATCGCTGTCGCTGCTCAAAGTGTGGAGGAAGACCCGAATTTGTCGATTCATTGACGTGCTCAACATTTGGGCTTGTCTTACGGCTCATTTTGGCGGATTTTGCATTTGGATTTGCATCTCCATCCGTACAAAATTCAACTCACTCAAGAACTTAAGCCTCAAGACCATACACAATGCAGAATGTATACGAATTGGGTGATTGAACAACAAGCCATTGATAACGATTTTTCGAACAAAATTTTCTTTAGTGATGAGGCTCATTTTTCGCTCAGTGGTTACGTAAATAAACAGAATTACCGCATATCAGGTGATCGCAAAAAGGCCTTTGCATCCGGAAAAAGTGACTGTTTGGTGTGCATCATGGTCTGGTGGAGTTATTGGTCCGTATTTTTTTGAAAACGATCAAGGAAGACCGCTATGGACGGATGTTAACCGATTATTTTTGGAGAGAAATTGAAGATTATGATCTGTAGAACATGTGGTTCCAACAGGACGGAGCCACAAGCCACACAATACAGGCTAATCGAGCACTTTTGCAAGAGAAATTTCCAGGACGCGTGATTTCGAGATTGAGTGATGTCAATTGGCCCGCAAGATCCTGCGACCTAACATGTTTGGATTTCTTTTTATGGGGCTATATGAACGCTCGTGTTTACGCGAACAATCCTCGAAATCTTGAGCAATTGAAAACCAATATTCGTGAAGTTATGACCGAGATATTGCCGGAAATGTGCCGAAAAGTCATTGAAAATTACCTCAAAAGGATTGAGGCCTGTAAGAGGTCCCGTGATTTCTCGTATAATGGCAAGGTTCAATCTTTATATTGAATAAAAAATGTTGTTTCCATCTGAATATTTTATGTGTTTTCTTTAGCTTTATTTTCCCAAGCGTAAAATGGATAACCCTTTACATAAAAAACAAAGACATTAACAAAGGGATTGCTGCACATTCATTGGACTTAAACTACACAGGAAGACACTTCACGGGATCGCTTATAAATAATTTTAAATTGCTAAAAACAGTAACTAATCCGTGAAAACTTGACGCGTATGAAACGTTATTCATGCATATAACGGAAAATCTAATTAACGCTGCATCACTAAATATTAGTCTCTCAGACTACACACCCAAAACGGTTACGATATTTATGCATGTTCTCGATCCTTGCCCACCCCACCGCACACAGTACCTTCCTTAATTAGCTATTTAGTGACCTGCCGGTTATCATTACGCGTGTACGTTGTTTCGTTTTCGAGATTCCGGGAAATATTAGTTTCTCAGACTAATATATAGTGACTACGAGTGAAAATTGAGCCAAGGTATGTTACATGTTATTGTTATTTTTTAATTTTTTTTTGTGTGTAAATAAATTATTTTTGAATTAAATTATTTCTTGTTATTATTCATAAAACATGTATGTAAAATGTAATGGTGTAATTTTTTATTATTATATGGTTATTTCTAGGAGCTATAAAATTTATGACGGCGTGTTTTTTTTTTGCATAGATGAATTTGGCAAGAAATCAAGAAAAGATTTTACAAATTTTGAATCAGTCTGACAGCGAGACCGATGAAGAAGTTCATCGGCAAATATGTGGTGTTTCAGATTCAGAATGTGAAGACAACGTGGAAATCGAAATACATTGGTCGACTGACGAAAGTCGAAATGAGTCATCAGTTTCATCGGATGAGAATTTTCTTGTTATCAGACGTGATCGAAATATTAATTGTATAGAAGACACGGATGATGATTCTCCTCTTAGTGGGGAGTCCCATCAACCTTCAGCTTCATCGTCCTGATCAAGCTATGTAGTACATCCAGGTAAGAGCTACATTTATGGAAAGAATAAACATAAGTGGGCATCTGACCCACGTAATTCGAGTACTCGTACATCAGCTCGTAATATTACCCACTTTATACCTGGACCTGTGAATGGAGTGAGAGATACAATTGAGCCGATTTCATTATTTAATTTGTTTATATCCAATGCAATGATTGATGAGGTTGTATTGTACACAAATGCTGTAATTGGAATAAAACGAGACAAGTATAAGCAACTGTGTCATACTACTTCTTATACAACAAGTAATGAAATGAAAGCATTATGGGGTCTTCTTCTTCAATCAGCAGTTGTCAAAAGTAATCATTTGCCAACAAGAGTTTTATTTGATTCTAAACGAAGTGGTAATATTTTTAAAGCTTGTATGAGTGCTGACCGATTTGACTTCCTACTAAGATGTTGCCGATTCGATGATCGATCCAACAGACAGCAGAGAATACAATCAGATAGACTCGCACCGATGAGAGAATTTTGGGAGAAATTCATTGATAATTGTAGGAAATCTTACGAACCTAGTTCTTATTTAACTATTGATGAGCAACTAGTTGGCTTCCGAGGGCGCTGCCCATTTCGCATATATATGCCTAATAAGCCAAATAAATATGGCATAAAGATTGTCATGGTTGCTGATTCAAATTCAAAGTACATATATAATGCTTTGCCATATTTAGGAAAAGGGACAAATAGTGGTAACATGCCTCTGGCTACATATTTCGTGAAGCAGCTTTGTCAACCTATATACGGAACAAACCGAAATATAACCATGAATAACTGGTTTACTTCTGTCTCACTTGCTTCAGAGTTATTACAATCGTCTTACAAATTAACTATCGTCGGTACGTTGCGCAGCAATAAACGAGAAATCCCTACAGAGATGAAAAATTCGAAAACACGGAATATCGGCACTTCTATGTTTGCTTTCGATTCAGAAAAGACTTTGGTTTCGTATAAGCCTAAGTCCAATAAAGTAGTTTATTTACTATCGACTGCTCATGACCAGCCGGATATAAACCCTGATTCAAAAAAACCAGAAGTGATTCATTTCTACAAAAGTACTAAAGGAGCGATTGACACCATAGACCAAATGTGTACAGTCATGAGTTGCAGTCGTAAGACCAATAGATGGCCTCAATGCATATTTTATAATATTTTGAACTTGTGCATGGTCAACACATATGTACTTAATGTGTCCAACTTGGTAAGGATGAGACAAAAGCCGCAAAAAAGACGAGAGTTTGTTCAACGACTGGTGGATGAGCTCACTGGACCGTGGTTACGAGAGCGCTACAATACTGTGACTTTGAGGAGGGATATTAGAGCAGGTATAAAAGATATTTTAAAAATTGAAAACATCACAGCAGGTACCTCTCACGCACAATCAAATAAGCGCAAAATTTGCGCATTTTGTCCCTATCAAAAGCATAGAATGACAAAATTCGCGTGCCATGCCTGTGGAAAGGCAATTTGCGGAGAACATACTGTCGTAGTCTGCAATGAGTGCAAAGAATAATTTTTTAAAAGTTTTTTCATTATAATCAGTTAAATTTGATAAATATTCTTCCATCTTGTTTACTTTTCAATTAATAAAAACGAATAAAAAACAAATAATGAAGCTTTATTTTGTTAGTCTGTGAGACTAATATCTAGTGACAACGTAGCTCGAAAACATGATTAGTGATCTAGGGTTAATATCGACGATAGCCTAATAAATTCAAGTTTATTTCAATTGGCTAAATGATGTGTTAACGGCTACTTTTATTTTACATCGATTATGATATGTATATTATATGTGGTTAACACAAAACAGGACAGTAATTTTATATTGACGATAGTCTGATAACAGAATTTTCCACTTTTAATTAATCCGACTAAATTATATAGAACCAATAAGCCGTTAATTGTTAATATACTTCAATTTTATTCAGTACATTCATTAGTAGTTTTGCACATAGCGCTGACGATGGTCGGCAATACCGACCGAAATGCATCCGTCGGTGTTGTAGAATAAAAAATCGTTTTTACCATCAAACTCTTGATTTTTATTCTAAATCAATATTTGTGGTCCATAAAGGAATTGTAACTTTATTTCATTTACTAGTTGGGAGATTGCAATTGAATGTTGAATCGGCCGATAAAAAACCTGGAAACAAAGAACGGGTCTCTTCTCTTTTCTGGCGGATAAGGATCGGCAACGGAGAATCGAGTATAACGAACAACAAGAAATTTTCCTTGTAGCACGGAAAATATTATATATATATATATATATATATATATGTATATATATAGTGTGTTTGAAAAATTTAGTTCGGGTTTGATTTGGTTTTTAGAGCGAGTGTGTCTTAGGCTTTCACTCGGCGCGAACTACGTTGGATAATCTGATACCGGCAAGATTGTGCAAACTGGTCAGCCTGGCTTAGTCTAATCCTCCCCTGTTAGAGGAAAATAGTGGCCACGCTTCTCGCTTGGCTGCTATTTGGGGCCAAGGAATAAGCAAGTGGCACCTTCTACGACCGTCTCCAACGGCAAGCCATGTCCGAGGTACTTGGCAGGAGGAACTCTCCCTCAGAGGGTAACAAGCCTCCCTCAGAGGGTAAACAATAAAAGTTCACTGTAGAGCAAAAAATGATCGTATGGATTGACATTAAATTGATGTAAAATGGATGAAATTTTAAATTTAAACTACATTATTATCTACATGGTACATTCTGGTTAAGCCAAAATAACAGCATAGCAACTTAATTGCAGACTTAACACACTACTTGCTTATTACACTACACATAGAGAACATGTCGTGTACCAAACCAGCAGTGAAGAAAAACAGGAAGCTAAAATAAAAAAATCTTACATCGAACCCCTTACATTTCCCACAGTATCAACAAACTACGAACATACAAAATATCACCGACTGGAGGACAACAATACAAATAATAAAAGAAGCTGCTGAAGCATCCAACATGACGCAAGCAATAACGATCTACAACAAAAAGAACGCAACAAGAAATTATTAATGATTTAGGAGCAATTGTGCACTTAAAAAATCCCGTTGGCACTACTACGGAAAGGCAAATTCCTCGCATGTACCCTTTTTTTAAAAGCAAATGATCATTTAAGGGTCATCCTTGGATTCTATCGATGAAAATGTAAAATTCATAAAATGTACTATTATTAACCAAGTTGATCGAATTTTAACTTCTAAAGCATTTGTTGGCCTTGTACTCATAAAAATCAACTTTCATAATTTTTCAGGGGGCACAAAATTGTTCGTACATCTCGCCTCTCCCTGCACCCCTCCTTGCAAATGCTTCTTGTTTAGGACTTGTTTTGAAAAAATTGTTAAGAGCCACTCCCAGGTATAAGGAGATCCCTCCCCTTAAACACCTTAAAATATTTTTTTCTGCGATGCAAATTTTGAGAGGGCATCACTTTTAAGCTGCATAGAAAATTTCATTGCTCTAGCTTATGTGGTCTGCGGGAAAACTTGGTGTGTCGCACGGACGGACGGTCAGAAGGACAGACGTAGAGACAGGTTTTGATTTTAGCAGGATATTGTAAAAATATTTTACAATATTCGTAAAAGAGGTCTGCATTGTAAATACTTCCAAGTTAGGCCATTTAAAACGTTTCCATTATTTCAGTTGCTAGGAAATTAGCGAATTACGCTTACCTTCTGACTTTGAACGAATTGACAAACACTCCCATTCATTTTAGAAAATTTGAATTGTCTAGTGCTTTTCCTCTGTCCAAAGAGATTTCTCCTAATTCATGTTGAAAGACTCTTAACGATTTTGGTGGGACATCACAAACTCTGCATATTCAACCAAGACGCATCCCAACAAATAAATTTTAGTTAAAAAAATTTAAATTGTATTTGTTTCAGTTTCTGTTGCCACTTTTACCTTATCCTTATCATTTAAATTGGAAGGAATTCCACGGCTAGGATCCATTGCCTTTATACGTGAAAAGGTAAATTTGTTTGATACAAAAACAAAAGAAGGCAAGCAAGATCTTTATCTCTTAATTACATTCCATCTTTTACTCTTATAAAGTTTTCGGTATGAAGTAAGAAAAAAAACTCAAAAACCATAATCAGGAATGTTGGAATTATGCCGGTGAAAAAGAAGTAAGAAAAGTCAATGGAATGGTTTTGAGTGAAGAAATGATGCTGAAAAAAGTAAGAAATGTTTTCTTGCAAATCCAAATTAAGCTACATAGTCCGAAGTTTATCTTTTTTGTGTAAGAGGTTCCTTATACAAGCAGCGGATAGTAATCCGTTTTATTGGAGGAGGATTTCAGATTTTTACATCAGACAAGACAAATTCCATTGAAGGAGATTTAACCTTTGGTCTAATCCTTGATAAAATGCAAGCAATCTATTTTTATTGCTTCTGAGATATAGTTTTGCTGGTATTATCTCTTAATCCATCTTCAGCGAAAACTAAAAGCTCTAACAAAAAGTGGATTGTAAGCAGTTAGTTTTGAAGAGCACACTTTTTTTATTCAATATTCGTTTCTTCGACCAGAAAGTTTAAGTTTTCGACAAGAAAAATAGGCCCAGTCTACTTTTCGGATCATAACGAGCAAATGCTATTTAACCTTTTGTCTTCATATGAAGCTACATTGCTAATCTTTTTCTGTTTGGACCTTTAGCCAAAACCACAATAAATAAAATAAACAATTATAAGTAGTAAGAAGGGCAAATTCACAAACACTTGCTGTTGTGATCGCGGAGAAGCAAAAGATAACCGTATGACTTGTGTGTGTGTTTCATTTGAACATATTTAACTTCCGATTTTATTGCGTTCTTCGTTTGAAATAAGACTAGATTCAAGATTTGATGATTTATTAATGACTGTTTTATCAGAAAAGATACCTTGCTTTCGTCACCACTACGAGAACCCTTGAGAACTACATCCAGAAAACTCAATCCAACTTTTCGCATTTGATTTAAATGCCGTTTCCACTTGTTCCACCATGTATCCATATCTCCATTTCTCCTTGGACAGATATTCGCGCACTGCATCGCGATCATTAAAATTAAATTTACGAACTTTTGCTTTAGGGTATTTCTGAAATCCTCCTTTCGTGGTAACAACTTAACGGCCGTCATCTATCAACCTATTCCAAACATCGAAATTAACACCATCCGCGAAAAAAACATGATCAGCGATTCCCACGAAAACAGCCAGACATCGAAGAATGCTTTTTCCACGTTCGCAGAAGGGACAGCAATTCCCGCGAAGACAGCCAGACATCAACGAATGCATTTTCCCACATTCACGGAAAATACAATTCGGCAAAAAACAGCAATAAAAGTCTACG
The DNA here is from genome assembly GCA_963969285.1 of Odontomyia ornata. Taxonomy (NCBI): domain Eukaryota; kingdom Metazoa; phylum Arthropoda; class Insecta; order Diptera; family Stratiomyidae; genus Odontomyia; species Odontomyia ornata. The sequence goes on from OZ017738.1 coordinate 450,160,498, forward strand.
AGCATCGCCAGCGCAATCAGTCTTCTTTCGGAAATATTTACGTACGTGACTCATTTAGTAATTTTGAAATTGTATTGGAAAATTGTTAAAAGTTTTTAAAGTTAATAATTAAATTTGTAAAAGAATAAATATTGCTTTTTTTTTTAAATCAACCCTTATCATAGAAAGTTAACTGGCGCCCCACATGGGGCTGCATCACGCGTGGTGTTAATTGGATAGACCTAATTCTCGCAAGATAATAAGCCTTAAACTCAAACTAGTGTGAAACTCATAAAGTGAAACTTATATTTCAATCCGGAATATACGAAGATAAACACATTTCATATTATTTCAAAATATTAATTATATATCCAGAAAAGAAATATCCAAATATTATTTATGACCAATACAAGTCCTATTGTGTCGACACATTCATTATTTTCTTAATTTTAAAATTGTGGTTCGCTATCGTAAAAAGGCTCTCGTGTGTTTCAGTCATTTTTGTGTGAAAAGTGATAAAGTTCTCGGAAGAAAAGAAATCTCGTTTTTGTTAAGCATATTAAGCAATATATCGACCTGGTGCATTCGTTCCGTAAACTGGCCAACGAAAACAATCTCCTTAGGCCTCCGCGTTTAGAAATCGGTGCTCAAAATGCACCCAAGCAGTTCCAACGTTAACAGGTGCCCCAACCGGTCGCTCGTAATAATTTAGCGATTGGTAAGGATATTAGGAATATCATCACTCAACTTGTCACCGCAACGCTTCAAGCGTAAGGCAGACAAATGTTTAACTCCTTCATGAACCCAACTGCCGATATTAACAACGATGCCGATATCCCAGTCAATATAAATAATGACGGTAATCTTGCCGACATGGACAAGAAAGTTTGAGAGATTTTTCCGGGAACCCGGGAAAATTAGTTCCTGGAAGAAATCCGTTGATCGGATATTAAAAATATGCAGTAATTTGCGGGGAGCACCAAAATATTACGGTATCCTGTCCGTGATCCGAAACAAAATCGTAGGGCAAGCTGATATTGTCCTAGAGTCGTACAACACGCCTCTAAACTGGGAGAAAATTTCAAAGTGCTTAACACTTCACTTCGCCGATAAGCGTGACCTGGGAACTTTAGAGTACCTGATGACGACGCTGGTTCAGGGATCAAATACTGTTTCAGAATTCTACCAAACAGTGTACCACCATCTCTCACTAAGCCTAAATAAATTTTGGTCAATGGATATGGGCCAAGAAGCACTAAATATTAAGACTCAGGCATATAGAGACAAGGCACTCGACACCTTGGTTCAGGGACTAAGAGGTGACATTTCTAGACTCCTTAGCATGAAAGAACCTGCTGACCTACCGCAGGCCTTACGTTTGTGCCTGAAATTACACAATATCGACTATCGAACGCAAAATGCGAATAATAAACATACCCGTACCAATAGATCAAACCCCCAAATTGCACTACCAGTACCTGCTAGAAGACAGTTCTCGAATAACCACCAACCAGCGCCTGTGCCCGCTCCAAGACGGTAATTTTATCCCGAACTAGTTAACAACCCTCAAACATTTTGGCCTCCGCAATATCATAATCAACCACCCGTATTCCATAAAAACTCTCGACAATTATCCCCGATACCGAATAGACCCAAACCAATGGATGTCGATCAAAGTCTGCGCTCTTGTAACGCAAATTACATTAACCGACCACGCTTTGATCATTGATTCGCTCATAAAAGAAAGCAGCCAGTACTACACTTCCAAATAAATTTCAGCGTACCCATTTTACGACCCACAATCATAATATAACCCCAGAAGCATACGGCGTAATATTTGGCAGCCCTGGACTTGAAGACAAAGAAGGTTTCCCAGAATACCTGGGGCAGGGCGACACACAACCATTTCCAACCAGACTGACTGAAACTTCCCAAACAGATCAAGACCCCGCTTCACAAATCGAAAATGCTAACGAAACAGGTAACCCAACCACAACCGGTACAGAACATCTCGACAACATTTATGTTTTAGGCTGGACCGCTCTTCACTTCCATATTTCCAGCTGAAGTTAAAGAGTGAAGAGCTATTAAAATTCCTCATAGACACAGGGTCTAACAATAACTATATTCAGCCACGTCATATTAGTATCCTTTTATTAAAAAGCAGGAATTTTACGCCATCTGTTTCGGGATCTATCAAAATTACTCACCATTCTTACATAAGTCCTTTCTGCCCTTATACAAAAAAAACTTAAGTTCTTCATAATGCCCAGTCTTGTAGCATTTGATGGTTTCATCGGAAATGATACTTTAAAGGAACTTAATGCTGTAATACACACTAAGAAGAATTATATGACCATCAACATAGGATTATGTATCCCTCTAAAGAAACACGTTTCCGAATCAGTCAAAAATATTAATATCAGAACATCCGATCTAAGCAAAAATTCATCAACTAAATTACTAAATCTTATAAATCAGACTTCTAAACTTTTCACTGAGCCTGATGAGCGTCTAACGTTCACTACAAGGGTGAAAGGAGAAATTCGTACAACATCAAATGATCCTGTATATTCAAAGTCATACCTTTATCCAATGGCTTTGAAGAACGAAATCGAGGAACAGGTGAAAAAACTTCTCGCTGATGGAATTATAAGGCCATTACGATCCCCCTATAATTCTCCGGTTTGGATCGTTCCAAAAAAGGAAGCCACATCGGGAGAAAAAAAATTTCGCATGGTAGTAGACTACCGGAAGTTTAACTGAATCACCATTCCTTCCCGAAACCCAATCCCAGAAATCAACGAAGTTTTGGCTAATTTAGGGAAAAACGAGGTGTTCTCTTTTATTTTCCTGAAAAGTGGCTTCCATCAGATCCCTCTCATGGAATCAGACATTGAAAAGACTGCGTTCTCTATAAATCACGAAAAATTTGAATACACTAGACTCCCATTCGGTCGGAAGAACGCACTCTCAATCTTCCAAAGAGCCCTAGACGATATCCTTCGAGAGGAAAAAGGCAAAAGTTGCTATATTTATATAAATGCCATCATCATTTTTGGGAAGGATACAACACAACATTTCAAAAACCTCGGACGAGTATTCTCTATCCTAGAAGCAGCAAATTTAAAAATCCAGCTTGATAAGTGTGAGTTCTTACACGAGGAGATAGAATTCTTGGGATACATTATTAGCATAAGTGGAATAAAAACCAATCCGAAGAAAGTCCAGGCAATTGCTAATTGTCATTGACAACGAAGGTGCCCTAACCTCTATATCCTTAACATTGCTAATGGAAGACGGCCTCGAGATCAAAGTTTACAAAACCCCTGCCTACAAAAGTACAGTCAATGACCAAATTAAACGCTGGCATTCCACATTGAGCAAGCTCTTGCGATGCCTTGGAAAAGATGATCCGTCCCGATGCTTCCAGGAACTTTTAAACAGAGCTGTGAATGAGTATGATCATTCAATTCATTCTACCACAGGTTGCAAACCCGTTGAAATATACTTTGGAAGAAGCCCCAATATTGACCCCGAAGAATTTGAAAAAGTTAGGCAAACTAATACCGAGAAAATAAAACAAAAACAATAAAAGGATTCAGAGTACCATAATAAAAAAAAACGGCAACCAATAAAAAACTATGAGGCAGGAGAAGTAGTTTACGTAAAGCAAAACAAGCGTTTAGGCTCAAATTTAACACCAGTAAAAGAAAATAAAAGCACTGCCATCGTAACTGAAGGAGCCAAAATTATACACAAAGACCGAACCAAAAGCTAAATACTATTTTTTCAGATTAATTCTTCGCATACCTTGGCGAGCAATCAAATCTCATATCACTACCTTCCTTCGGGGACATGCAAAAATACGACAGCGAAACTTCAAGCTGGTCCATATAGTCGATTTCGAGAAGTACTCTAAATTATTAGATGACGTAAATACATTTCTGAACCTCCCAGCAACCCGCCATCATCCTTTTTCCCATCATTTAGAACACGAGGCGCAACATATTGAGAAATGATAAATAATCTAAAACCACGTCAAATAAAATGGCGCTCTGACGTTATCGGCACCGCGTGGAAATGGATAGCTGGTACTCCTGACCACGAGGACTTTGTCACAATCAAGCACAAAACGTCAGACGTCCTAGAAAACAACAATAAACAGGTCATAATAAACAAGTTATATAACGACAGAATTAACAATATAACGAAATCGGCAAACACGACGCAAGAAATATTAAAATCAAAAGACGATGTTAAAAACAATTTAATGCTGGACTTATAATTTAGATTAAAACTACTAAAAGACGATCTTACAAATCTTATATATGCAATACATTGGGCAAAAGCAGGAATTGTAAACTCTATTATCTTATCAAAAGAAGAAACTCAATTAGCCACAAAATTATTAAATAAAGAAACATTACCATACTCAACAATGGAAGAAACACTAGATATGTCCGAGATTAAGATAATAACTAACAATAAATGCATTCTACATATCGTCAATATTCCGGTTACAACCAATCAATTATTTGACACTTTACTGATTGAACTTATAAAAAACCATAATTTAACGAACGACATTCCGTTTGAAACAAATCAAAAGACCAAATATTTGGCATATCGCAAAACTGTAAACCATATAACAACTTGATAATTTGTAACGAAAATGACATAGTAGATATAAGTAAATCTTATTGCATCCCACATATGCTGAAAAGTCTCAATACAACATGCCGAGTTAAAAACAGCGAAAATCTACCAGCGATCAAAGAAATATCACTAGGAATTGTATTTATGAATCAATTTACCGGATTGATGGAGGTTGAATGTTCTACACATAACCTCAACGGGACATTTGTCGTCAGATTTCACAACACAACCATCAAAGTCGACGGAAGAACGTTTGTCTCCAAAGAAATATCGAAACTTGAAGTCCTGCCCGCAATCCTGTAGCCAACATCATTTTTTCAAATGCAGAAAGATATCATCTCGTCACCTAACATGAGCGAGATCCTCATAAATAACACCAGAATCATAGACCAGTTTGAAACGGAGAGTTACATCCAAAAAATAACATCTTATGGTACCATTTTAACGTTATGTATTTTGGGCATATCATGCATTACCCGGAAAACAATATGCAGAACAAAAGTCAATAACATCATTATAACAGAAACAGGACCTAATACTAACACCACATCAGCATCGATACCCGACCTCCCTCATAGCTTCAGCAACATCCCGACAGCAAGACGGTTCAGCGATCTACCTTATTTCTACCGATCGAGGACGAGTGGGGAGGACTTAACAGCCGTCATCCACCAACCTATTCGAAACATCGAAATTAACACCATCCGCGAAAAAACAAGATCAGCGGTTCCCATGAAAACAGCCAGACATCGAAGAATGCATTTTTCCACGTTCGCGGAAAGGTGAGCAACTCCCGCGAAGACAGCCAGACATCAACGATTGCATTTTCCCACATTCACGGAAAACACAATTCAGCAAAAAACAGCAATAAAAGTCTACGAGCATCGCCAGCGCAATCAGTCTTCTTTCGGAAATATTTACGTACGCGACTCATTTAGTAATTTTGAAATTGTATTAGAGAGAAATAGTAGAGAAATTTACCTATTGCTCCGATTTTCACCAAATATTCAAGAATGTGTATTGGGTAAATATCTCGGTTAAGTTTGTGAACCATCTATATCGACTGGACGGAAACAAAATAGCGGCCATTTTAGACGAAAAATCGTGATTTCTGTTCTGACCAAAGTATAGCTCCGATTTGGATGAAATTTGGTACAAAGGTTCACTGATGTATGCGATGAATCTCACAATAAAAAATTCAAAGTCGGAACAGCTGAAACAAAATGGCGGCCGCTCAAATGTCGAGAAACGTACAAAATTTTGTTGTTGTAGTTTTGACCAAAGATTTCAACCAATGTTAATGAAATTCGGTACTTTGATAGGTATCTAAAGAGTTATGTTAAAAAACTGGAGGTCAGGTCACAAAAAACAAAATGGCGGCCAGTTGAAGCTCAAATCGCAATTTTGATGAAACTTGATTTTAAGATGGAAATTAGTTAGGTCTAGTAACTTTGACATTTTGGTGATCATGAATGGGCAATTTCCAAAATGGCGGCGGTTTTAATATGCGATCTTTTCAGGTTTTCGTGGCCCTCTAGCGGTGACATTTTCCAACTGATTTTGATGAAACTTGAGATTATGGACCTTTGTACTAAGTTCTTGTATTATGCAGAAAACGTTTAAAATCGAATGAAAAATAAAAAAGCCGAAATTTTAAAACTTAACATTTTTAGCTGCCATTTTCACTAAAAATTGAATAATTTTGCCCTGTCTAGAGTGAAACTCTGAATTGAACGAGATTTGGCTCATTGATTGATGAGGTCCTTGCATAAAAAGATTTAAAATAATCCAAAATCAAAAGCATGCATTCAAACTGGCGGTCCCCAAAGGTCAGAAGGCAAGCGCAATTAACTAGTTTAGTAGTAACTGAAATAATGAATATTTTTACTTGTACAAATAATTCTGCGAGCTACTGTCGCAATTGTTTTCACAACCATTAAGAACATCAACAAAATGAATTGACTCGAAACCACGAGAACCCACCAAGCATGATCAACATCTGAAAGTGAGTCACTGCCCATTCATTACGCTGCTCGAATGTCCCCGCTAATACACCAATGTACGAGAACTGAGTTGAATGATTAGAGACCCTATATAAAAGCGAGCTGAATAGATGGGGGGATCATTGACTCGAACCACGATAATGAAGAAACTGCGATAGTGTGTGGAAAGCGAATTGAAAAGCGATCAAGCGATCAATTGCAATAGAAATTTATGGACAAGTGGAAGGTCGAATTTTAATAGTGAAAATCAAAGTTGTGAAATGGTTAGTAAAGTGATTGTGCATTTTTAATGAATTAAATAAACTCTTTCAATTTAATTTAAAAGACATTGCGTTTACACTTTCCCGGAACATTAAATTATTGGCCGCGAACCATAGCATGGAAACGTTTTAAATTACTTAACTTGGAAGTATTTATAAAGCAGACCATTTTTAGGATATTGTTAAATATTTTTACAATATCTTAAACAATTATGACATCGTGACTTGTCTGTCCGTCCATTCGTTCGTGCGTCACAGTAAGTTTAATTTCCAACCACATGAGCTAGAATAAGAAAATTTTCTACGTGGGTCAAAAGTGATGCCTCTTAAAATTTGCAGTGCTAGAAAATATTTTAAGGTGTTAAAGAGGGAAGTTTTTTTTAAATCAACTCTGATGATAGAAAGTTATCAAACATTCTATCCAATCGAGACTAAATCTGTCTACCGAACACAATCATCGACGGTGACTGATTCGTTACAGGGTGTATAATTTTCTAGTAGCTCAGTAAGATGTTGCATAAATTCTTCTGCAAGGCATTCTTACTGCATTTAAGTGCTCTGACTATTTATTTAATCGTACAATCGTAGCGTTCCGCTTGCCTATTTGTTGCAAGATGGAATGGGGCTGAAAGCTTATGAACGACTCCGTTTATTTTCAGTAATTGTTTAGACGCATAGAGGTAAATTGTGTCCCGTTGTCGCTATTGAATACTGACGGAATTCCAAATGTGCAAAAGAATTCACATCTGGCTAACGATAAAAACGCTGACCCATTCTGCGTAAGCGTTAACAAGTATATATCCTTTTTTGTCAATAATATATCTACAGTACTCAATTTTGTCTGCCAATAATTCAAATTTTTCAAGGTTTACGCGCATATTAAAATCGCTCAATCGTTTTAGCACTGCTGCTAGCCGTAGTAAGTGTAGTTCATCAGAAAGTGTAGTTATTTTGATATCGTCAAAAAATACAGAGACACCTTCGACATTTTAAAGTATTAGTTCAATTTTTTGTTACCAAATACCTGGCGCTGCTGCGATTCCGTACATTATCCTGTTGGGTTGGAAGAGAACAGATCTGGTTGCATATTGCCATCCGGTGATACCCAGGTCATTTAATGAATGCGTCAATGTGGGAAGCAACTCGAACGTATGACTAGTTTTCTGCTACATGCAAAGTCAATCAGGCGCGGGCCACTGTCATTTGTTTCATCGTGGAGGCTATATCCTCTAGTGATTCCCCGATGAGAATGCTCATTGCCAACCTTAGCGTTGAAATCACCCAGAATTATTTTTGTGTCGTTTGTTGACAATGAGTTGACTAGTCTTCCCAGGTGATTGTAGAACGCTTCCTTCGTTTTTTCGTCCTTTTCTTCGTTCGAAGCGTGAACATTTATTCGAAGAATTTCGCTTTTATGCGGATCACAAACAACCGTTTATTGACTGCCCTAAATATAAAGGCCACTCCCAAGTTCTCGTTTCCCAGTAAGCTTCCCACTGTTGAATATTGTGTGCGATCTCATGTCTTGAATATCATTTAAAGCCCAGTTTGTTTACTGGATTGCCGATATTTTTGATTTATATTGATTGGCCTGTTGTAAAAGCTTCTTAGCAGCGCCATGGTAATGGAGTCATTTGACATTCCAGGATCCAATGCAATAGTCCTTTTTCCGTTTACGAGGGCATTGCCATGAGTCTTTCTCACTCTAAGGCCTATTTTAAGGTTTTCCAGGGATAAGGAGATAGCCCGTGACCCAACTTCCATTTCGGTGGCATGGTTATTACGTCGATTCCGTTATCAGGCACGGAACCCACTCACGTCCCCACAAAGGAGGTGTAAGTATGATTTAGTAGATTTAGTAGAGCTATACATGTATTTACAGTTATTAGCATTTCTCGGCATTTAATGCCCTATCAATGGGGAACCAGTAAACCCAATGATCGACCTCGGCATTTACTAAAATTTAACATCGAAGCTGTTGGTTGGGAAACTAGGGATCCCTCTTCCTTTCTCAAACGGGCTTGGGACCGTCTACGGTGGAATTTTGCGGGGTAAATAGAAACGTTCAAACAAACGATTGCTACGTTACAATAGACAAAAGATTAACAATCGAAAAAAATATTAAATTTGGGTTCTAGTCAAAAGCATGAACATTTTTCAAAGTTTCGTGAAAACGGTTCGGTTGAAAGTTTTGTACTCTTCCTGAATACCCAAAATCATATCTCCTAGAAGACCATCCAGTATAACCACACTTATGAAATCATATGTACATTCAACATGATTTATAATAACATATTCACGTAGACCACTCACGTTTTACATTTTACGATAGCAAACTGTGCCCCGTCATCAACATCCTCACCCTCAACCTCTTTGTCATTGTTCGTGTAACCTGATGTAAATTGATAAAGCAAACAATGCACCATCGCGATATGTAATTTATGCGATTTTCGACCTTCTGTACACTTCACGTGTTCACCTCTTGGTGGTCGGGAGGGTGCAATATCCATCCTTTACAGACCGGCACGTACCGGGGACAAAGTGTTGGTATCCTGCTGTTATCATTTCGTATTTTACTGTCACTTGCATGTCCTTCGTATTGTATCCCACAAAAGTTCACATGTGTGTACCCTACTATGTGCTGCACAAGTGCTAAGTTGACGCGAAAGTTTGGTGGGGCACTTTTTTGCCAGTCTTTTAATATTAAAAACTCTCTTTCACTCGACCGACCGAAATGTAGTGTTATTCAATTTCCCATTTTCATGAGATACCACCGTTTTGTATAGTTCCTCATATTCTGCACTTTTCATTAGTGCTATATTTATAATGTAATATGGTCACATTGCGAATGAGACTCATTAAAATCGACTAGTGGAAATGATATATAAAATACAGGAGTGTATTTACAGCACAAATGATATCCTTGGTGTATAATGGCAGTATTTTATTTATGTCAACCGGGATGCTAATCATCATATTGCCAGTATAACGCAACCATGAGCTATTTATCATAGATTCACTGGACCTAGGGAAAAAGGCCCTGATAATATGTATGTGCAGTTTATTATCTGCACAGGAATTTCTGTCGATGAATTAATTCTTGAATGGCGTGAAATACCTTTTGGATGTTGTCAAATTTCAATTATTTCGTAAGCTTATTGTATAGTACAGGTCCTTTTGATTGAGTACTAACGTTTTTTGGAAGATTAAACGTCTTTTCATGCTTTTCTGGGTACATGGATATTGATATTATAATGGTTTAATTCCTTTAACTACCAAACATTTCACGTTGAATTCAATTTCCACTTTAAATACAATTTCATTAGAAAAGCGGAAACTATCCTGATACAAAGTAATCGAGTAACTCCTCACCTTTACCCACTCTGAACCATCTGAACCTTATCACCTTTCATTTTTGTAGCACTACAGTTTCTCTGGGGATTTTGTATTCTGCAACTTTGTAATCCGAACAGCAATGAACTGTCTTCGCCGACTGAGTCGGACCGGGCTTTTCTCGGTTTATCCACTGGTCTTCACCCTTCAGTTCTCCCAACGAACGCTTTTTAGGAAGCCTTTCTTCTTCCATACGGTTCATGTGACCAGCCTATTGTAGCTTCCGCAGTTTTACAATAGTTGAGACCTTCGACTCCTTAAAAAAAAATCATCCAGCTTATGGTTATATCGAATTCCCCATTGGTCGCCATCTAGCTTTGCTCCAACTATTCGCTCAAAGAGCCGTCTCTCGAAGGCGTTCAATGTGTTTGCGGATGCTTGAGTGGGGGCCTTTACGCCCCAATATTGGAGGTGCTTTAGCGGAGCCATTGAGCCCGGGTAACCTCGTCCAAAACGGGCGTGGGGGCACCACTTGCTTGTCCAACAGAAGCAAAATTACCCGATGGCTTTTTTTTTTGGGTCATTTGCTTGGTTCGGTGACGCAAGCCAGCTCATACCTCCTCATAGTTTGTTATTACTGCTCTTTATTGCTTATCTTTCAATGCTTTCGTTTCATGTGCTTCCCATTATTTTCTTTTAGTGAGCAACAATTACCCCAAGAGTTCCGAGCCTGATTCCATGCCTGATGATTCAATTGAATAGCTTGCCGCCATTTTTTTGACACTTTTCAAGCGTTTTAAAAATTTTCAGAAGATAACGAAAAATATGATCCAACAACTGATATTCCGATACCAACTTAGCAATTATATCTAAGCCGTTATCCCCACCGTAGACGGGCCTAAGCCTGTTTGAGAAAGGAGGACGGAACATTTTGTCTTCCCAACCCACAGCTTCCATGATTCCTCATCCCAGACCCCCCAATCAAATGCTGGCAAATGCTCTTGGAGTCGCACACTGGGTTTACTGGCTCCCAATATTACGACATTAAATGCCAAGAAATGCTAATGACTGGAAATACATCTACAGCACTGCTACTAAATCCTATATACACCTCCCATGTGGAGACGTAAGAGGGCGGAGCCGAATTTTTTGTGCCTGATAATGGAACCAACGTAATAACCATGCCGCCGCAATGGAGGTTAGGCAACGGACTAACTCCTCATCCCTCGAAAACCCTCAAATGTTTCGAAACCAGCAGACGGGCCTCGGAATTGTTTGAAATCACGACACGAACCACGCAAACGGAAATTGGACTATGACATTGGATCCAGGAATGTCAGATCACTCAACTTCCCTGATGCTGTTAAGGACCTTTTACAATTGGCTAGTCAATATAAGTTATACAAACTGGGCTGTTAATGATATTCAAGACATGAGATCGCATACAATATTCAAAAGTGGGAGGCCTGCCGGAAAACGAGAATTTGGGATAGCCTTTATTGGTGGATAGAGAGTTAAAACAGTCAATGGATGGTTGTTTGTGTTCCGCATAAAAGCGAAATTCTTAAAAATCTGGCAGGTTCATACCCCGGGCGAAGAAAAGGACGAATAAATGTAGGAAGCGTTCTACAATCACTTGGAAAGACTAGTCGACACATCGCCAACAAACGACGCAAAAAAACTCTGGGTGATTTCGATGCTAAGGTTGGCAATGAGCTATCTCATCGGGGAATGACTGGAGGATATAGCCTCAACAATGAAACAAGTGACAACAGCCAGCGTCTGATTGAATTTTCACGTAGCAGAAATCTAGTCAGACGTTCGACTTGCTTCCCACATCAAGATATATACAAAAGACCAGTGTACTACCAGATAGCGACACACAAAATCATATCGACCATGTTGTAATCCAACAACGTGTAATGATTTCAATGTCTTGATCCGAACGAGGAACCGACATCTCATCGGTTCTAGACGTTAAGTCTGAGTAGTGCCAACGGATAGTACCCATCGGTCAACCAATCCGTGCACCGTAATCCATTTTTGCGGTGGCTGCTTGTCGGCCAGCTAGATCAGAGAGGATGTCGGTCGCGGGTCTCTAAATGGATTACGCTCCTCTACAATTTTCAGCCGCCAATAAATGCCCGTTTTCAAACGCGTCACCAAAACAAAACCATACGAAGAGGAAACTTACTTTACGTTACTCTGTATTTCTTCATACAACCAGTCGAAGAACAAAAATCTAATCTCCATTTCGCGTTCCCGAATTTAACCGGCGCGGTACCGAAAAGCACACGACGTTAACTTAAACCCGACGAAAGCTACGTTAATAAAAAGGCAAAACCAACAAAGGTACCGCGTAGCGCGCGCGACACGAAACTGGACTCTGCGGATTTTCTCAAACCCTACCCTCGTAACGGTACTGGAAAGGAAAGTCGTTGTTAGAGTTAGCAATTCATGTTATATTTTAATGTTTTTAGGTAAATTTCTCGAGAGAAATTTATTAGGTAAATTTCTCGAGAGAAATTTACCTATTGCGGAGAGCATCATATATATATATATATATATATATATATATATATATATATATATATATATATATATATATATATATATATATATATATATATATATATATATATATATATATATATATGGGATATAACGAAATTTGTGACCACGATAGAGGTTGCAATTTTGCTTCGATTTTCACCAAATTTTCAGGAAAGGTGTATTGGGTAATTATCTCGGTTAAGTTCGTGAACCAGCTATATCGGCCGGGCAAAAGCAAAATGGCGGCCATTTTAGACGAAAAATCGTGATTTCTGTTCTGACCAAAGTATAGCTCCGATTTGGATGAAATTCGGTACAAAGGTTCATTGATGTATATGATGAATCCCACAATAAAAAATCCAAAGTCGGTACGGCAGAAACAAAATGGCGGGCGCTCAAAGGTCAAAAAACGTGCAAAATTTTGTTGTTGTAATAGTGGTCAAAGCTTTCAACAGATTTTCATGAAATTCGGTAGTTTGATAGAAATTATAAGCATATAAAGAATTACGTAAAAAAACTGGAGGTCAGGTTGCAAAAAACAAAATGGCGGCCAGTTGAAGGTCGAAATTTCAAAGGCTTTTAAAAGTCGCAATTTTGATCCGACATATATGAAACTTGGTTTCACGATAAACATAACTTACACCTACAGTCTTTGATATTTTGGTGATCATGCATGTGCAAATTTCAAAATGGCGGCCGTTTAGATATGCGTTTTTTTCATGTTTTTGTGGCCCTCTAGCGGTCACATTTTCCAACGGATTTTGATGAAACTTGAGATTATGAATCCCTGTACTATGTTCTTGTATTTTGCAGGAAATAATTAAAATTGAATGAAAAATAAAAAAGTCGAAAATTTAAAGCCTAATATTTTTAGCTGCCATTTTCTTTAAAAATTGAATTATTTTGCCCTGTCTAGAGTGAAACTTCTATTTGAACGAGATAGTACATTGATTGATGAGTTCCTAGCATACAAAGATTTAAAATAATCCAAAATAAAATGCATGCATTCAAAATGGCGGCCCCCAAAGGTCAGAAGGCAAGCGCAATTCGCTATTTTAGTGCCAACTGAAATAATGAATATTTTTCATGATAACGTTTTAAATGACTTTACTTGATAGAATTTATAAACCAGACCATTTTTAAGATATTGTAAAATCTTTTTAACAATCCCCTTAAAAAATTATAAAATCGCGACTTGTCTGTCTGTCCGTCCGTTTGTTCGTGCGTCAAAACAAGTTTTCTCGCAAACCACATGAGCTAGAATGAGGAAATTTTCTACGTAGGTCAAAAGTGGTGCCTCTTGGAATTTGCTGTGCAAGAAAATATTTTAAGGTATTTTAAGGGGGGTCTCCCCATACAGGGGGGTGGCATACAATTTTTTTTATTTCGGTAGCAGCCAAGATTCTCAACAGATTCCGTTGAAACTTGAAATTATAAGTTATTAACGCAAGTTAATTTAATTTAATTATGCAAATCGAATGACAAATGAAAAAGTCGAATATTTACAGCTTAATATTTTTAGCAGCCGATTTCAATAAAAATTGAAATGACGGCACTCATAGTTCAGAAAAAAAATTGAAAATGTATATATTAATGGCAACGCAAGTGCTGATTAAACCTTCATGGAAATCTTTTGAAATTAACTATTCGAGCTATTTAAGCCTTTGTGTGGTTACCACTGTGAATTGTGTAAACAGCAAATGCGAGAAGGGCGAAACCGGTATTTATATGTTTACAACAATTTATGATCCGCCGATTTTCAATATGTGATCCATACGCGTGCAACTCAATTTAATTAGCAAAATATTTGCACCCCGATAAAAGGTCTCTAAAAACGAACGGAGCCAGATTTTTTTTATGTGAATAAATACCCATGTGGTACTACGAAAATTGCAGAAAGAAGTTTAGTAGTAGGCAAGCCAAATTCTTTTTCGAAACTTTACGCTACATACGAGAAATTTACCTTTCCGGCTGGTGCTGCCAACGGGGATTTTTTTTATTGTCCTACGAGTATCAATATAAAGTGTTTAATTCAACTTACGATTAGTTTAAATAATCTGCGATTATCTGATTCATAGTAATGTTAAAGTAATCATAGTTAGCTCTCTTCTAAATTATTACGCATATTTATTGAATGTGGGCCTACTTTGACTCCTATGCTATGTGCCTAATGGAAATAATTGTTCTGTCAAAAAAACTAGAACTTCATTTTTGCACTCAATATACGCAGGAAAAATTATATAAAACTGTTTAAACCTACACAGATTTTATTATCATAAAATCAACAAATGGAATGGAGACCTGGAAGGTTATATATTGTAAAACCCAGATTAAATTCATTTAAATAAATATTATAATACTGATCAATATTATACTTAGATAATCTTATGTACTTGTTTTATTTGTGGATTAGAGATTCTGTAGGTAAGATTCATTTATTTACTTTACCGTATCTTCTTTCATTTACGTTAATTATATTTTGTCGTTTGTTTTATATTGCAGGTCTCTGTAAATAACATAAAATAGTTATTCCTTTTTTCTCAGCAGTACTTGTAAGAAGCTGCAGATTATTTTAAATAATTTAAAAGGAGTTTTAAGGATTGACTGTGTGAACCAATGTAATAGACATTCGCACTACAAATTTATGATTGCAACCAAAATTTTCTAAACCTTGTTGTGATCAACTTATTAACTTATAAATCCAAAAGGATTTATATAATCTCTAAATTAATAATACTGCTGGGTATAAGGTAAAGATGAATTAAACCAAATGATCGCAGCCTGTTCCCCGTACTAAATTTTTCGTTAAAATTATATTTTAATAGCAAAAGCACATCAGAAACCCGCAAAAACATTGCTATCTTATTGCTAATGAAAAAGCCCAATAAAAAGCTTGAATTTAGAATCAAGTACTACTATTATCACGTCTTGAGCTAACTAGTAATGTAAATTCAATGGTAAGTAATGATGTGAGCACGAATATAAAGTTGGGTTTAGTTTGTTAGAAGGGCTGAAACTCATTATAAAGATTTTTTTTCTTGAAAAGCCATCGGGCCTTGCTTTTCTGTAGGAGCAAACGCGTTTTGGCTCCTTTGGGCCATCTTCAGTGATGACTATTATAAAACTAATTCTCAAAATTACAATTCTTATGAAATCGAATTAAAAGTTAATTGGAATGGAATTATGAAATTTTCAACTCATTAAAAAATTTTGCGAAGTGAAGTTGTAAGTTAAAATTATGTAAATGTAATTTTAGAGTGAAAATTGTTCTTTGTAAGATCGAATCAGAAACTTGTTTGTCCTTCGTTTGAGCAGCATTTATTAGGTGTACTTCTTATCAGTTCATAGAACTTTATAAATCTTGTACTCACAAAATCGGTCCGACATCCAATGTACACATGATTTCCAAATTGATATGCTTAGTTCGGTTCCCATTTGTGTTGGGGCGGTCTTTAGCGAGGGAATAGTTGTCTTCGTTAAGCACGAACGTTTCGCCCACAACGAGATTCGTGTTGAGGATGCCTTTGTTTCGGTTGCTGGTGAAGAAGTTTTACAGCCCGGCAGCGAGCGTAGTATTGCGGCCACAAGTTACACCAAAAATGCCGATGATTAACCACCCACTGCACCAGTTTCGCAGTTTAAGCAAGCGACGTTTGACGAGGGCTGCTATTGATTGTTTGACCGCAGTCACTCTGCAGGACACATATATCCACCATCACAGTCGTTATTTCAACCAATTTGCTTTTCATGACCTTCGTGCAGTCGTTTGTGCAATGTCACAATTAGGACCGCTTCATAACGTGATCTTTCAAATATAATTGCGTATCTTCACCAATGTAAAAATTGACAAGCCTCCGACGAAGATAACCCCAAAGGCTGCCGGGATTGCGAACGCATATTGCGGAGGCCGTGAATCCAATGATCTTCTTCAATCGGCATACACAGCAGCCCCAAGACCCAGAAGAAATAATAAACGAATACGAGTACGATGGGTGCTACTTCTGCCTCATTGTTCCCAATTTGATAAAAACCACCTTCATAATTTACGCTCAACTCAAATTCCTCTCCACTCAGTCAATCTATCGATTACACTTCGTATATACACTGTAAGATTTCTAACCTGACAACTAATCGGAGATCGCCAACCTGCTACCACGTTTTTTCTTTTCCTCGAACTATCACTCTCTTCTTCGGTGGCGGCCACTACGTGCACACTTCACTGCCATGTGGCTGTCAAATACTCTTGACATCCCACGACAAAATTGACGTGGGATGTGCGCTCGTCGCAACTAACTGAAATGGCAAGCCACCTAGCAGCAAGGTGTGTTAGTAGTGGTCGCCAGCGGCGTCGCATGATTCATTGCAAACGTTTGGCCTCGAGTATACTTTACGTCCGTATATACCAAGAAGCCAATTGTGACTCGGAACATTACTTGATAAAATTAACAAATTTATGTCATACATCAAAGGTATATTTGGCAAATATCAACCCTCAACAAAAATTTGGCATCAAAGGGCTCCGAACGGCGTCTCTGGCCAAAAATTTTACGGAGTTCACTATAGACGTACACCAAATTTTCGTTGACCTTAAGCAAGCATACAACAATATTGATTGCAATGTACTGTATCAAATAATACTTTGCTTGGGCATCCCAGCTAAATTAGTTCATCTTACTAAAATGACAATTAAGGCTACGACCTTCCAAGTCCACATCAATAACCAAATCACCGATGCCTTTGACACAAATATTGGACTAAAGCAGGGAGATGTTTCTGGCCCCATTGCTCTTCAATTTGGCTCTGGAGTACGTGATCGAATGTATCCGCATTCGAGAAGGTGATATGGTCAGTATTATGCTTTGGCCACATGTTTGCCCACGCGGCTACGATACGAACATATACTGTTTCATATATGATAGTTCACAAGTTATATTTTCACTGTTTGATCAGAATGTAATCAACTCAATCAATTTGGGTTATTTACACTATATAATTGTAAGGCTGCGAAAGCTACACTGAGCTGGCCACATGAACTGTATGAAAGAACAACGGATACCCAAAAAGGTATCTGTTGGGAGAAATGATTACCGGAGACCAGTGAGAAAACTGAGGAAATACTGGTCTGACTCAGTCAACGAAAACAGTTCATCGCTGCTCGGATTTCGAAATTGGAGGACACCGTCGATGTACCGAGTCTGTTGGAGGTGCTATTTGCAAGAAGCAAAGGCCCGGGAGGAGTTGTAGTACTAAGAAGAAGAAGAATTGTCATTTTTCTTTCACTTCTCGTACACACTAAATATTTTTTTCGAACAACACTAGAACAATACCGTTCTGTTCCAAAGTATTTTGATGCATTTTTCCTTTTAGGGTTTTGTAAAATAATTTTACAAAACCCTACTAAAATCGCGTCCTGTCTGTCCGTCTGTCCGTCTGTCCGTCTGTCCGTCTGTCCGTCTGTCCGTCTGTCTGTCCGTCCGTCCGTCCGTCCGTCCGTGTGTCGCAGCAGTTTTTCTCGGAAACTACTTAAGCTAGGAACATCAAATTTTGTATGTAGGTGTAAAGTGGCGTTTTCTTCAAAGTTCAACTACAAAAAATTTTTATAAGGTATTTAAGGGGGATCTCCCCATATAGGGGAGTGACCCCCGAAAAAAAATTTCATTGAAAGTAGCCGATATGGGTATCAAA
The DNA here is from genome assembly GCA_963969285.1 of Odontomyia ornata. Taxonomy (NCBI): domain Eukaryota; kingdom Metazoa; phylum Arthropoda; class Insecta; order Diptera; family Stratiomyidae; genus Odontomyia; species Odontomyia ornata. Next base: position 450,178,970 of record OZ017738.1, read on the forward strand.
TGAAAGGTCTTGATAAGAACTTTTCAAAACAGGTCTTAGTTTGGCAAAATTTGCTTCGAGGGGCACACAGGGAGGGGAAATACACGAAAAATTTGTGTCCCCCCCCCCCTCGCGATTGGACACCTGTGATCCAAAAAATCTGAAAAATCAGGAATGTAGGCCTTGGTGAGTACAACAACAACAAATACATGAGAAGTCGCAGTTCACTCAACTTTGTTAGTAATAGTATGATTTATCAATTTTATGTTTTCTTAAATAAAATCTTAACGGCACCCTTAAATTCTATGAAATTCAGTACACAGATGACTATTTATAAGATTGATCTGAGTTATTTTTTCCCAACTTCAACGTTTAAGGTGCATGCTTTGAACACTTGATTCAATTTAATGAATGACTGAAGATGAGTACCTACAATTAATGCTCATAAGTGAAACAAGTCAAGGAGATGGGAGAGAGCTCCTAGCAAAAGGGCTTTGTAACCATACTAGGATTCGAAAAAATTGGCCATGAATCGACGAAAACAGTACAGGAGAGTAGCCCCTGAAAAAAAATTCATCAAACGTAGCCGATATGAGTATGAAATGAAAGTTTTCATGGGAGCTTTTCAAAAGAATTCTTAAACTGTCAGTTTTTGCTTCAGTGGGGGCAGAGTGGGGAAATACATAAAAAATGTGTTTCCTCCCTCGCGAATGGACATCTGAAATAATTATCAATGGAGATATTTATGAGTATAACAATAAAAAAAACCTCAGAAGTCGAAATTCGTTCAACTTTGTTAAAAATAGTATGATCTTCGTATTTCATATTTTCTCCAATAAAATCGTCTTTGACATGTATCTTGATTTGATTCGATCTGGTGACTGCATTTTGTAAATTGAATACAAAACGCTTCTGACATGAGCGTAGGTCTGTTTACCCAACTTGTTTGTATGTATAATATGGTCACTAAGTTTGTCATAGTGTCAGGCTTATGTACATGAGTTGGAATTTAATGTCTTCTTCTTCCTCCTACTAGCACTACAGCCCCTCTTGGGCCTTCGCTTCCTATTAAGCAGCGATAAACTGTCTTCATTGACCGAGTCAGACCAGCATTTCCTCGGTTTCCCCACTGGTCTTCGGCCTTCAGTTCTCCCGACGTATACCTCTTTGGGTACCCGTTGTCCATCCATACGATTCATGTGGCCAGCCCATTGCAGCTTCCGCAGTCTTACAATCCTTGAGACCTCCGGCTCGTCAAAAATTTCATACAGCTCAAGGTTGTATCGAATTCGCCATTGGTCCCCGTCTAGCTTCGCTCCGATTATTCGCCTCAGAACCCGTCGCTCAAATGCGTTCAATATTTTTGCGGATGCTTGGGTTAGGGTCCATATTTTACCCCCATAGCATAACACAAGTCGTATCACAGATTTGTATACTTGGAGCTTAGTTTTCCTGTGAATGCAGCTGGTCTTCAAGATCGTAAAAACTGAACAAAATATTTTATTTGCGAGTCATATCCTTCAGAGCATTTTATGCCCTTTGTTAGAGTTTCTCGTTATTTTGTCACTTAAATACACAAATTTGCCCACATTTCCGATACTGTATTCGCCAAATGTGATATTTTGTGTATTTGAGGTATTTTTCCTCGACTGCGCCATGAGCTTTGTTTTATTTTCATTGATTTGTAGTCCTAATAGTTTTGCTTTGCTGTCGAGTTTCAGGAAGAGTTCTTTGTTAGTTATTAATGACCATAACAAAATGTTGATGTCATCCGCATAGGATACTACTTGGCTCGACTTATAAAGTAATGTTCCTCGTGTATCTACAGGTAGCTTTCTTATGACCCACTCCAGAGTCAAATTGAACAGCAATGGGGCCAGCCCATCTCCCTGCCTTAGTTCGATATTTGTGTCAAAGGAATCGGTGAGTTGGTTATTGATGCAGACTTGGGAGGTCATCGACGTCGTTGTCATTTTGGTAGAACGGACCAATTTGGCTGGGATGCCAAAGCAAAGCATTATTTGATACAGTATGTTACGATCAATACTGTCGTATGCTTGCTAAAGTGAACGAATTTCATTTGCTGTGAATATATGTCAATAGGCGTTATTTGAATCTAGTTACTAGTTTCAAGCTGCCTTAGTACAACATCTTGCAGTTCTTATGTGTCAGATCGTATATACTGCTATTGAGTGTCAAGCTATGGTTCCGCTTTGCCTTTAATTTGCTTCCTGTGTTATTGTTGATCTTAGTGCGATTTGGTGATTGCATTCTTTTAAGAATTTAGACTTTGTGCATGTGTTTTTACCTATATATCTAAGTAAATCCGGCATTTCTTGTGTTGTAGTGTGCCGGTTTTTTTATGTTTCAATATGCTGGCGTTCCTATTTTTATAAGAATTGTGCAATCAGTCTGTCGATGTCACGTTATTTGCAGATATTATTGCTGGCTTTGCTGAAGAAATTGTTGACTCTTTGGCATCATTGACTCTACTTCATCTAAATAATTCTTATCAATAACGAAACTATGATCAATTTAGAACTCGCTACCACTTTTGACACAATATTCTGGGTAATTGACCCCATACTACAAAGAGGATAAATACAAGACGACGCAGACACTTTTAATAAGCAAACCCCAAAACGATTAAAAACTTAAGGAACTGAAAATCCCTGAGCCAACCCTACTTACTAGGGATTGGAGAACTAATTTTTTCACCGGTGAACGGTTAACTGTTGATCAATTGGTTTTTTGTCAGCAAAAGGTCCGCGGTGAAATTTTAACCGGTTAACCGAATGCTGTTGAAATCATTATATAATTCGATTTTAAATGAGTTTTGACTATGTGAATGGAAAATGAGATAAAGTAGAGCTCCAGAACTTCAAATAGTTTTTATTTGTATAAAAAATCAAATGCAGAATAATTAAATAAAATTTCTTCAAAATACAACATAAAAGTCATAATCATCATAATAAATAAGTAATGTAAAATTCAAAAATGCATAATCAGTCCCTTGAACAGAAAGCACTTGCCGGACATGATGGATGCAGCTTTGTCAAGATGTCATCAAATGCATCCGTCCACTTTGTCCGGCTTCAACCGTACTGCTAGACAAGACGGATGCATGCATGTAGTAATATATAACAGGGGAAATTCCCTTTGAATCCTTTCCAACCACGAAAATTATTAATACAACGTCGAAATACCAACCAAGGTAAGAAATTATTGCACAGGCAGCGTGTGAATCCCCAAATTCGAATTCTTGGTAGTGAGGGTCTAGAAAGGTTGCTTCTGCATGCGGGCGAAGAAACAAGATTCCAAAAATTCGGAATTAATTTCCTTTAAAATTTCTGCTTTATATTAAATGATAAGGACACTTTTGGTAGAAAGGCGTTGATATCCTGGAAGCTTAGAAGAATTTTTTGTTAAGTGTTCCATGGTATGAATATACAAGGTAGCCCAAGGACTCTGTTTTTTACAGGTAAGAAATAATTTATGCTTCTGCTGGCAAGAGGCGAGGCTGGGAGTGCGGCAGACCCTTTCTAGCCTTGCACCCTGATAGAAAATGTACAAATTGTTGCCCACTAGTCAAACACACTAGGGACCCCGCACCGTTCTGTAAATCATAAGTATCACATTATTCTTACAGATTTGCGCCCGTGAACAAGAGGGATAGCGTTACTTAGGGTCACATTCTTTTCCTTACAAAGGATATTTGTTGCCTCTTCTAGGGGATTCAGGAGATCTCTGATCTTGGTTAAGACACCGATCTTTTCCCCACCGATGATGGGTGGTAGTTTTCTTTTTGTAGAGCCGCACTCACATTGTAACTTGAGAAGTACATCCGTAACGTGCTCTTCGAGCTCTAGATAGCGTTGGAGCACGGAAAGAGCACACGATATATTTGATGTCCATGAGCATAGTGTGCGCTGACATTTTTGCCGACTCTTGAACTTTCCCCTCATCTTGGACATCCTAAAGCAAGATTTTAGCATCCTCTTCATTTTCTGGTTCACTCACTAAATCCCCGGGCTCTGCTTCTGAGATTCTAAGCGTTAGAGTCGTGTTGAGGTTGGCTTGACCAATCTTGTAAATGAGGTGACCAGTGTAAATGATATGTTTATCCTCGCCATACACCAGGTGAGCAGCTGCTTTGAAACTGGCTACTCCGTCGGTTACAACGCTATCTACTTTGTAGATATTGATTTGCCACTCATTGCATATTTGACGAACACCAACTGCAATGTTTTCCATATTTTTGTGCTCAGGTTTATAGTGAACACCCAATTCAACACTACAATGCATCTTTTGTTACTTGGTTTCTAACGTACAAAACAAGAGAAAAACGCCTAAAATTTAAAATGAACTCCAGTGAAGAATTTCTTTGTAGTTTAATTTAATGATGGCGGTTGCTAATACCTGCTAACTAAGAATCAAACTAACATTTAAAATAAATTGATTGTGTTACAAATCGTTGTCTGACATGGATCTAAATGATGGCATTCTTCATTGAAAATAACTCGCTAGGCTTCTATGTTCTCTTGCCTGTAAGAAGACTGACAATACCTTGTTACTTGGTCATACCATTCCCAGCCGACCGCTGCTACGGAGAAAATATCAGAGGAGTGTTGCATGTGGTTGACTGTATAAAACCAAGCACCATTTTTAAAAGGTAGCCAGAAGATAACAAACCTTCGTCCATCTCTGTATTGTGCCGTTACTCGCAAATACGACTGCATGGTCTTCAAATGCGTCCACAAGTCAAGTGTAAGACCGATGGACTTCGCATTGGAAAGTTTTCGCCCTTAATCAGCACGTAGCAGTAGGAATTTCTTTTCCATTTTCTTAGTACAGGTAGGCTCAGAAGGCACTGAGTACAAAGGCTACATTGTCTGGCAAAATATCTTGAATCCGTCCTTTTCAGGCATCCTGAACGGCATGTTATCATGTGCTATCATATACTTGTATAGCAAGGCAATGGTAATTTGTTTATCCTCCTAAAGGGAGACGTTCAAGCGTTGTAATGGAAGCCCACAGACAGACTTACGATTTCAGAATAATACCCCTTTTGCGTGGGATATCCTTGGAAATTTACAAATGAGAGTCTTGTAATCAAATGAAAACAGACGGGTGCTTACTTGAAAAGGACATGGAGTTAGCGAGACACTTGTCCATCAGCCCTTCGAAATTAGCTCTCGCAATACCACCAGCTCCAGCGTTCTTACTGCCCCTCACAACGCCTTGCTGACCATCGGCGTCGGCACGCATGCGCTAACGAAAGAGGTAACGTTTCACTACACGAGGATAAACAAAGGGTTAGGGTGCGGGCACATTTCAACACGATAGTTGCGCCCCTATCGTAATTTATACATAGTCAAATCAAAGCGCGCACACTGTGACTTCCATTTAACTATACTTGAATTCCAACCATAGCAGGACTGCCGTGTCATAGTGTGCCCACACCTTTGCCTGCACAGTAGAGTGTTCACTGAAGACCGAAGACTCTTCAGTATCTTCCTCGTCCATTGTGGTGTTGCAGACTCTCTTTTTTTTTATTCGGGGTGCAGACGAAATGCACCTTTTCTAAATTGTAACGTACGGTACTTGTAGATGGATTAGAAAATTTCTTGCTACACTTTAAACACTCCGCCGTTTTTCCGGCACTGCTCCTCTTTACGTTGGTGCGCACAGTACTTGGTACCATTTAATTTATTGTCAGATATAAACTTGCCAATAATTTATACCAATTATGCGAATTCAAAATAAAAACACTCGTAATTTAACTCTTAACGATACGCGTATATTGGTGTGTTTTTATCACAGCGAAACAATAATGAAAAAGCGGTAGCCACGCGCTAAAGTTGGGATGAGGTTGAGGGTCGATGCAAGGCGCACCGTAACCGAGTAACGACAATATGAGGGAAAGAATGTGACAACGAGGAGAGAATATGACTATGTGCAGAGCAGCAACGCAAAACGATAACATAAGCAAAGCTATTTGCGAAAAAATTTCCTTTCGGTGAACTGAAACGTTTAACCGGTGAACCGATTTTGACAAAAGTGGTGAATCGGTGAAAATTAACCGATTGGTGAATCAATTTAACCGGTTAACTTTCCCCTATCTTTCCATCCCGACTGTTTACCTGATGCTAATTACTTGACTCTGCTTATTCATCACTTACAAAAAGATACACCCTGGCAAATAACCCTTAGAATGAGCTGAAGTTGGCTCAAGATAGAAACCGAAACTCCGAAACGCGTTCTCAAGGAAATGTAAGCAAGGTTTGATGGACACTTAACGAGAAAAATATGATTGCTATTGTTGGTGCGATCATTCTACCTGCGAGAAGATGATGCAAGATGTTATGAAGGCTTGATTGCCGATAGCCCATATAATAGTCATGCCAATGGGTCTTGTACTCGTATTTCATTAGCTTGTATTAATCGCTACAATACTGGATTTGGCCCTAGCTTACCCTTAGATACTTCATTTGATATTTCTCTGATTCAACTATTCATTTGTATTCAAAATGAAGAAGTACAATCGAAGTGTGCTGATCCTTTATAAAATGCATGTGCTGTCTTTGAATACCTTAGCGCGTTCATTATCCTCAAAAATTTTTCACTTGCTGCAGATTGTTGCCCATCCACGTCGAAAAAGATCCGCTTGTCAGAGATTTCTTGGTTGGAGGTACCATGGTGAACGTATACGAAAATGCAGCCTTTGAATGTTACCGTGGTAGAGCACGGCTGCCGTTAGTTAAGGGCGTAGGTCTTTTACCAAAACATGGAAGTGTGACCACAGAGAAGGAAAGTGCAAATCATATGAACTTGAAATTTCACGGCTGTGGGTGTATAAATTCTGTGGGTCTGATGAGGTCTTTAACGCACACTCTTGTGGAAGCCGTGCATCGTTGCAGACATTCAAAAGTCGAAGTTGTCAATTAGTGAGTGAGTGAACATAAGCAGTTATATTATAGTCAGTTAGTGAATGAAAAGTGATAGTGCGAGCAGGAGGGAAGGTTCTCAACTATCAGAAAAAGAACAAGCTGGCAAAAAGGCACGGATTCTTCTGGGTGAGTGATATTTGCTTTCCTTGTTTGCGAGAGCATGTTGTTTTGATTATTGTTGTTGATTCGTATAGAAGTTGTGAGAATAGTTGGATAAATTTCTTAGTGTGTGAGTTTGGTTTGGGCGGGTTGTGGATATGACAGACATATCCACAATGGACAAAGATCAGCAGATCCCTCTGCTGATTGGGCAATTGCAAACTTCACAAGCTGTGCAGGCACAGCTTCAAAAGAAAACCAAAAACAGAAACCAAAAGAGAAAAGTGGAGTCTTCACCTTCCTCATCAGAGAGCTCGCCACCCTCTTCTCCTTCTTCAGAAGAAGAAGCGATGGAAGAGGAAGCAATCCAAGAAGAAGAAGAAAATGAGTCGATGCAGGAAAAGTCTGCTGAGGAGGATGAAAAATTTCCTGCTCTGCCACCGCCGGGTCCCTCAATGGCTCTACCAGAGCTGGCCATCTCACCAAAAAAGAAGACCACTCCCACAGCGCCCACCACATCCAAATCCCCAGGCGACGACAAGAAACGGACATCGGCACCTGTCATCCTCCGAGAGCCTGAAAAGTGGACACAGGTCGTAAAGGACATGAAAGACCTCGGAATAAAACAAGAATCCACCAAAAAGGTCCACTTGGGGATCCAGATAATTCCAGAGACACCACAAGACCACAGGAAACTTACAAGATACTTGACAAAAATGACGATACAATACCATACGTATATCCTTCCTGAAGAACGGAATCTAAATGTCGTAATCAAGGGTCTGTATGGACTGTCAATTGACGACATGAAAGAAGATCTGGAGAGCCAAGGATTTCACCCCATTGAAATCCACTATATAAAGTTACGAGATGGGCCATCCAGGTTGGTGAAGGTCCTCCTTCCCAAAAGCGAGACTGACATATACAATATAAGGGCAATATGTCACCTCATATGCATTGTTGAAGCGCAATGCCCCCGTACAGGACAAGTTATGTACCACAATTGTCAGCAGTTTGGACACTCTTCCAGAAATTGTCACGCTCAGGCCCGCTGTATTAAATGCGATGGGCTCTACCATTTTTCCAAATGCGTTAAAAAAGCAGATGAAAAGCCAAAATGTGTGAACTGTGGTGGAGAACATCCAGCCAACTATGGTGGATGTCCTCGGAACCCAATGAATGTCAGGAAATCGGTCGCACAAGTTGCAGCTGCTAATAACAACAAAACCACCACAACATCTACACAACAACAAAATAAAAACACACAAAAACAAAAACAAGCAAACACTACACTAAACACAAATAACAACATGGACACACTCTTTGCCACCATGCAAACACAATTCCAAACCATGATGCAAAACATGATGGCGAAAATGATCCAGGGAATGTTTGCATCTCAAAACAGTTTCAACAGCACACTGACAAAGAAACAATAATGAGCTTTATGGATCATTTAACCATTCTCACATGGAATGCAAATTCCCTGCTTCATAAGACTGGTGAGTTGACTCAACTTATATTTGATTATAAGTTTGACATCATTCTCATCCAGGAAACCTTTTTGAAGCCTGGAAACCGCCTACGCTTCCCTAACTATTTTCTGTACAGAAATGACAGAACAACAGGCAGAGGGGGCGGAACGGCCATTCTTGTGAGAAGGAATGTGAACCATAATCTCGTATTGACATCTACGTTACAAATACTACAAGCTACTACAATTCAAGTGTGAACGGATCCTTTTGAATTCATGGTAGTCTCGGTATACACCCGCCCTCAGGCAGCTACACTCATTGAAGATTTATAAAAATACTCCTTGCTGGAGACTTCAATGCCTATCACCGAAGCTGGAGAGCTGTGAGAAGCAATCGTGCTGGGACTGAGTTAAACCGATTCATCACAGATAATCCACTAAGCCTGCATATCCCCAACGAACCAACAAATTACGGCTACCAAAATAGTTATCCTCTCGATATTGGTATATCACGTACCTTTGAACACGATGTACGCATCGAAGTCCTCGATGAACTTTCATCCGATCACAAACCGGTGCTCTTCTTAATAGGAGGAATATACATAGACGAACCCCTACAAGTAAAGAAGAAAACTGATTGGCAAGCTTTCCAAGTCGCACTGGCTAAAGAAACCATTATTCAAACACCTGAAACAGCCAGCGACACGGAGAAAATGATAGAAGAAATCACAGACAAAATAATACAGGCTAAAGAGGACAACACAGTCACAACTCTGACAAGGGTGACAAATCCCTATGAACTCCCTAACGACATCGAAAATTTAGTAAGGAGGAGGAATTGAGTTCAGAGAAGGGCTAGGAACACAGGTGATCCTAGATTACGCCAGGAAGCAAATCAAATTACGAACAAAATACGTGATCGGATATCAAAACTCCGCAATGAACAATGGGAGAGCCTCTTGCAAAGTCTGGGGCCTGAGAGCGATGCTTTCTGGAGGGTTTCCAAATACTTTCGTATTAAAAACAATCTTATAATACCACCAATTCACGGCGCTTGCGGTATCAAATTCGACAGTTCTGGTAAGGCGGAGGCCTTCGCAGATACTCTAGAACAACAGTTCTGTGAAAATTCATCCGATGAGGAGGACCTTGACGAACACGAAGACCACGTCAATCGGTTGACCAACAGGCTCATGAGATCAGACATTACAGACTCCGATCTAACACAAAGCACCTGTCTTCAAGAGGTTAAGGACATCATACAAGTACTGAACAGACGGAAAGCACCGGGATTTGATTTAATATCAAACACCATGTTAAAATGGCTCCCGGATAATATTCTCGATGCAATAGCAGCGATAATTAACGAAATTTACCGCTGCGAAAATACCCAAAAGTATGGAAATCGGCAATAGTTGTTGTTCTTTCAAAACCTGGTAAAAACCTCATGTTCCCTTAAAACTGGCGACCCATTAGCCTATTATCCTCTCTGTCGAAAATAGTAGAGTGGGTGCTAGTAAATCGATTAACTGAGGTTGCTACCGAAAAAGAAATACTTCCAGAAGAACAATTTGGCTACAAGCCATTACACTCCACAGAACTCCAGCTTACTAGGGTGGTCCAACACATCAGAATAGGGCTAAACCGCAGGAAATCAACGGGTTTGGTTATGTTTGACATAGCCAAAGCCTTCGATAAAGTCTGGCATGCAGGACTTATTTACAAAATGCATGAATCCCAAATGCCACTTCAGCTCATCCCAATCATTGGCTCCTTTCTAAAAGGCAGATCATTTCGTGTCAAAATTGGCAACCACCTCTCAACCATGCGGCCAATTCAAGCTGGAGTCCCACAAGGATCACCCATCTCCCCCATACTATACAATATCTTTACTGCAGACCTACCTCGGCTGCCTTTGAATGTCCACAAGTCGCTATATGCCGACGATACCTGTGTTTTATACTCATCCAGACAAGCAAGAGTCATCACCACCAAACTGCAACTCTCCATAAACATACTTTTGAAGTATTTTCGCAAGTGGAAGATCAAGTTAAACTCAGACAAGACCCAGGCATTATTTATAACCAGAAAAAGACAACAACAACCGAAAACTTTGACTGTTGAAAACGAAAATATTGCCTGGTCAAGAACAGCCAAATACTTAGGACTGACATTCAAGAACAAACTCTCCTGGACCAACCACATACGCAACAAACGAGGTCATTGCTACAATGTACTATCCCAACTCTTTCCACTCCTCAAGGCCAAGAAACTTAACATAAAGAACCGTCTGCTGATCTACAAACAAATAATACGACCGACGCTACTATATGGTAGTACAGCTTTTTACCAGACGACAGAGACCAACAAAAAGGCACTACAATCCATACAAAATAAAAGCATTCGGCAAATCTTCGGAATCCCATGGTATGTTAGAAATACGGACATATACAAGGACCTCAGAATAGAACCTGTTGACATATTTGTACGTGACAAACATCTCAAACTGCTCGACAGAGTAGACAACCATCCTAACACTACCCTGGAAATCCTAAGACGCAAAGCACTACCAAAAGAAATCTATCCGCGCTTACTTTAAGAAAATATAATTGACAATAATCAGAATAGCACAATCTCGTTACTCATGGTGAGCAAATAATTGCTCACAGATAGAAGGGAGCTCGGGTGCTGAATCGCACCAGCACCAAGGAAAACGAATCCAAGGAGGAGGTCTTTAACTTACAGGGCGCTTAAACCGCGATATTATGGCGTACATTTTAAGTGTTTAAATAATGAAAATTAGTGGGAAATGGATTCATATTATTTTTTAAGGCGTTATGTTGATTGCACTGTTCCATTTTCTCTTAAGTGGAATTAGATTCCAAAAGAAATCCAAGTAACTTTATATTTTAATTCGTTTGTGTTCTCATATACTCACTTTTCTTACAATCTAAATTTGTTTACTATAGTCAACCTTAATCAAAACTTCCTTTAATTCATCATCACACACAAATATATCATTTCAAACCTTGTCAAACTTTATGAGCACTATCAAACTTAACCACTCTCTTTCTCTCTCGCTCTCTTTCTTGTAAGCTGACTCAACATCTTAAATTCAAGGTATCAAATAATTCTTTCCAGCTTCCCACTACTGCCTTCATAATCCTCTCAGAATGACGATGTCGCCAACGACACACGAGAAATGAATTTGCCGGTAAGGCAAGTAATGAATCAAAGAAAATATCTTGTTAAAAGTATCGTGTACAATTTTAGAAAAGATTCAAATGAAAAATGGATTATACACAATCTGAAATAAAACTCGGGTCTGGCACTTGAGATTATAAGGAGCTTAAATTACTTTTAAAGAAGACGAGCATCACCACCAAAAGTTGAGTTAAGGGCAAATCTAGCCGATTGCGTAGATTGAGGAGGGGGGCAGGAGATGTTGGCAGGGTAATACGTTTCACCTAAGGCAAGGCAAGAAAACATGGTGGCAATGATGACAACGCTTCCACTTAAGATGGGGTTGTGTTACGTTAAGGACCCATCTGTCGTCAGCGGTAGACGGATTCGTAAAGTTTGTGAACTGTAAATAATTTGAAATATATTACATGACGAAGCGACGGACTGAAATGAGACCAGAATTAGTCCCAGTCGTGTAATATCTCTTCTGCCGAGGACAGAGGACGAGTTGATTGTGTCTTGTGCACAATGAGGTGTCATTGTAAGCGTATCCTGAATCCTGCTAGTCAGATGGGAAAATCCTAATCTAAAACTTATGTAGAAGTAAAGATGATGGGAAAGTGTAAGAGAAAAATGTTCTGGACAAGCGAGTGCGAAATTTAAATTACACTTTAGAGATTATGTTCCGTCAAAGAAGGAATCATATGCCCAGAAGGCTTTGAAATACTTTTAAAGCTTAAGGTAGCTTGTAAAGGCCTTTGTCGTGGTAATTAGTGCAGGAAGTGTTTCGTAGATGAAAGCGAGATTATTTGAAGGGATGAGGTTTTACGTCTTTGATTATACTTAAGAGCTTGAAAGCGACCCGTTCCTTAAATAATGTTGACTTTTGCTGTAAACCTTGGCAATACTAATTTTAGTAATAACTGCCTACATAACACTCCAAATTGATTATTATTGTTGAGATTTTATTTGGGCATTCCATTTCATTCATGATATTGTCTTTTTTAAACTTTTTGTAATTAATTGGACAAAATTTTTTTTGGGGATGATAACAGTTACAGTTTCAGCTTATAATCCAAAAGAAACTTAATTTTATTTTTGTTGAATACCGGTTAAAATCACAGCATAATCTGAAAAATGAAGCTCTATGACCTGCATTAGTGCATGTCTTATACAGGGCAAATACCTGAGATCATCTAGACGTGATAGGTGGGAGGCGGAAATATATTTGAGCTAGAAACTTCGGACGACCTACAACAGATAGACAAATATTTCCGAAGCTCAACGCATCAAGAAGTAAACGTCAGTTTCCCAGCGTTGGAAGTTTATAATATGACAAACAATCAACATAAGGGTATTGTTTCAACTTTAGTGGGTAGAAAAGAAACTACGTGTCACTTCGCAAAAATTTTAAATCGATTTTTCTCCCCTTAAACGTGCGAATTTCGGTTTTATATTTTTCAGTTTAAAGGCTTAACCCAAATGAGTATTTTGATGGTCGGAAAATGTTTTAGGCATATTATCTAGCATGTAGGAGGCATAGAAATGGCTGTTTCTAGAACAAGTGCGTTTTTGTGCAGATTTCCAGCTTTGACCGCTTGCTGTGGCCACAATTTTTATTTGATTGTTGAAATTTTGGTTTTATCTTGTAGTTGGCTTTGTGTAGTTTTCGTCAAATGTAAATATGTAGTACTTTGTTTGAGAATACAATTTTTTACGACGTTTAGAAGGCAAGGACATGAATTTTCGTAAAACACGTCCGTTTCCATGTGCAGACTTCTGGATTTGATCGTTCACTGCGAACACAATTTCCATCCGATTGTCCAAATTTTGGTCTCATTTTTAGCTGATATTCTGTTGTTTGCGTTGAATATAAATTTGTAGTACTTTGCAAAGAACACTGCGTTTGCTGGGGTTTAAAATTGGAGAACTGCGAAAAAAACAAACTTGCATGCATCAAAAGTCACGTGTAATCAAAAAATGTTTTTCATTGCTGGTGAGTGATACATGAGAGTAAAGAAACAAACCAAAACAAAAATTATTTTTCTAAGTGGTCTAATAAGCGAGATAGTAATATTTTGGGGGGCAGGTTTTGGGAACTTTTTCCCTTTATGGCATTGCTGTTGCCAGATTTTCCAACCGATTTGCAATATTTTGATATTGGTGTATAGATTAGCGTCTGAATTTTCCAAAAAAAATAAATTTATGGGGATTTGGAAAAGTTTAAGAGCAGTTTTAGTGGCTGCAAGGCGAAAAATTTCCAACTGAACTGAACTGCGAAAAAAACAAACTAGTCTGCATAAAAAGTCACGTGTAATCAAAAAAATGATTTTCATTGCTGATGAGTGATACATGAGAGTAAAGAAACAAACCAAAACAAAAATTATTTTTCTAAGTGGTCTAATAAGCGAGATAGTAATTTTTTGGGGGGCAGATTTTGGGAACTTTTTCCCTTTATGGCATTGCTGTTGCCAGATTTTCCAACCGATTTGCAATATTTTGATATTGGTGTATAGATAAGCGTCTGAATTTTCCAAAAAGTATAAATTTATTGGGCTTTGGAAAAGTTTAAGAGCAGTTTTAGCGGCTGAAAGGCGAAAAATTTCCAATTTTTTACGTGTCACTACCCAAAAACTTTAAATCGATTTTTCTCCCCTTAAACGTGCGAATTTCGGTTTAATATTTTTCAGTTTAAAGGCTTAACCCAAGTGAGTATTTTGATGGTCGGAAAATGTTTTAGGCATATTATCTAGCATGTAGGAGGCATAGAAATGGCTGTTTCTAGAACAAGTGCGTTTTTGTGCAGATTTCCAGCTTCGACCGCTTGCTGTGGCCACAATTTTTATTTGATTGTTGAAATTTTGGTTTTATCTTGTAGTTGGCTTTGTGTAGTTTTCGTCAAATGTAAATATGTAGTACTTTGTTTGAGGATACAATTTTTTACGACGTTTAGAAGGCAATGACATGAATTTTCGTAAAACACGTCCGTTTCCATGTGCAGATCTCTGGCTTTGATCGTTCACTGCGACCACAGTTTCCATCCGATTGTCAAAATTTTGGTCTCATTTTTTAGCTGATATTTTGTTGTTAACGCTGAATATAAATTTGTAGTACTTTGCAAAGAACACTGCGTTTGCTGGGGGTTAAAATTGGAGAACTGCGAAAAAAACAAACTTGTCTGCATAAAAAGTCACGTGTAATCAAAAAAATGTTTTTCATTGCTGATGAGTGATACATGAGAGTAAAGAAACAAACCAAAACAACAATTATTTTTCTAGGTGGTCTAATAAGCGAGATAGTAGTTTTTTGGGGGGCAGGTTTTGGGAACTTTTTCCCTTTATGGCATTGCTGTTGCCAGATTTTCCAACCGATTTGCAATATTTTGATATTGGTGTATAGATTAGCGTCTGAATTTTCCAAAAAGTATAAATTTATGGGGCTTTGGAAAAGTTTAAGAGCAGTTTAAGCGGCTGAATGGCGAAAAATTTCCAATTTTTTACGTGTCACTACCCAAAAACTTTAAATCGATTTTTCTCCCCTTAAACGTGTGAATTTCGGTTTTATATTTTTCAGTTTAAAGGCTTAACCCAAGCGAGTATTTTGATGGTCGGAAAATGTTTTAGGCATATTATCTAGCATGTAGGAGGCATAGAAATGGCTGTTTCTAGAACAAGTGCGTTTTTGTGCAGATTTCCAGCTTCGACCGCTTACTGTGGCCACAATTTTTATTTGATTGTTGAAATTTTCGTTTTATCTTGTAGTTGGCTTTGTGTAATTTTCGTCAAATGTAAATATGTAGTACTTTGTTTGAGAATACAATTTTTTACGACGTTTAGAAGACAAGGACATGAATTTTCGTAAAACACGTCCGTTTCCATGTGCAGATCTCTGGCTTTGATCGTTCACTGCGACCACAGTTTCCATCCGATTGTCAAAATTTTGGTCGCATTTTTTAGCTGATATTCTGTTGTTTACGTTGAGTATAAAGTTGTAGTACTTTGCAAAGAACACTGCGTTTGCTGGGGGTTAAAATTGGAGAACTGCGAAAAAAACAAACTTGTCTGCATAAAAAGTCACGTGTAATCAAAAAAATGATTTTCATTGCTGATGAGTGATACAGGAGAGTAGAGAAACAAACCAAAACAAAAATTATTTTTCTAAGTGGTCTAATAAGCGAGATAGTAATTTTTTGGGGGGCAGGTTTTGGGAACTTTTTCCCTTTATGGCATTGCTGTTGCCAGATTTTCCAACCGATTTGCAATATTTTGATATTGGTGCATAGATTAGCGTCTGAATTTTCCAAAAAGTATAAATTTATGGGGCTTTGGAAAAGTTTAAGAGCAGTTTTAGCGGCTGAAAGGCGAAAAATTTCCAATTTTTTTCGTGTCACTACCCAAAAACTTTAAATCGATTTTTCTCCCCTTAAACGTGCGAATTTCGGTTTTAGATTTTTCAGTTTAAAGGCTTAACCCAAATGAGTATTTTGATGGTCGGAAAATGTTTGAGGCATATTATCTAGCATGTAGGAGGCATAGATGGTGATTTTTTGGGGGGCAGGTTTTGGGAACTTTTTCCCTTTATGGCATTGCTGTTGCCAAATTTTCCAACCGATTTGCAATATTTTGATTTTGAAGTATAGATTAGCGTCTGAATTTTCCAAAAAGTATAAATTTATGGGGCTTTGGAAAAGTTTAAGAGCAGTTTTAGCGCCTGAAAGGCGAAAAATTTCCAATTTTTTACGTGTCACTACCCAAAAACTTTAAATCGATTTTTCTCCCCTTAAACGTGCGAATTTCGGTTTTATATTTTTCAGTTTAAAGGCTTAACCCGAATGAGTATTTTGATGGTCGGAAAATGTTTTAGGCATATTATCTAGCATGTAGGAGGCAAAGATGGTGATTTTTTGGGGGGCAGGTTTTGGGAACTTTTTCCCTTTATGGCATTGCTGTTGCCAGATTTTCCAACCGATTTGCAATATTTTGATATTGGTGTATAGATTAGCGTCTGAATTTTCCAAAAAGTATAAATTTATGGGGCTTTGGAAAAGTTTAAGAGCAGTTTCAGCGGCTGAAAGGCGAAAAATTTCCAATTTTTTTCGTGTCACTACCCAAAAACTTTAAATCGATTTTTCTCCCCTTAAACGTGCGAATTTCGGTTTTAGATTTTTCAGTTTAAAGGCTTAACCCAAATGAGTATTTTGATGGTCGGAAAATGTTTTAGGCATATTATCTGGCATGTAGGAGGCAAAGATGGTGATTTTTTGGGGGGCAGGTTTTGGGAACTTTTTCCCTTTATGGCATTGCTGTTGCCAGATTTTCCAACCGATTTGCAATATTTTGATATTGGTGTATAGATTAGCGTCTGAATTTTCCAAAAAGTATAAATTTATGGGGCTTTGGAAAAGTTTAAGAGCAGCTTTAGCGGCTGAAAGGCGAAAAATTTCCAATTTTTTACGTGTCACTACCCAAAAACTTTAAATCGATTTTTCTCCCCTTAAACGTGCGAATTTCGGTTTTATATTTTTCAGTTTAAAGGCTTAACCCGAATGAGTATTTTGATGGTCGGAAAATGTTTTAGGCATATTATCTAGCATGTAGGAGGCATAGAAATGGCTGTTTCTAGAACAAGTGCGTTTTTGTGCAGATTTCCAGCTTCGACCGCTTACTGTGGCCACAATTTTTATTTGATTGTTGAAATTTTGGTTTTATCTTGTAGTTGGCTTTGTGTAGTTTTCGTCAAATGTAAATATGTAGTACTTTGTTTGAGAATACAATTTTTTACGACGTTTAGAAGGCAAGGACATGAATTTTCGTAAAACACGTCCGTTTCCAAGTGCTGGCTTTGATCGTTCACTGCGACCACAGTTTCCATGCGATTGTCAAAATTTTGGTCTCATTTCTTAGCTGATATTCTGTTGTTCACGTTGAATATTAATTTGAAGTACTTTGCAAAGAACACTGCGTTTGCTGGGGGTTAAAATTGGAGAACTGCGAAAAAAACAAACTTGTCTGCATAAAAAGTCACGCGTAATCAAACAAATGTTTTTCATTGCTGATGAGTGATACATGAGAGTGAAGAAACAAACCAAAATAAAAATTATTTTTCTAAGTGGTCTAATAAGCGAGATAGTAATTTTTTGGGGGGCAGGTTTTGGGAACTTTTTCCCTTTATGGCATTGCTGTTGCCAGATTTTCCAACCAATTTGCAATATTTTGATATTGGTGTATAGATTAGCGTCTGAATTTTCCAAAAAGTATAAATTTATGGGGCTTTGGAAAAGTTTAAGAGCAGTTTTAGCGGCTGAAAGGCGAAAAATTACCAATTTTTTACGTGTCACTACCCAAAAACTTTAAATCGATTCTCTCCCCTTAAACGTGCGAATTTCGGTTTTATATTTTTCAGTTTAAAGGCTTAACCCGAATGAGTATTTTGATGGTCGGAAAATGTTTTAGGCATATTATCTAGCATGTAGGAGGCATAGAAATGGCTGTTTCTAGGACAAGTGCGTTTTTGTGCAGATTTCCAGATTCGACCGCTTACTGTGGCCACAATTTTTATTTGATTGTTGAAATTTTGGTTTTATCTCGTAGTTGGCTTTGTGTAGTTTTCGTCAAATGTAAATATGTAGTACTTTGTTTGAGAATACAATTTTTTACGACGTTTAGAAGGCAAGGACATGAATTTTCGTAAAACACGTCCGTTTCCATGTGCAGATTTCTGGCTTTGATCGTTCAGTGCGACCACAGTTTCCATCCGATTGTCAAAATTTTGGTCTCATTTTTAGCTGATATTCTGTTGTTTACGTTGAATATAAATTTGTAGTACTTTGCATAGAGCACTGCGTTTGCTGGGGGTTTAACTTGGAGAACTACGAAAAAAACAAACTTGTCTGCATAAAAAGTCACGTGTGATCAAAAAAATGTTTTTCACTGCTGATGAGTGATACATGAGAGTAAAGAAACAAACCAAAACAAAAATTATTTTTCTAAGTGGTCTAATAAGCGAGATAGTAATATTTTGGGGGGCAGGTTTTGGGAACTTTTTCCCTTTATGGCATTGCTGTTGCCAGATTTTCCAACCGATTTGCAATATTTTGATATTGGTGTATAGATTAGCGTCTGAATTTTCCAAAAAGTATAAATTTATGGGGCTTTGGAAAAGTTTAAGAGCAGCTTTAGCGGCTGAAAGGCGAAAAATTTCCAATTTTTTACGTGTCACTACCCAAAAACTTTAAATCGATTTTTCTCCCCTTAAACGTGCGAATTTCGGTTTTATATTTTTCAGTTTAAAGGCTTAACCCGAATGAGTATTTTGATGGTCGGAAAATGTTTTAGGCATATTATCTAGCATGTAGGAGTCATAGAAATGGCTGTTTCTAGAACAAGTGCGTTTTTATGCAGATTTCCAGCTTCGACCGCTTACTGTGGCCACAATTTTTATTTGATTGTTGAAATTTTGGTTTTATCTTGTAGTTGGCTTTGTGTAGTTTTCGTCAAATGTAAATATGTAGTACTTTGTTTGAGAATACAATTTTTTACGACGTTTAGAAGGCAAGGACATGAATTTTCGTAAAACACGTCCGTTTCCATGTGCAGATCTCGGGCTTTGATCGTTCACTGCGACCACAGTTTCCATGCGATTGTCAAAATTTTGGTCTCATTTCTTAGCTGATATTCTGTTGTTCACGTTGAATATTAATTTGTAGTACTTTGCAAAGAACACTGCGTTTGCTGGGGGTTAAAATTGGAGAACTGCGAAAAAAACAAACTTGTCTGCATAAAAAGTCACGCGTAATCAAACAAATGTTTTTCATTGCTGATGAGTGATACATGAGAGTGAAGAAACAAACCAAAATAAAAATTATTTTTCTAAGTGGTCTAATAAGCGAGATAGTAATTTTTTGGGGGGCAGGTTTTGGGAACTTTTTCCCTTTATGGCATTGCTGTTGCCAGATTTTCCAACCAATTTGCAATATTTTGATATTGGTGTATAGATTAGCGTCTGAATTTTCCAAAAAGTATAAATTTATGGGGCTTTGGAAAAGTTTAAGAGCAGTTTTAGCGGCTGAAAGGCGAAAAATTACCAATTTTTTACGTGTCACTACCCAAAAACTTTAAATCGATTCTCTCCCCTTAAACGTGCGAATTTCGGTTTTATATTTTTCAGTTTAAAGGCTTAACCCAAATGAGTATTTTGATGGTCGGAAAATGTTTTAGGCATATTATCTAGCATGTAGGAGGCATAGAAATGGCTGTTTCTAGGACAAGTGCGTTTTTGTGCAGATTTCCAGATTCGACCGCTTACTGTGGCCACAATTTTTATTTGATTGTTGAAATTTTGGTTTTATCTTGTAGTTGGCTTTGTGTAGTTTTCATCAAATGTAAATATGTAGTACTTTATTTGAGAATACAATTTTTTACGACGTTTAGAAGGCAAGGACATGAATTTTCGTAAAACACGTCCGTTTCCATGTGCAGATTTCTGGCTTTGATCGTTCAGTGCGACCACAGTTTCCATCCGATTGTCAAAATTTTGGTCTCATTTTTAGCTGATATTCTGTTGTTTACGTTGAATATAAATTTGTAGTACTTTGCATAGAGCACTGCGTTTGCTGGGGGTTTAAATTGGAGAACTACGAAAAAAACAAACTTGTCTGCATAAAAAGTCACGTGTGATCAAAAAAATGTTTTTCACTGCTGATGAGTGATACATGAGAGTAAAGAAACAAACCAAAACAAAAATTATTTTTCTAAGTGGTCTAATAAGCGAGATAGTAATTTTTGGGGGGCAGGTTTTGGGAACTTTTTCCCTTTATGGCATTGCTGTTGCCAGATTTTCCAACCGATTTGCAATATTTTGATATTGGTGTATAGATTAGCGTCTGAATTTTCCAAAAAGTATAAATTTATGGGGCTTTGGAAAAGTTTAAGAGCAGTTTTAGCGGCTGAAAGGCGAAAAATTTCCAATGCTTTACGTGTCACTACCCAAAAACTTTAAATCGATTTTTCTCCCCTTAAACGTGCGAATTTCGGTTTTATATTTTTCAGTTTAAAGGCTTAACCCAAATGAGTATTTTGATGGTCGGAAAATGTTTTAGGCATATTATCTAGCATGTAGGAGGCATAGAAATGGCTGTTTCTAGAACAAGTGCGTTTTTGTGCAGATTTCCAGCTTCGACCGCTTACTATGGCCACAATTTTTATTTGATTGTTGAAATTTTGGTTTTATCTTGTAGTTGGCTTTGTGTAGTTTTCTTCAAATGTAAATATGTAGTACTTTGTTTGAAAATACAATTTTTTACGACGTTTAGAAGGCAAGGACATGAATTTTCGTAAAACACGTCCGTTTCCATGTGCAGATCTCTGGCTTTGATCGTTCACTGCGACCACAGTTTCCATCCGATTGTCAAAATTTTGGTCTCATTTTTTAGCTGATATTCTGTTGTTTACGTTGAATATAAATTTGTAGTACTTTGCATAGAGCACTGCGTTTGCTGGGGGTTTAAATTGGAGAACTGCGAATAAAACAAACTTGTCTGCATAAAAAGTCACGTGTAATCAAAAAAATGTTTTTCATTGCTGATGAGTGATACATGAGAGTAAAGAAACAAACGAAAACAAAAATTATTTTTCTAAGTGGTCTAATAAGCGAGATAGTAATGTTTTGGGGGGCAGGTTTTGGGAACTTTTTCCCTTTATGGCATTGCTTTTTTTCCAACCGATTTGCAATATAATATAATAAACTTTAAATCGATTTTTCTCCCCTTAAACGTGCGAATTTCGGTTTTATATTTTTCAGTTTAAAAGCTTAACCCAAATGAGTACTTTGATGGTCGGAAAATGTTTTAGGCATATTATCTAGCATGTAGGAGGCATAGAAATGGCTGTTTCTAGAACAAGTGCATTTTTGTGCATTTTTCCAGCTTCGACCGCATACTGTGGCCACAATTTTTATTTGATTGTTGAAATTTTGGTTTTATGTTGTAGTTGGCTTTGTGTAGTTTTCGTCAAATGTAAATATGTAGGACTTTGTTTGAGAATACAACTTTTTACGACGTTTAGAAGGCAAGGACATGAATTTTCGTAAAACACGTCCGTTTCCATGTGCAGATCTCTGGCTTTGATCGTTCACTGCGACCACAGTTTCCATCCGATTGTCAAAATTTTGGTCTCATTTTTTAGCTGATATTCTGTTGTTTACGTTGATAATAAATTTGTAGTACTTTGCAAAGAACACTGCGTTTGCTGGGGGTTAAAATTGGAGAACTGCGAAAAAACGAACTTGTCTGCATAAAAAGTCACGTGTAATCAAAAAAATATTTTTCATTGCTGATGAGTGATACATGATAGTAAAGAAACAAACCAAAACAAAAATTATTTTTCTAAGTGGTCTAATAAGCGAGATAGTAATATTTTGGGGGGCAGGTTTTGGGAACTTTTTCCCTTTATGGCATTGCTGTTGCCAGATTTTCCAACCGATTTGCAATATTTTGATAGTGGTGTATAGATTAGCGTCTGAATTTTCCAAAAAGTATAAATTTATGGGGCTTTGGAAAAGTTTAAGAGCAGTTTTAGCGGCTGAAAGGCGAAAAATTTCCAATTTTTTACGTGTCACTACCCAAAAACTTTAAATCGATTTTTCTTCCCTTAAACGTGCGAATTTCGGTTTTATATTTTTCAGTTTTAAGGTCGGAAAATGTTTTAGGCATATTATCTAGCATGTAGGAGGCATAGAAATGGCTGTTTCTAGAACAAGTGCGTTTTTGTGCAGATTTCCAGCTTCGACCGCTTGCTGTGGCCACAATTTTTATTTGATTGTTGAAATTTTGGTTTTATCTTGTAGTTGGCTTTGTGTAGTTTTCGTCAAATGTAAATATGTAGTACTTTGTTTGAGAATACAATTTTTTACGACGTTTAGAAGGCAAGGACATGAATTTTCGTAAAACACGTCCGTTTCCATGTGCAGATCTCTGGCTTTGATCGTTCACTGCGACCACAGTTTCCATCCGATTGTCAAAATTTTGGTCTCATTTTTCAGCTGATATTCTGTTGTTTACGTTGAATATAAATTTGTAGTACTTTGCATAGAGCACTGCGTTTGCTGGGGGTTTAAATTGGAGAACTGCGAATAAAACAAACTTGTCTGCATAAAAAGTCACGTGTAATCAAAAAAATGTTTTTCGTTGCTGATGAGTGATACATGAGAGTAAAGAAACAAACGAAAACAAAAATTATTTTTCTAAGTGGTCTAATAAGCGAGATAGTAATGTTTTGGGGGGCAGGTTTTGGGAACTTTTTCCCTTTATGGCATTGCTGTTGCCAGATTTTCCAACCGATTTGCAATATTTTGATATTGGTGTATAGATTAGCGTCTGAATTTTCCAAAAAGTATAAATTTATGGGGCTTTGGAAAAGTTTAAGAGCAGCTTTAGCGGCTGAAAGGCGAAAAATTTCCAATTTTTTACGTGTCACTACCCAAAATCTTTAAATCGATTTTTCTCCCCTTAAACGTGCGAATTTCGGTTTTATATTTTTCAGTTTAAAGGCTTAACCCGAATGAGTATTTTGATGGTCGGAAAATGTTTTAGGCATATTATCTAGCATGTAGGAGGCATAGAAATGGCTGTTTCTAGAACAAGTGCGTTTTTGTGCAGATTTCCAGCTTCGACCGCTTACTGTGGCCACAATTTTTATTTGATTGTTGAAATTTTGGTTTTATCTTGTAGTTGGCTTTGTGTAGTTTTCGTCAAATGTAAATATGTAGTACTTTGTTTGAGAATACAATTTTTTACGACGTTTAGAAGGCAAGGACATGAATTTTCGTAAAACACGTCCGTTTCCATGTGCAGATCTCGGGCTTTGATCGTTCACTGCGACCACAGTTTCCATCCGATTGTCAAAATTTTGGTCTCATTTTTTAGCTGATATTCTGTTGTTTACGTTGAATATAAATTTGTAGTACTTCGCAAAGAACACTGCGTTTGCTGGGGGTTAAAATTGGAGAACTGTGAAAAAAACAAACTTGTCTGCATAAAAAGTCACGTGTAATCAAACAAATGTTTTTCATTGCTGATGAGTGATACATGAGAGTAAAGAAACAAACCAAAACAAAAATTATTTTTCTAAGTGGTCTAATAAGCGAGATAGTAATTTTTTGGGGGGCAGGTTTTGGGAACTTTTTCCCTTTATGGCATTGCTGTTGACAGATTTTCCAACCAATTTGCAATATTTTGATATTGGTGTATAGATTAGCGTCTGAATTTTCCAAAAAGTATAAACTTATGGGGCTTTGGAAAAGTTTAAGAGCAGTTTTAGCGGCTGAAAGGCGAACAATTTCCAATTTCTTACGTGTCACTACCCAAAAACTTTAAATCGATTTTTCTCCCCTTAAACGTGCGAATTTCGGTTTTATATTTTTCAGTTTAAAGGCTTAACCCGAATGAGTATTTTGATGGTCGGAAAATGTTTTAGGCATATTATCTAGCATGTAGGAGGCATAGAAATGGCTGTTTCTAGAACAAGTGCGTTTTTGTGCAGATTTCCAGCTTCGACCGCTTACTGTGGCCACAATTTTTATTTGATTGTTGAAATTTTGGTTTTATCTTGTAGTTGGCTTTGTGTAGTTTTCGTCAAATGTAAATATGTAGTACTTTGCTTGAGAATACAATTTTTGACGACGTTTAGAAGGCAAGGACATGAATTTTCGTAAAACACGTCCGTTTCCATGTGCAGATCTCTGGCTTTGATCGTTCACTGCGACCACAGTTTCCATCCGATTGTCAAAATTTTGGTCTCATTTTTTAGCTGATATTCTGTTGTTTACGTTGAATATAAATTTGTAGTACTTTGCAAAGAACACTGCGTTTGCTGGGGGTTAAAATTGGAGAACTGCGAAAAAAACAAACTTGTCTGCATAAAAAGTCACGTGTGATCAAAAAAATGTTTTCCATTGCTGATGAGGGATACATGAGAGTGAAGAAATAAACCAAAACAAAAATTATTTTTCTAAGTGGTCTAATAAGCGAGGTAGTAATTTTTGGGGGGCAGGTTTTGGGAACTTTTTCCCTTTATGGCATTGCTGTTGCCAGATTTTCCAACCGATTTGCAATATTTTGATATTGGTGTATAGATTAGCGTCTGAATTTTCCAAAAAGTATAAATTTATGGGGCTTTGGAAAAGTTTAAGAGCAGTTTTAGCGGCTGAAAGGCGAAAAATTTCCAATTTTTTACGTGTCACTACCCAAAAACTTTAAATCGATTTTTCTCCCCTTAAACGTGCGAATTTCGGTTTTATATTTTTCAGTTTAAAGGCTTAACCCAAATGAGTATTTTGATGGTCGGAAAATGTTTTAGGCATATTATCTAGCATGTGGGAGGCATTGAAATGGCTGTTTCTAGAACAAGTGCGTTTTTGTGCAGATTTCCAGCTTCGACCGCTTACTGTGGCCACAATTTTTATTTGATTGTTGAAATTCTGGTTTTATCTTGTATTTGGCTTTGTGTAGTTTTCGTCAAATGTAAATATGTAGTACTTTGTTTGAGAATACAATTTTTTACGACGTTTAGAAGGCAAGGACATGAATTTTCGTAAAACACGTCCGTTTCCATGTGCAGATCTCTGGCTTTGATCGTTCACTGCGACCACAGTTTCCATCCGATTGTCAAAATTTTGGTCTCATTTTTTAGCTGATATTCTGTTGTTTACGTTGAATATAAATTTGTAGTACTTTGCAAAGAACACTGCGTTTGCTGGGGGTTAAAATTGGAGAACTGAGAAAAAAACAAACTTGTCTGCATAAAAAGTCACGTGTGATCAAAAAAATGATTTTCATTTCTGATGAGTGATACATGAGAGTAAAGAAACAAACCAAAACAAAAATTATTTTTCTAAGTGGTCTAATAAGCGAGATAGTAATTTTTTGGGGGGCAGGTTTTGGGAACTTTTTCCCTTTATGGCATTGCTGTTGCCAGATTTTCCAACCGATTTGCAATATTTTGATATTGGTGTATAGATTAGCGTCTGAATTTTCCAAAAAGTATAAATTTATGGGGCTTTGGAAAAGTTTAAGAGCAGTTTTAGCGGCTGAAAGGCGAAAAATTTCCAATTTTTTACGTGTCACTACCCAAAAACTTTAAATCGATTTTTCTCCCCTTAAACGTGCGAATTTCGGTTTTATATTTTTCAGTTTAAAGGCTTAACCCAAATGAGTATTTTGATGGTCGGAAAATGTTTTAGGCATATTATCTAGCATGTAGGAGGCATAGAAATGGCTGTTTCTAGAACAAGTGCGTTTTTGTGCAGATTTCCAGCTTCGACCGCTTACTGTGGCCACAATTTTTATTTGATTGTTGAAATTTTGGTTTTATCTTGTAGTTGGCTTTGTGTAGTTTTCGTCAAATGTAAATATGTAGTACTTTGTTTGAGAATACAATTTTTTACGACGTTTAGAAGGCAAGGACATGAATTTTCGTAAAACACGTCCGTTTCCATGTGCAGATCTCTGGCTTTGATCGTTCACTGCGACCACAGTTTCCATCCGATTGTCAAAATTTTGGTCTCATTTTTTAGCTGATATTCTGTTGTTTACGTTGAATATAAATTTGTAGTACTTTGCAAAGAACACTGCGTTTGCTGGGGGTTAAAATTGGAGAACTGAGAAAAAACAAACTTGTCTGCATAAAAAGTCACGTGTGATCAAAAAATTGATTTTCATTGCTGATGAGTGATACATGAGAATAAAGAAACAAACCAAAACAAAAATTATTTTTCTAAGTGGTCTAATAAGCGAGATAGTAATATTTTGGGGGGCAGGTTTTGGGAACTTTTTCCCTTTATGGCATTGCTGTTGCCAGATTTTCCAACCGATTTGCAATATTTTGATATTGGTGTATAGATTAGCGTCTGAATTTTCCAAAAAGTATATATTTATGGGGCTTTGGAAAAGTTTAAGAGCAGTTTTAGCGGCTGAAAGGCGAAAAATTTCCAATTTTTTACGTGTCACTACCCAAAAACAATAAATCGATTTTTCTCCCCTTAAACGTTCGAATTTCGGTTTTATATTTTTCAGTTTAAAGGCTTAACCCGAGTGAGTATTTTGATGGTCGGAAAATGTTTTAGGCATATTATCTAGCATGTAGGAGGCATAGAAATGGCTGTTTCTAGAACAAGTGCGTTTTTGTGCAGATTTCCAGCTTCGACCGCTTGCTGTGGCCACAATTTTCATTTGATTGTTGAAATTCTGGTTTTATCTTGTATTTGGCTTTGTGTAGTTTTCGTCAAATGTAAATATGTAGTACTTTGTTTGAGAATACAATTTTTTACGACGTTTAGAAGGCAAGGACATGAATTTTCGTAAAACACGTCCGTTTCCATGTGCAGATCTCTGGCTTTGATCGTTCACTGCGACCACAGTTTCCATCCGATTGTCAAAATTTTGGTCTCATTTTTTAGCTGATATTCTGTTGTTTACGTTGAATATAAATTTGTAGTACTTTGCAAAGAACACTGCGTTTGCTGGGGGTTAAAATTGGAGAACTGCGAAAAAAACAAACTTGTCTGCATAAAAAGTCACGTGTAATCAAAAAAATGTTTTCCATTGCTGATGAGGGATACATGAGAGTGAAGAAATAAACCAAAACAAAAATTATTTTTCTAAGTGGTCTAATAAGCGAGATAGTAATTTTTGGGGGGCAGGTTTTGGGAACTTTTTCCCTTTATGGCATTGCTGTTGCCAGATTTTCCAACCGATTTGCAATATTTTGATATTGGTGTATAGATTAGCGTCTGAATTTTCCAAAAAGTATAAATTTATGGGGCTTTGGAAAAGTTTAAGAGCAGTTTTAGCGGCTG
The DNA here is from genome assembly GCA_963969285.1 of Odontomyia ornata. Lineage (NCBI taxonomy): Eukaryota > Metazoa > Arthropoda > Insecta > Diptera > Stratiomyidae > Odontomyia > Odontomyia ornata. The sequence goes on from OZ017738.1 coordinate 450,206,504, forward strand.
AAAGGCGAAAAATTTTTAATTTTTCACGTGTCACTACCCAAAAACTTTAAATCGATTTTTCTCCCCTTAAACGTGCGAATTTCGGTTTTATATTTTTCAGTTTAAAGGCTTAACCCAAATGAGTATTTTGATGGTCGGAAAATGTTTTAGGCATATTATCTAGCATGTAGGAGGCATAGAAATGGCTGTTTTTAGAACAAGTGCGTTTTTGTGCAGATTTCCAGCTTCGACCGCTTGCTGTGGCCACAATTTTTATTTGATTGTTGAAATTTTGGTTTTAACTTGTAGTTGGCTTTGTGTAGTTTTCGTCAAATGTAAATATGTAGTACTTTGTTTGAGAATACAATTTTTTACGACGTTTAGAAAGCAAGGACATGAATTTTCGTAAAACACGTCCGCTTCCATGTGCAGATCTCTGGCTTTGATTGTTCACTGCGACCACAGTTTCCATCCGATTGTCAAAATTTTGGTCTCATTTTTTAGCTGATATTCTGTTGTTTGCGTTGAATATAAATTTGTAGTACTTTGCAAAGAACACTGCGTTTGCTGGGGGTTAACATTGGAGAACTGCGAAAAAAACAAACTTGTCTGCATAAAAAGTCACGTGTAATCAAAAAAATGATTTTCATTGCTGATAAGTGATACATGAGAGTAAAGAAACAAACTAAAACAAAAATTATTTTTCTAGGTGGTCTGACAAGCGAGAAAGTAATTTTTTGGGGGGCAGGTTTTGGGAACTTTTTCCCTTTATGGCATTGTTGTTGCCAGATTTTCCAACCGATTTGCAATATTTTGATATTGGTGTATAGATTAGCGTCTGAATTTTCCAAAAAGTATAAATTAATGGTGGCTTGGAAAAGTTTAAGAGCAGTTTTAGCGGCTTAAAGGCGAAAAATTTCCAATTTTTTACGTGTCACTACCCAAAAACTTTGAATCGATTTTTCTCCCCTTAAACGTGCGAATTTCGGTTTTATATTTTTCAGTTTAAAGGCTTAACCCAAATGAGTATTTTGATGGTCGGAAAATGTTTTAGGCATATTATCTAGCATATAGGAGGCATATAAATGGCTGTTTCTAGAACAAGTGCGTTTTTGTACAGATTTCCAGCTCCGACCGCTTACTGTGGCCACAATTTTTATTTGATTGTTGAAATTTTGGTTTTATCTTGTAGTTGGCTTTGTGTAGTTTTCGTCAAATGTAAATATGTAGTACTTTGTTTGAGAATACAATTTTTTACGACGTTTAGAAGGCAAGGACATGAATTTTCGTAAAACACGTCCGTTTCCATGTGCAGATCTCTGGCTTTGATCGTTCACTGCGACCACAGTTTCCATCCGATTGTCAAAATTTTGGTCTCATTTTTAAGCTGATATTCTGTTGTTTACGTTGAATATAAATTTGTAGTACTTTGCAAAGAACACTGCGTTTGCTGGGGGTTAAAATTGGAGAACTGAGAAAAAAACAAACTTGTCTGCATAAAAAGTCACGTGTGATCAAAAAATTGATTTTCATTGCTGATGAGTGATACATGAGAATAAAGAAACAAACCAAAACAAAAATTATTTTTCTAAGTGGTCTAATAAGCGAGATAGTAATTTTTTGGGGGGCAGGTTTTGGGAACTTTTTCCCTTTATGGCATTGCTGTTGCCAGATTTTCCAACCGATTTGCAATATTTTGATATTGGTGTATAGATTAGCGTCTGAATTTTCCAAAAAGTATAAATTTATGGGGCTTTGGAAAAGTTTAAGAGCAGTTTTAGCGGCTGAAAGGCGAAAAATTTCCAATTTTTTACGTGTCACTACCCAAAAACAATAAATCGATTTTTCTCCCCTTAAACGTTCAAATTTCGGTTTTATATTTTTCAGTTTAAAGGCTTAACCCGAGTGAGTATTTTGATGGTCGGAAAATGTTTTAGGCATATTATCTAGCATGTAGGAGGCATAGAAATGGCTGTTTCTAGAACAAGTGCGTTTTTGTGCAGATTTCCAGCTTCGACCGCTTGCTGTGGCCACAATTTTCATTTGATTGTTGAAATTCTGGTTTTATCTTGTATTTGGCTTTGTGTAGTTTTCGTCAAATGTAAATATGTAGTACTTTGTTTGAGAATACAATTTTTTACGACGTTTAGAAGGCAAGGACATGAATTTTCGTAAAACACGTCCGTTTCCATGTGCAGATCTCTGGCTTTGATCGTTCACTGCGACCACAGTTTCCATCCGATTGTCAAAATTTTGGTCTCATTTTTTAGCTGATATTCTGTTGTTTACGTTGAATATAAATTTGTAGTACTTTGCAAAGAACACTGCGTTTGCTGGGGGTTAAAATTGGAGAACTGCGAAAAAAACAAACTTGTCTGCATAAAATGTCACGTGTGATCAAAAAAATGATTTTCATTGCTGATGAGTGATACATGAGAGTAGAGAGACAAACCAAAACAAAAATTATTTTTCTAAGTGGTCTAATAAGCGAGATAGTAATTTTTTGGGGGGCAGGTTTTGGGAACTTTTTCCCTTTATGGCATTGCTGTTGCCAGATTTTCCAACCGATTTGCAATATTTTGATATTGGTGTATAGATTAGCGTCTGAATTTTCCAAAAAGTATAAATTTATGGGGCTTTGGAAAAGTTGAAGAGCAGTTTTAGCGGCTGGAAGGCGAAAAATTTCCAAGTTTTTACGTGTCACTACGCAAAAACTTTAAATCGATTTTTCTCCCCTTAAACGTGCGAATTTCGGTTTAATATTTTTCAGTTTAAAGGCTTAACCCAAATGAGTATTTTGATGGTCGGAAAATGTTTTAGGCATATTATCTAGCATGTAGGAGGCATAGAAATGGCTGTTTCTAGAACAAGTGCGTTTTTGTGCAGATTTCCAGCTTCGACCGCTTACTGTGGCCACAATTTTTATTTGATTGTTGAAATTTTGGTTTTATCTTGTAGTTGGCTTTGTGTAGTTTTCGTCAAATGTAAATATGTAGTACTTTGTTTGAGAATACAATTTTTTACGACGTTTAGAAGGCAAGGACATGAATTTTCGTAAAACACGTCCGTTTCCATGTGCAGATCTCTGGCTTTGATCGTTCACTGCGACCACAGTTTCCATCCGATTGTCAAAATTTTGGTCTCATTTTTTAGCTGATATTCTGTTGTTTATGTTGAATATAAATTTGTAGTACTTTGCAAAGAACACTGCGTTTGCTGGGGGTTAAAATTGGAGAACTGCGAAAAAATCAAACTTGTCTGCATAAAAAGTCACGTGTAATCAAAAACATGATTTTCTTTGCTGATGAGTGATACATGAGAGTAAAGAAACAAACCAAAACAAAAATTATTTTTCTAAGTGGTCTGACAAGCGAGAAAGTAATTTTTTGGGGGGCAGGTTTTGGGAACTTTTTCCCTTTATGGCATTGCTGTTGCCAGATTTTCCAACCGATTTGCAATATTTTTATATTGGTGTATAGATTAGCGTCTGAATTTTCCAAAAAGTATAAATTAATGGTGGCTTGGAAAAGTTTAAGAGCAGTTTTAGCGGCTGAAAGGCGAAAAATTTCCAATTTTTTACGTGTCACTACCCAAAAACTTTGAATCGATTTTTCTCCCCTTAAACGTGCGAATTTCGGTTTTATATTTTTCAGTTTAAAGGCTTAACCCAAATGAGTATTTTGATGGTCGGAAATTGTTTTAGGCATATTATCTAGCATATAGGAGGCATATAAATGGCTGTTTCTAGAACAAGTGCGTTTTTGTACAGATTTCCGGCTCCGACCGCTTACTGTCGCCACAATTTTTATTTGATTGTTGAAATTTTGGTTTTATCTTGTAGTTGGCTTTGTGTAGTTTTCGTCAAATGTAAATATGTAGTACTTTGTTTGAGAATACAATTTTTTACGACGTTTAGAAGGCAAGGACATGAATTTTCGTAAAACACGTCCGTTTCCATGTGCAGATCTCTGGCTTTGATCGTTCACTGCGACCACAGTTTCCATCCGATTGTCAAAATTTTGGTCTCATTTTTAAGCTGATATTCTGTTGTTTACGTTGAATATAAATTTGTAGTACTTTGCAAAGAACACTGCGTTTGCTGGGGGTTAAAATTGGAGAACTGAGAAAAAAACAAACTTGTCTGCATAAAAAGTCACGTGTGATCAAAAAATTGATTTTCATTGCTGATGAGTGATACATGAGAATAAAGAAACAAACCAAAATAAAAATTATTTTTCTAAGTGGTCTAATAAGCGAGATAGTAATATTTTGGGGGGCAGGTTTTGGGAACTTTTTCCCTTTATGGCATTGCTGTTGCCAGATTTTCCAACCGATTTGCAATATTTTGATATTGGTGTATAGATTAGCGTCTGAATTTTCCAAAAAGTATAAATTTATGGGGCTTTGGAAAAGTTTAAGAGCAGTTTTAGCGGCTGAAAGGCGAAAAATTTCCAATTTTTTACGTGTCACTACCCAAAAACAATAAATCGATTTTTCTCCCCTTAAACGTTCGAATTTCGGTTTTATATTTTTCAGTTTAAAGGCTTAACCCGAGTGAGTATTTTGATGGTCGGAAAATGTTTTAGGCATATTATCTAGCATGTAGGAGGCATAGAATTGGCTGTTTCTAGAACAAGTGCGTTTTTGTGCAGATTTCCAGCTTCGACCGCTTGCTGTGGCCACAATTTTCATTTGATTGTTGAAATTCTGGTTTTATCTTGTATTTGGCTTTGTGTAGTTTTCGTCAAATGTAAATATGTAGTACTTTGTTTGAGAATACAATTTTTTACGACGTTTAGAAGGCAAGGACATGAATTTTCGTAAAACACGTCCGTTTCCATGTGCAGATCTCTGGCTTTGATCGTTCACTGCGACCACAGTTTCCATCCGATTGTCAAAATTTTGGTTTCATTTTTTAGCTGATATTCTGTTGTTTACGTTGAATATAAATTTGTAGTACTTTGCAAAGAACACTGCGTTTGCTGGGGGTTAAAATTGGAGAACTGCGAAAAAATCAAACTTGTCTGCATAAAAAGTCACGTGTAATCAAAAACATGATTTTCTTTGCTGATGAGTGATACATGAGAGTAAAGAAACAAACCAAAACAAAAATTATTTTTCTAAGTGGTCTGACAAGCGAGAAAGTAATTTTTTGGGGGGCAGGTTTTGGGAACTTTTTCCCTTTATGGCATTGCTGTTGCCAGATTTTCCAACCGATTTGCAATATTTTTATATTGGTGTATAGATTAGCGTCTGAATTTTCCAAAAAGTATAAATTTATGGGGCTTTGGAAAAGTCCAAGAGCAGTTTTAGCGGCTGAAAGGCGAAAAATTTTTAATTTTTCACGTGTCACTACCCAAAAACTTTAAATCGATTTTTCTCCCCTTAAACGTGCGAATTTCGGTTTTATATTTTTCAGTTTAAAGGCTTAACCCAAATGAGTATTTTGATGGTCGGAAAATGTTTTAGGCATATTATCTAGCATGTAGGAGGCATAGAAATGGCTGTTTTTAGAACAAGTGCGTTTTTGTGCAGATTTCCAGCTTCGACCGCTTGCTGTGGCCACAATTTTTATTTGATTGTTGAAATTTTGGTTTTAACTTGTAGTTGGCTTTGTGTAGTTTTCGGCAAATGTAAATATATAGTACTTTGTTTGAGAATACAATTTTTTACGACGTTTAGAAGGCAAGGACATGAATTTTCGTAAAACACGTCCGTTTCCATGTGCAGATCTCTGGCTTTGATCGTTCACTGCGACCACAGTTTCCATCCGATTGTCAAAATTTTGGTCTCATTTTTAAGCCAATATTCTGTTGTTTACGTTGAATATAAATTTGTAGTACTTTGCAAAGAACACTGCGTTTGCTGGGGGTTAAAATTGGAGAACTGAGAAAAAAACAAACTTGTCTGCATAAAAAGTCACGTGTGATCAAAAAATTGATTTTCATTGCTGATGAGTGATACATGAGAATAAAGAAACAAACCAAAATAAAAATTATTTTTCTAAGTGGTCTAATAAGCGAGATAGTAATATTTTGGGGGGCAGGTTTTGGGAACTTTTTCCCTTTATGGCATTGCTGTTGCCAGATTTTCCAACCGATTTGCAATATTTTGATATTAGTGTATAGATTAGCGTCTGAATTTTCCAAAAAGTATAAATTTATGGGGCTTTGGAAAAGTTTAAGAGCAGTTTTAGCGGCTGAAAGGCGAAAAATTTCCAGTTTTTTACGTGTCACTACCCAAAAACAATAAATCGATTTTTCTCCCCTTAAACGTTCGAATTTCGGTTTTATATTTTTCAGTTTAAAGGCTTAACCCGAGTGAGTATTTTGATGGTCGGAAAATGTTTTAGGCATATTATCTAGCATGTAGGAGGCATAGAATTGGCTGTTTCTAGAACAAGTGCGTTTTTGTGCAGATTTCCAGCTTCGACCGCTTGCTGTGGCCACAATTTTCATTTGATTGTTGAAATTCTGGTTTTATCTTGTATTTGGCTTTGTGTAGTTTTCGTCAAATGTAAATATGTAGTACTTTGTTTGAGAATACAATTTTTTACGACGTTTAGAAGGCAAGGACATGAATTTTCGTAAAACACGTCCGTTTCCATGTGCAGATCTCTGGCTTTGATCGTTCACTGCGACCACAGTTTCCATCCGATTGTCAAAATTTTGGTTTCATTTTTTAGCTGATATTCTGTTGTTTACGTTGAATATAAATTTGTAGTACTTTGCAAAGAACACTGCGTTTGCTGGGGGTTAAAATTGGAGAACTGCGAAAAAATCAAACTTGTCTGCATAAAAAGTCACGTGTAATCAAAAACATGATTTTCTTTGCTGATGAGTGATACATGAGAGTAAAGAAACAAACCAAAACAAAAATTATTTTTCTAAGTGGTCTGACAAGCGAGAAAGTAATTTTTTGGGGGGCAGGTTTTGGGAACTTTTTCCCTTTATGGCATTGCTGTTGCCAGATTTTCCAACCGATTTGCAATATTTTTATATTGGTGTATAGATTAGCGTCTGAATTTTCCAAAAAGTATAAATTTATGGGGCTTTGGAAAAGTCCAAGAGCAGTTTTAGCGGCTGAAAGGCGAAAAATTTTTAATTTTTCACGTGTCACTACCCAAAAACTTTAAATCGATTTTTCTCCCCTTAAACGTGCGAATTTCGGTTTTATATTTTTCAGTTTAAAGGCTTAACCCAAATGAGTATTTTGATGGTCGGAAAATGTTTTAGGCATATTATCTAGCATGTAGGAGGCATAGAAATGGCTGTTTTTAGAACAAGTGCGTTTTTGTGCAGATTTCCAGCTTCGACCGCTTGCTGTGGCCACAATTTTTATTTGATTGTTGAAATTTTGGTTTTAACTTGTAGTTGGCTTTGTGTAGTTTTCGTCAAATGTAAATATATAGTACTTTGTTTGAGAATACAATTTTTTACGACGTTTAGAAGGCAAGGACATGAATTTTCGTAAAACACGTCCGTTTCCATGTGCAGATCTCTGGCTTTGATCGTTCACTGCGACCACAGTTTCCATCCGATTGTCAAAATTTTGGTCTCATTTTTAAGCCAATATTCTGTTGTTTACGTTGAATATAAATTTGTAGTACTTTGCAAAGAACACTGCGTTTGCTGGGGGTTAAAATTGGAGAACTGAGAAAAAAACAAACTTGTCTGCATAAAAAGTCACGTGTGATCAAAAAATTGATTTTCATTGCTGATGAGTGATACATGAGAATAAAGAAACAAACCAAAATAAAAATTATTTTTCTAAGTGGTCTAATAAGCGAGATAGTAATATTTTGGGGGGCAGGTTTTGGGAACTTTTTCCCTTTATGGCATTGCTGTTGCCAGATTTTCCAACCGATTTGCAATATTTTGATATTGGTGTATAGATTAGCGTCTGAATTTTCCAAAAAGTATAAATTTATGGGGCTTTGGAAAAGTTTAAGAGCAGTTTTAGCGGCTGAAAGGCGAAAAATTTCCAGTTTTTTACGTGTCACTACCCAAAAACAATAAATCGATTTTTCTCCCCTTAAACGTTCGAATTTCGGTTTTATATTTTTCAGTTTAAAGGCTTAACCCGAGTGAGTATTTTGATGGTCGGAAAATGTTTTAGGCATATTATCTAGCATGTAGGAGGCATAGAAATGGCTGTTTCTAGAACAAGTGCGTTTTTGTGCAGATTTCCAGCTTGGACCGCTTGCTGTGGACACAATTTTTATTTGATTGTTGAAATTTTGGTTTTATCTTGTAGTTGGCTTTGTGTAGTTTTCGTCAAATGTAAATATGTAGTACTTTATTTGAGAATACAAGTTTTTACGACATTTAGAAGGCAAGGACATGAATTTTCGTAAAACACATCCGTTTCCATGTGCAGATCTCTGGCTTTGGTCGTTCACTGCGACCACAGTTTCCATCCGATTGTCAAAATTTTGGTCTCATTTTTTAGCTGATATTCTGTTGTTTACGTTGAACATAAATTTGTAGTACTTTGCAAAGAACACTGCGTTTGCTGCGGGTCAAATTTGGAGAACTGCGAAAAAAACAAACTTGTCTGCATAAAAAGTCACGTGTAATCAAAAAAATGATTTTCATTGCTGATGAGTGATACATGAGAGTAGGGAAACAAACCAAAACAAAAGATATTTTTCTAAGTGGTTTAATAAGCGAGATAGTAATGTTTTGGGGGAGCAGGTTTTGGGAACTTTTTCCCTTTATGGCATTGCTGTTGCCAGATTTTCCAACCGATTTGCAATATTTAGATATTGGTGTATAGATTAGCGTCTGAATTTTCCAAAAAGTATAAATTTATGGGGCTTTGGAAAAGTTTAAGAGCAGTTTTAGCGGCTGAAAGGCGAAAAATTTCCAATTTTTTACGTGTCACTACCCAAAAACTTTAAATCGATTTTTCTCCCCTTAAACGTGCGAATTTCGGTTTTATATTTTTCAGTTTAAAGGCTTAACCCAAATGAGTATTTTGATGGTCGGAAAATGTTTTAGGCATATTATCTAGCATGTAGGAGGCATAAAAATGGCTGTTTCTAGAACAAGTGCGTTTTTGTGCAGATTTCCAGCTTCGACCGCTTACTGTGGCCACAATTTTTATTTGATTGTTGAAATTTTGGTTTTATCTTGTAGTTGGCTTTGTGTAGTTTTCGTCAAATGTAAATATGTAGTACTTTATTTGAGAATACAATTGTTTACGACGTTTAGAAGGCAAGGACATGAATTTTCGTAAAACACGTCCGTTTCCATGTGCAGATCTCTGGCTTTGATCGTTCACTGCGACCACAGTTTCCATCCGATTGTCAAAATTTTGGTCTCATTTTTTAGCTGATATTCTGTTGTTTACGTTCAATATAAATTTGTAGTACTTTGCAAAGAACACTGCGTTTGCTGGGGGTTAAAATTGGAGAACTGCGAAAAAAACAAACTTGTCTGCATCAAAAGTCACGTGTAATCAAAAAAATGTTTTCCATTGCTGATGAGTGATACATGAGAGTAAAGAAACAAACCAAAACAAAAATTATTTTTCTAAGTGGTCTAATAAGCGAGATAGTAATTTTTTGGGGGGCAGGTTTTGGGAACTTTTTCCCTTTATGGCATTGCTGTTGCCAGATTTTCCAACCGATTTGCAATATTTTGATATTGGTGTATAGATTAGCGTCTGAATTTTCCAAAAAGTATAAATTTATGGGGCTTTGGAAAAGTTTAAGAGCAGTTTTAGCGGCTGAAAGGCGAAAAATTTCCAATTTTTTACGTGTCACTACCCAAAAACTTTAAATCGATTTTTCTCCCCTTAAACGTGCGAATTTCGGTTTTATATTTTTCAGTTTAAAGGCTTAACCCAAGTGAGTATTTTGATGGTCGGAAAATGTTTTAGGCATATTATCTAGCATGTAGGAGGCATAGAAATGGCTGTTTCTAGAACAAGTGCGTTTTTGTGCAGATTTCCAGCTTCGACCGCTTGCTGTGGCCACAATTTTTATTTGATTGTTGAAATTTTGGTTTTATCTTGTAGTTGGCTTTGTGTAGTTTTCGTCAAATGTAAATATGTAGTACTTTATTTGAGAATACAATTTTTTACGACGTTTAGAAGGCAAGGACATGAATTTTCGTAAAACACGTCCGTTCCCATGTGCAGATCTCTGGCTTTGATCGTTCACTGCGACCACAGTTTCCATCCGATTGTCAAAATTTTGGTCTCATTTTTTAGCTGATATTCTGTTGTTTACGTTGAATATAAATTTGTAGTACTTTGCAAAGAACACTGCGTTTGCTGGGGGTTAGAATTGGAGAACTGAGAAAAAAACAAACTTGTCTGCATAAAAAGTCACGTGTGATCAAAAAAATGATTTTCATTGCTGATGAGTGATACATGAGAGTAAAGAAACAAACCAAAACAAAAATTATTTTTCTAAGTGGTCTAATAAGCGAGATAGTAATATTTTGGGGGGCAGGTTTTGGGAACTTTTTCCCTTTATGGCATTGCTGTTGCCAGATTTTCCAACCGATTTGCAATATTTTGATATTGGTGTATAGATTAGCGTCTGAATTTTCCAAAAAGTATAAATTTATGGGGCTTTGGAAAAGTTTAAGAGCAGTTTTAGCGGCTGAAAGGCGAAAAATTTCCAATTTTTTACGTGTCACTACCCAAAAACTTTAAATCGATTTTTCTCCCCTTAAACGTGCGAATTTCGGTTTTATATTTTTCAGTTTAAAGGCTTAACCCAAATGAGTATTTTGATGGTCGGAAAATGTTTTAGGCATATTATCTAGCATGTAGGAGGCATAGAAATGGCTGTTTCTAGAACAAGTGCGTTTTTGTGCAGATTTCCAGCTTCGACCGCTTACTGTGGCCACAATTTTTATTTGATTGTTGAAATTCTGGTTTTATCTTGTATTTGGCTTTGTGTAGTTTTCGTCAAATGTAAATATGTAGTACTTTGTTTGAGAATACAATTTTTTACGACGTTTAGAAGGCAAGGACATGAATTTTCGTAAGACACGTCCGTTTCCATGTGCAGATCTCTGGCTTTGATCGTTCACTGCGACCACAGTTTCCATCCGATTGTCAAAATTTTGGTCTCATTTTTTAGCTGATATTCTGTTGTTTACGTTGAATATAAATTTGTAGTACTTTGCAAAGAACACTGCGTTTGCTGGGGGTTAAAATTGGAGAACTGAGAAAAAAAACAAACTTGTCTGCATAAAATGTCTCGTGTGATCAAAAAAATGATTTTCATTGCTGATGAGTGATACATGAGAGTAAAGAAACAAACCAAAACAAAAATTATTTTTCTAAGTGGTCTAATAAGCGAGATAGTAATTTTTTGGGGGGCAGGTTTTGGGAACTTTTTCCCTTTATGGCATTGCTGTTGCCAGATTTTCCAACCGATTTGCAATATTTTGATATTGGTGTATAGATTAGCGTCTGAATTTTCCAAAAAGTATAAATTTATGGGGCTTTGGAAAAGTTTAAGAGCAGTTTTAGCGGCTGAAAGTCGAAAAATTTCCAATTTTTTACGTGTCACTACCCAAAAACTTTAAATCGATTTTTCTCCCCTTAAACGTGCGAATTTCGGTTTTATATTTTTCAGTTTAAATGCTTAACCCAAATGAGTATTTTGATGGTCGGAAAATGTTTTAGGCATATTATCTAGCATGTAGGAGGCATAGAAATGGCTGTTTCTAGAACAAGTGCGTTTTTGTGCAGATTTCCAGCTTCGACCGTTTACTGTGGCCACAATTTTTATTTGATTGTTGAAATTCTGGTTTTATCTTGTAGTTGGCCTTGTGTAGTTTTCGTCAAATGTAAAAATGTAGTACTTTGTTTGAGAATACAATTTTTTACGACGTTTAGAAGGCAAGGACATGAATTTTCGTAAGACACGTCCGTTTCCATGTGCAGATCTCTGGCTTTGATCGTTCACTGCGACCACAGTTTCCATCCGATTGTCAAAATTTTGGTCTCATTTTTTAGCTGATATTCTGTTGTTTACGTTGAATATAAATTTGTAGTACTTTGCAAAGAACACTGCGTTTTCTGGGGGTTAAAATTGGAGAACTGAGAAAAAAACAAACTTGTCTGCATAAAAAGTCACGTGTGATCAAAAAAATGATTTTCATTGCTGATGAGTGATACATGAGAGTAAAGAAACAAACCAAAATAAAAATTATTTTTCTAAGTGGTTTAATAAGCGAGATAGTAATTTTTTGGGGGGCAGGTTTTGGGAACTTTTTCCCTTTATGGCATTGCTGTTGCCAGATTTTCCAACCGATTTGCAATATTTTGATATTGGTGTATAGATTAGCGTCTGAATTTTCCAAAAAGTATAAATTTATGGGGCTTTGGAAAAGTTTAAGAGCAGTTTTAGCGGCTGAAAGGCGAAAAATTTCCAATTTTTTACGTGTCACTACCCAAAAACTTTAAATCGATTTTTCTCCCCTTAAACGTGCGAATTTCGGTTTTATATTTTTCAGTTTAAATGCTTAACCCAAATGAGTATTTTGATGGTCGGAAAATGTTTTAGGCATATTATCTAGCATGTAGGAGGCATAGAAATGGCTGTTTCTAGAACAAGTGCGTTTTTGTGCAGATTTCCAGCTTCGACCGTTTACTGTGGCCACAATTTTTATTTGATTGTTGAAATTCTGGTTTTATCTTGTAGTTGGCCTTGTGTAGTTTTCGTCAAATGTAAAAATGTAGTACTTTGTTTGAGAATACAATTTTTTACGACGTTTAGAAGGCAAGGACATGAATTTTCGTAAAACACGTCCGTTTCCATGTGCAGATCTCTGGCTTTGATCGTTCACTGCGACCACAGTTTCCATCCGATTGTCAAAATTTTGGTCTCATTTTTTAGCTGATATTCTGTTGTTTACGTTGAATATAAATTTGTAGTACTTTGCAAAGAACACTGCGTTTGCTGGGGGTTAGAATTGGAGAACTGAGAAAAAACAAACTTGTCTGCATAAAAAGTCACGTGTGATCAAAAAAATGATTTTCATTGCTGATGAGTGATACATGAGAGTAAAGAAACAAACCAAAACAAAAATTATTTTTCTAAGTGGTCTAATAAGCGAGATAGTAATTTTTTGGGGGGCAGGTTTTGGGAACTTTTTCCCTTTATGGCATTGCTGTTGCCAGATTTTCCAACCGATTTGCAATATTTTGATATTGGTGTATAGATTAGCGTCTGAATTTTCCAAAAAGTATAAATTTATGGGGCTTTGGAAAAGTTTAAGAGCAGTTTTAGCGGCTGAAAGGCGAAAAATTTCCAATTTTTTACGTGTCACTACCCAAAAACTTTAAATCGATTTTTCTCCCCTTAAACGTGCGAATTTCGGTTTTATATTTTTCAGTTTAAAGGCTTAAACCAAGTGAGTATTTTGATGGTCGGAAAATGTTTTAGGCATATTATCTAGCATGTAGGAGGCATAGAAATGGCTGTTTCTAGAACAAGTGCGTTTTTGTGCAGATTTCCAGCTTCGACCGCTTGCTGTGGCCACAATTTTTATTTGATTGTTGAAATTCTGGTTTTATCTTGTAGTTGGCCTTGTGTAGTTTTCGTCAAATGTAAAAATGTAGTACTTTGTTTGAGAATACAATTTTTTACGACGTTTAGAAGGCAAGGACATGAATTTTCGTAAGACACGTCCGTTTCCATGTGCAGATCTCTGGCTTTGATCGTTCACTGCGACCACAGTTTCCATCCGATTGTCAAAATTTTGGTCTCATTTTTTAGCTGATATTCTGTTGTTTACGTTGAATATAAATTTGTAGTACTTTGCAAAGAACACTGCGTTTGCTGGGGGTTAGAATTGGAGAACTGAGAAAAAAACAAACTTGTCTGCATAAAAAGTCACGTGTGATCAAAAAAATGATTTTCATTGCTGATGAGTGATACATGAGAGTAAAGAAACAAAGCAAAACAAAAATTATTTTTCTAAGTGGTTTAATAAGCGAGATAGTAATTTTTTGGGGGGCAGGTTTTGGGAACTTTTTCCCTTTATGGCATTGCTGTTGCCAGATTTTCCAACCGATTTGCAATATTTTGATATTGGTGTATAGATTAGCGTCTGAATTTTCCAAAAAGTATAAATTTATGGGGCTTTGGAAAAGTTTAAGAGCAGTTTTAGCGGCTGAAAGGCGAAAAATTTCCAATTTTTTACGTGTCACTACCCAAAAACTTTAAATCGATTTTTCTCCCCTTAAACGTGCGAATTTCGGTTTTATATTTTTCAGTTTAAATGCTTAACCCAAATGAGTATTTTGATGGTCGGAAAATGTTTTAGGCATATTATCTAGCATGTAGGAGGCATAGAAATGGCTGTTTCTAGAACAAGTGCGTTTTTGTGCAGATTTCCAGCTTCGACCGTTTACTGTGGCCACAATTTTTATTTGATTGTTGAAATTCTGGTTTTATCTTGTAGTTGGCCTTGTGTAGTTTTCGTCAAATGTAAAAATGTAGTACTTTGTTTGAGAATACAATTTTTTACGACGTTTAGAAGGCAAGGACATGAATTTTCGTAAAACACGTCCGTTTCCATGTGCAGATCTCTGGCTTTGATCGTTCACTGCGACCACAGTTTCCATCCGATTGTCAAAATTTTGGTCTCATTTTTTAGCTGATATTCTGTTGTTTACGTTGAATATAAATTTGTAGTACTTTGCAAAGAACACTGCGTTTGCTGGGGGTTAGAATTGGAGAACTGAGAAAAAACAAACTTGTCTGCATAAAAAGTCACGTGTGATCAAAAAAATGATTTTCATTGCTGATGAGTGATACATGAGAGTAAAGAAACAAACCAAAACAAAAATTATTTTTCTAAGTGGTCTAATAAGCGAGATAGTAATTTTTTGGGGGGCAGGTTTTGGGAACTTTTTCCCTTTATGGCATTGCTGTTGCCAGATTTTCCAACCGATTTGCAATATTTTGATATTGGTGTATAGATTAGCGTCTGAATTTTCCAAAAAGTATAAATTTATGGGGCTTTGGAAAAGTTTAAGAGCAGTTTTAGCGGCTGAAAGGCGAAAAATTTCCAATTTTTTACGTGTCACTACCCAAAAACTTTAAATCGATTTTTCTCCCCTTAAACGTGCGAATTTCGGTTTTATATTTTTCAGTTTAAATGCTTAACCCAAATGAGTATTTTGATGGTCGGAAAATGTTTTAGGCATATTATCTAGCGTGTAGGAGGCATAGAAATGGCTGTTTCTAGAACAAGTGCGTTTTTGTGCAGATTTCCAGCTTCGACCGTTTACTGTGGCCACAATTTTTATTTGATTGTTGAAATTCTGGTTTTATCTTGTAGTTGGCCTTGTGTAGTTTTCGTCAAATGTAAAAATGTAGTACTTTGTTTGAGAATACAATTTTTTACGACGTTTAGAAGGCAAGGACATGAATTTTCGTAAGACACGTCCGTTTCCATGTGCAGATCTCTGGCTTTGATCGTTCACTGCGACCACAGTTTCCATCCGATTGTCAAAATTTTGGTCTCATTTTTTAGCTGATATTCTGTTGTTTACGTTGAATATAAATTTGTAGTACTTTGCAAAGAACACTGCGTTTGCTGGGGGTTAGAATTGGAGAACTGAGAAAAAACAAACTTGTCTGCATAAAAAGTCACGTGTGATCAAAAAAATGATTTTCATTGCTGATGAGTGATACATGAGAGTAAAGAAACAAACCAAAACAAAAATTATTTTTCTAAGTGGTCTAATAAGCGAGGTAGTAATTTTTTGGGGGGCAGGTTTTGGGAACTTTTTCCCTTTATGGCATTGCTGTTGCCAGATTTTCCAACCGATTTGCAATATTTTGATATTGGTGTATAGATTAGCGTCTGAATTTTCCAAAAAGTATAAATTTATGGGGCTTTGGAAAAGTTTAAGAGCAGTTTTAGCGGCTGAAAGGCGAAAAATTTCCAATTTTTTACGTGTCACTACCCAAAAACTTTAAATCGATTTTTCTCCCCTTAAACGTGCGAATTTCGGTTTTATATTTTTCAGTTTAAAGGCTTAACCCGAATGAGTATTTTGATGGTCGGAAAATGTTTTAGGCATATTATCTAGCATGTAGGAGGCATAGAAATGGCTGTTTCTAGAACAAGTGCGTTTTTGTGCAGATTTCCAGCTTCGACCGCTTACTGTGGCCACAATTTTTATTTGATTGTTGAAATTCTGGTTTTATCTTGTAGTTGGCCTTGTGTAGTTTTCGTCAAATGTAAAAATGTAGTACTTTGTTTGAGAATACAATTTTTTACGACGTTTAGAAGGCAAGGACATGAATTTTCGTAAGACACGTCCGTTTCCATGTGCAGATCTCTGGCTTTGATCGTTCACTGCGACCACAGTTTTCATCCGATTGTCAAAATTTTGGTCTCATTTTTTAGCTGATATTCTGTTGTTTACGTTGAATATAAATTTGTAGTACTTTGCAAAGAACACTGCGTTTGCTGGGGGTTAGAATTGGAGAACTGAGAAAAAAACAAACTTGTCTGCATAAAAAGTCACGTGTGATCAAAAAAATGATTTTCATTGCTGATGAGTGATACATGAGAGTAAAGAAACAAACCAAAACAAAAATTATTTTTCTAAGTGGTCTAATAAGCGAGATAGTAATTTTTTGGGGGGCAGGTTTTGGGAACTTTTTCCCTTTATGGCATTGCTGTTGCCAGATTTTCCAACCGATTTGCAATATTTTGATATTGGTGTATAGATTAGCGTCTGAATTTTCCAAAAAGTATAAATTTATGGGGCTTTGGAAAAGTTTAAGAGCAGTTTTAGCGGCTGAAAGGCGAAAAATTTCCAATTTTTTACGTGTCACTACCCAAAAACTTTAAATCGATTTTTCTCCCCTTAAACGTGCGAATTTCGGTTTTATATTTTTCAGTTTAAATGCTTAACCCAAATGAGTATTTTGATGGTCGGAAAATGTTTTAGGCATATTATCTAGCATGTAGGAGGCATAGAAATGGCTGTTTCTAGAACAAGTGCGTTTTTGTGCAGATTTCCAGCTTCGACCGTTTACTGTGGCCACAATTTTTATTTGATTGTTGAAATTCTGGTTTTATCTTGTAGTTGGCCTTGTGTAGTTTTCGTCAAATGTAAAAATGTAGTACTTTGTTTGAGAATACAATTTTTTACGACGTTTAGAAGGCAAGGACATGAATTTTCGTAAGACACGTCCGTTTCCATGTGCAGATCTCTGGCTTTGATCGTTCACTGCGACCACAGTTTCCATCCGATTGTCAAAATTTTGGTCTCATTTTTTAGCTGATATTCTGTTGTTTACGTTGAACATAAATTTGTAGTACTTTGCAAAGAGCACTGCGTTTGCTGGGGGTTAGAATTGGAGAACTGAGAAAAAACAAACTTGTCTGCATAAAAAGTCACGTGTGATCAAAAAAATGATTTTCATTGCTGATGAGTGATACATGAGAGTAAAGAAACAAACCAAAACAAAAATTATTTTTCTAAGTGGTCTAATAAGCGAGATAGTAATTTTTTGGGGGGCAGGTTTTGGGAACTTTTTCCCTTTATGGCATTGCTGTTGCCAGATTTTCCAACCGATTTGCAATATTTTGATATTGGTGTATAGATTAGCGTCTGAATTTTCCAAAAAGTATAAATTTATGGGGCTTTGGAAAAGTTTAAGAGCAGTTTTAGCGGCTGAAAGGCGAAAAATTTCCAATTTTTTACGTGTCACTACCCAAAAACTTTAAATCGATTTTTCTCCCCTTAAACGTGCGAATTTCGGTTTTATATTTTTCAGTTTAAAGGCTTAAACCAAGTGAGTATTTTGATGGTCGGAAAATGTTTTAGGCATATTATCTAGCATGTAGGAGGCATAGAAATGGCTGTTTCTAGAACAAGTGCGTTTTTGTGCAGATTTCCAGCTTCGACCGCTTGCTGTGGCCACAATTTTTATTTGATTGTTGAAATTTTGGTTTTATCTTGTAGTTGGCTTTGTGTAGTTTTCGTCAAATGTAAATATGTAGTACTTTATTTGAGAATACAATTTTTTACGACGTTTAGAAGGCAAGGACATGAATTTTCGTAAAACACGTCCGTTTCCATGTGCAGATCTCTGGCTTTGATCGTTCACTGCGACCACAGTTTCCATCCGATTGTCAAAATTTTGGTCTCATTTTTTAGCTGATATTCTGTTGTTAACGTTGAATATAAATTTGTAGTACTTTGCAAAGAACACTGCGTTTGCTGGGGGTTAGAATTGGAGAACTGAGAAAAAAACAAACTTGTCTGCATAAAAAGTCACGTGTGATCAAAAAAATGATTTTCATTGCTGATGAGTGATACATGAGAGTAAAGAAACAAACCAAAACAAAAATTATTTTTCTAAGTGGTCTAATAAGCGAGGTAGTAATTTTTTGGGGGGCAGGTTTTGGGAACTTTTTCCCTTTATGGCATTGCTGTTGCCAGATTTTCCAACCGATTTGCAATATTTTGATATTGGTGTATAGATTAGCGTCTGAATTTTCCAAAAAGTATAAATTTATGGGGCTTTGGAAAAGTTTAAGAGCAGTTTTAGCGGCTGAAAGGCGAAAAATTTCCAATTTTTTACGTGTCACTACCCAAAAACTTTAAATCGATTTTTCTCCCCTTAAACGTGCGAATTTCGGTTTTATATCTTTCAGTTTAAAGGCTTAACCCGAATGAGTATTTTGATGGTCGGAAAATGTTTTAGGCATATTATCTAGCATGTAGGAGGCATAGAAATGGCTGTTTCTAGAACAAGTGCGTTTTTGTGCAGATTTCCAGCTTCGACCGCTTACTGTGGCCACAATTTTTATTTGATTGTTGAAATTCTGGTTTCATCTTGTATTTGGCTTTGTGTAGTTTTCGTCAAATGTAAATATGTAGTACTTTGTTTGAGAATACAATTTTTTACGACGTTTAGAAGGCAAGGACATGAATTTTCGTAAAACACGTCCGTTTCCATGTGCAGATCTCTGGCTTTGATCGTTCACTGCGACCACAGTTTCCATCCGATTGTCAAAATTTTGGTCTCATTTTTTAGCTGATATTCTGTTGTTAACGTTGAATATAAATTTGTAGTACTTTGCAAAGAACACTGCGTTTGCTGGGGGTTAAAATTGGAGAACTGAGAAAAAAACAAACTTGTCTGCATAAAATGTCTCGTGTGATCAAAAAAATGATTTTCATTGCTGATGAGTGATACATGAGAGTAAAGAAACAAACCAAAACAAAAATTATTTTTCTAAGTGGTCTAATAAGCGAGATAGTAATTTTTTGGGGGGCAGGTTTTGGGAACTTTTCCCCTTTATGGCATTGCTGTTGCCAGATTTTCCAACCGATTTGCAATATTTTGATATTGGTGTATAGATTAGCGTCTGAATTATCCAAAAAGTATAAATTTATGGGGCTTTGGAAAAGCTTAAGAGCAGTTTTAGCGGCTGAAAGGCGAAAAATTTCCAATTTTTTACGTGTCACTACCCAAAAACTTTAAATCGATTTTTCTCCCCTTAAACGTGCGAATTTCGGTTTTATATCTTTCAGTTTAAAGGCTTAACCCAAATGAGTATTTTGATGGTCGGAAAATGTTTTAGGCATATTATCTAGCATGTAGGAGGCATAGAAATGGCTGTTTCTAGAACAAGTGCGTTTTTGTGCAGATTTCCAGCTTCGACCGCTTACTGTGGCCACAATTTTTATTTGATTGTTGAAATTCTGGTTTCATCTTGTATTTGGCTTTGTGTAGTTTTCGTCAAATGTAAATATGTAGTACTTTGTTTGAGAATACAATTTTTTACGACGTTTAGAAGGCAAGGACATGAATTTTCGTAAAACACGTCCGTTTCCATGTGCAGATCTCTGGCTTTGATCGTTCACTGCGACCACAGTTTCCATCCGATTGTCAAAATTTTGGTCTCATTTTTTAGCTGATATTCTGTTGTTTACGTTGAATATAAATTTGTAGTACTTTGCAAAGAACACTGCGTTTGCTGGGGGTTAAAATTGGAAAACTGAGAAAAAAACAAACTTGTCTGCATAAAATGTCTCGTGTGATCAAAAAAATGATTTTTATTGCTGATGAGTGATACATGAGAGTAAAGAAACAAACCAAAACAAAAATTATTTTTCTAAGTGGTCTAATAAGCGAGATAGTAATTTTTTGGGGGGCAGGTTTTGGGAACTTTTTCCCTTTATGGCATTGCTGTTGCCAGATTTTCCAACCGATTTGCAATATTTTGATATTGGTGTATAGATTAGCGTCTGAATTTTCCAAAAAGTATAAATTTATGGGGCTTTGGAAAAGTTTAAGAGCAGTTTTAGCGGCTGAAAGGCGAAAAATTTCCAATTTTTTACGTGTCACTACCCAAAAACTTTAAATCGATTTTTCTCCCCTTAAACGTGCGAATTTCGGTTTTATATTTTTCAGTTTAAAGGCTTAACCCAAATGAGTATTTTGATGGTCGGAAAATGTTTTAGGCATATTATCTAGTATGTAGGAGGCATAGAAATGGCTGTTTCTAGAACAAGTGCGTTTTTGTGCAGATTTCCAGCTTCGACCGCTTACTGTGGCCACAATTTTTATTTGATTGTTGAAATTTTGGTTTTATCTTGTAGTTGGCTTTGTGTAGTTTTCGTCAAATGTAAATATGTAGTACTTTATTTGAGAATACAATTTTTTACGACGTTTAGAAGGCAAGGGCATGAATTTTCATAAAACACTTCCGTTTCCATGTGCAGATCTCTGGCTTTGATCGTTCACTGCAACCACAGTTTCCATCCGATTGTCAAAATTTTGGTCTCATTTTTTAGCTGATATTCTGTTGTTTACGTTGAATATAAATTTGTAGTACTTCGCAAAGAACACTGCGTTTGCTGGGGGTTAAAATTGGAGAACTGAGAAAAAAACAAACTTGTCTGCATAAAAAGTCACGTGTGATCAAAAAAATGATTTTCATTGCTGATGAGTGATACATGAGAGTAAAGAAACAAACCAAAACAAAAATTATTTTTCTAAGTGGTTTAATAAGCGAGATAGTAATTTTTTGGGGGGCAGGTTTTGGGAACTTTTTCCCTTTATGGCATTGCTGTTGCCAGATTTTCCAACCGATTTGCAATATTTTGATATTGGTGTATAGATTAGCGTCTGAATTTTCCAAAAAGTATAAATTTATGGGGCTTTGGAAAAGTTTAAGAGCAGTTTTAGCGGCTGAAAGGCGAAAAATTTCCAATTTTTTACGTGTCACTACCCAAAAACTTTAAATCGATTTTTCTCCCCTTAAACGTGCGAATTTCGGTTTTATATTTTTCAGTTTAAAGGCTTAACCCAAATGAGTATTTTGATGGTCGGAAAATGTTTTAGGCATATTATCTAGCATGTAGGAGGCATAGAAATGGCTGTTTTTAGAACAAGTGCGTTTTTGTGCAGATTTCCAGCTTCGACCGCTTGCTGTGGCCACAATTTTTATTTGATTGTTGAAATTCTGGTTTTATCTTGTAGTTGGCCTTGTGTAGTTTTCGTCAAATGTAAAAATGTAGTACTTTGTTTGAGAATACAATTTTTTACGACGTTTAGAAGGCAAGGACATGAATTTTCGTAAAACACGTCCATTTCCATGTGCAGATCTCTGGCTTTGATCGTTCACTGCGACCACAGTTTCCATCCGATTGTCAAAATTTTGGTCTCATTTTTTAGCTGATATTCTGTTGTTTACGTTGAATATAAATTTGTAGTACTTTGCAAAGAACACTGCGTTTGCTGGGGGTTAGAATTGGAGAACTGAGAAAAAAACAAACTTGTCTGCGTAAAAAGTCACGTGTGATCAAAAAAATGATTTTCATTGCTGATGAGTGATACATGAGAGTAAAGAAACAAACCAAAACAAAAATTATTTTTCTAAGTGGTCTAATAAGCGAGATAGTGATTTTTTGGGGGGCAGGTTTTGGGAACTTTTTCCTTTTATGGCATTGCTGTTGCCAGATTTTCCAACCGATTTGCAATATTTTGATATTGGTGTATAGATTAGCGTCTGAATTTTCCAAAAAGTATAAATTTATGGGGCTTTGGAAAAGTTTAAGAGCAGTTTTAGCGGCTGAAAGGCGAAAAATTTCCAAGTTTTTACGTGTCACTACCCAAAAACTTTAAATCGATTTTTCTCCCCTTAAACGTGCGAATTTCGGTTTTATATTTTTCAGTTTAAAGGCTTAACCCAAGTGAGTATTTTGATGGTCGGAAAATGTTTTAGGCATATTATCTAGCATGTAGGAGGCATAGAAATGGCTGTTTCTAGAACAAGTGCGTTTTTGTGCAGATTTCCAGCTTCGACCGCTTGCTGTGGCCACAATTTTTATTTGATTGTTGAAATTTTGGTTTTATCTTGTAGTTGGCTTTGTGTAGTTTTCGTCAAATGTAAATATGTAGTACTTTATTTGAGAATACAATTTTTTACGACGTTTAGAAGGCAAGGACATGAATTTTCGTAAAACACGTCCGTTTCCATGTGCAGATCTCTGGCTTTGATCGTTCACTGCGACCACAGTTTCCATCCGATTGTCAAAATTTTGGTCTCATTTTTTAGCTGATATTCTGTTGTTTACGTTGAATATAAATTTGTAGTACTTTGCAAAGAACACTGCGTTTGCTGGGGGTTAGAATTGGAGAACTGAGAAAAAACAAACTTGTCTGCATAAAAAGTCACGTGTGATCAAAAAAATGATTTTCATTGCTGATGAGTGATACATGAGAGTAAAGAAACAAACCAAAACAAAAATTATTTTTCTAAGTGGTCTAATAAGCGAGATAGTAATATTTTGGGGGGCAGGTTTTGGGAACTTTTTCCCTTTATGGCATTGCTGTTGCCAGATTTTCCAACCGATTTGCAATATTTTGATATTGGTGTATAGATTAGCGTCTGAATTTTCCAAAAAGTATAAATTTATGGGGCTTTGGAAAAGTTTAAGAGCAGTTTTAGCGGCTGAAAGGCGAAAAATTTCCAATTTTTTACGTGTCACTACCCAAAAACTTTAAATCGATTTTTCTCCCCTTAAACGTGCGAATTTCGGTTTTATATTTTTCAGTTTAAAGGCTTAACCCAAATGAGTATTTTGATGGTCGGAAAATGTTTTAGGCATATTATCTAGCATGTAGGAGGCATAGAAATGGCTGTTTCTAGAACAAGTGCGTTTTTGTGCAGATTTCCAGCTTCGACCGCTTGCTGTGGCCACAATTTTTATTTGATTGTTGAAATTTTGCTTTTATCTTGTATTTGGCTTTGTGTAGTTTTCGTCAGATGTAAATATGTAGTACTTTATTTGAGAATACAATTTTTTACGACGTTTAGAAGGCAAGGACATGAATTTTCGTAAAACACGTCCGTTTCCATGTGCAGATCTCTGGCTTTGATCGTTCACTGCGACCACAGTTTCCATCCGATTGTCAAAATTTTGGTCTCATTATTTAGCTGATATTCTGTTGTTTACGTTGAATTTAAATTTGTAGTACTTTGCAAAGAACACTGTGTTTGCTGCGGATCAAATTTGGAGAACTGCGAAAAAAACAAACTTGTCTGCATAAAAAGTCACGTGTAATCAAAAAAATGTTTTTCATTGCTGATGAGTGATACATGAGAGTAGAGAAACAAACCAAAACAGAAGATATTTTTCTAAGTGGTCTAATAAGCGAGACAGTAATTTTTTGGGGGGCAGGTTTTGGGAACTTTTTCCCTTTATGGCATTGCTGTTGCCAGATTTTCCAACCGATTTGCAATATTTTGATATTGGTGTATAGATTAGCGTCTGAATTTTCCAAAAAGTATAAATTTATGGGGCTTTGGAAAAGTTTAAGAGCAGTTTTAGCGGCTGAAAGGCGAAAAATTTCCAATTTTTTACGTGTCACTACCCAAAAACTTTAAATCGATTTTTCTCCCCTTAAACGTGCGAATTTCGGTTTTATATTTTTCAGTTTAAAGGCTTAACCCAAGTGAGTATTTTGATGGTCGGAAAATGTTTTAGGCATATTATCTAGCATGTAGGAGGCATAGAAATGGCTGTTTCTAGAACAAGTGCGTTTTTGTGCAGATTTCCAGCTTCGACCGTTTACTGTGGCCACAATTTTTATTTGATTGTTGAAATTCTGGTTTTATCTTGTATTTGGCTTTGTGTAGTTTTCGTCAAATGTAAATATGTAGTACTTTGTTTGAGAATACAATTTTTTACGACGTTTAGAAGGCAAGGACATGAATTTTCGTAAAACACGTCCGTTTCCATGTGCAGATCTCTGGCTTTGATCGTTCACTGCGACCACAGTTTCCATCCGATTGTCAAAATTTTGGTCTCATTTTTTAGCTGATATTCTGTTGTTTACGTTGAATATAAATTTGTAGTACTTTGCAAAGAACACTGCGTTTGCTGGGGGTTAAAATTGGAGAACTGCGAAAAAAACAAACTTGTCTGCATCAAAAGTCACGTGTAATCAAAAAAATGTTTTCCATTGCTGATGAGGGATACATGAGAGTAAAGAAACAAACCAAAACAAAAATTATTTTTCTAAGTGGTCTAATAAGCGAGATAGTAATTTTTTGGGGGGCAGGTTTTGGGAACTTTTTCCCTTTATGGCATTGCTGTTGCCAGATTTTCCAACCGATTTGCAATATTTTGATATTGGTGTATAGATTAGCGTCTGAATTATCCAAAAAGTATAAATTTATGGGGCTTTGGAAAAGTTTAAGAGCAGTTTTAGCGGCTGAAAGGCGAAAAATTTCCAATTTTTTACGTGTCACTACCCAAAAACTTTAAATCGATTTTTCTCCCCTTAAACGTGCGAATTTCGGTTTTATATTTTTCAGTTTAAAGGCTTAACCCAAATGAGTATTTTGATGGTCGGAAAATGTTTTAGGCATATTATCTAGCATGTAGGAGGCATAGAAATGGCTGTTTCTAGAACAAGTGCGTTTTTGTGCAGATTTCCAGCTTCGACCGCTTGCTGTGGCCACAATTTTCGTTTGATTGTTGAAATTTTGGTTTTATCTTGTAGTTGGCTTTGTGTAGTTTTCATCAAATGTAAATATGTAGTACTTTATTTGAGAATACAATTTTTTACGACGTTTAGAAGGCAAGGACATGAATTTTCGTAAAACACGTCCGTTTCCATGTGCAGATCTCTGGCTTTGATCGTTCACTGCGACCACAGTTTCCATCCGATTGTCAAAATTTTGGTCTCATTTTTTAGCTGATATTCTGTTGTTTACGTTGAATAAAAATTTGTAGTACTTTGCAAAGAACACTGCGTTTGCTGGGGGTTAAAATTGGAGAACTGAGAAAAAAACAAACTTGTCTGCATAAAATGTCTCGTGTGATCAAAAAAATGATTTTCATTGCTGATGAGTGATACATGAGAGTAAAGAAACAAACCAAAACAAAAATTATTTTTCTAAGTGGTCTAATAAGCGAGATAGTAATTTTTTGGGGGGCAGGTTTTGGGAACTTTTTCCCTTTATGGCATTGCTGTTGCCAGATTTTCCAACCGATTTGCAATATTTTGATATTGGTGTATAGATTAGCGTCTGAATTTTCCAAAGAGTATAAATTTATGGGGCTTTGGAAAAGTTTAAGAGCAGTTTTAGCGGCTGAAAGGCGAAAAATTTCCAATTTTTTACGTGTCACTACCCAAAAACTTTAAACCGATTTTTCTCCCCTTAAACGTGCGAATTTCGGTTTTATATTTTTCAGTTTAAAGGCTTAACCCAAATGAGTATTTTGATGGTCGGAAAATGTTTTAGGCATATTATCTAGCATGTAGGAGGCATAGAAATGGCTGTTTCTAGAACAAGTGCGTTTTTGTGCAGATTTCCAGCTTCGGCCGCTTGCTGTGGCCACAATTTTTATTTGATTGTTGAACTTCTGGTTTTATCCTTTATTTGGCTTTGTGTAGTTTTCGTCAAATGTAAATATGTAGTACTTTGTTTGAGAATACAATTTTTTACGACGTTTAGAAGGCAAGGACATGAATTTTCGTAAAACACGTCCGTTTCCATGTGCAGATCTCTGGCTTTGATCGTTCACTGCGACCACAGTTTCCATCCGATTGTCAAAATTTTGGTCTCATTTTTTAGCTGATATTCTGTTGTTTACGTTAAATATAAATTTTAGTAAGTTGGAGAACTGAGAAAAAAACAAACTTGTCTGCATAAAAAGTCACGTGTGATCAAAAAAATGTTTTCCATTGCTGATGAGTGATACATGAGAGTAAAGAAACAAACCAAAACAGAAATTATTTTTCTAAGTGGTCTAATAAGCGAGATAGTAATTTTTTGGGGGGTAGGTTTTGGGAACTTTTTCCCTTTATGGCATTGCTGTTGCCAGATTTTCCAACCGATTTGCAATATTTTGATATTGGTGTATAGATTAGCGTCTGAATTTTCCAAAAAGTATAAATTTATGGGGCTTTGGAAAAGTTTAAGAACAGTTTTAGCGGCTGAAAGGCGAAAAATTTCCAATTTTTTACGTGTCACTACCCAAAAACTTTAAATCGATTTTTCTCCCCTTAAACGTGCGAATTTCGGTTTTATATTTTTCAATTTAAAGGCTTAACCCAAATGAGTATTTTGATGGTCGATAAATGTTTTAGGCATATTATCTAGCATGTAGGAGGCATAGAAATGGCTGTTTCTAGAACAAGTGCGTTTTTGTGCAGATTTCCAGCTTCGACCGCTTGCTGTGGCCACAATTTTTATTTGATTGTTGAAATCCTGGTTTTATCTTGTATTTGGCTTTGTGTAGTTTTCGTCAAATGTAAATATGTAGTACTTTGTTTGAGAATACAATTTTTTACGACGTTTAGAAGGCAAGGACATGAATTTTCGTAAAACACGTCCGTTTCCATGTGCAGATCTCTGGCTTTGATCGTTCACTGCGACCACAGTTTCCATCCGATTGTCAAAATTTTGGTCTCATTTTTTAGCTGATATTCTGTTGTTTACGTTGAATATAAATTTGTAGTACTTTGCAAAGAACACTGCGTTTGCTGGGGGTTAAAATTGGAGAACTGAGAAAAAAACAAACTTGTCTGCATAAAAAGTCACGTGTGATCAAAAAAATGTTTTCCATTGCTGATGAGTGATACATGAGAGTAAAGAAACAAACCAAAACAGAAATTATTTTTCTAAGTGGTCTAATAAGCGAGATAGTAATTTTTTGGGGGGCAGGTTTTGGGAACTTTTTTCCTTTATGGCATTGCTGTTGCCAGATTTTCCAACCGATTTGCAATATTTTGATATTGGTGAATAGATTAGCGTCTGAATTTTCCAAAAAGTATAAATTTATGGGGCTTTGGAAAAGTTTAAGAGCAGTTTTAGCGGCTGAAAGGCGAAAAATTTCCAATTTTTTACGTGTCACTACCCAAAAACTTTAAATCGATTTTTCTCCCCTTAAACGTGCGAATTTCGGTTTTATATTTTTCAGTTCAAAGGCTTAACCCAGATGAGTATTTTGATGGTCGGAAAATGTTTTAGGCATATTATCTAGCATGTAGGAGGCATAGAAATGGCTGTTTCTAGAACAAGTGCGTTTTTGGGCAGATTTCCAGCTTCGACCGCTTGCTGTGGCCACAATTTTTATTTGATTGTTGAAATTTTCGTTTTATCTTGTAGTTGGTTTTGTGTAGTTTTCGTCAAATGTAAATATGTAGTACTTTATTTGAGAATACAATTTTTTACGACGTTTAGAAGGCAAGGACATGAATTTTCGTAAAACACGTCCGTTTCCATGTGCAGATCTCTGGCTTTGATCGTTCACTGCGACCACAGTTTCCATCCGATTGTCAAAATTTTGGTCTCATTTTTTAGCTGATATTCTGTTGTTTACGTTAAATATAAATTTGTAGTACTTTGCAAAGAACACTGCGTTTGCTGGGGGTTAAAGTTGGAGAACTGAGAAAAAAACAAACTTGTCTGCATAAAAAGTCACGTGTGATCAAAAAAATGTTTTCCATTGCTGATGAGTGATACATGAGAGTAAAGAAACAAACCAAAACAGAAATTATTTTTCTAAGTGGTCTAATAAGCGAGATAGTAATTTTTTGGGGGGCAGGTTTTGGGAACTTTTTTCCTTTATGGCATTGCTGTTGCCAGATTTTCCAACCGATTTGCAATATTTTGATATTGGTGAATAGATTAGCGTCTGAATTTTCCAAAAAGTATAAATTTATGGGGCTTTGGAAAAGTTTAAGAGCAGTTTTAGCGGCTGAAAGGCGAAAAATTTCCAATTTTTTACGTGTCACTACCCAAAAACTTTAAATCGATTTTTCTCCCCTTAAACGTGCGAATTTCGGTTTTATATTTTTCAGTTCAAAGGCTTAACCCAGATGAGTATTTTGATGGTCGGAAAATGTTTTAGGCATATTATCTAGCATGTAGGAGGCATAGAAATGGCTGTTTCTAGAACAAGTGCGTTTTTGGGCAGATTTCCAGCTTCGACCGCTTGCTGTGGCCACAATTTTTATTTGATTGTTGAAATTTTCGTTTTATCTTGTAGTTGGCTTTGTGTAGTTTTCGTCAAATGTAAATATGTAGTACTTTATTTGAGAATACAATTTTTTACGACGTTTAGAAGGCAAGGACATGAATTTTCGTAAAACACGTCCGTTTCCATGTGCAGATCTCTGGCTTTGATCGTTCACTGCGACCACAGTTTCCATCCGATTGTCAAAATTTTGGTCTCATTTTTTAGCTGATATTCTGTTGTTTACGTTGAATATAAATTTGTAGTACTTTGCAAAGAACACTGCGTTTGCTGGGGGTTAAAATTGGAGAACTGCGAAAAAAAAC
Organism: Odontomyia ornata; assembly: GCA_963969285.1. NCBI lineage: Eukaryota > Metazoa > Arthropoda > Insecta > Diptera > Stratiomyidae > Odontomyia > Odontomyia ornata. The sequence continues at coordinate 450,235,303 of OZ017738.1, forward strand.
AAACTTGTCTGCATAAAAAGTCACGTGTGATAAAAAAAATGATTTTCATTGCTGATGAGTGATACATGAGAGTAAAGAAACAAACCAAAACAAAAATTATTTTTCTAAGTGGTCTAATAAGCGAGATAGTAATTTTTTGGGGGGCAGGTTTTGGGAACTTTTTCCCTTTATGGCATTGCTGTTGCCAGATTTTCCAACCGATTTGCAATATTTTGATATTGGCGTATAGATTAGCGTCTGAATTTTCCAAAAAGTATAAACTTATGGGGCTTTGGAAAAGTTTAAGAGCAGTTTTAGCGGCTGAAAGGCGAACAATTTCCAATTTTTTACGTGTCACTACCCAAAAACTTTGAATCGATTTTTCTCCCCTTAAACGTGCGAATTTCGGTTTTATATTTTTCAGTTTAAAGGCTTAACCCAAATGAGTATTTTGATGGTCGGAAAATGTTTTAGGCATATTATCTAGCATGTAGGAGGCATAGAAATGGCTGTTTCTAGGACAAGTGCGTTTTTGTGCAGATTTCCAGCTTCGACCGCTTACTGTGGCCACAATTTTTATTTGATTGTTGAAATTTTGGTTTTATCTTGTAGTTGGCTTTGTGTAGTTTTCGTCAAATGTAAATATGTAGTACTTTATTTGAGAATACAATTTTTTACGACGTTTAGAAGGCAAGGACATGAATTTTCGTAAAACACGTCCGTTTCCATGTGCAGATCTTTGGCTTTGATCGTTCACTGCGACCACAGTTTCCATCCGATTGTCAAAATTTTGGTCTCATTTTTTAGCTGATATTCTGTTGTTTACGTTGAATATAAATTTGTAGTACTTTGCAAAGAACACTACGTTTGCTGGGGGTTAAAATTGGAGAACTGCGAAAAAAACAAACTTGTCTGCATCAAAAGTCACGTGTAATCAAAAAAATGTTTTCCATTGCTGATGAGGGATACATGAGAGTAAAGAAACAAACCAAAACAAAAATTATTTTTCTAAGTGGTCTAATAAGCGAGATAGTAATTTTTTGGGGGGCAGGTTTTGGGAACTTTTTCCCTTTATGGCATTGCTGTTGCCAGATTTTCCAACCGATGTGCAATATTTTGATATTGGTGTATAGATTAGCGTCTGAATTTTCCAAAAAGTATAATTTTATGGGGCTTTGGAAAAGTTTAAGAGCAGTTTTAGCGGCTGAAAGGCGAAAAATTTCCAATTTTTTACGTGTCACTACCCAAAAACTTTAAATCGATTTTTCTCCCCTTAAACGTGCGAATTTCGGTTTTATATTTTTCAGTTTAAAGGCTTAACCCAAGTGAGTATTTTGATGGTCGGAAAATGTTTTAGGCATATTATCTAGCATGTAGGAGGCATAGAAATGGCTGTTTCTAGAACAAGTGCGTTTTTGTGCAGATTTCCAGCTTCGACCGTTTACTGTGGCCACAATTTTTATTTGATTGTTGAAATTCTGGTTTTATCTTGTATTTGGCTTTGTGTAGTTTTCGTCAAATGTAAATATGTAGTACTTTGTTTGAGAATACAATTTTTTACGACGTTTAGAAGGCAAGGACATGAATTTTCGTAAAACACGTCCGTTTCCATGTGCAGATCTCTGGCTTTGATCGTTCACTGCGACCACAGTTTCCATCCGATTGTCAAAATTTCGGTCTCATTTTTTAGCTGATATTCTGTTGTTTACGTTGAATATAAATTTGTAGTACTTTGCAAAGAACACTGCGTTTGCTGGGGGTTAAAATTGGAGAACTGAGAAAAAAACAAACTTGTCTGCATAAAATGTCTCGTGTGATCAAAAAAATGATTTTCATTGCTGATGAGTGATACATGAGAGTAAAGAAACAAACCAAAACAAAAATTATTTTTCTAAGTGGTCTAATAAGCGAGATAGTAATTTTTTGGGGGGCAGGTTTTGGGAACTTTTTCCCTTTATGGCATTGCTGTTGCCAGATTTTCCAACCGATTTGCAATATTTTGATATTGGTGTATAGATTAGCGTCTGAATTATCCAAAAAGTATAAATTTATGGGGCTTTGGAAAAGTTTAAGAGCAGTTTTAGCGGCTGAAAGGCGAAAAATTTCCAATTTTTTACGTGTCACTACCCAAAAACTTTAAATCGATTTTTCTCCCCTTAAACGTGCGAATTTCGGTTTTATATTTTTCAGTTTAAAGGCTTAACCCAAATGAGTATTTTGATGGTCGGAAAATGTTTTAGGCATATTATCTAGCATGTAGGAGGCATAGAAATGGCTGTTTCTAGAACAAGTGCGTTTTTGTGCAGATTTCCAGCTTCGACCGCTTGCTGTGGCCACAATTTTCGTTTGATTGTTGAAATTTTGGTTTTATCTTGTAGTTGGCTTTGTGTAGTTTTCATCAAATGTAAATATGTAGTACTTTATTTGAGAATACAATTTTTTACGACGCTTAGAAGGCAAGGACATGAATTTTCGTAAAACACGTCCGTTTCCATGTGCAGATCTCTGGCTTTGATCGTTCACTGCGACCACAGTTTCCATCCGATTGTCAAAATTTTGGTCTCATTTTTTAGCTGATATTCTGTTGTTTACGTTGAATAAAAATTTGTAGTACTTTGCAAAGAACACTGCGTTTGCTGGGGGTTAAAATTGGAGAACTGAGAAAAAAACAAACTTGTCTGCATAAAATGTCTCGTGTGATCAAAAAAATGATTTTCATTGCTGATGAGTGATACATGAGAGTAAAGAAACAAACCAAAACAAAAATTATTTTTCTAAGTGGTCTAATAAGCGAGATAGTAATTTTTTGGGGGGCAGGTTTTGGGAACTTTTTCCCTTTACGGCATTGCTGTTGCCAGATTTTCCAACCGATTTGCAATATTTTGATATTGGTGTATAGATTAGCGTCTGAATTTTCCAAAGAGTATAAATTTATGGGGCTTTGGAAAAGTTTAAGAGCAGTTTTAGCGGCTGAAAGGCGAAAAATTTCCAATTTTTTACGTGTCACTACCCAAAAACTTTAAACCGATTTTTCTCCCCTTAAACGTGCGAATTTCGGTTTTATATTTTTCAGTTTAAAGGCTTAACCCAAATGAGTATTTTGATGGTCGGAAAATGTTTTAGGCATATTATCTAGCATGTAGGAGGCATAGAAATGGCTGTTTCTAGAACAAGTGCGTTTTTGTGCAGATTTCCAGCTTCGGCCGCTTGCTGTGGCCACAATTTTTATTTGATTGTTGAACTTCTGGTTTTATCCTTTATTTGGCTTTGTGTAGTTTTCGTCAAATGTAAATATGTAGTACTTTGTTTGAGAATACAATTTTTTACGACGTTTAGAAGGCAAGGACATGAATTTTCGTAAAACACGTCCGTTTCCATGTGCAGATCTCTGGCTTTGATCGTTCACTGCGACCACAGTTTCCATCCGATTGTCAAAATTTTGGTCTCATTTTTTAGCTGATATTCTGTTGTTTACGTTAAATATAAATTTTAGTAAGTTGGAGAACTGAGAAAAAAACAAACTTGTCTGCATAAAAAGTCACGTGTGATCAAAAAAATGTTTTCCATTGCTGATGAGTGATACATGAGAGTAAAGAAACAAACCAAAACAGAAATTATTTTTCTAAGTGGTCTAATAAGCGAGATAGTAATTTTTTGGGGGGTAGGTTTTGGGAACTTTTTCCCTTTATGGCATTGCTGTTGCCAGATTTTCCAACCGATTTGCAATATTTTGATATTGGTGTATAGATTAGCGTCTGAATTTTCCAAAAAGTATAAATTTATGGGGCTTTGGAAAAGTTTAAGAACAGTTTTAGCGGCTGAAAGGCGAAAAATTTCCAATTTTTTACGTGTCACTACCCAAAAACTTTAAATCGATTTTTCTCCCCTTAAACGTGCGAATTTCGGTTTTATATTTTTCAATTTAAAGGCTTAACCCAAATGAGTATTTTGATGGTCGATAAATGTTTTAGGCATATTATCTAGCATGTAGGAGGCATAGAAATGGCTGTTTCTAGAACAAGTGCGTTTTTGTGCAGATTTCCAGCTTCGACCGCTTGCTGTGGCCACAATTTTTATTTGATTGTTGAAATCCTGGTTTTATCTTGTATTTGGCTTTGTGTAGTTTTCGTCAAATGTAAATATGTAGTACTTTGTTTGAGAATACAATTTTTTACGACGTTTAGAAGGCAAGGACATGAATTTTCGTAAAACACGTCCGTTTCCATGTGCAGATCTCTGGCTTTGATCGTTCACTGCGACCACAGTTTCCATCCGATTGTCAAAATTTTGGTCTCATTTTTTAGCTGATATTCTGTTGTTTACGTTGAATATAAATTTGTAGTACTTTGCAAAGAACACTGCGTTTGCTGGGGGTTAAAATTGGAGAACTGAGAAAAAAACAAACTTGTCTGCATAAAAAGTCACGTGTGATCAAAACAATGATTTTCATTGCTGATGAGTGATACATGTGAATAGAAAAACAAACCAAAACAAAAATTATTTTTCTAAGTGGTCTGACAAGCGAGAAAGTAATTTTTTGGGGGGCAGGTTTTGGGAACTTTTTCCCTTTATGGCATTGCTGTTGCCAGATTTTCCAACCGATTTGCAATATTTTTATATTGGTGTATAAATTAGCGTCTGAATTTTCCAAAAAGTATAAATTTATGGGGCTTTGGAAAAGTTTAAGAGCAGTTTTAGCGGCTGAAAGGCGAAAAATTTTTAATTTTTCACGTGTCACTACCCAAAAACTTTAAATCGATTTTTCTCCCCTTAAACGTGCGAATTTCGGTTTTATATTTTTCAGTTTAAAGGCTTAACCCAAATGAGTATTTTGATGGTCGGAAAATGTTTTAGGCATATTATCTAGCATGTAGGAGGCATAGAAATGGCTGTTTCTAGAACAAGTGCGTTTTTGTGCAGATTTCTAGCTTCGACCGCTTGCTGTGGCCACAATTTTTATTTGATTGTTGAAATTTTGGTTTTATCTTGTAGTTGGCTTTGTGTAGTTTTCGTCAAATGTAAATATGTAGTACTTTGTTTGAGAATACAATTTTTTAACGACGTTTAGAAGGCAAGGACATGAATTTTCGTAAAACACGTCCGTTTCCATGTGCAGATCTCTGGCTTTGATCGTTCACTGCGACCACAGTTTCCATCCGATTGTCAAAATTTTGGTCCCATTTTTTAGCTGATATTCTGTTGTTTACGTTGAATATAAATTTGTAGTACTTTGCAAAGAACACTGCGTTTGCTGCGGGTCAAATTTGGAGAACTGCGAAAAAAACAAACTTGTCTGCATAAAAGGTCACGTGTGATCAAAAAAATGAGTTTCATTGCTGATGAGTGATACATGAGAGTAGAGAAACAAACCAAAACAAAAATTATTTTTCTAAGTGGTCTAATAAGCGAGAAAGTAAGTTTTTGGGGGGCAGGTTTTGGGAACTTTTTCCCTTTATGGCATTGCTGTTGCCAGATTTTCCAACCGATTTGCAATATTTTGATATTGGTGTATAGATTAGCGTCTGAATTTTCCAAAAAGTATAAATTTATCGGGCTTTGGAAAAGTTTAAGAGCAGTTTTAGCGGCTGAAAGGCGAAAAATTTCCAATTTTTTACGTGTCACTACCCAAAAACTTTAAATCGATTTTTCTCCCCTTAAGCGTGCGAATTTCGGTTTTATATTTTTCAGTTTAAAGGCTTAACCCAAATGAGTATTTTGATGGTCGGAAAATGTTTTAGGCATATTATCTAGCATGTAGGAGGCATAGAAATGGCTGTTTCTAGAACAAGTGCGTTTTTGTGCAGATTTCTAGCTTCGACCGCTTGCTGTGGCCACAATTTTTATTTGATTGTTGAAATTTTGGTTTTATCTTGTAGTTGGCTTTGTGTAGTTTTCGTCAAATGTAAATATGTAGTACTTTATTTGAGAATACAATTTTTTAACGACGTTTAGAAGGCAAGGACATGAATTTTCGTAAAACACGTCCGTTTCCATGTGCAGATCTCTGGCTTTGATCGTTCACTGCGACCACAGTTTCCATCCGATTGTCAAAATTTTGGTCTCATTTTTTAGCTGATATTCTGTTGTTTACGTTAAATATAAATTTGTAGTACTTTGCAAAGAACACTGCGTTTGCTGGGGGTTAAAGTTGGAGAACTGAGAAAAAAACAAACTTGTCTGCATAAAAAGTCACGTGTGATCAAAAAAATGTTTTCCATTGCTGATGAGTGATACATGAGAGTAAAGAAACAAACCAAAACAGAAATTATTTTTCTAAGTGGTCTAATAAGCGAGATAGTAATTTTTTGGGGGGCAGGTTTTGGGAACTTTTTTCCTTTATGGCATTGCTGTTGCCAGATTTTCCAACCGATTTGCAATATTTTGATATTGGTGAATAGATTAGCGTCTGAATTTTCCAAAAAGTATAAATTTATGGGGCTTTGGAAAAGTTTAAGAGCAGTTTTAGCGGCTGAAAGGCGAAAAATTTCCAATTTTTTACGTGTCACTACCCAAAAACTTTAAATCGATTTTTCTCCCCTTAAACGTGCGAATTTCGGTTTTATATTTTTCAGTTCAAAGGCTTAACCCAGATGAGTATTTTGATGGTCGGAAAATGTTTTAGGCATATTATCTAGCATGTAGGAGGCATAGAAATGGCTGTTTCTAGAACAAGTGCGTTTTTGGGCAGATTTCCAGCTTCGACCGCTTGCTGTGGCCACAATTTTTATTTGATTGTTGAAATTTTCGTTTTATCTTGTAGTTGGCTTTGTGTAGTTTTCGTCAAATGTAAATATGTAGTACTTTATTTGAGAATACAATTTTTTACGACGTTTAGAAGGCAAGGACATGAATTTTCGTAAAACACGTCCGTTTCCATGTGCAGATCTCTGGCTTTGATCGTTCACTGCGACCACAGTTTCCATCCGATTGTCAAAATTTTGGTCTCATTTTTTAGCTGATATTCTGTTGTTTACGTTAAATATAAATTTGTAGTACTTTGCAAAGAACACTGCGTTTGCTGGGGGTTAAAGTTGGAGAACTGAGAAAAAAACAAACTTGTCTGCATAAAAAGTCACGTGTGATCAAAAAAATGTTTTCCATTGCTGATGAGTGATACATGAGAGTAAAGAAACAAACCAAAACAGAAATTATTTTTCTAAGTGGTCTAATAAGCGAGATAGTAATTTTTTGGGGGGCAGGTTTTGGGAACTTTTTTCCTTTATGGCATTGCTGTTGCCAGATTTTCCAACCGATTTGCAATAGTTTGATATTGGTGAATAGATTAGCGTCTGAATTTTCCAAAAAGTATAAATTTATGGGGCTTTGGAAAAGTTTAAGAGCAGTTTTAGCGGCTGAAAGGCGAAAAATTTCCAATTTTTTACGTGTCACTACCCAAAAACTTTAAATCGATTTTTCTCCCCTTAAACGTGCGAATTTCGGTTTTATATTTTTCAGTTCAAAGGCTTAACCCAGATGAGTATTTTGATGGTCGGAAAATGTTTTAGGCATATTATCTAGCATGTAGGAGGCATAGAAATGGCTGTTTCTAGAACAAGTGCGTTTTTGGGCAGATTTCCAGCTTCGACCGCTTGCTGTGGCCACAATTTTTATTTGATTGTTGAAATTTTCGTTTTATCTTGTAGTTGGCTTTGTGTAGTTTTCGTCAAATGTAAATATGTAGTACTTTATTTGAGAATACAATTTTTTACGACGTTTAGAAGGCAAGGACATGAATTTTCGTAAAACACGTCCGTTTCCATGTGCAGATCTCTGGCTTTGATCGTTCACTGCGACCACAGTTTCCATCCGATTGTCAAAATTTTGGTCTCATTTTTTAGCTGATATTCTGTTGTTTACGTTGAATATAAATTTGTAGTACTTTGCAAAGAACACTGCGTTTGCTGGGGGTTAAAATTGGAGAACTGCGAAAAAAAACAAACTTGTCTGCATAAAAAGTCACGTGTGATAAAAAAAAATGATTTTCATTGCTGATGAGTGATACATGAGAGTAAAGAAACAAACCAAAACAAAAATTATTTTTCTAAGTGGTCTAATAAGCGAGATAGTAATTTTTTGGGGGGCAGGTTTTGGGAACTTTTTCCCTTTATGGCATTGCTGTTGCCAGATTTTCCAACCGATTTGCAATATTTTGATATTGGCGTATAGATTAGCGTCTGAATTTTCCAAAAAGTATAAACTTATGGGGCTTTGGAAAAGTTTAAGAGCAGTTTTAGCGGCTGAAAGGCGAACAATTTCCAATTTTTTACGTGTCACTACCCAAAAACTTTGAATCGATTTTTCTCCCCTTAAACGTGCGAATTTCGGTTTTATATTTTTCAGTTTAAAGGCTTAACCCAAATGAGTATTTTGATGGTCGGAAAATGTTTTAGGCATATTATCTAGCATGTAGGAGGCATAGAAATGGCTGTTTCTAGGACAAGTGCGTTTTTGTGCAGATTTCCAGCTTCGACCGCTTACTGTGGCCACAATTTTTATTTGATTGTTGAAATTTTGGTTTTATCTTGTAGTTGGCTTTGTGTAGTTTTCGTCAAATGTAAATATGTAGTACTTTATTTGAGAATACAATTTTTTACGACGTTTAGAAGGCAAGGACATGAATTTTCGTAAAACACGTCCGTTTCCATGTGCAGATCTCTGGCTTTGATCGTTCACTGCGACCACAGTTTCCATCCGATTGTCAAAATTTTGGTCTCATTTTTTAGCTGATATTCTGTTGTTTACGTTGAATATAAATTTGTAGTACTTTGCAAAGAACACTACGTTTGCTGGGGGTTAAAATTGGAGAACTGCGAAAAAAACAAACTTGTCTGCATCAAAAGTCACGTGTAATCAAAAAAATGTTTTCCATTGCTGATGAGGGATACATGAGAGTAAAGAAACAAACCAAAACAAAAATTATTTTTCTAAGTGGTCTAATAAGCGAGATAGTAATTTTTTGGGGGGCAGGTTTTGGGAACTTTTTCCCTTTATGGCATTGCTGTTGCCAGATTTTCCAACCGATGTGCAATATTTTGATATTGGTGTATAGATTAGCGTCTGAATTTTCCAAAAAGTATAAATTTATGGGGCTTTGGAAAAGTTTAAGAGCAGTTTTAGCGGCTGAAAGGCGAAAAATTTCCAATTTTTTACGTGTCACTACCCAAAAACTTTAAACCGATTTTTCTCCCCTTAAACGTGCGAATTTCGGTTTTATATTTTTCAGTTTAAAGGCTTAACCCAAATGAGTATTTTGATGGTCGGAAAATGTTTTAGGCATATTATCTAGCATGTAGGAGGCATAGAAATGGCTGTTTCTAGAACAAGTGCGTTTTTGTGCAGATTTCCAGCTTCGGCCGCTTGCTGTGGCCACAATTTTTATTTGATTGTTGAACTTCTGGTTTTATCCTTTATTTGGCTTTGTGTAGTTTTCGTCAAATGTAAATATGTAGTACTTTGTTTGAGAATACAATTTTTTACGACGTTTAGAAGGCAAGGACATGAATTTTCGTAAAACACGTCCGTTTCCATGTGCAGATCTCTGGCTTTGATCGTTCACTGCGACCACAGTTTCCATTCGATTGTCAAAATTTCGGTCTTATTTTTTAGCTGATATTCTGTTGTTTACGTTGAATATAAATTTGTAGTACTTTGCAAAGAACACTGCGTTTGCTGCGGGTCAAATTTGGGGAACTGAGAAAAAAACAAACTTGCCTGCATCAAAATTCACGTGTGATCAAAAAAATGATTTTCATTGCTGATGAGGGATACATGAGAGTAAAGAAACAAACCAAAACAAAAATTATTTTTCTAAGTGGTCTAATAAGCGAGAAAGTAATTTTTTGGGGGCAGGTTTTGGGAACTTTTTCCCTTTATGGCATTGCTGTTGCCAGATTTTCCAACCGATTTGCAATATTTTGATATTGGTGTATAGATTAGCGTCTGAATTTTCCAAAAAGTATAAATTTATGGGGCTTTGGAAAAGTTTAAGAGCAGTTTTAGCGGCTGAAAGGCGAAAAATTTCCAATTTTTTACGTGTCACTACCCAAAAACTTTAAATCGATTTTTCTCCCCTTAAACGTGCGAATTTCGGTTTTATATTTTTCAGTTTAAAGGCTTAACCCAAATGAGTATTTTGATGGTCGGAAAATGTTTTAGGCATATTATCTAGCATGTAGGAGGCATAGAAATGGCTGTTTCTAGAACAAGTGCGTTTTTGTGCAGATTTCCAGCTTCGACCGCTTGCTGTGGCCACAATTTTTATTTGATTGTTGAACTTCTGGTTTTATCCTTTATTTGGCTTTGTGTAGTTTTCGTCAAATGTAAATATGTAGTACTTTGTTTGAGAATACAATTTTTTACGACGTTTAGAAGGCAAGGACATGAATTTTCGTAAAACACGTCCGTTTCCATGTGCAGATCTCTGGCTTTGATCGTTCACTGCGACCACAGTTTCCATCCGATTGTCAAAATTTTGGTCTCATTTTTTAGCTGATATTCTGTTGTTTACGTTGAATATAAATTTGTAGTACTTTGCAAAGAACACTGCGTTTGCTGGGGGTTAAAGTTGGAGAACTGAGAAAAAAACAAACTTGTCTGCATAAAAAGTCACGTGTGATCAAAAAAATGTTTTCCATTGCTGATGAGTGATACATGAGAGTAAAGAAACAAACCAAAACAAAAATTATTTTTCTAAGTGGTCTAATAAGCGAGATAGTAATTTTTTGGGGGGCAGGTTTTGGGAACTTTTTCCCTTTATGGCATTGCTGTTGCCAGATTTTCCAACCGATTTGCAATATTTTGATATTGGTGTATAGATTAGCGTCTGAATTATCCAAAAAGTATAAATTTATGGGGCTTTGGAAAAGTTTAAGAGCAGTTTTAGCGGCTGAAAGGCGAAAAATTTCCAATTTTTTACGTGTCACTACCCAAAAACTTTAAATCGATTTTTCTCCCCTTAAACGTGCGAATTTCGGTTTTATATTTTTCAGTTTAAAGGCTTAACCCAAATGAGTAATTTGATGGTCGATAAATGTTTTAGGCATATTATCTAGCATGTAGGAGGCATAGAAATGGCTGTTTCTAGAACAAGTGCGTTTTTGTGCAGATTTCCAGCTTCGACCGCTTGCTGTGGCCAGAATTTTTATTTGATTGTAGAAATCCTGGTTTTATCTTGTATTTGGCTTTGTGTAGTTTTCGTCAAATGTAAATATGTAGTACTTTGTTTGAGAATACAATTTTTTACGACGTTTAGAAGGCAAGGACATGAATTTTCGTAAAACACGTCCGTTTCCATGTGCAGATCTCTGGCTTTGATCGTTCACTGCGACCACAGTTTCCATCCGATTGTCAAAATTTTGGTCTCATTTTTTAGCTGATATTCTGTTGTTTACGTTGAATATAAATTTGTAGTACTTTGCAAAGAACACTGCGTTTGCTGCGGGTCAAATTTGGAGAACTGCGAAAAAAACAAACTTGTCTGCATAAAAAGTCACGTGTGATCAAAAAAATGAGTTTCATTGCTGATGAGTGATACATGAGAGTAAAGAAACAAACCAAAACAAAAATTATTTTTCTAAGTGGTCTAATAAGCGAGATAGTAATTTTTTGGCGGGCAGGTTTTGGGAACTTTTTCCCTTTATGGCATTGCTGTTGCCAGATTTTCCAACCGATTTGCAATATTTTGATATTGGTGTATAGATTAGCGTCTGAATTTTCCAAAAAGTATAAATTTATGGGGCTTTGGAAAAGTTGAAGAGCAGTTTTAGCGGCTGGAAGGCGAAAAATTTCCAAGTTTTTACGTGTCACTACCCAAAAACTTTAAATCGATTTTTCTCCCCTTAAACGTGCGAATTTCGGTTTTATATTTTTCAGTTTAAAGGCTTAAGCCAAATGAGTATTTTGATGGTCGGAAAATGTTTTAGGCATATTATCTAGCATGTACGGGGCATAGAAATGGCTGTTTCTAGAACAAGTGCGTTTTTGTGCAGATTTCCAGCTTCGACCGCTTGCTGTGGCCACAATTTTTATTTGATTGTTGAAATTTTGGTTTTATCTTGTAGTTGGCTTTGTGTAGTTTTCGTCAAATGTAAATATGTAGTACTTTGTTTGAGAATACAATTTTTTACGACGTTTAGAAGGCAAGGACATGAATTTTCGTAAAACACGTCCGTTTCCATGTGCAGACCTCTGGCTTTGATCGTTCACTGCGACCACAGTTTCCATCCGATTGTCAAAATTTTGGTCTCATTTTTTAGCTGATATTCTGTTGTTTACGTTGAATATAAATTTGTAGTACTTTGCAAAGAACACTGCGTGTGCTGCGGGTCAAATTTGGAGAACTGCGAAAAAAACAAACTTGTCTGCATAAAAAGTCACGTGTAATCAAAAAAATGTTTTTCATTGCTGATGCGTGATATATGAGAGTAGAGAAACAAACCAAAAAAAAAATTATTTTTCTAAGTGGTCTGACAAGCGAGAAAGTAATTTTTTGGGGGGCAGGTTTTGGGAACTTTTTCCCTTTATGGCATTGCTGTTGCCAGATTTTCCAACCGATTTGCAATATTTTGATATTGGTGTATAGATTAGCGTCTGAATTTTCCAAAAAGTATAAATTTATGGGGCTTTGGAAAAGTTTAAGAGCAGTTTTAGCGGCTGAAAGGCGAAAAATTTCCAATTTTTTACGTGTCACTACCCAAAAACTTTAAATCGATTTTTCTCCCCTTAAACGTGCGAATTTCGGTTTTATATTTTTCAGTTTAAAGGCTTAACCCGAAAGAGTATTTTGATGGTCGGAAAATGTTTTAGGCATATTATCTAGCATGTAGGAGGCATAGAAATGGCTGTTTCTAGAACAAGTGCGTTTTTGTGCAGATTTCCAGCTTCGACCGCTTGCTGTGGCCACTATTTTTATTTGATTGTTGAAATTCTGGTTTTATCTTGTATTTGGCTTTGTGTAGTCTTCGTCAAATGTAAATATGTAGTACTTTGTTTGAGAATACAATTTTTTACGACGTTTAGAAGGCAAGGACATGAATTTTCGTAAAACACGTCCGTTTCCATGTGCAGACCTCTGGCTTTGATCGTTCACTGCGACCACAGTTTCCATCCGATTGTCAAAATTTTGGTCTCATTTTTTAGCTGATATTCTGTTGTTTACGTTGAATATAAATTTGTAGTACTTTGCAAAGAACACTGCGTTTGCTGCGGGTCAAATTTTGAGAACTGCGAAAAAAACAAACTTGTCTGCATAAAAAGTCACGTGTGATCAAAAAAATGTTTTTCATTGCTGATGAGTGATACATGAGAGTGAAGAAACAAACCAAAACAAAAATTATTTTTCTAAGTGGTCTAATAAGCGAGATAGTAATGTTGTGGGGGGCAGGTTTTGGGAACTTTTTCCCTTTATGGCATTGCTGTTGCCAGATTTTCCAACCGATTTGCAATATTTTGATATTGGTGTATAGATTAGCGTCTGAATTTTCCAAAAAGTATAAATTTATGGGGCTTTGGAAAAGTTTAAGAGCAGTTTTAGCGGCTGAAAGGCGAAAAATTTCCAATTTTTTACGTGTTACTACCCAAAAACTTTAAATCGATTTTTCTCCCCTTAAACGTGCGAATTTCGGTTTTATATTTTTCAGTTTAAAGGCTTAACCCAAATGAGTATTTTGATGGTCGGAAAATGTTTTAGGCATATTATCTAGTATGTAGGAGGCATAGAAATGGCTGTTTCTAGAACAAGTGCGTTTTTGTGCAGATTTCCAGCTTCGACCGCTTGCTGTGGCCACAATTTTTATTTGATTGTTGAAATTTTCGTTTTATCTTGTAGTTGGCTTTGTGTAGTTTTCGTCAAATGTAAATATGTAGTACTTTATTTGAGAATACAATTTTTTACGACGTTTAGAAGGCAAGGACATGAATTTTCGTAAAACACGTCCGTTTCCATGTGCAGGTCTCTGGCTTTGATCGTTCACTGCGACCACAGTTTCCATCCGATTGTCAAAATTTTGGTCTCATTTTTTAGCTGATACTCTGTTGTTTACGTTGAATATAAATTTGTAGTACTTTGCAAAGAACACTGCGTTTGCTGCGGGTCAAATTTGGAGAACTGCGAAAAAAACAAACTTGTCTGCATCAAAAGTCACGTGTAATCAAAAAAATGTTTTCCATTGCTGATGAGTGATACATGAGAGTAAAGAAACAAACGAAAATAAAAATTATTTTTCTAAGTGGTCTAATAAGCGAGATAGTAATGTTGTGGGGGGCAGGTTTTGGGAACTTTTTCCCTTTATGGCATTGCTGTTGCCAGATTTCCCAACCGATTTGCAATATTTTGATATTGGTGTATAGATTAGCGTCTGAATTTTCCAAAAAGTATAAATTTATGGGGCTTTGGAAAAGTTTAAGAGCAGTTTTAGCGGCTGAAAGGCGAAAAATTTCCAATTTTTTACGTGTCACTACCCAAAAACTTTAAATCGATTTTTCTCCCCTTAAACGTGCGAATTTCGGTTTTATATTTTTCAGTTTAAAGGCTTAACCCGAATGAGTATTTTGATGGTCGGAAAATGTTTTAGGCATATTATCTAGCATGTAGGAGGCATAGAAATGGCTGTTTCTAGAACAAGTGCGTTTTTGTGCAGATTTCCAGCTTCGACCGCTTGCTGTGGCCACAATTTTTATTTGATTGTTGAAATTTTGGTTTTATCTTGTAGTTGGCTTTGTGTAGTTTTCGTCAAATGTAAATATGTAGTACTTTGTTTGAGAATACAATTTTCTACGACGTTTAGAAGGCAAGGACATGAATTTTCGTAAAACACGTCCGTTTCCATGTGCAGATCTCTGGCTTTGATCGTTCACTGCGACCACAGTTTCCATCCGATTGTCAAAATTTTGGTCTCATTTTTTAGCTGATATTCTGTTGTTTACGTTGAATATAAATTTGTAGTACTTTGCAAAGAACACTGCGTTTGCTGCGGGTCAAATTAGCAGAACTGCGAAAAAAACAAACTTGTCTGCATAAAAAGTCACGTGTAATCAAAAAAATGTTTTCCATTGCTGATGAGGGATACATGAGAGTAAAGAAACAAACCAAAACAAAAATTATTTTTCGAAGTGGTCTAATAAGCGAGATAGTAATTTTTGGGGGGCAGATTTTGGGAACTTTTTCCCTTTATGGCATTGCTGTTGCCAGATTTTCCAACCGATTTGCAATATTTTGATATTGGTGTATAGATTAGCGTCTGAATTTTCCAAAAAGTATAAATTTATGGGGCTTTGGAACAGTTTAAGAGCAGTTTTAGCGGCTGAAAGGCGAAAAATTTCCAATTTTTTACGTGTCACTACCCAAAAACTTTAAATCGATTTTTCTCCCCTTAAACGTGCGAATTTCGGTTTTATATTTTTCAGTTTAAAGGCTTAACCCGAATGAGTATTTTGATGGTCGGAAAATGTTTTAGGCATATTATCTAGCATGTAGGAGGCATAGAAATGGCTGTTTCTAGAACAAGTGCGTTTTTGTGCAGATTTCCAGCTTCGACCGCTTGCTGTGGCCACAATTTTTATTTGATTGTTGAAATTTTGGTTTTATCTTGTAGTTGGCTTTGTGTAGTTTTCGTCAAATGTAAATATGTAGTACTTTGTTTGAGAATACAATTTTTTACGACGCTTAGAAGGCAAGGACATGAATTTTCGTAAAACACGTCCGTTTCCATGTGCAGATCTCTGGCTTTGATCGTTCACTGCGACCACAGTTTCCATCCGATTGTCAAAATTTTGGTCTCATTTTTTAGCTGATATTCTGTTGTTTACGTTGAATATAAATTTGTAGTACTTTGCAAAGAACACTGCGTTTGCTGGGGGTTAAAATTGGAGAACTGCGAAAAAAACAAACTTGTCTGCATCAAAAGTCACGTGTAATCAAAAAAATGTTTTCCATTGCTGATGAGGGATACATGAGAGTAAAGAAACAAACCAAAACAAAAATTATTTTTCTAAGTGGTCTAATAAGCGAGATAGTAATTTTTTGGGGGGCAGGTTTTGGGAACTTTTTCCCTTTATGGCATTGCTGTTGCCAGATTTTCCAACCGATTTGCAATATTTTGATATTGGTGTATAGATTAGCGTCTGAATTTTCCAAAAAGTATAAATTTATGGGGCTTTGGAAAAGTTTAAGAACAGTTTTAGCGGCTGAAAGGCGAAAAATTTCCAATTTTTTACGTGTCACTACCCAAAAACTTTAAATCGATTTTTCTCCCCTTAAACGTGCGAATTTCGGTTTTATATTTTTCAGTTTAAAGGCTTAACCCAAATGAGTATTTTGATGGTCGGAAAATGTTTTAGGCATATTATCTAGCATGTAGGAGGCATAGAAATGGCTGTTTCTAGAACAAGTGCGTTTTTGTGCAGATTTCCAGCTTCGACCGCTTGCTGTGGCCACAATTTTTATTTGATTGTTGAAATTTTGGTTTTATCTTGTAGTTGGCTTTGTGTAGTTTTCGTCAAATGTAAATATGTAGTACTTTGTTTGAGAATACAATTTTCTACGACGTTTAGAAGGCAAGGACATGAATTTTCGTAAAACACGTCCGTTTCCATGTGCAGATCTCTGGCTTTGATCGTTCACTGCGACCACAGTTTCCATCCGATTGTCAAAATTTTGGTCTCATTTTTTAGCTGATATTCTGTTGTTTACGTTGAATATAAATTTGTAGTACTTTGCAAAGAACACTGCGTTTGCTGCGGGTCAAATTTGGGGAACTGAGAAAAAAACAAACTTGTCTGCATAAAAAGTCACGTGTAATCAAAAAAATGGTTTCCATTGCTGATGAGGGATACATGAGAGTAAAGAAACAAACCAAAACAAAAATTATTTTTCTAAGTGGTCTAATAAGCGAGATAGTAATTTTTGGGGGGCAGATTTTGGGAACTTTTTCCCTTTATGGCATTGCTGTTGCCAGATTTTCCAACCGATTTGCAATATTTTGATATTGGTGTATAGATTAGCGTCTGAATTTTCCAAAAAGTATAAATTTATGGGGCTTTGGAAAAGTTTAAGAGCAGTTTTAGCGGCTGAAAGGCGAAAAATTTCCAATTTTTTACGTGTCACTACCCAAAAACTTTAAATCGATTTTTCTCCCCTTAAACGTGCGAATTTCGGTTTTATATTTTTCAGTTTAAAGGCTTAACCCGAATGAGTATTTTGATGGTCGGAAAATGTTTTAGGCATATTATCTAGCATGTAGGAGGCATAGAAATGGCTGTTTCTAGAACAAGTGCGTTTTTGTGCAGATTTCCAGCTTCGACCGCTTGCTGTGGCCACAATTTTTATTTGATTGTTGAAATTTTGGTTTTATCTTGTAGTTGGCTTTGTGTAGTTTTCGTCAAATGTAAATATGTAGTACTTTATTTGAGAATACAATTTTTTACGACGTTTAGAAGGCAAGGACATGAATTTTCGTAAAACACGTCCGTTTCCATGTGCAGATCTCTGGCTTTGATCGTTCACTGCGACCACAGTTTCCATCCGATTGTCAAAATTTTGGTCTCATTTTTCAGCTGATATTCTGTTGTTTACGTTGAATATAAATTTGTAGTACTTTGCAAAGAACGCTGCGTTTGCTGGGGGTTAAAATTGGAGAACTGCGAAAAAAACAAACTTGTCTGCATCAAAAGTCACGTGTAATCAAAAAAATGTTTTCCATTGCTGATGAGGGATACATGAGAGTAAAGAAACAAACCAAAACAAAAATTATTTTTCTAAGTGGTCTAATAAGCGAGATAGTAATTTTTTGGGGGGCAGGTTTTGGGAACTTTTTCCCTTTATGGCATTGCTGTTGCCAGATTTTCCAACCGATTTGCAATATTTTGATATTGGTGTATAGATTAGCGTCTGAATTTTCCAAAAAGTATAAATTTATGGGGCTTTGGAAAAGTTTAAGAGCAGTTTTAGCGGCTGAAAGGCGAAAAATTTCCAATTTTTTACGTGTCACTACCCAAAAACTTTAAATCGATTTTTCTCCCCTTAAACGTGCGAATTTCGGTTTTATATTTTTCAGTTTAAAGGCTTAACCCAAATGAGTATTTTGATGGTCGGAAAATGTTTTAGGCATATTATCTAGCATGTAGGAGGCATAGAAATGGCTGTTTCTAGAACAAGTGCGTTTTTGTGCAGATTTCCAGCTTCGACCGCTTGCTGTGGCCACAATTTTTATTTGATTGTTGAAATTTTGGTTTTATCTTGTAGTTGGCTTTGTGTAGTTTTCGTCAAATGTAAATATGTAGTACTTTATTTGAGAATACAATTTTTTACGACGTTTAGAAGGCAAGGACACGAATTTTCGTAAAACACGTCCGTTTCCATGTGCAGATCTCTGGCTTTGATCGTTCACTGCGACCATAGTTTCCATCCGATTGTCAAAATTTTGTTCTCATTTTTTAGCTGATATTCTGTTGTTTACGTTGAATATAAATTTGTAGTACTTTGCAAAGAACACTGCGTTTGCTGGGGGTTAAAATTGGAGAACTGCGAAAAAAACAAACTTGTCTGCATCAAAAGTCACGTGTAATCAAAAAAATGTTTTTCATTGCTGATGAGTGATACATGAGAGTAGAGAAACAAACCAAAACAAAAATTATTTTTCTAAGTGGTCTAATAAGCGAGATAGTAATTTTTTGGGGGGCAGGTTTTGGGAACTTTTTCCCTTTATGGCATTGCTGTTGCCAGATTTTCCAACCGATTTGCAATATTTTGATATTGGTGTATACATTAGCGTCTGAATTTTCCAAAAAGTATAAATTTATGGGGCTTTGGAAAAGTTTAAGAGCAGTTTTAGCGGCTGAAAGGCGAAAAATTTCCAATTTTTTACGTGTCACTACCCAAAAACTTTAAATCGATTTTTCTCCCCTTAAACGTGCGAATTTCGGTTTTATATTTTTCAGTTTAAAGGCTTAACCCAAATGAGTATTTTGATGGTCGGAAAATGTTTTAGGCATATTATCTAGCATGTAGGAGGCATAGAAATGGCTGTTTCTAGAACAAGTGCGTTTTTGTGCAGATTTCCAGCTTCGACCGCTTGCTGTGGCCACAATTTTTATTTGATTGTTGAAATTTTGGTTTTATCTTGTAGTTAGCTTTGTGTAGTTTTCGTCAAATGTAAATATGTAGTACTTTATTTGAGAATACAATTTTTTACGACGTTTAGAAGGCAAGGACATGAATTTTCGTAAGACACGTCCGTTTCCATGTGCAGACCTCTGGCTTTGATCGTTCACTGCGACCACAGTTTCCATCCGATTGTCAAAATTTTGGTCTCATTTTTTAGCTGATATTCTGTTGTTTACGTTGAATATAAATTTGTAGTACTTTGCAAAGAACACTGCGTTTGCTGCGGGTCAAATTTTGAGAACTGCGAAAAAAACAAACTTGTCTGCATAAAAAGTCACGTGTGATCAAAAAAATGTTTTTCATTGCTGATGAATGATACATGAGAGTGAAGAAACAAACCAAAACAAAAATTATTTTTCTAAGTGGTCTAATAAGCGAGATAGTAATGTTGTGGGGGGCAGGTTTTGGGAACTTTTTCCCTTTATGGCATTGCTGTTGCCAGATTTTCCAACCGATTTGCAATATTTTGATATTGGTGTATAGATTAGCGTCTGAATTTTCCAAAAAGTATAAATTTATGGGGCTTTGGAAAAGTTTAAGAGCAGTTTTAGCGGCTGAAAGGCGAAAAATTTCCAATTTTTTACGTGTTACTACCCAAAAACTTTAAATCGATTTTTCTCCCCTTAAACGTGCGAATTTCGGTTTTATATTTTTCAGTTTAAAGGCTTAACCCAAATGAGTATTTTGATGGTCGGAAAATGTTTTAGGCATATTATCTAGTATGTAGGAGGCATAGAAATGGCTGTTTCTAGAACAAGTGCGTTTTTGTGCAGATTTCCAGCTTCGACCGCTTGCTGTGGCCACAATTTTTATTTGATTGTTGAAATTTTGGTTTTATCTTGTAGTTGGCTTTGTGTAGTTTTCGTCAAATGTAAATATGTAGTACTTTATTTGAGAATACAATTTTTTACGACGTTTAGAAGGCAAGGACATGAATTTTCGTAAAACACGTCCGTTTCCATGTGCAGGTCTCTGGCTTTGATCGTTCACTGCGACCACAGTTTCCATCCGATTGTCAAAATTTTGGTCTCATTTTTTAGCTGATACTCTGTTGTTTACGTTGAATATAAATTTGTAGTACTTTGCAAAGAACACTGCGTTTGCTGCGGGTCAAATTTGGAGAACTGCGAAAAAAACAAACTTGTCTGCATCAAAAGTCACGTGTAATCAAAAAAATGTTTTCCATTGCTGATGAGTGATACATGAGAGTAAAGAAACAAACCAAAATAAAAATTATTTTTCTAAGTGGTCTAATAAGCGAGATAGTAATGTTGTGGGGGGCAGGTTTTGGGAACTTTTTCCCTTTATGGCATTGCTGTTGCCAGATTTTCCAACCGATTTGCAATATTTTGATATTGGTGTATAGATTAGCGTCTGAATTTTCCAAAAAGTATAAATTTATGGGGCTTTGGAAAAGTTTAAGAGCAGTTTTAGCGGCTGAAAGGCGAAAAATTTCCAATTTTTTACGTGTCACTACCCAAAAACTTTAAATCGATTTTTCTCCCCTTAAACGTGCGAATTTCGGTTTTATATTTTTCAGTTTAAAGGCTTAACCCAAATGAGTATTTTGATGGTCGGAAAATGTTTTAGGCATATTATCTAGCATGTAGGAGGCATAGAAATGGCTGTTTCTAGAACAAGTGCGTTTTTGTGCAGATTTCCAGCTTCGACCGCTTGCTGTGGCCACAATTTTTATTTGATTGTTGAAATTTTGGTTTTATCTTGTAGTTGGCTTTGTGTAGTTTTCGTCAAATGTAAATATGTAGTACTTTGTTTGAGAATACAATTTTCTACGACGCTTAGAAGGCAAGGACATGAATTTTCGTAAAACACGTCCGTTTCCATGTGCAGATCTCTGGCTTTGATCGTTCACTGCGACCACAGTTTCCATCCGATTGTCAAAATTTTGGTCTCATTTTTTAGCTGATATTCTGTTGTTTACGTTGAATATAAATTTGTAGTACTTTGCAAAGAACACTGCGTTTGCTGCGGGTCAAATTAGCAGAACTGCGAAAAAAACACACTTGTCTGCATAAAAAGTCACGTGTAATCAAAAAAATGGTTTCCATTGCTGATGAGGGATACATGAGAGTAAAGAAACAAACCAAAACAAAAATTATTTTTCGAAGTGGTCTAATAAGCGAGATAGTAATTTTTGGGGGGCAGATTTTGGGAACTTTTTCCCTTTATGGCATTGCTGTTGCCAGATTTTCCAACCGATTTGCAATATTTTGATATTGGTGTATAGATTAGCGTTTGAATTTTCCAAAAAGTATAAATTTATGGGGCTTTGGAACAGTTTAAGAGCAGTTTTAGCGGCTGAAAGGCGAAAAATTTCCAATTTTTTACGTGTCACTACCCAAAAACTTTAAATCGATTTTTCTCCCCTTAAACGTGCGAATTTCGGTTTTATATTTTTCAGTTTAAAGGCTTAACCCGAATGAGTATTTTGATGGTCGGAAAATGTTTTAGGCATATTATCTAGCATGTAGGAGGCATAGAAATGGCTGTTTCTAGAACAAGTGCGTTTTTGTGCAGATTTCCAGCTTCGACCGCTTGCTGTGGCCACAATTTTTATTTGATTGTTGAAATTTTGGTTTTATCTTGTAGTTGGCTTTGTGTAGTTTTCGTCAAATGTAAATATGTGGTACTTTGTTTGAGAATACAATTTTCTACGACGTTTAGAAGGCAAGGACATGAATTTTCGTAAAACACGTCCGTTTCCATGTGCAGATCTCTGGCTTTGATCGTTCACTGCGACCACAGTTTCCATCCGATTGTCAAAATTTTGGTCTCATTTTTTAGCTGATATTCTGTTGTTTACGTTGAATATAAATTTGTAGTACTTTGCAAAGAACACTGCGTTTGCTGCGGGTCAAATTTGGGGAACTGAGAAAAAAACAAACTTGTCTGCATAAAAAGTCACGTGTAATCAAAAAAATGGTTTCCATTGCCGATGAGGGATACATGAGAGTAAAGAAACAAACCAAAACAAAAATTATTTTTCTAAGTGGTCTAATAAGCGAGATAGTAATTTTTGGGGGGCAGATTTTGGGAACTTTTTCCCTTTATGGCATTGCTGTTGCCAGATTTTCCAACCGATTTGCAATATTTTGATATTGGTGTATAGATTAGCGTCTGAATTTTCCAAAAAGTATAAATTTATGGGGCTTTGGAAAAGTTTAAGAGCAGTTTTAGCGGCTGAAAGGCGAAAAATTTCCAATTTTTTACGTGTCACTACCCAAAAACTTTAAATCGATTTTTCTCCCCTTAAACGTGCGAATTTCGGTTTTATATTTTTCAGTTTAAAGGCTTAACCCGAATGAGTATTTTGATGGTCGGAAAATGTTTTAGGCATATTATCTAGCATGTAGGAGGCATAGAAATGGCTGTTTCTAGAACAAGTGCGTTTTTGTGCAGATTTCCAGCTTCGACCGCTTGCTGTGGCCACAATTTTTATTTGATTGTTGAAATTTTGGTTTTATCTTGTAGTTGGCTTTGTGTAGTTTTCGTCAAATGTAAATATGTAGTACTTTATTTGAGAATACAATTTTTTACGACGTTTAGAAGGCAAGGACATGAATTTTCGTAAAACACGTCCGTTTCCATGTGCAGATCTCTGGCTTTGATCGTTCACTGCGACCACAGTTTCCATCCGATTGTCAAAATTTTGGTCTCATTTTTCAGCTGATATTCTGTTGTTTACGTTGAATATAAATTTGTAGTACTTTGCAAAGAACGCTGCGTTTGCTGGGGGTTAAAATTGGAGAACTGCGAAAAAAACAAACTTGTCTGCATCAAAAGTCACGTGTAATCAAAAAAATGTTTTCCATTGCTGATGAGGGATACATGAGAGTAAAGAAACAAACCAAAACAAAAATTATTTTTCTAAGTGGTCTAATAAGCGAGATAGTAATTTTTTGGGGGGCAGGTTTTGGGAACTTTTTCCCTTTATGGCATTGCTGTTGCCAGATTTTCCAACCGATTTGCAATATTTTGATATTGGTGTATAGATTAGCGTCTGAATTTTCCAAAAAGTATAAATTTATGGGGCTTTGGAAAAGTTTAAGAGCAGTTTTAGCGGCTGAAAGGCGAAAAATTTCCAATTTTTTACGTGTCACTACCCAAAAACTTTAAATCGATTTTTCTCCCCTTAAACGTGCGAATTTCGGTTTTATATTTTTCAGTTTAAAGGCTTAACCCAAATGAGTATTTTGATGGTCGGAAAATGTTTTAGGCATATTATCTAGCATGTAGGAGGCATAGAAATGGCTGTTTCTAGAACAAGTGCGTTTTTGTGCAGATTTCCAGCTTCGACCGCTTGCTGTGGCCACAATTTTTATTCGATTGTTGAAATTTTGGTTTTATCTTGTAGTTGGCTTTGTGTAGTTTTCGTCAAATGTAAATATGTAGTACTTTATTTGAGAATACAATTTTTTACGACGTTTAGAAGGCAAGGACATGAATTTTCGTAAAACACGTCCGTTTCCATGTGCAGATCTCTGGCTTTGATCGTTCACTGCGACCACAGTTTCCATCCGATTGTCAAAATTTTGGTTTCATTTTTTAGCTGATATTCTGTTGTTTACGTTGAATATAAATTTGTAGTACTTTGCAGAGAACACTGCGTTTGCTGCGGGTCAAATTTGGAGAACTGCGAAAAAAACAAACTTGTCTGCATAAAAAGTCACGTGTAATCGAAAAAATGTTTTTCATTGCTGATGAGTGATACATGAGAGTAAAGAAACAAACCAAAACAAAAATTATTTTTCTAAGTGGTCTAATAAGCGAGATAGTAATTTTTTGGGGGGCAGGTTTTGGGAACTTTTTCCCTTTATGGCATTGCTGTTGCCAGATTTTCCAACCGATTTGCAATATTTTGATATTGGTGTATACATTAGCGTCTGAATTTTCCAAAAAGTATAAATTTATGGGGCTTTGGAAAAGTTTAAGAGCAGTTTTAGCGGCTGAAAGGCGAAAAATTTCCAATTTTTTACGTGTCACTACCCAAAAACTTTAAATCGATTTTTCTACCCTGAAACGTGCGAATTTCGGTTTTATATTTTTCAGTTTAAAGGCTTAACCCAAATGAGTATTTTGATGGTCGGAAAATGTTTTAGGCATATTATCTAGCATGTAGGAGGCATAGAAATGGCTGTTTCTAGAACAAGTGCGTTTTTGTGCAGATATCCAGCTTCGACCGCTTGCTGTGGCCACAATTTTTATTTGATTGTTGAAATTTTGGTTTTATCTTGTAGTTGGCTTTGTTTAGTTTTCGTCAAATGTAAATATGTAGTACTTTATTTGAGAATACAATTTTTTACGACGTATAGAAGGCAAGGACATGAATTTTCGTAAAACACGTCCGTTTCCATGTGCAGATCTCTGGCTTTGATCGTTCACTGCGAGCACAGTTTCCATCCGATTGTCAAAATTTTGGTCTCATTTTTTAGCTGATATTCTGTTATTTACGTTGAATATAAATTTGTAGTACTTTGCAAAGAACACTGCGTTTGCTGGGGGTTAAAACTGGAGAACTGAGAAAAAAACAAACTTGTCTGCATAAAAAGTCACGTGTGATCAAGAAAATGTTTTTCATTGCTGATGAGGGATACATGAGAGTAGAGAAACAAACCAAAACAAAAATTATTTTTCTAAGTGGTCTAATAAGCGAGATAGTAATTTTTTGGGGGGCAGGTTTTGGGAACTTTTTTCCTTTATGGCATTGCTGTTGCCAGATTTTCCAACCGATTTGCAATATTTTGATATTGGTGTATAGATTAGCGTCTGAATTTTCCAAAAAGTATAAATTTATGGGGCTTTGGAAAAGTTTAAGAGCAGTTTTAGCGGCTGAAAGGCGAAAAATTTCCAATTTTTTACGTGTCACTACCCAAAAACTTTAAATCGATTTTTCTCCCCTTAAACGTGCGAATTTCGGTTTTATATTTTTCAGTTTAAAGGCTTAACCCAAATGAGTATTTTGATGGTCGGAAAATGTTTTAGGCATATTATCTAGCATGTAGGAGGCATAGAAATGGCTGTTTTTAGAACAAGTGCGTTTTTGCGCAGATTTCCAGCTTCGACCGCTTACTGTGGCCACAATTTTTATTTGATTGTTGAAATTCTGGTTTTATCTTGTATTTGGCTTTGTGTAGTTTCCGTCAAATTTAAATATGTAGTACTTTGTTTGAGAATACAATTTTTTACGACGTTTAGAAGGCAAGGACATGAATTTTCGTAAAACACGTCCGTTTCCATGTGCAGATCTCTGGCTTTGATCGTTCACTGCGACCACAGTTTCCATCCGATTGTCAAAATTTTGGTCTCATTTTTTAGCTGATATTCTGTTGTTTATGTTGAATTACAAATTTGTAGTACTTTGCAAAGAACACTGCGTTTGCTGCGGGTCGAATTTGGAGAACTGCGAAAAAAACAAACTTGTCTGCATAAAAACTCACGTGTGATCAAAAAAATGTTTTTCATTGCTGATGAGTGATACATGAGAGTAGAGAAACAAACCGAAACAAAAATTATTTTTCTAAGTGGTCTAATAAGCGAGATAGTAATTTTTTGGGGGGCAGGTTTTGGGAACTTTTTCCCTTTATGGCATTGCTGTTGCCAGATTTTCCAACCGATTTGCAATATTTTGATATTGGTGTATGGATTAGCGTCTGAATTTTCCAAAAAGTATAAATTTCTGGGGCTTTGGAAAAGTTTAAGAGCAGTTTTAGCGGCTGAAAGGCGAAAAATTTCCAATTTTTTACGTGTCACTACCCAAAAACTTTAAATCGATTTTTCTCCCCTTAAACGTGCGAATTTCGGTTTTATATTTTTCAGTTTAAAGGCTTAACCCGAATGAGTATTTTGATGGTCGGAAAATGTTTTAGGCATATTATCTAGCATGTAGGAGGCATAGAAATGGCTGTTTCTAGAACAAGTGCGTTTTTGTGCAGATTTCCAGCTTCGACCGCTTGCTGTGGCCACAATTTTTATTTGATTGTTGAAATTTTGGTTTTATCTTGTAGTTGGCTTTGTGTAGTTTTCGTCAAATGTAAATATGTAGCACTTTATTTGAGAATACAATTTTTTACGACGTTTAGAAGGCAAGGACATGAATTTTCGTAAAACACGTCCGTTTCCATGTGCAGATCTCTGACTTTGATCGTTCACTGCGACCACAGTTTCCATCCGATTGTCAAAATTTTGGTCTCATTTTTTAGCTGATATTCTGTTGTTTACGTTGAATATAAATTTGTAGTACTTTGCAAAGAACACTGCGTTTGCTGCGGGTCAAATTTGGAGAACTGCGAAAAAAACAAACTTGTCTGCATCAAAAGTCACGTGTAATCAAAAAAATGTTTTCCATTGCTGATGAGGGATACATGAGAGTAAAGAAACAAACCAAAACAAAAATTACTTTTCTAAGTGGTCTAATAAGCGAGATAGTAATATTTTGGGGGGCAGGTTTTGGGAACTTTTTCCCTTTATGGCATTGCTGTTGCCAGATTTTCCAACCGATTTGCAATATTTTGATATTGGTGTATAGATTAGCGTCTGAATTTTCCAAAAAGTATAAATTTATGGGGCTTTGGAAAAGTTTAAGAGCAGTTTTAGCGGCTGAAAGGCGAAAAATTTCCAATTTTTTACGTGTCACTACCCAAAAACCTTAAATCGATTTTTCTCCCCTTAAACGTGCGAATTTCGGTTTTATATTTTTCAGTTTAAAGGCTTAACCCAAATGAGTATTTTGATGGTCGGAAAATGTTTTAGGCATATTATCTAGCATGTAGGAGGCATAGAAATGGCTGTTTCTAGAATAAGTGCGTTTTTGTGCAGATTTCCAGCTTCGACCGCTTACTGTGGCCACAGTTTTTATTTGATTGTTGAAATTGTTGATGAGGGATACATGAGAGTAAAGAAACAAACCAAAACAAAAATTACTTTTCTAAGTGGTCTAATAAGCGAGATAGTAATATTTTGGGGGGCAGGTTTTGGGAACTTTTTCCCTTTATGGCATTGCTGTTGCCAGATTTTCCAACCGATTTGCAATATTTTGATATTGGTGTATGGATTAGCGTCTGAATTTTCCAAAAAGTATAAATTTATGGGGCTTTGGAAAAGTTTAAGAGCAGTTTTAGCGGCTGAAAGGCGAAAAATTTCCAATTTTTTACGTGTCACTACCCAAAAACTTTAAATCGATTTTTCTCCCCTTAAACGTGCGAATTTCGGTTTTATATTTTTCAGTTTAAAGGCTTAACCCAAATGAGTATTTTGATGGTCGGAAAATGTTTTAGGCATATTATCTAGCATGTAGGAGGCATAAAAATGGCTGTTTCTAGAACAAGTGCGTTTTTGTGCAGATTTCCAGCTTCGACCGCTTACTGTGGCCACAATTTTTATTTGATTGTTGAAATTTTGGTTTTATCTTGTAGTTGGCTTTGTGTAGTTTTCGTCAAATGTAAATATGTAGTACTTTGTTTGAGAATACAATTTTTTACGACGTTTAGAAGGCAAGGACATGAATTTTCGTAAAACACGTCCGTTTCCATGTGCAGATCTCTGGCTTTGATCGTTCACTGCGACCACAGTTTCCATCCGATTGTCAAAATTTTGGTCTCATTTTTTAGCTGATATTCTGTTGTTTACGTTGAA
The DNA here is from genome assembly GCA_963969285.1 of Odontomyia ornata. NCBI lineage: Eukaryota > Metazoa > Arthropoda > Insecta > Diptera > Stratiomyidae > Odontomyia > Odontomyia ornata. The sequence continues at coordinate 450,263,093 of OZ017738.1, forward strand.
TATAAATTTGTAGTACTTTGCAAGGAACACTGCGTTTGCTGGGGGTTAAAATTGGAGAACTGAGAAAAAAACAAACTTGTCTGCATAAAAAGTCACGTGTGATCAAAAAAATGATTTTCATTGCTGATGAGTGATACATGAGAGTAAAGAAACAAACCAAAACAAAAATTATTTTTCCAAGTGGTCTAATAAGCGAGATAGTAATTTTTTGGGGGGCAGGTTTTGGGAACTTTTTCCCTTTATGGCATTGCTGTTGCCAGATTTTCCAACCGATTTGCAATATTTTGATATTGGTGTATAGATTAGCGTCTGAATTTTCCAAAAAGTATAAATTTATGGGGCTTTGGAAAAGTTTAAGAGCAGTTTTAGCGGCTGAAAGGCGAAAAATTTCCAAGTTTTTACGTGTCACTACCCAAAAACTTTAAATCGATTTTTCTCCCCTTAAACGTGCGAATTTCGGTTTAATATTTTTCAGTTTAAAGGCTTAACCCAAATGAGTATTTTGATGGTCGGAAAATATTTTAGGCATATTATCTAGCATGTAGGAGGCATAGAAATGGCTGTTTCTAGAACAAGTGCGTTTTTGTGCAGATTTCCAGCTTCGACCGCTTGCTGTGGCCACAATTTTTATTTGATTGTTGAAATTTTGGTTTTATCTTGTAGTTGGCTTTGTGTAGTTATGGTCAAATGGAAATATGTAGTACTTTATTTGAGAATACAATTTTTTACGACGTTTAGAAGGCAAGGACATGAATTTTCGTAAAACATGTCCGTTTCCATGTGCAGATCTCTGGCTTTGATCGTTCACTGCGACCACAGTTTCCATCCGATTGTCAAAATTTTGGTCTCATTTTTTAACTGATATTCTGTTGTTTACGTTAAATATAAATTTGTAGTACTTTGCAAAGAACACTGTGTTTGCTGGGGGTTAAAATTGGAGAACTGCGAAAAAAACAAACTTGTCTGCATCAAAAGTCACGTGTAATCAAAAAAATGTTTTCCATTGCTGATGAGGGATACATGAGAGTAAAGAAACAAACCAAAACAAAAATTATTTTTCTAAGTGGTCTAATAAGCGAGATAGTAATTTTTTGGGGGGCAGGTTTTGGGAACTTTTTCCCTTTATGGCATTGCTGTTGCCAGATTTTCCAACCGATTTGCAATATTTTGATATTGGTGTATAGATTAGCGTCTGAATTTTCCAAAAAGTATAAATTTATGGGGCTTTGGAAAAGTTTAAGAGCAGTTTTAGCGGCTGAAAGGCGAAAAATTTCCAATTTTTTACGTGTCACTACCCAAAAACTTTAAATCGATTTTTCTCCCCTTAAACGTGCGAATTTCGGTTTTATATTTTTCAGTTTAAAGGCTTAACCCAAATGAGTATTTTGATGGTCGGAAAATGTTTTAGGCATATTATCTAGCATGTAGGAGGCATAGAAATGGCTGTTTCTAGAACAAGTGCGTTTTTGTGCAGATTTCCAACTTCGACCGCTTGCTGTGGCCACAATTTTTATTTGATTGTTGAAATTTTGGTTTTATCTTGTAGTTGGCTTTGTGTAGTTTTCGTCAAATGTAAATATGTAGTACTTTATTTGAGAATACAATTTTTTACGACGTTTAGAAGGCAAGGACATGAATTTTCGTAAAACACGTCCGTTTCCATGTGCAGATCTCTGGCTTTGATCGTTCACTGCGACCACAGTTTCCATCCGATTGTCAAAATTTTGGTCTCATTTTTTAGCTGATATTCTGTTGTTTACGTTGAATATAAATTTGTAGTACTTTGCAAAGAACACTGCGTTTGCTGCGGGTCAAATTTGGAGAACTGCGAAAAAAACAAACTTGTCTACATAAAAAGTCACGTGTAATCAAAAAAATGTTTTCCGTTGCAGATGAGGGATACATGAGAGTAAAGAAACAAACCAAAACAAAAATTATTTTTCTAAGTGGTCTAATAAGCGAGATAGTAATTTTTTGGGGCGCAGGTTTTGGGAACTTTTTCCCTTTATGGCATTGCTGTTGCCAGATTTTCCAACCGATTTGCAATATTTTGATATTGGTGTATAGATTAGCGTCTGAATTTTCCAAAAAGTATAAATTTATGGGGCTTTGGAAAAGTTTAAGAGCAGTTTTAGCGGCTGAAAGGCGAAAAATTTCCAATTTTTTACGTGTCACTACCCAAAAACTTTAAATCGATTTTTCTCCCCTTAAACGTGCGAATTTCGGTTTTATATTTTTCAGTTTAAAGGCTTAACCCGAATGAGTATTTTGATAGTCGGAAAATGTTTTAGGCATATTATCTAGCATGTAGGAGGCATAAAAATGGCTGTTTCTAGAACAAGTGCGTTTTTGTGCAGATTTCCAGCTTCGACCGCTTACTGTGGCCACAATTTTTATTTGATTGTTGAAATTTTGGTTTTATCTTGTAGTTGGCTTTGTGTAGTTTTCGTCAAATGTAAATATGTAGTACTTTGTTTGAGAATACAATTTTTTACGACGTTTAGAAGGCAAGGACATGAATTTTCGTAAAACACGTCCGTTTCCATGTGCAGATCTCGGGCTTTGATCGTTCACTGCGACCACAGTTTCCATCCGATTGTCAAAATTTTGGTCTCATTTTTTAGCTGATATTCTGTTGTTTACGTTGAATATAAATTTGTAGTACTTTGCAAAGAACACTGCGTTTGCTGCGGGTCAAATTTGGAGAACTGCGAAAAAAACAAACTTGTCTGCATAAAAAGTCACGTGTGATCAAAAAAATGTTTTTCATTGCTGATGAGTGATACATGAGAGTAGAGAAACAAACCAAAACAAAAATTATTTTTCTAAGTGGTCTAATAAGCGAGAAAGTAATTCTTGGGGGGCAGGTTTTGGGAACTTTTTCCCTTATGGCATTGCTGTTGCCAGATTTTCCAACCGATTTGCAATATTTTGATATTGGTGTATAGATTAGCGTCTGAATTTTCCAAAAAGTATAAATTTATGGGGCTTTGGAAAAGTTTAAGAGCAGTTTTAGCGGCTGAAAGGCAAAAAATTTCCAATTTTTTACGTGCCACTACCCAAAAACTTTAAATCGATTTTTCTCCCCTTAAACGTGCGAATTTCGGTTTTATATTTTTCAGTTTAAAGGCTTAACCCAAATGAGTATTTTGATGGTCGGAAAATGTTTTAGGCATATTATCTAGCATGTAGGAGGCATAGAAATGGCTGTTTCTAGAACAAGTGTTTCTAGCTTCGACCGCTTACTGTGGCCACAATTTTTATTTGATTGTTGAAATTCTGGTTTTATCTTGTATTTGGCTTTGTGTAGTTTTCGTCAAATGTAAATATGTAGTACTTTGTTTGAGAATACAATTTTTTACGACGTTTAGAAGGCAAGGACATGAATTTTCGTAAAACACGTCCGTTTCCATGTGCAGATCTCTGGCTTTGATCGTTCACTGCGACCACAGTTTCCATCCGATTGTCAAAATTTTGGTCTGATTTTTTAGCTGATATTCTGTTGTTTACGTTGAATATAAATTTGTAGTACTTTGCGAAGAACACTGCGTTTGCTGGGGGTTAAAATTGGATAATTGAGAAAAAAACAATCTTGTCTGCATAAAAAGTCACGTGTGATCAAAAAAATGATTTTCATTGCTGATGAGGGATACATGAGAGTAAAGAAACAAACCAAAACAAAAATTATTTTTCTAAGTGGTCTAATAAGCGAGATAGTAATTTTTTGGGGGGCAGGTTTTGGGAACTTTTTCCCTTTATGGCATTGCTGTTGCCAGATTTTCCAACCGATTTGCAATATTTTGATATTGGTGTATAGATTAGCGTCTGAATTTTCCAAAAAGTATAAATTTATGGGGCTTTGGAAAAGTTTAAGAGCAGTTTTAGCGGCTGAAAGGCGAAAAATTTCCAATTTTTTACGTGTCACTACCCAAAAACTTTAAATCGATTTTTCTCCCCTTAAACGTGCGAATTTCGGTTTTATATTTTTCAGTTTAAAGGCTTAACCCGAATGAGTATTTTGATAGTCGGAAAATGTTTTAGGCATATTATCTAGCATGTAGGAGGCATAAAAATGGCTGTTTCTAGAACAAGTGCGTTTTTGTGCAGATTTCCAGCTTCGACCGCTTACTGTGGCCACAATTTTTATTTGATTGTTGAAATTTTGGTTTTATCTTGTAGTTGGCTTTGTGTAGTTTTCGTCAAATGTAAATATGTAGTACTTTGTTTGAGAATACAATTTTTTACGACGTTTAGAAGGCAAGGACATGAATTTTCGTAAAACACGTCCGTTTCCATGTGCAGATCTCGGGCTTTGATCGTTCACTGCGACCACAGTTTCCATCCGATTGTCAAAATTTTGGTCTCATTTTTTAGCTGATATTCTGTTGTTTACGTTGAATATAAATTTGTAGTACTTTGCAAAGAACACTGCGTTTGCTGCGGGTCAAATTTGGAGAACTGCGAAAAAAACAAACTTGTCTGCATAAAAAGTCACGTGTGATCAAAAAAATGTTTTTCATTGCTGATGAGTGATACATGAGAGTAGAGAAACAAACCAAAACAAAAATTATTTTTCTAAGTGGTCTAATAAGCGAGAAAGTAATTCTTGGGGGGCAGGTTTTGGGAACTTTTTCCCTTATGGCATTGCTGTTGCCAGATTTTCCAACCGATTTGCAATATTTTGATATTGGTGTATAGATTAGCGTCTGAATTTTCCAAAAAGTATAAATTTATGGGGCTTTGGAAAAGTTTAAGAGCAGTTTTAGCGGCTGAAAGGCAAAAAATTTCCAATTTTTTACGTGCCACTACCCAAAAACTTTAAATCGATTTTTCTCCCCTTAAACGTGCGAATTTCGGTTTTATATTTTTCAGTTTAAAGGCTTAACCCAAATGAGTATTTTGATGGTCGGAAAATGTTTTAGGCATATTATCTAGCATGTAGGAGGCATAGAAATGGCTGTTTCTAGAACAAGTGTTTCTAGCTTCGACCGCTTACTGTGGCCACAATTTTTATTTGATTGTTGAAATTCTGGTTTTATCTTGTATTTGGCTTTGTGTAGTTTTCGTCAAATGTAAATATGTAGTACTTTGTTTGAGAATACAATTTTTTACGACGTTTAGAAGGCAAGGACATGAATTTTCGTAAAACACGTCCGTTTCCATGTGCAGATCTCTGGCTTTGATCGTTCACTGCGACCACAGTTTCCATCCGATTGTCAAAATTTTGGTCTGATTTTTTAGCTGATATTCTGTTGTTTACGTTGAATATAAATTTGTAGTACTTTGCGAAGAACACTGCGTTTGCTGGGGGTTAAAATTGGATAATTGAGAAAAAAACAATCTTGTCTGCATAAAAAGTCACGTGTGATCAAAAAAATGATTTTCATTGCTGATGAGGGATACATGAGAGTAAAGAAACAAACCAAAACAAAAATTATTTTTCTAAGTGGTCTAATAAGCGAGATAGTAATTTTTTGGGGGGCAGGTTTTGGGAACTTTTTCCCTTTATGGCATTGCTGTTGCCAGATTTTCCAACCGATTTGCAATATTTTGATATTGATGTATAGATTAGCGTCTGAATTTTCCAAAAAGTATAAATTTATGGGGCTTTGGAAAAGTTTAAGAGCAGTTTTAGCGGCTGAAAGGCGAAAAATTTCCAATTTTTTACGTGTCACTACCCAAAAACTTTAAATCGATTTTTCTCCCCTTAAACGTGCGAATTTCGGTTTTATATTTTTCAGTTTAAAGGCTTAACCCAAATGAGTATTTTGATGGTCGGCAAATGTTTTAGGCATATTATCTAGCATGTAGGAGGCATAGAAATGGCTGTTTCTAGAACAAGTGCGTTTTTGTGCAGATTTCCAGCTTCGACCGCTTACTGTGGCCACAATTTTTATTTGATTGTTGAAATTCTGGTTTTATCTTGTAGTTGGCTTTGTGTAGTTTTCGTCAAATGTAAATATGTAGTACTTTATTTGAGAATACAATTTTTTACGACGTTTAGAAGGCAAGGACATGAATTTTCGTAAAACACGTCCGTTTCCATGTGCAGATCTCTGGCTTTGATCGTTCACTGCGACCACAGTTTCCATCCGATTGTCAAAATTTTGGTCTCATTTTTTAGCTGATATTCTGTTGTTTACGTTGAATATAAATTTGTAGTACTTTGCAAAGAACACTGCGTTTGCTGCGGGTCAAATTTGGAGAACTGCGAAAAAAACAAACTTGTCTGCATAAAAAGTCACGTGTAATCAAAAAAATGTTTTTCATTGCTGATGAGTGATACATGAGAGTAGAGAAACAAACCAAAACAAAAATTATTTTTCTAAGTGGTCTAATAAGCGAGATAGTAACTTTTTGGGGGGCAGGTTTTGGGAACTTTTTCCCTTTATGGCATTGCTGTTGCCAGATTTTCCAACCGATTTGCAATATTTTGATATTGGTGTATAGATGAGCGTCTGAATTTTCCAAAAAAAATAAATTTATGGGGCTTTGGAAAAGTTTATGAGCAGTTTTAGCGGCTGAAAGGCGAAAAATTTCCAATTTTTTACGTGTCACTACCCAAAAACTTTAAATCGATTTTGCTCCCCTTAAACGTGCGAATTTCGGTTTTATATTTTTCAGTTTAAAGGCTTAACCCAAATGAGTATTTTGATGGTCGGAAAATGTTTTAGGCATATTATCTAGCATGTAGGAGGCATAGAAATGGCTGTTTCTAGAACAAGTGCGTTTTTGTGCAGATTTCCAGCTTCGACCGCTTACTGTGGGCACAATTTTTATTTGATTGTTGAAATTCTGGTTTTATCTTGTATTTGGCTCTGTGTAGTTTTCGTCAAATGTAAATATGTAGTACTTTGTTTGAGGAACCAGTTTCTTACGACGCTTAGAAGGCAAGGACATGAATTTTCGTAAAACACGTCCGTTTCCATGTGCAGATCTCTGGCTTTGATCGTTCACTGCGACCACAGTTTCCATCCGATTGTCAAAATTTTGGTCTCATTTTTTAGCTGATATTCTGTTGTTTACGTTGAATATAAATTTGTAGTACTTTGCAAAGAACACTGCGTTTGCTGCGGGTCAAATTTGGAGAACTGCGAAAAAAACAAACTTGTCTGCATCAAAAGTCACGTGTAATCAAAAAAATGTTTTTCATTGCTGATGAGGGATACATGAGAGTAAAGAAACAAACCAAAACAAAAATTATTTTTCTAAGTGGTCTAATAAGCGAGATAGTAATATTTTGGGGGGCAGGTTTTGGGAACTTTTTCCCTTTATGGCATTGCTGTTGACGGATTTTCCAACCGATTTGCAATATTTTGATATTGGTGTATAGATTAGCGTCTGAATTTTCCAAAACGTATAAATTTATGGGGCTTTGGAAAAGTTTAAGAGCAGTTTTAGCGGCTGAAAGGCGAAAAATTTCCAATTTTTTACGTGTCACTACCCAAAAACTTTAAATCGATTTTTCTCCCCTTAAACGTGCGAATTTCGGTTTTATATTTTTCAGTTTAAAGGCTTAACCCTAATGAGTATTTTGATGGTCGGAAAATGCTTTAGGCATATCATCTAGCATGTAGGAGGCATAGAAACGGCTGTTTCTAGAACAAGTGCATTTTTGTGCAGATTTCCAGCTTCGACCGCTTGCTGTGGCCACAATTTTTATTTGAGTGTTGAAATTTTGGTTTTATCTTGTAGTTGGCTTTGTGTAGTTTTCGTCAAATGTAAATATGTAGTACTTTGTTTGAGAATACAATTTTTTACGACGTTTAGAAGGCAAGGACATGAATTTTCGTAAAACACGTCCGTTTCCATGTGCAGATCTCTGGCTTTGATCGTTCACTGCGACCACAGTTTCCATCCGATTGTCAAAATTTTGGTCTCATTTTTTAGCTGATATTCTGTTGTTTACGTTGAATATAAATTTGCAGTACTTTGCAAAGAACACTGCGCTTGCTGGGGGTTTAAATTGGAGAACTGCGAAAAAACAAACTTGTCTGCATCAAAAGTCACGGGTGATCAAAAAAATGTTTTCCATTGCTGATGAGGGATACATGAGAGTAAAGAAACAAACCAAAACAAAAATTATTTTTCGAAGTGGTCTATTAAGCGAGATAGTAATTTTTTGGGGGGCAGGTTTTGGGAACTTTTTCCCTTTATGGCATTGCTGTTGCCAGATTTTCCAACCGATTTGCAATATTTTGATATTGGTGTATAGATTAGCGTCTGAATTTTCCAAAAAGTATAAATTTATGGGGCCTTGGAAAAGTTTAAGAGCAGTTTTAGCGGCTGAAAGGCGAAAAATTTCCAATTTTTTACGTGTCACTACCCAAAAACTTTAAATCGATTTTTCTCCCCTAAAACGTGCGAATTTCGGTTTTATATTTTTCAGTTTAAAGGCTTAACCCTAATGAGTATTTTGATGGTCGGAAAATGCTTTAGGCATATCATCTAGCATGTAGGAGGCATAGAAATGGCTGTTTCTAGAACAAGTGCGTTTTTGTGCAGATTTCCAGCTTCGACCGCTTGCTGTGGCCACAATTTTTATTTGAGTGTTGAAATTTTGGTTTTATCTTGTAGTTGGCTTTGTGTAGTTTTCGTCAAATGTAAATATGTAGTACTTTGTTTGAGAATACAATTTTTTACGACGTTTAGAAGGCAAGGACATGAATTTTCGTAAAACACGTCCGTTTCCATGTGCAGATCTCTGGCTTTGATGGTTCACTGCGACCACAGTTTCCATCCGATTGTCAAAATTTTGGTCTCATTTTTTAGCTGATATTCTGTTGTTTACGTTGAATATAAATTTGCAGTACTTTGCAAAGAACGCTGCGCTTGCTGGGGGTTAAAATTGGAGAACTGCGAAAAAAACAAACTTGTCTGCATCAAAAGTCACGGGTGATCAAAAAAATGTTTTCCATTGCTGATGAGGGATACATGAGAGTAAAGAAACAAACCAAAAGAAAAATTATTTTTCGAAGTGGTCTAATAAGCGAGATAGTAATTTTTGGGGGCCAGGTTTTGGGAACTTTTTCCCTTTATGGCATTGCTGTTGCCAGATTTTCCAACCGATTTGCAATATTTTGATATTGGTGTATAGATTAGCGTCTGAATTTTCCAAAACGTATAAATTTATGGGGCTTTGGAAAAGTTTAAGAGCAGTTTTAGCGGCTGAAAGGCGAAAAATTTCCAATTTTTTACGTGTCACCACCCAAAAACTTTAAATCGATTTTTCTCCCCTTAAACGTGCGAATTTCGGTCTAATATTTTTCAGTTTAAAGGCTGAACCCGAATGAGTATTTTGATGGTCGGAAAATGTTTTAGGCATATTATCTAGCATGTAGGAGGCATAGAAATGGCTGTTTCTAGAACAAGTGCGTTTTTGTGCAGATTTCCAGCTTCGACCGCTTACTGTGGCCACAATTTTTATTTGATTGTTGAAATTCTGGTTTTATCTTGTATTTGGCTTTGTGTAGTTTTCGTCAAATGTAAATATGTAGTACTTTGTTTGAGAATACAGTTTTTTACGACGCTTAGAAGGCAAGGACATGAATTTTCGTAAAACACGTCCGTTTCCATGTGCAGATCTCTGGCTTTGATCGTTCACTGCGACCACAGTTTCCATCCGATTGTCAAAATTTTGGTCTCATCTTTTAGCTGATATTCTGTTGTTTACGTTGAATATAAATTTGTAGTACTTTGCAAAGAACACTGCGTTTGCTGGGGGTTAAAATTGGAGAACTGCGAAAAAAACAAACTTGTCTGCATCAAAAGTCACGTGTAATCAAAAAAATGTTTTCCATTGCTGATGAGGGATACATGAGAGTAGAGAAACAAACCAAAACAAAAATTATTTTTCTAAGTGGTCTAATAAGCGAGATAGTAATTTTTTGGGGGGCAGGTTTTGGGAACTTTTTCCCTTTATGGCATTGCTGTTGCCAGATTTTCCAACCGATTTGCAATATTTTGATATTGGTGTATAGATTAGCGTCTGAATTTTCCAAAAAGTGTAAATTTATGGGGCTTTGGAAAAGTTTAAGAGCAGTTTTAGCGGCTGAAAGGCGAAAAATTTCCAATTTTTTACGTGTCACTACCCAAAAACTTTAAATCGATTTTTCTCGCCTTAAACGTGCGAATTTCGGTTTAATATTTTTCAGTTTAAAGGCTTAACCCAAATGAGTATTTTGATGGTCGGAAAATGTTTTAGGCATATTATCTAGCATGTAGGAGGCATAGAAATGGCTGTTTCTAGAACAAGTTCGATTTGGGAAGATTTCCAGCTTCGACCGCTTACTGTGGCCACAATTTTTATTTGATTGTTGAAATTCTGGTTTTATCTTGTATTTGGCTTTGTGTAGTTTTCGTCAAATGTAAATATGTAGTACTTTGTTTGAGAATACAATTTTTTACGACGTTTAGAAGGCAAGGACATGGATTTTCGTAAAACACGTCCGTTTCCATGTGCAGATCTCTGGCTTTGATCGTTCACTGCGACCACAGTTTCCATCCGATTGTCAAAATTTTGGTCTCAATTTTTAGCTGATATTCTGTTGTTTACGTTGAATATAAATTTGTAGTACTTTGCAAAGAACACTGCGTTTGCTGCGGGTTAAAATTGGAGAACTGCGAAAAAAACAAACTTGTCTGCATAAAAAGTCACGGGTGATCAAAAAAATGATTTTCATTGCTGATGAGTGATACATGAGAATAAAGAAACAAACCAAATCAAAAATTATTTTTCTAAGTGGTCTAATAAGCGAGATAGTAATTTTTTGGGGGGCAGGTTTTGGGAACTTTTTCCCTTTATGGCATTGCTGTTGCCAGATTTTCCAACCGATTTGCAATATTTTGATATTGGCGTATAGATGAGCGTCTGAATTTTCCAAAAAGTGTAAATTTATGGGGCTTTGGAAAAGTTTAAGAGCAGTTTTAGCGGCTGAAAGGCGAAAAACTTCCAATTTTTTACGTGTCACTACCCAAAAACTTTAAATCGATTTTTCTCCCCTTAAACGTGCGAATTTCGGTTTTATATTTTTAAGTTTAAAGGCTTAACCCAAATGAGTATTTTGATGGTCGGAAAATGTTTTAGGCATATTATCTAGCATGTAGGAGGCATAGAAATGGCTGTTTCTAGAACAAGTGCGTTTTTGTGCAGATTTCCAGCTTCGACCGCTTACTGTGGCCACAATTTTTATTTGATTGTTGAAATTTTGGTTTCATCTTGTAGTTGGCTTTGTGTAGTTTTCGTCAAATGTAAATATGTAGTACTTTGTTTGAGAATACAGTTTCTTACGACGCTTAGAAGGCAAGGACATGAATTTTCGTAAAACACGTCCGTTTCCATGTGCAGATCTCTGGCTTTGATCGTTCACTGCGACCACAGTTTCCATCCGATTGTCAAAATTTTGGTCTCATTTTTTAGCTGATATTCTGTTGTTTACGTTGAATATAAATTTGTAGTACTTTGCAAAGAACACTGCGTTTGCTGGGGGTTAAAATTGGAGAACTGCGAAAAAAACAAACTTGTCTGCATCAAAAGTCACGTGTTATCAGAAAAATGTTTTCCATTGCTGATGAGGGATACATGAGAGTAGAGAAACAAACCAAAACAAAAATTATTTTTCTAAGTGGTCTAATAAGCGAGATAGTAATTTTTTGGGGGGCAGGTTTTGGGAACTTTTTCCCTTTATGGCATTGCTGTTGCCAGATTTTCCAACCGATTTGCAATATTTTGACATTGGTGTATAGACTAGCGTCTGAATTTTCCAAAAAGTATAAATTTATGGGGCTTTGGAAAAGTTTAAGAGCAGTTTTAGCGGCTGAAAGGCGAAAAATTTCCAATTTTTTACGTGTCACTACCCAAAAACTTTAAATCGATTTTTCTCCCCTTAAACGTGCGAATTTCGGTTTTATATTTTTCAGTTTAAAGGCTTAACGCAAATGAGTATTTTGATGGTCGGAAAATGTTTTAGGCATATTATCTAGCATGTAGGAGGCATAGAAATGGCTGTTTCTAGAACAAGTGCGTTTTGGTGCAGATTTCTAGCTTCGACCGCTTGCTGTGGCCACAATTTTTATTTGATTGTTGAAATTTTGGTTTTATCTTGTAGTTGGCTTTGTGTAGTTTTCGTCAAATGTAAATATGTAGTACTTTGTTTGAGAATACAATTTTTTCCGACGTTTAGAAGGCAAGGACATGAATTTTCGTAAAACACGTCCGTTTCCATGTGCAGATCTCTGGCTTTGATCGTTCACTGCGACCACAGTTTCCATCCGATTGTCAAAATTTTGGTCTCATTTTTTAGCTGATATTCTGTTGTTTACGTTGAATATAAATTTGTAGTACTTTGCAAAGAACGCTGCGTTTGCTGGGGGTTAAAATTGGAGAACTGCGAAAAAAACAAACTTGTCGGCATAAAAAGTCACGTGTAATCAAAAAAATGTTTTCCATTGCTGATGAGGGATACATGAGAGTAAAGAAACAAACCAAAACAAAAATTATTTTTCTAAGTGGTCTAATAAGCGAGATAGTAATGTTTTGGGGGGCAGGTTTTGGGAACTTTTTCCCTTTATGGCATTGCTGTTGCCAGATTTTCCAACCGATTTGCAATATTTTGATATTGGTGTATAGATTAGCGTCTGAATTTTCCAAAAAGTATAAATTTATGGGGCTTTGGAAAAGTTCAAGAGCAGTTTTAGCGGTTGAAAGGCGAAAAATTTCCAATTTCCAATACGTGTCACTGTTGCGAGTGAACACATAAACATGCTCGGATATATTCCTGCCTCATAACTGCAATAGTAGCGAGCAAACAAAACCTATGTACTCGCACTTCGCCAATGAAAATCAGCCATGGAAACACATGCGCAAGTAAATAAGCGAGCAGTTAAGCGAACGAGAAAGCTCAACCCGTAACAATATTTACATCATGAACAAACGGGGTGCTTCGAAGTGAGGTAAGCGGAGAGGAAAACCGAGAGTTCCGACATAAACACTCTCTCGCTCAGTATTCCCACTTTTGCTATTTCACCACGAGCGATCGTGGGAAAGCCGAAAGTTCTGGCTAAAACACTTTGTCGCTCAATGTCCCCAGTTTCGCTATTTCACCTCAGGAGATAGTGAGAAAGCCGAAAGCTTAACCCGAAAGTACTCTTTCGAAGTCGAAAGCTTAAGCGAAAAACACTCTTTCGCTCAATTTCCCCAGTTTCGCATATTCACCAGCCGAGCAAGCGAGACGAAGCGGGTAGGAAAAACTTTTGTGGAACGAGAGCGCACGTGTTCGGCTACTCAGCACATTTAAAGAGAATTTAGGTTGAAAGCTCACAAAAGAATGGTATTTAATGTTCTTGGGCAGTCTTATACCAGGGAGTTTGTATTCAAATCCAAAAGGGAGCGTGCTGCTACCCAGTTATCGCTTAGACGCTTAAAGTATTCGCGATTTAAAGTTCAGATATCGTCCAGTGTTCAACGAAGTGGTGAGGGGTGAGGTGTTGGCTTGCGCCGCGATCCTCAGTCGGCCTTTTTGCGTTCCACGCTGTATGGCCACCCCGAACCATTAACACGTCCATTTGATTCTCTACAGGCTCAATATTGATATAAGTCTTCAATAATGTAATTTGTAAAATGTAATGTTAGATAAAAATAGGAACAGAGAAAATAAAATAATTAATAAAATAAACTTTTTGCCTTTGGTGATTTAGTTTAAATGGACAGAGTAGCAGGTAAGTGGTGTTACAGTGAGTTCTTTCCCCGGGAGCCATGATGATGTATATTGGATACACATCAAATGTGCTCCCAGTTCATACCAGTATACATAGGGTATACTGGTTATGCAACAAAATTGGCGCAGCCGGTAGGATATCGGTTTTGCAGAGACCACAGTGTAGTGCGCTGTGTAGCAAATTTAAATGGGCTGTAAAATCTATTCACCCAGCCGATATCTCAAACCATTCAACTCCTGTAAGACACCATTGCTACTCATACTGTCCATCAAACTGGATCAACCTTCTTTAAAAAAAAATCAAAAGATAATGTTCATTATTTAAATATAATAATATCAATATTATTCAAACAGTCCATCAAACTAGATCAGCTTTCCTAAAAAAGAAATCAACTAATAATTTTAATCATTTTAAAAAAACAAAAATATTGTATCAATATCCCCACATCATAACAATGCTACTAATACAGTGCATAAAACTAAATCAACCTTCTTAAAACGAAAAAAAAAAAATCAAATAATTATTTCAATCATTTAAATAACAAAAAGAAAGTATGAAACTTCACCAGTCTTCCTAAAAAATATGGGATCATGTTAATCGTTTAAACAACAAAAACATAATATCAGTTTAACGCTACCCATACTGGTCATCTACCCAGATCACTCCTTAATCGAAACAAAAAATCCTATTGATCATTTTAATAACTAAAACATAATATCAACATTCAAATATAATAATATTTCTACTCATAATATCCATCAAATAAGACCAGTCCCAAAATCAAATAGTCATCTTGAACATTTAATTCTTCATTCATTTACTCCCTCATTCATATATCTTAAATCTCATCTTTCTTATCTGAAAGTCATTCGAACTAACTCCTAACTCGTTCAAACCCAACGTAGAATTTATAAAGATATAAAGTTTCAATCAACTAACATGCAAAACACAAAACATAACAAGTAAATATTAAACACAAATAAGCAAAACGAAAACTTAATACGAGCAAACAAACGCGTGCCCATTGTTATCGAAATATGATACCACTTATCACTCCGACTGCTTGGACAATACGCGTACCCACATGCATATTAAAGTCTTATCTCTTGAATTGAATGAGCATTCGAATTAACTGAAGCATAATTAAAAGAGCAAACAAAAACAAACATTTAACTGCAAATTGAATAGATAGACATCTGGGCAATATTTTTAAATGCAAAAACATTGAAGAGCAAACTAAATAAATTAACTGCGCTAAACAAATAAAAAAAAATAATTTACATGAGAACGGCAATTTTCCAACGCAAATAAACATGAAACTAATTTAATTTCAAGTTACACTGAAACAATTAAAGTATGGGAAATTTGAAACAACAGAATTTTAGTTATAAGAACAATGCACAATGCAAACGATTTTACCCCAAAACAAATTATCTCTTACAAAATCCACTGCAACTCCATCATGTTAAGGAAACGGAAAAAGTGGCAGTCAAGTCGGTAAAACCCCGGTAAAACTCCAAACCATAACTATCAGCAGACACGCTTTTTCTATGTCTAATTGCACAATCACTGGAATGAAAACCAGTAAATTTAACAACAGCCCCTGAGCCGTTGGCATTAGCTGTCGACGGACACGCTATTTTTAGTTATAAGTCCCTCTGAGCCTCTGAGCTGCCCGATTTCAACTTTCGGCAGACACGCTACATATAGTATTAAGTCATATGCAAAAGGGACATCAATTTACCATCCAGTCGTAGCCTCTGAGCTGTTGATCCAAAAGGGTTTACAACACACTATCAACCATGTACCCTTTAAACAAGCCACTACGTTTCCTTGCACAATGAATGCATTATATAACTGCTAAGTATTAGAAAAAAGTCACAAATAAAATCCCTGTAGAAAGCGTAAAACAATTCAAAACCCACCCATTTCCCACCCTTTTACTTCATATATGGCGAAAATACCAAATAGCGTCTTAGAATGCTATAATATATACTTCAAGATGTTTTAAACAATCGTTTTTTCAAGATCGAGATCAGAAATTTATTAACGGCTAATGAAGTGACCTCGCACGGCACTGTACTGTCTTCTAGTAAGGTCCCAGGACAGCATTATGCCAAACTTAGTAGACACACACTAGGGAAAAATTAGACGGAACACATATAGGGTCTTGAATGAAGACCGAAACTATATGTTCCCAAGCCCATATAGTGATTGTGTCGCTTCGATCATCTTTTAGACACACACTAGGGAAAAATTAGACGGAACACATATAGGGTCTTGAATGAAGACCGAAACTATATGTTCCCAAGCCCATATAGTGATTGTGTCGCTTCGATCATCTTTTAGACACACAATAGGGAAAAATTAGACGGAACACATATAGGGTCTTGAATGAAGACCGAAACTATATGTTTCCAAGCCCATATAGTGATTGTGTCGCTTCGATCATCTTTTAGACACACACTAGGGAAAAATTAGATGGAACACATATAGGGTCTTGAATGAAGACCGAAACTATATGTTCCCAAGCCCATATAGTGATTGTGTCGCTTCGATCATCTTTTACAATAATTTCTCGCAAGAAATTTTCAATGCAGTATATCTATTTAACAATTCACTAAAATCAATAAAAGTATAAAACAGAGCTCAAAATCACTCTTTCTAGTTTTAGTTTGAGAAAAAGGTCGACTTAATTTATATTAACCCATTAAACATTTCTATACTTAATTAAAAAACCTACATAATAATTCCGATTTATAAATAATCCACAACTATTTACACATACTGCTGAATACATTTCTAATAACCCCCCCCCCCTTTTTTACCACTACAAACGGATAAAAGTATGTAATAGACAACTTGAGCCAATTAATCGACAATTCAATCCATATACCTTGAAAGCTCTTCCTCCTCACAATTGCATAGCATAGATGAATTAAAAGTCCAGCCCACTACGAAATGCATTGAGCCCACTAAATTAAAAACGAATGCTCTAATTTCAACTAATTTAATACTAACCAAACCACTACTAACGAGCAGCACCCATGATCTGTTTTTTTTTTTTTTTTTTTTACACCTCGCACACTATGAGCATAATCCAACCATTTACTAATAAGCTAAGTCCCTAGGAACGATACGATTGGATAACGATTTACTTAATACCCATATATTAGCAAGCTTCCTATAGATAACGTATGAATGATATCTTGCACCGAATCACGAAGTATGCATCGTAGAGCGCAGAACGTTATCACTAAATAACATGCTTAAACGAACATGCAAACGGTCGGCTCGAATGATGCCTGCTAATACACCATGGGGAATAGGTAAAGAGAATGTATGCAAGTATGCATCGTAGAGCGCAGAACGTTATCACTAGATAACGTGCTTAAACGAACATGCAAACGGTCGGCTCGAATGATGCCCGCTATACACCATGGGGAATAGGTAAAGAGAATTTAGGTTGAAAGCTCACAAAAGAATGGTATTTAATGTTCTTGGGCAGTCTTATACGAGTGAGTTTGTATTCAAATCCAAAAGGGAGCGTGCTGCTACCCAGTTATCGCTTAGACGCTTAAAGTACTCGCGATTTAAAGTTCAGATATCGTCCAGTGTTCAACGAAGTGGTGAGGGGTGAGGTGTTGGCTTGCGCCGCGATCCTCAATCGGCCTTTTTGCGTTCCACGCTGTATGGCCACCCCGAACCATTAACACGTCCATTTGATTCTCTACAGGCTCAATATTGATATAAGTCTTCAATAATGTAATTTGTAAAATGTAATGTTAGATAAAAATAGGAACAGAGAAAATAAAATAATTAATGAAATAAACTTTTTGCCTTTGGTGATTTTGTTTTGATGGTCAGAGTAGCAGGTAAGTGGTGTTACAGTGAGTTCTTTCCCCGAGAGCCTTGATGTTGTATACAGGATACGCATCAAGCTGAGCTCCTAGTTCTTACCAGTATACATAGGGTATACTGGTTTGTAACATCACTACCCAAAAACTTTAAATCGATTTTTCTCCCCTTAAACGTGCGAATTTCGGTTTTATATTTTTCAGTTTAAAGGCTCAACCCAAATGAGTATTTTGATGGTCGGAAAATGTTTTAGGCATATTATCTAGCATGAAGGAGGCATAGCAATGGCTGTTTCTAGAACAAGTGCGTTTTTGTGCAGATTTCCAGCTTCGACCGCTTACTGTGGCCACAATTTTTATTTGATTGTTAAAATTTTGGTTTCATCTTGTAGTTGGCTTTGTGTAGTTTTCGTCAAATGTAAATATGTAGTACTTTGTTTGAGAATACAATTTTTTACGACGTTTAGAAGGCAAGGACATGAATTTTCGTAAAACACGTCCGTTTCCATGTGCAGATCTCTGGCTTTGATCGTTCACTGCGACCACAGTTTCCATCCGATTGTCAAAATTTTGGTTTCATTTCTTAGCTGATATTCTGTTGTTTACGTTGAATATAAATTTGTAGTACTTTGCAAAGAACACTGCGTTTGCTGGGGGTTAAATTTGGAGAACTGCGAAAAAACAAACCTGTCTGCATAAAAAGTCACGTGTAATCAAAAACATGTTTTCCATTGCTGATGAGGGATACATGAGAGTAAAGAAACAAACCAAAACAAAAATTATTTTTCTAAGTGGTCTAATAAGCGAGATAGTAATGTTTTGGGGGGCAGGTTTTGGGAACTTTTTCCCTTTATGGCATTGCTGTTGCCAGATTTCCCAACTGATTTGCAATATTTTGATATTGGTGTATAGATTAGCGTCTGAATTTTCCAAAAAGTATAAATTTATGGGGCTTTGGAAAAGTTTAAGAGCAGTTTTAGCGGCTGAAAGGCGAAAAATTTCCAATTTTTACGTGTCACTACCCAAAAACTTTAAATCGATTTTTCTCCCCTTAAACGTGCGAATTTCGGTTTTATATTTTTCAGTTTAAAGGCTGAACCTAAATGAGTATTTTGATGGTCGGAAAATGTTTTAGGCATATTATCTAGCATGTAGGAGGCATAGAAATGGCTGTTTCTAGAACAAGTGCGTTTTTGTGCAGATTTCCAGCTTCGACCGCTTACTGTGGCCACAATTTTTATTTGATTGTCGAAATTTTGGTTTTATCTTGTAGTTGGCGTTGTGTAGTTTTTGTCAAATGTAAATATGTAGTACTTTGTTTGAGAATACAATTTTTTACGACATTTAGAAGGCAAGGACATGAATTTTCGTAAAACACGTCCGTTTCCATGTGCAGATCTCTGGCTTTGATCGTTCACTGCGACCACAGTTTCCATCCGATTGTCAAAATTTTGGTCTCATTTTTTAGCTGATATTCTGTTGTTTACGTTGAAAATAAATTTGTAGTACTTTGCAAAGAACACTGCGTTTGCTGGGGGTTTAAATTGGAGAACTGCGAAAAAAACAAACTTGTCTGCATAAAAAGTCACGTGTAATCAAAAAAATGATTTTCATTGCTAATGAGTGATACATGAGAGTAAAGAAACAAACCAAAACAAAAATTATTTTTCGAAGTGGTCTAATAAGCGAGATAGTAATTTTTTGGGGGGCAGGTTTTGGGAACTTTTTCCCTTTATGGCATTGCTGTTGCCAGATTTTCCAACCGATTTGCAATATTTTGATATTGGTGTATAGATTAGCGTCTGAATTTTCCAAAAAGTGTAAATTTATGGGGCTTTGGAAAAGTTTAAGAGCAGTTTTAGCGGTTGAAAGGCGAAAAATTTCCAATTTCCAATACGTGTCACTACCCAAAAACTTTAAATCGATTTTTCTCGCCTTAAACGTGCGAATTTCGGTTTTATATTTTTCAGTTTAAAGGCTCAACCCAAATGAGTATTTTGATGGTCGGAAAATGTTTTAGGCATATTATCTAGCATGTAGGAGGCATAGAAATGGCTGTTTCTAGAACAAGTGCGTTTTTGTGCAGATATCAGCTTCGACCGCTTACTGTGGCCACAATTTTTATTTGATTGTTGAAATTTTGGTTTTATCTTGTAGTTGGCTTTGTGTAGTTTTCGTCAAATGTAAATATGTAGTACTTTGTTTGAGAATACAATTTTTTACGACGTTTAGAAGGCAAGGACATGAATTTTCGTAAAACACGTCCGTTTCCATGTGCAGATCTCTGGCTTTGATCGTTCACTGCGACCACAGTTTCCATCCGATTGTCAAAATTTTGTTCTCATTTTTTAAGCTGATATTCTGTTGTTTACGTTGAATGTAAATTTGTAGTACTTTGCAAAGAACACTGCGTTTGCTGGGGGTTAAAATTGGAGAACTGCGAAAAAAACAAACTTGTCTGCATAAAAAGTCACGTGTAATCAAAAAAATTTTTTCCTTTCTGATGAGTGATACATGAGAGTAAAGAAACAAACCAAAACAAAAATTATTTTTCTAAGTGGTCTATTAAGCGAGATAGTAATTTTTGGGGGGCAGGTTTTGGGAACTTTTTCCCTTTATGGCATTGCTGTTGCCAGATTTTCCAACCGATTTGCAATATTTTGATATTGGTGTATAGATTAGTGTCTGAATTTTCCAAAAAGTATAAATTTATGAGGCTTTGGAAAAGTTTAAGAGCAGTTTTAGCGACTGAAAGGCGAAAAATTTCCAATTTTTTACGTGTCACTACCCAAAAACTTTAAATCGATTTTTCTCGCCTTAAACGTGCGAATTTCGGTTTTATATTTTTCAGTTTAAAGGCTCAACCCAAATGAGTATTTTGATGGTCGGAAAATGTTTTAGGCATATTATCTAGCATGTAGGAGGCATAGAAATGGCTGTTTCTAGAACAAGTGCGTTTTTGTGCAGATTTCCAGCTTCGACCGCTTACTGTGGCCACAATTTTTATTTGATTGTTGAAATTTTGGTTTTATCTTGTAGTTGGCGTTGTGTAGTTTTCGTCAAATGTAAATGTGTAGTACTTTGTTTGAGAATACAATTTTTTACGACGTTTAGAAGGCAAGGACATGAATTTTCGTAAAACACGTCCGTTTCCATGTGCAGATCTCTGGCTTTGATCGTTCACTGCGACCACAGTTTCCATCCGATTGTCAAAATTTTGGTCTCATTTTTTAGCTGATATCCTGTTGTTTACGTTGAATATAAATTTGTAGTACTTTGCAAAGAACACTGCATTTGTTGGGGGTTAAAATTGGAGAACTGCGAAAAAACAAACTTGTCTGCATAAAAAGTCACGTGTGATCAAAAAAATGTTTTTCATTGCTGATGAGTGATACGTGAGAGTGAAGAAACAAACCAAAACAAAAATTATTTTTCTAAGTGGTCTATTAAGCGAGATAGTAAGTTTTTGGGGGGCAGGATTTGGGAACTTTTTCCCTTTATGGCATTGCTGTTGCCAGATTTTCCAACCGATTTGCAATATTTTGATATTGGTGTATACATTAGCGTCTGAATTTTCCAAAAAGTATAAATTTTTGGGGCTTTGGAAAAGTTTAAGAGCAGTTTTAGCGGCTGAAAGGCGAAAAACTTCCAAGTTTTTACGTGTCACTACCCAAAAACTTTAAATCGATTTTTCTCCCCTTAAACGTGCGAATTTCGGTTTTATATTTTTCAGTTTAACGGCTCAACCCAAATGAGTATTTTGATGGTCGGAAAATGTTTTAGGCATATTATCTAGCATGTAGGAGGCACAGAAATGGCTGTTTCTAGAACAAGTGCGTTTTTGTGCAGATTTCCAGCTTCGACCGCTTACTGTGGCCACAATTTTTATTTGATTGTTGAAATTTTGGTTTTATCTTGTAGTTGGCTTTGTGTAGTTTTCGTCAAATGTAAATATGGTGTACTTTGTTTGAGAATACAATTTTTTACGACGTTTAGAAGGCAAGGACATGAATTATCGTAAAACACGTCCGTTTCCATGTGCAGATCTCTGGCTTTGATCGTTCACTGCGAGCACAGTTTCCATCTGATTGTCAAAATTTTGGTCTCATTTTTTAGCTGATATTCTGTTGTTTACGTTGAATATAAATTTGTAGTACTTTGCAAAGAACACTGCATTTGTTGGGGGTTAAAATTGGAGAACTGCGAAAAAAACAAACTTGTCTGCATAAAAAGTCACGTGTGATCAAAAAAATGTTTTTCATTGCTGATGAGTGATACGTGAGAGTGAAGAAACAAACCAAAACAAAAATTATTTTTCTAAGTGGTCTAATAAGCGAGATAGTAATTTTTCGGGGGGCAGGTTTTGGGAACTTTTTCCCTTTATGGCATTGCTGTTGCCAGATTTTCCAACCGATTTGCAATATTTTGATATTGGTGTATAGATTAGCGTCTGAATTTTCCAAAAAGTATAAATTTATGGGGCTTTGGAAAAGTCCAAGAGCAGTTTTAGCGGCTGAAAGGCGAAAAATTTCCAATTTTTTACGTGTCACTACCCAAAAACTTTAAATCGATTTTTCTCCCCTTAAACGTGCGAATTTCGGTTTTATATTTGTCAGTTTAAAGGCTCAACCCAAATGAGTATTTTGATGGTCGGAAAATGTTTTAGGCATATTATCTAGCATGTAGGAGGCATAGAAATGGCTGTTTCTAGAACACATGCGTTTTTGTGCAGATTTCCAGCTTCGACCGCTTACTGTGGCCACAATTTTTATTTGATTGTTGAAATTTTGGTTTTATCTTGTAGTTGGCTGTGTGTAGTTTTCGTCAAATGTGAATATGTAGTACTTTGTTTGTGAATACAATTTTTTACGACGTTTAGAAGGCAAGGACATGAATTTTCGTAAAACACGTCCGTTTCCATGTGCAGATCTCTGGCTTTGATCGTTCACTGCGACCACAGTTTCCATCCGATTGTCAAAATTTTGGTCTCATTTTTTAGCTGATATCCTGTTGTTTACGTTGAATATAAATTTGTAGTACTTTGCAAAGAACACTGCGTTTGCTGGGGGTTAAAATTGGAGAACTGCGAAAAAAACAAACTTGTCTGCATAAAAAGTCACGTGTAATCAAAAAAATGTTTTTCATTGCTGATGAGTGATACGTGAGAGTGAAGAAACAAACCAAAACAAAAATTATTTTTCTAAGTGGTCTATTAAGCGAGATAGTAATTTTTTGGGGGGCAGGATTTGGGAACTTTTTCCCTTTATGGCATTGCTGTTGCCAGATTTTCCAACCGGTTTGCAATATTTTGATATTGGTGTATACATTAGCGTCTGAATTTTCCAAAAAGTATAAATTTATGGGGTTTTGGAAAAGTTTAAGAGCAGTTTTACCAGCTGAAAGGCGAAACATTTCCAATTTTTTACGTGTCACTACCCAAAAACTTTAAATCGATTTTTCTCCCCTTAAACGTGCGAATTTCGGTTTAATTATTTTTCAGTTTAAAGGCTCAACCCAAATGAGTATTTTGATGGTCGGAAAATGTTTTAGGCATATTATCTAGCATGTAGGAGGCATAGAAATGGCTGTTTCTAGAACAAGTGCGTTTTTGTGCAGATTTCCAGCTTCGACCGTTTACTGTGGCCACAATTTTTATTTGATTGTTGAAATTTTGGTTTTATCTTGTAGTTGGCTTTGTGTAGTTTTCGTCAAATGTAAATATGTAGTACTTTGTTTGAGAATACAATTTTTTACGACGTTTAGAAGGCAAGGACATGAATTTTCGTAAAACACGTCCGTTTCCATGTGCAAATCTCTGGCTTTGATCGTTCACTGCGACCACAGTTTCCATCCGATTGTCAAAATTTTGGTCTCATTTTTTAAGCTGATATTCTGTTGTTTACGTTGAATATAAACTTGTAGTACTTTGCAAAGAACACTGCGTTTGCTGGGGGTTAAAATTGGAGAACTGCGAGAAAAACAAAATTGTCTGCATAAAAAGTCACGTGTAATAAAAAAAATTTTTCACTTTCTGATGAGTGATACATGAGAGTAAAGAAACAAACCAAAACAAAAATTATTTTTCTAAGTGGTCTATTAAGCGAGATAGTAATTTTTTGGGGGGCAGGTTTTGGGAACTTTTTCCCTTTATGGCATTGCTGTTGCCAGATTTTCCAACCGATTTGCAATATTTTGATATTGGTGTATAGATTAGCGTCTGAATTTTCCAAAAAGTATAAATTTTTGGGGCTTTGGAAAAGTTTAAGAGCAGTTTTAGCGGCTGAAAGGCGAAAAATTTCCAATTTTTTACGTGTCACTACCCAAAAACTTTAAATCGATTTTTCTCCCCTTAAACGTGCGAATTTCGGTTTTATATTTGTCAGTTTAAAGGCTCAACCCAAATGAGTATTTTGATGGTCGGAAAATGTTTTAGGCATATTATCTAGCATGTAGGAGGCATAGAAATGGCTGTTTCTAGAAAAAGTGCGTTTTTGTGCAGATTTCCAGCTTCGACCGCTTACTGTGGCCACAATTTTTATTTGATTGTTGCAATTTTGGTTTTATCTTGTAGTTGGCTTTGTGTAGTTTTCGTCAAATGTGAATATGTAGTACTTTGTTTGTGAATTCAATTTTTTACGACGTTTAGAAGGCAAGGACATGAATTTTCGTAAAAGACGTCCGTTTCCATGTGCAGATCTCTGGCTTTGATCGTTCACTGCAACCACAGTTTCCATCCGATTGTCAAAATTTTGGTCTCATTTTTTAGCTGATATTCTGTTGTTTACGTTGAATATAAATTTATAGTACTTTGCAAAGAACACTGCGTTTGCTGGGGGTTAAAATTGGAGAACTGCGAAAAAAACAAACTTGTCTGCATAAAAAGTCACGTGTAATCAAAAAAATGTTTTTCATTGCTGATGAGTGATACGTGAGAGTAAAAAAACAAACCAAAACAAAAATTATTTTTCTAAGTGGTCCAATAAGCGAGATAGTAATTTTTTGGGGGGCAGGTTTTGGGAACTTTTTCCCTTTATGGCACTGCTGTTGCCAGATTTTCCAACCGATTTGCAATATTTTGATATTGGTGTATAGATTAGCGTCTGAATTTTCCAAAAAAAATAAATTTTTGGGGCTTTGGAAAAGTTTAAGAGCAGTTTTAGCGGCTGAAAGGCGAAAAATTTCCAATTTTTCACGTGTCACTACCCTAAAACTTTAAATCGATTTTTCTCCCCTTAAACGTGCGAATTTCGGTTTTATATTTGTCAGTTTAAAGGCTCAACCCAAATGAGTATTTTGATGGTCGGGAAATGTTTTAGGCATATTATCTAGCATGTAGGAGGCATAGAAATGGCTGTTTCTAGAACAAGTGCGTTTTTGTGCAGATTTCCAGCTTCGACCGCTTACTGTGGCCACAATTTTTATTTGATTGTTGAAATTTTGGTTTTATCTTGTAGTTGGCTTTGTGTAGTTTTCGTCAAATGTAAATATGTGGTACTTTGTTTGAGAATACAATTTTTTACGACGTTTAGAAGGCAAGGACAAACCAAAACAAAAATTATTTTTCTAAGTGGTCTAATAAGCGAGATTGTAATGTTTTGGGGGGCAGGTTTTGGGAACTTTTTCCCTTTATGGCATTGCTGTTGCCAGATTTTCCAACCGATTTGCAATATTTTGATATTGGTGTATAGATTAGCGTCTGAATTTTCCAAAAAGTATAAATTTATGGGGCTTTGGAAAAGTTTAAGAGCAGCTTTAGCGGCTGAAAGGCGAAAAATTTCCAATTTTTTACGTGTCACTACCCAAAAACTTTAAATCGATTTTTCTTCCCTTAAACGTGCGAATTTCGGTTTTATATTTTTCAGTTTAAAGGCTTAACCCAAATGAGTATTTTGATGGTCGGAAAATGTTTTAGGCATATTATCTAGCATGTAGGAGGCATAGAAATGGCTGTTTCTAGAACAAGTGCGTTTTTGTGCAGATTCCCAGCTTCGACCGCTTACTGTGGCCACAACTTTTATTTGATTGTTGAAATTTTGGTTTTATTTTGTAGTTGGCTTTGTGTAGTTTTCGTCAAATGTAAATATGTGGTACTTTGTTTGAGAATACAATTTTTTACGACGTTTAGAAGGCAAGGACAAACCAAAACAGAAATTATTTTTCTAAGTGGTCTAATAAGCGAGATAGTAATTTTTTGGGGGGCAGGTTTTGGGAACTTTTTCCCTTTATGGCTTTTCTGTTGCCAGATTTTCCAACCGATTTGCAATATTTTGATATTGGTGTATAGATTAGCGTCTGAATTTTCCAAAAAGTATAAATTTATGGGGCTTTGGAAAAGTTTAAGAGCAGCTTTAGCGGCTGAAAGGCGAAAAATTTCCAATTTTTTACGTGTCACTACCCAAAAACTTTAAATCGATTTTTCTCCCCTTAAACGTGCGAATTTCGGTTTTATATTTTTCAGTTTAAAGGCTTAACCCGAATGAGTATTTTGATGGTCGGAAAATGTTTTAGGCATGTTATCTAGCATGTAGGAGGTATAGAAATGGCTGTTTCTAGAACAAGTGCGTTTTTGTGCAGATTTCCAGCTTCGACCGCTTACTGTGGCCACAATTTTCATTTGACTGTTGAAATTTTGGTTTTATCTTGTAGTTGGCTTTGTGTAGTTTTCGTCAAATGTAAATATGTAGTACTTTGTTTGAGAATACAATTTTTTACGACGTTTAGAAGGCAAGGACATGAATTTTCGTAAAACACGTCCGTTTCCATGTGCAGATCTCTGGCTTTGATCGTTCACTGCGACCACAGTTTCCATCCGATTGTCAAAATTTTGGTCTCATTTTTTAGCTGATATTCTGTTGTTTACGTTCAATATAAATTTGTAGTACTTTGCAAAGAACACTGCGTTTGCTGGGGGTTAAAATTGGAGAACTGCGAAAAAAACAAACTTGTCTGCATAAAAAGTCACGTGTGATCAAAAAAATGATTTTCATTGCTGATGAGTGATACATGAGAGTAAAGAAACAAACCAAAACAAAAATTATTTTTCTAAGTGGTCTAATAAGCGAGATAGGAATTTTTTGGGGGGCAGGTTTTGGGAACTTTTTCCCTTTATGGCATTGCTGTTGCCAGATTTTCCAACTGATTTGCAATATTTTGATATTGGTGTATAGATTAGCGTCTGAATTTTCCAAAAAGTATAAATTTATGGGGCTTTGGAAAAGTTTAAGAGCAGTTTTAGCGGCTCAAAGGCGAAAAATTTCCAA
This sequence comes from Odontomyia ornata, assembly GCA_963969285.1. NCBI lineage: Eukaryota > Metazoa > Arthropoda > Insecta > Diptera > Stratiomyidae > Odontomyia > Odontomyia ornata. The sequence goes on from OZ017738.1 coordinate 450,289,926, forward strand.
CTTTTTACGTGTCACTACCCAAAAACTTTAAATCGATTTTTCTCCCCTTAAACGTGCGAATTTCGGTTTTATATTTTTCAGTTTAAAGGCTTAACCCAAATGAGTATTTTGATGGTCGGAAAATGTTTTAGGCATATTATCTAGCATGTAGGAGGCATAGAAATGGCTGTTTCTAGAACAAGTGCGTTTTTGTGCAGATTTCCAGCTTCGACCGCTTACTGTGGCCACAACTTTTATTTGATTGTTGAAATTTTGGTTTTATCTTGTAGTTGGCTTTGTGTAGTTTTCGTCAAATGTAAATATGTGGTACTTTGTTTGAGAATACAATTTTTTACGACGTTTAGAAGGCAAGGACAAACCAAAACAGAAATTATTTTTCTAAGTGGTCTAATAAGCGAGATAGTAATTTTTTGGGGGGCAGGTTTTGGGAACTTTTTCCCTTTATGGCATTGCTGTTGCCAGATTTTCCAACCGATTTGCAATATTTTGATATTGGTGTATAGATTAGCGTCTGAACTTTCCAAAAAGTATAAATTTATGGGGCTTTGGAAAAGTTTAAGAGCAGCTTTAGCGGCTGAAAGGCGAAAAATTTCCAATTTTTTACGTGTCACTACCCAAAAACTTTAAATCGATTTTTCTCCCCTTAAACGTGCGAATTTCGGTTTTATATTTTTCAGTTTAAAGGCTTAACCCGAATGAGTATTTTGATGGTCGGAAAATGTTTTAGGCATATTATCTAGCATGTAGGAGGCATATAAATGGCTGTTTCTAGAACACATGCGTTTTTGTGCAGATTTCCAGCTTCGACCGCTTACTGTGGCCACAATTTTCATTTGACTGTTGAAATTTTGGTTTTATCTTGTAGTTGGCTTTGTGTAGTTTTCGTCAAATGTAAATATGTAGTACTTTGTCTGAGAATACAATTTTTTACGACGTTTAGAAGGCAAGGACATGAATTTTCGTAAAACACGTCCGTTTCCATGTGCAGATCTCTGGCTTTGATCGTTCACTGCGACCACAGTTTCCATCCGATTGTCAAAATTTTGGTCTCATTTTTTAGCTGATATTCTGTTGTTTACGTTGAATATAAATTTGTAGTACTTCGCAAAGAACACTGCGTTTGCTGGGGGTTAAAATTGGAGAACTGCGAAAAAAACAAACTTGTCTGCATAAAAAGTCACGTGTAATCAAAAAAATGTTTTCCATTGCTGATGAGTGATACAAGAGAGTGAACAAACAAACCAAAACAAAAATTATTTTTCTAAGTGGTCTAATAAGCGAGAGCGAGGCAGGTTTTGGGAACTTTTTCCCTTTATGGCATTGCTGTTGCCAGATTTTCCAACCGATTTGCAATATTTTGATATTGGTGTATAGATTAGCGTCTGAATTTTCCAAAAAGTATAAATTTTTGGGGCTTTGGAAAAGTTTAAGAGCAGTTTTAGCGGCTGAAAGGCGAAAAATTTCCAATTTTTTACGTGTCACTACCCAAAAACTTTAAATCGATTTTTCTCCCCTTAAACGTGCGAATTTCGGTTTTATATTTGTCAGTTTAAAGGCTCAACCCAAATGAGTATTTTGATGGTCGGAAAATGTTTTAGGCATATTATCTAGCATGTAGGAGGCATAGAAATGGCTGTTTCTAGAAAAAGTGCGTTTTTGTGCAGATTTCCAGCTTCGACCGCTTACTGTGGCCACAATTTTTATTTGATTGTTGAAATTTTGGTTTTATCTTGTAGTTGGCTTTGTGTAGTTTTCGTCAAATGTGAATATGTAGTACTTTGTTTGTGAATTCAATTTTTTACGACGTTTAGAAGGCAAGGACATGAATTTTCGTAAAAGACGTCCGTTTCCATGTGCAGATCTCTGGCTTTGATCGTTCACTGCAACCACAGTTTCCATCCGATTGTCAAAATTTTGGTCTCATTTTTTAGCTGATATTCTGTTGTTTACGTTGAATATAAATTTATAGTACTTTGCAAAGAACACTGCGTTTGCTGGGGGTTAAAATTGGAGAACTGCGAAAAAAACAAACTTGTCTGCATAAAAAGTCACGTGTAATCAAAAAAATGTTTTTCATTGCTGATGAGTGATACGTGAGAGTAAAAAAACAAACCAAAACAAAAATTATTTTTCTAAGTGGTCCAATAAGCGAGATAGTAATTTTTTGGGGGGCAGGTTTTGGGAACTTTTTCCCTTTATGGCACTGCTGTTGCCAGATTTTCCAACCGATTTGCAATATTTTGATATTGGTGTATAGATTAGCGTCTGAATTTTCCAAAAAAAATAAATTTTTGGGGCTTTGGAAAAGTTTAAGAGCAGTTTTAGCGGCTGAAAGGCGAAAAATTTCCAATTTTTCACGTGTCACTACCCTAAAACTTTAAATCGATTTTTCTCCCCTTAAACGTGCGAATTTCGGTTTTATATTTGTCAGTTTAAAGGCTCAACCCAAATGAGTATTTTGATGGTCGGGAAATGTGTTAGGCATATTATCTAGCATGTAGGAGGCATAGAAATGGCTGTTTCTAGAAAAAGTGCGTTTTTGTGCAGATTTCCAGCTTCGACCGCTTACTGTGGCCACAATTTTTATTTGATTGTTGAAATTTTGGTTTTATCTTGTAGTTGGCTTTGTGTAGTTTTCGTCAAATGTAAATATGTGGTACTTTGTTTGAGAATACAATTTTTTACGACGTTTAGAAGGCAAGGACAAACCAAAACAAAAATTATTTTTCTAAGTGGTCTAATAAGCGAGATTGTAATGTTTTGGGGGGCAGGTTTTGGGAACTTTTTCCCTTTATGGCATTGCTGTTGCCAGATTTTCCAACCGATTTGCAATATTTTGATATTGGTGTATAGATTAGCGTCTGAATTTTCCAAAAAGTATAAATTTATGGGGCTTTGGAAAAGTTTAAGAGCAGCTTTAGCGGCTGAAAGGCGAAAATTTTCCAATTTTTTACGTGTCACTACCCAAAAACTTTAAATCGATTTTTCTTCCCTTAAACGTGCGAATTTCGGTTTTATATTTTTCAGTTTAAAGGCTTAACCCAAATGAGTATTTTGATGGTCGGAAAATGTTTTAGGCATATTATCTAGCATGTAGGAGGCATAGAAATGGCTGTTTCTAGAACAAGTGCGTTTTTGTGCAGATTCCCAGCTTCGACCGCTTACTGTGGCCACAACTTTTATTTGATTGTTGAAATTTTGGTTTTATTTTGTAGTTGGCTTTGTGTAGTTTTCGTCAAATGTAAATATGTGGTACTTTGTTTGAGAATACAATTTTTTACGACGTTTAGAAGGCAAGGACAAACCAAAACAGAAATTATTTTTCTAAGTGGTCTAATAAGCGAGATAGTAATTTTTTGGGGGGCAGGTTTTGGGAACTTTTTCCCTTTATGGCTTTTCTGTTGCCAGATTTTCCAACCGATTTGCAATATTTTGATATTGGTGTATAGATTAGCGTCTGAATTTTCCAAAAAGTATAAATTTATGGGGCTTTGGAAAAGTTTAAGAGCAGCTTTAGCGGCTGAAAGGCGAAAAATTTCCAATTTTTTACGTGTCACTACCCAAAAACTTTAAATCGATTTTTCTCCCCTTAAACGTGCGAATTTCGGTTTTATATTTTTCAGTTTAAAGGCTTAACCCGAATGAGTATTTTGATGGTCGGAAAATGTTTTAGGCATGTTATCTAGCATGTAGGAGGTATAGAAATGGCTGTTTCTTGAACAAGTGCGTTTTTGTGCAGATTTCCAGCTTCGACCGCTTACTGTGGCCACAATTTTCATTTGACTGTTGAAATTTTGGTTTTATCTTGTAGTTGGCTTTGTGTAGTTTTCGTCAAATGTAAATATGTAGTACTTTGTTTGAGAATACAATTTTTTACGACGTTTAGAAGGCAAGGACATGAATTTTCGTAAAACACGTCCGTTTCCATGTGCAGATCTCTGGCTTTGATCGTTCACTGCGACCACAGTTTCCATCCGATTGTCAAAATTTTGGTCTCATTTTTTAGCTGATATTCTGTTGTTTACGTTCAATATAAATTTGTAGTACTTTGCAAAGAACACTGCGTTTGCTGGGGGTTAAAATTGGAGAACTGCGAAAAAAACAAACTTGTCTGCATAAAAAGTCACGTGTGATCAAAAAAATGATTTTCATTGCTGATGAGTGATACATGAGAGTAAAGAAACAAACCAAAACAAAAATTATTTTTCTAAGTGGTCTAATAAGCGAGATAGGAATTTTTTGGGGGGCAGGTTTTGGGAACTTTTTCCCTTTATGGCATTGCTGTTGCCAGATTTTCCAACTGATTTGCAATATTTTGATATTGGTGTATAGATTAGCGTCTGAATTTTCCAAAAAGTATAAATTTATGGGGCTTTGGAAAAGTTTAAGAGCAGTTTTAGCGGCTCAAAGGCGAAAAATTTCCAACTTTTTACGTGTCACTACCCAAAAACTTTAAATCGATTTTTCTCCCCTTAAACGTGCGAATTTCGGTTTTATATTTTTCAGTTTAAAGGCTTAACCCAAATGAGTATTTTGATGGTCGGAAAATGTTTTAGGCATATTATCTAGCATGTAGGAGGCATAGAAATGGCTGTTTCTAGAACAAGTGCGTTTTTGTGCAGATTCCCAGCTTCGACCGCTTACTGTGGCCACAACTTTTATTTGATTGTTGAAATTTTGGTTTTATCTTGTAGTTGGCTTTGTGTAGTTTTCGTCAAATGTAAATATGTGGTACTTTGTTTGAGAATACAATTTTTTACGACGTTTAGAAGGCAAGGACAAACCAAAACAGAAATTATTTTTCTAAGTGGTCTAATAAGCGAGATAGTAATTTTTTGGGGGGCAGGTTTTGGGAACTTTTTCCCTTTATGGCATTGCTGTTGCCAGATTTTCCAACCGATTTGCAATATTTTGATATTGGTGTATAGATTAGCGTCTGAATTTTCCAAAAAGTATAAATTTATGGGGCTTTGGAAAAGTTTAAGAGCAGCTTTAGCGGCTGAAAGGCGAAAAATTTCCAATTTTTTACGTGTCACTACCCAAAAACTTTAAATCGATTTTTCTCCCCTTAAACGTGCGAATTTCGGTTTTATATTTTTCAGTTTAAAGGCTTAACCCGAATGAGTATTTTGATGGTCGGAAAATGTTTTAGGCATATTATCTAGCATGTAGGAGGCATAGAAATGGCTGTTTCTAGAACACATGCGTTTTTGTGCAGATTTCCAGCTTCGACCGCTTACTGTGGCCACAATTTTCATTTGACTGTTGAAATTTTGGTTTTATCTTGTAGTTGGCTTTGTGTAGTTTTCGTCAAATGTAAATATGTAGTACTTTGTCTCAGAATACAATTTTTTACGACGTTTAGAAGGCAAGGACATGAATTTTCGTAAAACACGTCCGTTTCCATGTGCAGATCTCTGGCTTTGATCGTTCACTGCGACCACAGTTTCCATCCGATTGTCAAAATTTTGGTCTCATTTTTTAGCTGATATTCTGTTGTTTACGTTGAATATAAATTTGTAGTACTTCGCAAAGAACACTGCGTTTGCTGGGGGTTAAAATTGGAGAACTGCGAAAAAAACAAACTTGTCTGCATAAAAAGTCACGTGTAATCAAAAAAATGTTTTCCATTGCTGATGAATGATACAAGAGAGTGAACAAACAAACCAAAACAAAAATTATTTTTCTAAGTGGTCTAATAAGCGAGATAGTAATTTTTTGGGAGGTAGGTTTTGGGAACTTTTTCCCTTCATGGCATTGCTGTTGCCAGATTTTCCAACCGATTTGCAATATTTTGATATTGGTGTATAGATTAGCGTCTGAATTTTCCAAAAAGTATAAATTTATGGGGCTTTGGAAAAGTTTAAGAGCAGTTTTAGCGGCTGAAAGGCGAAAAATTTCCAATTTTTTACGTGTCACTACCCAAAAACTTTAAATCGATTTTTCTCCCCTTAAACGTGCGAATTGCGGTTTTATATTTTTCAGTTTAAAGGCTTAACCCAAATGAGTATTTTGATGGTCGGAAAATGTTTTAGGCATATTATCTAGCATGTAGGAGGCATAGAAATGGCTGTTTCTAGAACAAGTGCGTTTTTGTGCAGATTTCACGCTTCGACCGCTTGCTGTGGCCACAATTTTTATTTGATTGTTGAAATTTTGGTTTTCTCTTGTAGTTGGCTTTGTGTAGTTTTCGTCAAATGTAAATATGTAGTACTTTGTTTGAGAATACAATTTTTTACGACGTTTAGAAGGCAAGGACATGAATTTTCGTAAAACACGTCCGTTTCCATGTGCAGATCTCTGGCTTTGATCGTTCACTGCGACCACAGTTTCCATCCGATTGTCAAAATTTTGGTCTCATTTTTTAGCTGATATTCTGTTGTTTACGTTGAATATAAATTCGTAGTACTTTGCAAAGAACACTGCGTTTGCTGGGGGTTAAAATTGGAGAACTGCGAGAAAAACAAACTTGTCTGCATAAAAAGTCACGTGTAATCAAAAAAATGTTTTCCATTGCTGATGAGGGATACATGAGAGTGAAGAAACAAACCAAAAAAAAATTATTTTTCTAAGTGGTCTAATAAGCGAGATAGTAATTTTTTGGGAGGTAGGTTTTGGGAACGTTTTCCCTTCATGGCATTGCTGTTGCCAGATTTCCCAACCGATTTGCAATATTTTGATATTGGTGTATAGATTAGCGTCTGAATTTTCCAAAAAGTATAAATTTATGGGGCTTTGGAAAAGTTTAAGAGCAGTTTTAGCGGCTGACAGGCGAAAAATTTCCAACTTTTTACGTGTCACTACCCAAAAACTTTAAATCGATTTTTCTCCCCTTAAACGTGCGAATTTCGGTTTTATATTTGTCAGTTTAAAGGCTTAACCCAAATGAGTATTTTGATGGTCGGAAAATGTTTTAGGCATATTATCTAGCATGTAGGAGGCATAGAAATGGCTGTTTCTAGAACAACTGCGTTTTTGTGCAGATTTCCAGCTTCGACCGCTTACTGTGGCCACAATTTTTATTTGATTGTTGAAATTTTGGTTTTATCTTGTAGTTGGCTTTGTGTAGTTTTCGTCAAATGCAAATATGTAGTACTTTGTTTGAGAATACAATTTTTTACGACGTTTAGAAGGCAAGGACATGAATTTTCGTAAAACACGTCCGTTTCCATGTGCAGATCTCTGGCTTTGATCGTTCACTGCGACCACAGTTTCCATCCGATTGTCAAAATTTTGGTCTCATTTTTTAGCTGATATTCTGTTGTTTATGTTGAATATAAATTTGTAGTACTTTGCAAAGAACACTGCGTTTGCTTGGGGTTAAAACTGGAGAACTGCGAAAAAAACAAACTTGTCTGCATAAAAAGTCACGTGTAATCAAAAAAATGTTTTCCATTGCTGATGAGGGATACATGAGAGTAAAGAAACAAACCAAAACAAAAATTATTTTTCTAAGTGGTCTAATAAGCGAGATAGTAATTTTTTGGGGGGCAGGTTTTGGGAACTTTTTCCCTTTATGGCATTGCTGTTGCCAGATTTTCAAACCGATTTGCAATATTTTGATATTGGTGTATAGATTAGCGTCTGAATTTTCCAAAAAGTATAAATTTATGGGGCATTGGAAAAGTTTAAGAGCAGTTTTAGCGGCTGAAAGCAAACAATTTCCAATTTTTTACGTGTCACTACCCAAAAACTTGAAATCGATTTTTCTCCCCTTAAACGTGCGAATTTCGGTTTTATATTTGTCAGTTTAAAGGCTTAACCCAAATGAGTATTTTGATGGTCGGAAAATGTTTTAGGCATATTATCTAGCATGTAGGAGGCATAGAAATGGCTGTTTCTAGAACAAGTGCGTTTTTGTGCAGATTTCCAGCTTCGACCGCTTACTGTGGCCACAATTTTTATTTGATTATTGAAATTTTGGTTTTATCTTGTAGTTGGCTTTGTGTAGTTTTCGTCAAATGTAAATATGTAGTACTTTGTTTGAGAATACAATTTTTTACGACGTTTAGAAGGCAAGGACATGAATTTTCGTAAAACACGTCCGTTTCCATGTGCAGATCTCTGGCTTTGATCGTTCACTGCGACCACAGTTTCCATCCGATTGTCAAAATTTTGGTCTCATTTATTAGCTGATATTCTGTTGTTTACGTTGAATATAAATTTGTAGTACTTTGCAAAGAACACTGCGTTTGCTGGGGGTTGGAGAACTGCGAAAAAAACAAACTTGTCTGCATAAAAAGTCACGTGTGATCAAAAAAATTATTTTCATTGCTGATGAGTGATACATGAGAGTAAAGAAACAAACCAAAACAAAAATTATTTTTCTAAGTGGTCTAATAAGCGAGATAGTAATTTTTTGGGGGGGCAGGTTTTGGGAACTTTTTCCCTTTATGGCATTGCTGTTGCCAGATTTTCCAACTGATTTGCAATATTTTGATATTGGTGTATAGATTAGCGTCTGAATTTTCCAAAAAGTATAAATTTATGGGGCTTTGGAAAAGTTTAAGAGCAGTTTTAGCGGCTGAAAGGCGAAAAATTTCCAACTTTTTACGTGTCACTACCCAAAAACTTTAAATCGATTTTTCTCCCCTTAAACGTGCGAATTTCGGTTTAATATTTTTCAGTTTAAGGGCTGAACCCGAATGAGTATTTTGATGGTCGGAAAATGTTTTAGGCATATTATCTAGCATGTAGGAGGCATAGAAATGGCTGTTTCTAGAACAAGTGCGTTTTTGTGCAGATTTCCAGCTTCGACCGCTTACTGTGGCCACAACTTTTATTTGATTGTTGAAATTTTGGTTTTATCTTGTAGTTGGCTTTGTGTAGTTTTCGTCAAATGTAAATGTGTAGTACTTTGTTTGAGAATACAATTTTTTACGACGTTTAGAAGGCAAGGACATGAATTTTCGTAAAACACGTCCGTTTCCATGTGCAGATCTCTGGCTTTGATCGTTCACTGCGACCACAGTTTCCATCCGATTGTCAAAATTTTGGTCTCATTTTTTAGCTGATATTCTGTTGTTTACGTTGAATATAAATTTGTAGTACTTCGCAAAGAAAACTACGTTTGCTGGGGGTTAAAATTGGAGAAGTGCGAAAAAAACAAACTTGTCTGCATAAAAAGTCACGTGTAATCAAAAAAATGTTTTCCATTGCTGATGAGGGATACATGAGAGTAAAGAAACAAACCAAAACAAAAATTATTTTTCTAAGTGGTCTTATAAGCGAGATAGTAATTTTTGGGGGGCAGGTTTTGGGAACTTTTTCCCTTTATGGCATTGCTGTTGCCAGATTTTCAAACCGATTTGCAATATTTTGATATTGGTGTATAGATTAGCGTCTGAATTTTCCAAAAAGTATAAATTTATGGGGCTTTGGAAAAGTTTAAGAACAGTTTTAGCGGCTGAAAGGCAAACAATTTCCAACTTTTTACGTGTCACTACCCAAAAACTTTAAATCGATTTTTCTCCCCTTAAACGTGCGAATTTCGGTTTTATATTTGTCAGTGTAAAGGCTTAACCCAAACGAGTATTTTGATGGTCGGAAAATGTTTTAGGCATATTATCTAGCATGTAGGAGGCATAGAAATGGCTGTTTCTAGAACAAGTGCGTTTTTGTGCAGATTTCACGCTTCGACCGCTTACTGTGGCCACAATTTTTATTTGATTGTTGAAATTTTGGTTTTATCTTGTAATTGGCTTTGTGTAGTTTTCGTCAAATGTAAATATGTAGTACTTTGTTTGAGAATACAATTTTTTACGACGTTTAGAAGGCAAGGACATGAATTTTCGTAAAACACGTCCGTTTCCATGTGCAGATCTCTGGCTTTGATGGTTCACTGCGACCACAGTTTCCATTCGATTGTCAAAATTTTGGTCTCATTTTTTAGCTGATATTCTGTTGTTTACGTTGAATATAATTTTGTTGTACTTTGCAAAGAACACTGCGTTTGCTGGGGGTTAAAATTGGAGAACTGTGAAAAAAACAAACTTGTCTGCATAAAAAGTCACGTGTAATCAAAAAAATGTTTTCCATTGCTGATGAGGGATACATGAGAGTAAAGAAACAAACCAAAACAAAAATTATTTTTCTAAGTGGTCTAATAAGCGAGATAGTAATTTTTTGGGGGGCAGGTTTTGGGATCTTTTTCCCTTTATGGCATTGCTGTTGCCAGATTTTCCAACCGATTTGCAATATTTTGATATTGGTGTATAGATTAGCGTCTGAATTTTCCAAAAAAAATAAATTTATGGGGCTTTGGAAAAGTTTAAAAGCAGTTTTAGCGGCTGAAAGGCGAAGAATTTCCAATTTTTTACGTGTCACTACCCAAAAACTTTAAATCGATTTTTCTCCCCTTAAACGTGCGAATTTCGGTTTAATATTTTTCAGTTTAAAGGCTTAACCCGAATGAGTATTTTGATGGTCGGAAAATGTTTTAGGCATGTTATCTAGCATGTAGGAGATATAGAAATGGCTGTTTCTAGAACACATGCGTTTTTGTGCAGATTTCCAGCTTCGACCGCTTACTGTGGCCACAATTTTCATTTGACTGTTGAAATTTTGGTTTTATCTTGTAGTTGGCTTTGTGTAGTTTTCGTCAAATGTAAATATGTAGTACTTTGTTTGAGAATACAATTTTTTACGACGTTTAGAAGGCAAGGACATGAATTTTCGTAAAACACGTCCGTTTCCATGTGCAGATCTCTGGCTTTGATCGTTCACTGCGAGCACAGTTTCCATCCGATTGTCAAAATTTTGGTCTCATTTTTTAGCTGATATTCTGTTATTTACGTTGAATATAAATTTGTAGTACTTTGCAAAGAACACTGCGTTTGCTGGGGGTTAAAATTGGAGAACTGCGAAAAAAACAAACTTGTCTGCATAAAAAGTCACGTGTGATCAAAAAAATGATTTTCATTGCTGATGAGTGATACATGAGAGTAAAGAAACAAACCAAAACAAAAATTATTTTTCTAAGTGGTCTAATAAGCGAGATAGTAATTTTTTGGGGGGCAGGTTTTGGGAACTTTTTCCCTTTATGGCATTGCTGTTGCCAGATTTTCCAACTGATTTGCAATATTTTGATATTGGTATATACATTAGCGTCTGAATTTTCCAAAAAAAATAAATTTATGGGGCTTTGGAAAAGTTTAAGAGCAGTTTTAGCGGCTGAAAGTCGAAAAATTTCCAGTTTTTCACGTGTCACTACCCAAAAACTTTAAATCGATTTTTCTCCCCTTAAACGTGCGAATTTCGGTTTTATATTTTTCAGTTTAAAGGCTTAACCCAAATGAGTATTTTGATGGTCGGAAAATGTTTTAGGCATATTATCTAGCATGTAGGAGGCATAGAAATGGCTGTTTCTAGAACAAGTGCGTTTTTGTGCAGATTTCCAGCTTCGACCGCTTACTGTGGCCACAACTTTTATTTGATTGTTGAAATTTTGGTTTTATCTTGTAGTTGGCTTTGTGTAGTTTTCGTCAAATGTAAATATGTAGTACTTTGTCTGAGAATACAATTTTTTACGACGTTTAGAAGGCAAGGACATGAATTTTCGTAAAACACGTCCGTTTCCATGTGCAGATCTCTGGCTTTGATCGTTCACTGCGACCACAGTTTCCATCCGATTGTCAAAATTTTGGTCTCATTTTTTAGCTGATATTCTGTTGTTTACGTTGAATATAAATTTGTAGTACTTCGCAAAGAACACTGCGTTTGCTGGGGGTTAAAATTGGAGAACTGCGAAAAAAACAAACTTGTCTGCATAAAAAGTCACGTGTAATCAAAAAAATGTTTTCCATTGCTGATGAGTGATACATGAGAGTGAACAAACAAACCAAAACAAAAATTATTTTTCTAAGTGGTCTAATAAGCGAGATAGTAATTTTTTGGGAGGTAGGTTTTGGGAACTTTTTCCCTTCATGGCATTGCTGTTGCCAGATTTTCCAACCGATTTGCAATATTTTGATATTGGTGTATAGATTAGCGTCTGAATTTTCCAAAAAGTATAAATTTATGGGGCTTTGGAAAAGTTTAAGAGCAGTTTTAGCGGCTGAAAGGCGAAAAATTTCCAATTTTTTACGTGTCACTACCCAAAAACTTTAAATCGATTTTTCTCCCCTTAAACGTGCGAATTTCGGTTTTATATTTTTCAGTTTAAAGGCTTAACCCAAATGAGTATTTTGATGGTCGGAAAATGTTTTAGGCATATTATCTAGCATGTAGGAGGCATAGAAATGGCTGTTTCTAGAACAAGTGCGTTTTTGTGCAGATTTCACGCTTCGACCGCTTGCTGTGGCCACAATTTTTATTTGATTGTTGAAATTTTGGTTTTCTCTTGTAGTTGGCTTTGTGTAGTTTTCGTCAAATGTAAATATGTAGTACTTTGTTTGAGAATACAATTTTTTACGACGTTTAGAAGGCAAGGACATGAATTTTCGTAAAACACGTCCGTTTCCATGTGCAGATCTCTGGCTTTGATCGTTCACTGCGACCACAGTTTCCATCCGATTGTCAAAATTTTGGTCTCATTTTTTAGTTGATATTCTGTTGTTTACGTTGAATATAAATTCGTAGTACTTTGCAAAGAACACTGCGTTTGCTGGGGGCTAAAATTGGAGAACTGCGAGAAAAACAAACTTGTCTGCATAAAAAGTCACGTGTAATCAAAAAAATATTTTCCATTGCTGATGAGGGATACATGAGAGTGAAGAAACAAACCAAAACAAAAATTATTTTTCTAAGTGGTCTAATAAGCGAGATAGTAATTTTTTGGGAGGTAGGTTTTGGGAACGTTTTCCCTTCATGGCATTGCTGTTGCCAGATTTCCCAACCGATTTGCAATATTTTGATATTGGTGTATAGATTAGCGTCTGAATTTTCCAAAAAGTATAAATTTATGGGGCTTTGGAAAAGTTTAAGAGCAGTTTTAGCGGCTGACAGGCGAAAAATTTCCAACTTTTTACGTGTCACTACCCAAAAACTTTAAATCGATTTTTCTCCCCTTAAACGTGCGAATTTCGGTTTTATATTTTTCAGTTTAAAGGCTTAACCCAAATGAGTATTTTGATGGTCGGAAAATGTTTTAGGCATATTATCTAGCATGTAGGAGGCATAGAAATGGCTGTTTCTAGAACAACTGCGTTTTTGTGCAGATTTCCAGCTTCGACCGCTTACTGTGGCCACAATTTTTATTTGATTGTTGAAATTTTGGTTTTATCTTGTAGTTGGCTTTGTGTAGTTTTCGTCAAATGCAAATATGTAGTACTTTGTTTGAGAATACAATTTTTTACGACGTTTAGAAGGCAAGGACATGAATTTTCGTAAAACACGTCCGTTTCCATGTGCAGATCTCTGGCTTTGATCGTTCACTGCGACCACAGTTTCCATCCGATTGTCAAAATTTTGGTCTCATTTTTTAGCTGATATTCTGTTGTTTACGTTGAATATAAATTTGTAGTACTTTGCAAAGAACACTGCGTTTGCTTGGGGTTAAAACTGGAGAACTGCGAAAAAACAAACTTGTCTGCATAAAAAGTCACGTGTAATCAAAAAAATGTTTTCCATTGCTGATGAGGGATACATGAGAGTAAAGAAACAAACCAAAACAAAAATTATTTTTCTAAGTGGTCTAATAAGCGAGATAGTAATTTTTTGGGGGGCAGGTTTTGGGAACTTTTTCCCTTTATGGCATTGCTGTTGCCAGATTTTCCAACCGATTTGCAATATTTTGATATTGGTGTATAGATTAGCGTCTGAATTTTCCAAAAAGTATAAATTTATGGGGCATTGGAAAAGTTTAAGAGCAGTTTTAGCGGCTGAAGGCAAACAATTTCCAATTTTTTACGTGTCACTACCCAAAAACTTGAAATCGATTTTCTCCCCTTAAACGTGCGAATTTCGGTTTTATATTTGTCAGTTTAAAGGCTTAACCCAAATGAGTATTTTGATGGTCGGAAAATGTTTTAGGCATATTATCTAGCATGTAGGAGGCATAGAAATGGCTGTTTCTAGAACAAGTGCGTTTTTGTGCAGATTTCCAGCTTCGACCGCTTACTGTGGCCACAATTTTTATTTGATTATTGAAATTTTGGTTTTATCTTGTAGTTGGCTTTGTGTAGTTTTCGTCAAATGTAAATATGTAGTACTTTGTTTGAGAATACAATTTTTTACGACGTTTAGAAGGCAAGGACATGAATTTTCGTAAAACACGTCCGTTCCCATGTGCAGATCTCTGGCTTTGATCGTTCACTGCGACCACAGTTTCCATCCGATTGTCAAAATTTTGGTCTCATTTTTTAGCTGATATTCTGTTGTTTACGTTGAATATAAATTTGTAGTACTTCGCAAAGAACACTGCGTTTGCTGGGGGTTAAAATTGGAGAACTGCGAAAAAAACAAACTTGTCTGCATAAAAAGTCACGTGTAATCAAAAAAATGTTTTCCATTGCTGATGAGGGATACATGAGAGTAAAGAAACAAACCAAAACAAAAATTATTTTTCTAAGTGGTCTAATAAGCGAGATAGTAATGTTTTGGGGGGCAGGTTTTGGGAACTTTTTCCCTTTATGGCATTGCTGTTGCCAGATTTCCCAACCGATTTGCAATATTTTGATATTGGTGTATAGATTAGCGTCTGAATTTTCCAAAAAGTATAAATTTATGGGGCTTTGGAAAAGTTTAAGAGCAGTTTTAGCGGCTGAAAGGCAAACAATTTCCAACTTTTTACGTGTCACTACCCAAAAACTTTAAATCGATTTTTCTCCCCTTAAACGTGCGAATTTCGGTTTTATATTTGTCAGTTTAAAGGCTTAACCCAAATGAGTATTTTGATGGTCGGAAAATGTTTTAGGCATATTATCTAGCATGTAGGAGGCATAGAAATGGCTGTTTCTAGAACAAGTGCGTTTTTGTGCAGATTTCCAGCTTCGACCGCTTACTGTGGCCACAACTTTTATTTGATTGTTGAAATTTTGGTTTCATCTTGTAGTTGGCTTTGTGTAGTTTTCGTCAAATGTAAATATGTAGTACTTTGTTTGAGAATACAATTTTTTACGACGTTTAGAAGGCAAGGACATGAATTTTCGTAAAGCACGTCCGTTTCCATGTGCAGATCTCTGGCTTTGATCGTTCACTGCGACCACAGTTTCCATCCGATTGTCAAAATTTTGGTCTCATTTTTTAGCTGATATTCTGTTGTTTACGTTGAATATAAATTTGTAGTACTTCGCAAAGAACACTGCGTTTGCTGGGGGTTAAAATTGGAGAACTGCGAAAAAAACAAACTTGTCTGCATAAAATGTCACGTGTAATCAAAAAAATGCTTTCCATTGCTGATGAGGGATACATGAGAGTAAAGAAACAAACCAAAACAAAAATTATTTTTCTAAGTGGTCTAATAAGCGAGATAGTAATTTTTTGGGGGGCAGGTTTTGGGAACTTTTTCCCTTTATGGCATTGCTGTTGCCAGATTTTCCAACTGATTTGCAATATTTTGATATTGGTGTATAGATTAGCGTCTGAATTTTCCAAAAAATATAAATTTATGGGGCTTTGGAAAAGTTTAAAAGCAGTTTTAGCGGCTGAAAGGCGAAAAATTTCCAATTTTTTACGTGTCACTACCCAAAAACTTTAAATCGATTTTTCTCCCCTTAAACGTGCGAATTTCGGTTTTATATTTTTCAGTTTAAAGGCTTAACCCAAGTGAGTATTTTGATGGTCGGAAAATGTTTTAGGCATATTATCTAGCATGTAGGAGGCATAGAAATGGCTGTTTCTAGAACAAGTGCGTTTTTGTGCAGATTTCCAACTTCGACCGCTTACTGTGGCCACAACTTTTATTTGATTGTTGAAATTTTGGTTTTATCTTGTAGTTGGCTTTGTGTAGTTTTCGTCAAATGTAAATATGTAGTACTTTGTTTGAGAATACAATTTTTTACGACGTTTAGAAGGCAAGGACATGAATTTTCGTAAAACACGTCCGTTTCCATGTGCAGATCTCTGGCTTTGATCGTTCACTGCGACCACAGTTTCCATCCGATTGTCAAAATTTTGGTCTCATTTTTTAGCTGATATTCTGTTGTTTACGCTGAATATAAATTTGTAGTACTTTGCAAAAAACACTGCGTTTGCTGGGGGTTAAAATTGGAGAACTGCGAAAAAAACAAACTTGTCTGCATAAAAAGTCACGTGTAATCAAAAAAATGTTTTCCATTGCTGATGAGGGATACATGAGAGTAAAGAAACAAACCAAAACAAAAATTATTTTTCTAAGTGGTCTAATAAGCGAGATAGTAATTTTTTGGGGGGCAGGTTTTGGGAACGTTTTCCCTTTATGGCATTGCTGTTGCCAGATTTTCCAACTGATTTGCAATATCTTGATATTGGTGTATAGATTAGCGTCTGAATTTTCCAAAAAGTATAAATTTATGGGGCTTTGGAATTGTTTAAGAGCAGTTTTAGCGGCTGAAAGGCAAAAAATGTCCAACTTTTTACGTGTCACTACCCAAAAACTTTAAATCGATTTTTCTCCCCTTAAACGTGCGAATTTCGGTTTAATATTTGTCAGTTCAAAGGCTTAACCCAAATGAGTATTTTGATGGTCGGAAAATGTTTTAGGCATATTATCTAGCATGTAGGAGGCATAAAAATGGCTGTTTCTAGAACAAGTGCGTTTTTGTGCAGATTTCCAGCTTCGACCGCTTTCTGTGGCCACAATTTTTATTTGATTGTTGAAATTTTGGTTTTATCTTGTAGTTGGCTTTGTGTAGTTTTCGTCAAATGTAAATATGTAGTACTTTGTTTGAGAATACAGTTTTTTACGACGTTTAGAAGGCAAGGACATGAATTTTCGTAAAACACGTCCGTTTCCATGTGCAGATCTCTGGCTTTGATGGTTCACTGCGACCACAGTTTCCATCCGATTGTCAAAATTTTGGTCTCATTTTTTAGCTGATATTCTGTTGTTTACGTTGAATATAAATTTGTAGTACTTTGCAAAGAACACTGCGTTTGCTGGGGGCTAAAATTGGAGAACTGCGAAAAAAACAAACTTGTCTGCATAAAAAGTCACGTGTAATCAAAAAAATGTTTTCCATTGCTGATGAGGGATACATGAGAGTAAAGAAACAAACCAAAACAAAAATTATTTTTCTAAGTGGTCTAATAAGCGAGATAGTAATTTTTTGGAGGGCAGGTTTTGGGAACTTTTTCCCTTTATGGCATTGCTGTTGCCAGATTTTCCAACTGATTTGCAATATTTTGATATTGGTGTATAGATTAGCGTCTGAATTTTCCAAAAAGTATAAATTTATGGGGCTTTGGAAAAGTTTAAGAGCAGTTTTAGCGGCTGAAAGGCAAACAATTTCCAACTTTTTACGTGTCACTACCCAAAAACTTTAAATCGATTTTTCTCCCCTTAAACGTGCGAATTTCGGTTTAATATTTTTCAGTTTAAAGGCTTAACCCAAATGAGTATTTTGATGGTCGGAAAATGTTTTAGGCATATTATCTAGCATGTAGGAGGCATAGAAATGGCTGTTTCTAGAACAAGTGCGTTTTTGTGCAGATTTCCAGCTTCGACCGCTTGCTGTGGCCACAATTTTTATTTGATTGTTGTAATTTTGGTTTTATCTTGTAGTTGGCTTTGTATAGTTTTCGTCAAATGTAAATATGTAGTACTTTGTTTGAGAATACAATTTTTTACGACGTTTAGAAGGCAAGGACATGAATTTTCGTAAAGCACGTCCGTTTCCATGTGCAGATCTCTGGCTTTGATCGTTCACTGCGACCACAGTTTCCATTCGATTGTCAAAATTTTGGTCTCATTTTTTAGCTGATATTCTGTTGTTTACGTTGAATATAAATTTGTAGTACTTTGCAAAGAACACTGCGTTTGCTGGGGGTTAAAATTGGAGAGCTGCGAAAAAAACAAACTTGTCTGCATAAAAAGTCACGTGTAATCAAAAAAATGTTTTCCATTGCTGATGAGGGATACATGAGAGTAAAGAAACAAACCAAAACAAAAATTATTTTTCTAAGTGGTCTTATAAGCGAGATAGTAATTTTTTGGGGGGCAGGTTTTGGGAACTTTTCCCTTTATGGCATTGCTGTTGCCAGATTTTCCAACCGATTTGGAATATTTTGATATTGGTGTATAGATTAGCGTCTGAATTTTCCAAAAAGTATAAATTTATGGGGCTTTGGAAAAGTTTAAGAGCAGTTTTAGCGGCTGAAAGGCGAAAAATTTCCAACTTTTTACGTGTCACTACCCAAAAACTTTAAATCGATTTTTCTCCCCTTAAACGTGCGAATTTCGGTTTTATATTTTTCAGTTTAAAGGCTTAACCCAAGTGAGTATTTTGATGGTCGGAAAATGTTTTAGGCATATTATCTAGCATGTAGGAGGCATAGAAATGGCTGTTTCTAGAACAAGTGCGTTTTTGTGCAGATTTCCAGCTTCGACCGCTTACTGTGGCCACAATTTTTATTTGATTATTGAAATTTTGGTTTTATCTTGTAGTTGGCTTTGTGTAGTTTTCGTCAAATGTAAATGTGTAGTACTTTGTTTGAGAATACATTTTTTTACGACGTTTAGAAGGCAAGGACATGAATTTTCGTAAAACACGTCCGTTTCCATGTGCAGATCTCTGGCTTTGATCGTTCACTGCGACCACAGTTTCCATCCGATTGTCAAATTTTTGGTCTCATTTTTTAGCTGGTATTCTGTTGTTTACGTTGAATGTAAATTTGTAGTACTTCGCAAAGAACACTGCGTTTGCTGGGGGTTAAAATTGGAGAACTGCGAAAAAAACAAACTTGTCTGCATAAAAAGTCACGTGTAATCAAAAAATGTTTTTCATTGCTGACATGAGAGTAAAGAAACAAACCAAACTTTTTCCCTTTATGGCATTGCTGTTGCCAGATTTTCCAACCGATTTGCAATATTTTGATATTGGTGTATAGATTAGCGTCTGAATTTTCCAAAACGTGTAAATTTATGGGGCTTTGGAAAAGTTTAAGAGCAGTTTTAGCGGCTGAAAGGCGAAAAATTTCCAATTTTTTACGTGTCACTACCCAAAAACTTTAAATCGATTTTTCTCCCCTTAAACGTGCGAATTTCGGTTTTATATTTTTCAGTTTAAAGGCTTAACCCGAACGAGTATTTTGATGGTCGGAAAATGTTTTAGGCATATTATCTAGCATGTAGGAGGCATAGAAATGGCTGTTTCTAGAACAAGTGCGTTTTTGTGCAGATTTCCAGCTTCGACCGCTTACTGTGCCCACAATTTTTATTTGATTGTTGAAATTTTGGTTTTATCTTGTAGTTGGCTTTGTGTAGTTTTCGTCAAATGTAAATATGTAGTACTTTGTTTGAGAGTACAATTTTTTACGACGTTTAGAAGGCAAGCACATGAATTTTCATAAAACACGACCGTTTCCATGTGCAGATCTCTGGCTTTGATCGTTCACTGCGACCACAGTTTCCATCCGATTGTCAAAATTTTGGTCTTATTTCCTAGCTGATATTCTGTTGTTTGCGCTGAATATAAATTTGTAGTACTTTGCAAAGAACACTGCGTGATACATGAGAGTAAAGAAACAAACCAAAACAAAAATTATTTTTCTAAGTGGCCTAATAAGCGAGATAGTAATTTTTTGGGGGGCAGGTTTTGGGAGCTTTTTCCCTTTATGGCATTGCTGTTGCCAGATTTTCCAACCGATTTGCAATATTTTGATATTGGTGTATAGATTAGCATCTGAATTTTCCAAAAAGTATAAATTTATGGGGCTTTGGAAAAGTTTAAGAGCAGTTTTAGCGGCTGAAAGGCAAAAAATTTCCAATTTTTTACGTGTCACTACCCAAAAACTTTAAATCGATTTTTCTCCCCTTAAACGTGCGAATTTCGGTTTTATGTTTTTCAGTTTAAAGGCTTAACCCAAATGAGTATTTTGATGGTCGGAAAATGTTTAAGGCATAATACCAAGCATGTAGGAGGCATAGAAATGGCTGTTTCTAGAACAAGTGCGTTTTTGTGCAGATTTCCAGCTTCGACCGCTTGCTGTGGCCACAATTTTTATTTGATTGTTGTAATTTTGGTTTTATCTTGTAGTTGGCTTTGTGTAGTTTTCGTCAAATGTAAATATGTAGTACTTTGTTTGAGAATACAATTTTTCACGACGTTTAGAAGGCAAGGACATGAATTTTCGTAAAACACGTCCGTTCCCATGTGCAGATCTCTGGCTTTGATCGTTCACTGCGACCACAGTTTCCATTCGATTGGCAAAATTTTGGTCTCATTTTTTAGCTGATATTCTGTTGTTTATGTTGAATATAAATTTGTAGTACTTTGCAAAGAACACTGCGTTTGCTGGGGGTTAAAATTGGAGAACTGCGAAAAAAACAAACTTGTCTGCATAAAAAGTCACGTGTAATCAAAAAAATGTTTTCCATTGCTGATGAGGGATACATGAGAGTAAAGAAACAAACCAAAACAAAAATTATTTTTCTAAGTGGTCTTATAAGCGAGATAGTAATTTTTTTGGTGGGCAGGTTTTGGGAACTTTTCCCTTTATGGCATTGCTGTTGCCAGATTTTCCAACCGATTTGCAATATTTTGATATTGGTGTATAGATTAGCGTCTGAATTTTCCAAAAAGTATAAATTTATGGGGCTTTGGAAAAGTTTAAGAGCAGTTTTAGCGGCTGAAAGGCGAAAAATTTCCAACTTTTTACGTGTCCCTACCCAAAAACTTTAAATCGATTTTTCTCCCCTTAAACGTGCGAATTTCGGTTTTATATTTTTCAGTTTAAAGGCTTAACCCAAGTGAGTATTTTGATGGTCGGAAAATGTTTTAGGCATATTATCTAGCATGTAGGAGGCATAGAAATGGCTGTTTCTAGAACAAGTGCGTTTTTGTGCAGATTTCCAGCTTCGACCGCTTGCTGTGGCCACAATTTTTATTTGATTATTGAAATTTTGGTTTTATCTTGTAGTTGGCTTTGTGTAGTTTTCGTCAAATGTAAATGTGTAGTACTTTGTTTGAGAATACATTTTTTTACGACGTTTAGAAGGCAAGGACATGAATTTTCGTAAAACACGTCCGTTTCCATGTGCAGATCTCTGGCTTTGATGGTTCACTGCGACCACAGTTTCCATTCGATTGTCAAAATTTTGGTCTCATTTTTTAGCTGATATTCTGTTGTTTACGTTGAATATAAATTTGTAGTACTTTCCAAAGAACACTGCGTTTGCTGGGGGTTAAAATTGGAGAACTGTGAAAAAAACAAACTTGTCTGCATAAAAAGTCACGTGTAATCAAAAAAATGTTTTCCATTGCTGATGAGGGATACATGAGAGTAAAGAAACAAACCAAAATAAAAATTATTTTTCTAAGTGGTCTTATAAGCGAGATAGTAATTTTTTGGGGGGCAGGTTTTGTGAACTTTTTCCCTTTATGGCATTGCTGTTGCCAGATTTTCCAACTGATTTGCAATATTTTGATATTGGTGTATAGATTAGCGTCTGAATTTTCCAAAAAGTATAAATTTATGGGGCTTTGGAAAAGTTTAAGAGCAGTTGTAGCGGCTGAAAGGCAAAAAATGTCCAACTTTTTACGTGTCACTACCCAAAAACTTTAAATCGATTTTTCTCCCCTTAAACGTGCGAATTTCGGTTTTATATTTTTCAGTTTAAAGGCTTAACCCGAATGAGTATTTTGATGGTCGGAAAATGTTTTAGGCATATTATCTAGCATGTAGGCGGGATAGAAATGGCTGTTTCTAGAACAAGTGCGTTTTTGTGCAGATTTCTAGCTTCGACCGCTTGCTGTGGCCACAATTTTTATTTGATTGTTGTAATTTTGGTTTTATCTTGTAGTTGGCTTTGTGTAGTTTTCGTCAAATGTAAATATGTAGTACTTTGTTTGAGAATACAGTTTTTTACGACGTTTAGAAGGCAAGGACATGAATTTTCGTAAAACACGTCCGTTTCCATGTGCAGATCTCTGGTTTTGATCGTTCACTGCGACCACAGTTTCCATCCGATTGTCAAAATTTTGGTCTCATTTTTTAGCTGATATTCTGTTGTTTACGCTGAATGTAAATTTGTAGTACTTTGCAAAGAACACTGCGTTTGCTGGGGGTTAAAATTGGAGAACTGCGAAAAAAACAAACTTGTCTGCATAAAAAGTTACGTGTAATCAAAAAAATGTTTTTCATTGCTGATGAGTGATACATGAGACTAAAGAAACAAACCAAAACAAAAATTAATTATTTTTCTAAGTGGTCTAATAAGCGAGATAGTAATATTTTGGGGGGCAGGTTTTGGGAACTTTTTCCCTTTATGGCATTGCTGTTGCCAGATTTTCCAACCGATTTGCAATATTTTGATATTGGTGTATAGATTAGCGTCTGAATTTTCCAAAAAGTATAAATTTATGGGGCTTTGGAAAAGTTTAAGAGCAGTTTTACCAGCTGAAATGCAAAAAGTTTCCAATTTTTTACGTGTCACTACCCAAAAACTTTAAATCGATTTTTCTCCCCTTAAACGTGCGAATTTCGGTTTTATATTTTTCAGTTTAAAGGCTTAACCCGAATGAGTATTTTGATGGTCGGAAAATGTTTTAGGCATATTATCTAGCATGTAGGCGGGATAGAAATGGCTGTTTCTAGAACAAGTGCGTTTTTGTGCAGATTTCTAGCTTCGACCGCTTGCTGTGGCCACAATTTTTATTTGATTGTTGTAATTTTGGTTTTATCTTGTAGTTGGCTTTGTGTAGTTTTCGTCAAATGTAAATATGTAGTACTTTGTTTGAGAATACAGTTTTTTACGACGTTTAGAAGGCAAGGACATGAATTTTCGTAAAACACGTCCGTTTCCATGTGCAGATCTCTGGTTTTGATCGTTCACTGCGACCACAGTTTCCATCCGATTGTCAAAATTTTGGTCTCATTTTTTAGCTGATATTCTGTTGTTTACGCTGAATGTAAATTTGTAGTACTTTGCAAAGAACACTGCGTTTGCTGGGGGTTAAAATTGGAGAACTGCGAAAAAAACAAACTTGTCTGCATAAAAAGTTACGTGTAATCAAAAAAATGTTTTTCATTGCTGATGAGTGATACATGAGAGTAAAGAAACAAACCAAAACAAAAATTATTTTTCTAAGTGGTCTTATAAGCGAGATAGTAATTTTTTGGGGGGCAGGTTTTGGGAACTTTTTCCCTTTATGGCATTGCTGTTGCCAGATTTTCCAACCGATTTGCAATATTTTGATGTTGGTGTATAGATTAGCGTCTGAATTTTCCAAAAAGTATAAATTTATGGGGCTTTGGAAAAGTTTAAGAGCAGTTTTAGCGGCTGAAAGGCGAAAAATTTCCAATTTTTTACGTTAAACATGCGAATTTCGGTTTTATATTTTTCAGTTTAAAGGCTTAACCCAAACGAGTATTTTGATGGTCGGAAAATGTTTTGGGCATATTATCTAGCATGTAGGAGGCATAGAAATGGCTGTTTCTAGAACAAGTGCGTTTTTGTGCAGATTTCCAGCTTCGACCGCTTACTGTGGCCACAATTTTTATTTGATTGTTGAAATTTTGGTTTTATCTTGTAGTTGGCTTTGTGTAGTTTTCGTCAAATGTAAATATGTAGTACTTTGTTTGAGAATACAATTTTTGACGACGTCTAGAAGGCAAGGACATGAATTTTCGTAAAACACGTCCGTTTCCATGTGCAGATCTCTGGCTTTGATCGTTCACTGCGACCACAGTTTCCATCCGATTGTCAAAATTTTGGTCTCATTTTTTAGCTGGTATTCTGTTGTTTACGTTGAATGTAAATTTGTAGTACTTCGCAAAGAACACTGCGTTTGCTGGGGGTTAAAATTGGAGAACTGCGAAAAAAACAAACTTGTCTGCATAAAAAGTCACGTGTAATAAAAAAAATGTTTTTCATTGCTGACATGAGAGTAAAGAAACAAACCAAACTTTTTCCCTTTATGGCATTGCTGTTGCCAGATTTTCCAACCGATTTGCAATATTTTGATATTGGTGTATAGATTAGCGTCTGAATTTTCCAAAACGTATAAATTTATGGGGCTTTGGAAAAGTTTAAGAGCAGTTTTAGCGGCTGAAAGGCGAAAAATTTCCAATTTTTTACGTGTCACTACCCAAAAACTTTAAATCGATTTTTCTCCCCTTAAACGTGCGAATTTCGGTTTTATATTTTTCAGTTTAAAGGCTTAACCCAAACGAGTATTTTGATGGTCGGAAAATGTTTTAGGCATATTATCTAGCATGTAGGAGGCATAGAAATGGCTGTTTCTAGAACAAGTGCGTTTTTGTGCAGATTCCAGCTTCGACCGCTTACTGTGCCCACAAGTTTTATTTGATTGTTGAAATTTTGGTTTTATCTTGTAGTTGGCTTTGTGTAGTTTTCGTCAAATGTAAATATGTAGTACTTTGTTTGAGAGTACAATTTTTTACGACGTTTAGAAGGCAAGGACATGAATTTTCATAAAACACGACCGTTTCCATGTGCAGATCTCTGGCTTTGATCGTTCACTGCGACCACAGTTTCCATCCGATTGTCAAAATTTTGGTCTTATTTCCTAGCTGATATTCTGTTGTTTGCGCTGAATATAAATTTGTAGTACTTTGCAAAGAACACTGCGTGATACATGAGAGTAAAGAAACAAACCAAAACAAAAATTATTTTTCTAAGTGGTCTAATAAGCGAGATAGTAATTTTTTGGGGGGCAGGTTTTGGGAGCTTTTTCCCTTTATGGCATTGCTGTTGCCAGATTTTCCAACCGATTTGCAATATTTTGATATTGGTGTATAGATTAGCATCTGAATTTTCCAAAAAGTATAAATTTATGGGGCTTTGGAAAAGTTTAAGAGCAGTTTTAGCGGCTGAAAGGCAAAAAATTTCCAATTTTTTACGTGTCACTACCCAAAAACTTTAAATCGATTTTTCTCCCCTTAAACGTGCGAATTTCGGTTTTATGTTTTTCACCCAAATGAGTATTTTGATGGTCGGAAAATGTTTAAGGCATAATACCAAGCATGTAGGAGGCATAGAAATGGCTGTTTTTAGAACAAGTGCGTTTTCGTGCAGATTTCCAGCTTCGACCGCTTACTGTGGCCACAATTTTTATTTGATTGTTGAAATTTTGGTTTTATCTTATACTTGGCTTTGTGTAGTTTTCGTCAAATGTAAATATGTAGTACTTTGTTTGAGAATACAATTTTTTACGACGTTTAGAAGGCAAGGACCTGAATTTTCCTAAAACACGTCCGTTTCCGTGGCAGATCTCTGGCTTTGATCGTTCACTGTGAGCACAGTTTCTATCCGATTTGTCAAAGATCTACCAGGAGATGTTTACAAATCCAGCTGAGGAGAACGATGGAAGATATACAGAAATAGATTCGCTTAAGTCTTCAAGTTACCAGCGACAGAATAAAGAAATGGTACGATACCCAGGCTCCAGAAGCCGGTTTCAAAGAAGGAAACAAATTATATTTACACAACTCAACGAGAAGGGAAGGCTTTTCTCCCAAATTGCAGAAGTCCTGCGAAGGCCCTTACCTAATTAAAAGAGGGTCAATGGTGTAATATATTATTACGTAAGCAAGATCTCCAATAGAAAACAGAAGGTGGTCCATCAAAATCCACAACGGAGAGGAAAGGGTGAACCATAGAATAGAAATGCCGGACTTAGCCTTCGGATAGTTTATGGATGCGAATGGAGTTACCAAGTTTTTTTCCCACCCCCTGGAAGATTATTCACTGTCACATAGCATCTCCACCAATGTCAAAGGCGCACAAGGATTGGATTGGATTGTTTATAAACAGACACTGATGATGGTCGCTCAATTGACGTTCAAAATGCATTCGGTAATTTAAAGAATAATAAACAAATTTTGCACAGTTTTTATATATTTGTGTGCTTATTACTAACTAAACCAACAGCAAGTATTTATACTAGACCGCAAACTGCTAATCAGCTACAGAGATGAAATTCTGAACAAAAAAGATATAGGGTGAAGAAACTGGCTTTGCCTAAAACGGAGAGTAACCAGCCTGATTAGTGAGTCATAAATAGCATGGTGGAGGTGATCTTTCAAATATTGATCTGCAGCCATTCTCTTCATTCTTGGTTTTTGATGAAGACAGTGCCTTATTATTTCCACGCGACCGGAAATGGTAGAAATTGTTCCAGTTGCCGATACAAGCATCCAGTTCCGGCTTCACAACAGTTCCAGGGGGAACTTCGAATTAAGGTGAGCGAAATGTTACAAAATCCAGTCCTGTATTCCTCAACATTTTAGAAGCCGCCCCTGTCTATGATTCCAGAAAATCCTACACTGCTGAGCTTCTATTGCTTCTCAAATATAATACTCAAGAAGTGAAGTATAGAGAAATCATAAATATTATATAGTCTGCCAGAGTTTGGTGAGTAGACGGACCAACGAGGAGAAACAACCAATTCCCGAGGGGATATAAATTGTAATAGTGTGGTCAAATAAATGAGAGAGACATTGTAGCTGTAAATAGTGTAGCATGGAAATAGATTAAGATATAGTATACCCGTACAGTGTACTATAAATTGTCTCATCCGTTAAAATAAATAAAAGGGTTAGTGAAAATAAACAAGAAAACTTTACAATGTAGTAAGTTAATGATTGGCTCGATACATTTCTTAATGATTGTTGAAATATGTAGAAATCTTCTCCCATTTTGAAGCAACTCTACAGGTTCTCCATCCTTTCTATGTGCCTTGTTCTTCCTGAAATTGCAACGGCATCTTTTTCAGTTCTCTCACAGTTTTAACAGCTATTGCAGGTGCTATTAGGAATTCTTGGAGATACTGGCTCCACCTGTTTTAAATTTCGATTGAGTTACATCATACTGTATCCTTCTCCATATGACATTCGCTGATCTCACTTCGTTTCACGTTATACGTTCATTAATTTGTTTTACCCTTTGTTTATTAACATACAGTTCCTTCCGTCAGCAAAAGAATCTTGGGACGTATTGTTTGGAGTTTTATTTGCCACTAAATGCACATCATATAAGTTATTTATTGACTAAAACAACATACATAAGAACTAGCTGAGCTTGAAAAGTGGTCGGGTCATGGATAAGATTTTCCTGATACACCATCCCTCTACTTTCCCTACGGACTTTACTAGTGGCATGTATACAAAAATTCAGCTTAACCCTAACTTAACCGCACTCAATTTCGATTAAGTTTACTTCCTCGAAAACTTTTAGTGACTTTTCAAGGAAAGAAGAAACATTTCCAATCGGAAAAATTCCAAAGCACACAATACCTACGTAACTCTAACTTGAATATAACAAATAGAAAACAAACCAAATAGAATGTAACCAAACAAACTTGCAAACAAGCGGAAAAAAATCCCGGTAAAAATGCTCCTCCCGGAAAAGTCTTAAGGAAAAACATTAACAAGATAGACACGATGGAAATCCGAAATTGTACAACAATCTTGTCTCTCCACACAATATTCGTACAACAAAACCAACAATAATTTGTTCCCATAGGATCTAAAGGAGTTCTTTTTTTCCGAACCTGCCCGTTCTCTCAGTTGTTTCGGGGAAAAAGTGCTGAAAGTTGGATTTGTAATGAAAATTAGTTTAGCAAGTCATTGGCCGTTGTTGGACGTTCGTTTGTTTGGGTCGTTTGGCTTGATGGGCAAGTGCCTAAGGTTAGTGTTATTATGGCGAGAAATATAGAAAGAAAGGAGTATTGCTAGTCGATGTTGTCTTGTTTTTATTTTTCTTTCCTTTCTTCAGGGAAAGCAAGCTGAGTTCATAACCTCAGTGTCCTCTTCCTGGAAAACTTGGTCTTCTAATGGCCATTATCGCTTCAACGCGACGGTTTTACGATGGCGAAATCTATTTTACCGATTTTGCATTGCGAAGGGATTTTTATGAGTTCGAAGGAATATATAAACTAAATGCGGGTTTTGCTGTGTGGTTTTTACACACTTTTCACTTTCCTTTTTCGAACGTTTACATCGCTGACGGTCCTACAATTTTCGGGCGAAAAAATGTAGTATGGCGTTCTGATTGCTATGGTCATTAGTCGGTCTTCAATCATTCGAATTTCAGAAGGGTGTTGATACGCGCTTTTCTGATTTACACTTTTCAGAACTAGGAGATTTATTGTTTCTCATGATTTGCGGAGTGTTATTTTTTGCGAGCTACGATGGACTATCAGTGAAGTTTTTATGCAAATGAGCAGAAAGTTAGGAAAAAGCGTAGTAAATTTTTTATCAAGATAAATGTTGTGATAATGGGGAATAGTAGAGTGGAAAGTCCATTAGGGTCAACATTCTTTTAGATGGATTGATTCAGTAGAATATTGGGCAAAACTTCTTATCCTTGTGGGAAACATTGTGAAATTTTGTCAACATTAACCTAAGATAAATCTAAATGAAGGAAAACAAGTTTATATATAATAACAATATCAATATTCGCAAAACAATGCTTTCAAATAATTTTACATACTAGAACACGCTTTTCATTTCAAATGCTGTGGCGTTTTTAGTCATCGCCCTTAGTTCAATGGGTCAGTGAATCGGATTTCCTTGGTGACTACAAACTTTTTTCAATGGGTTTTCTTAAAACTCAGCTCTGTTTACGAGTAGCTGGTAACCGTATTATCTTCATGAGGTTCTTTTCGTTTTCCAAATCCGCTTGACGGTGTGATGCGTACAGCAGGTAGATTGCCCATAATTTTATCGTTGGGTCTATTTGCAAACTTACAACACGTTATGCAGCGATGGATCTCGTATCGGATAACCTTTTGATCGTTCAATATCCGTCATCTAATCTCTGTACTTTAGATAATCTGTTAGCGACGTAGGTTTCTAAAGAACCAGGTACTTTCTCTAGCCATCCCAAGGTGATCATTGAATCACTCCAGGCGAAAACTGGAGCATCTACCAAGTTCATTTAGATAACCGATGATGAAGAAGATTCGAGAGCATAGTATACTCACATAGTATCAACACTTAATCTACCCTCCGGAAAAACCCGAACACAAGCCGAATAGCGACCATAAATCTACAGTAGCAGGTAGGTAGGTAAATGCTGACACGAGGATTGGCACGAATATGTATATACATGTGCTTCGATGAGATATTTCAGGATTACTATATCTAAAAAAAAACAATAAATTTGCAGAAAAACAAATTCTCTCCATGCAATCTTTAAGTTTTTATTAGGATCTGGCAGCACTCCTATGTTCTGAAGTGCGTAAAAGAACACGTGCGTCGGAAATTTTATTTGCTTTTTATTTTGTTTTAGGTAAATATCTCGAGAGAAATTTACCTATTGCGGGGAGTATCATATATATATACATATATATATATATATATATATATATATATATATATATATATATATATATATATATATATATATATATATATATATATGTATATATTTTTTTTGTATATATATATATATATATATATATATATATATATATAAATATATATATATATATATATATATATATATATATATATATATATATTG
This sequence comes from Odontomyia ornata, assembly GCA_963969285.1. NCBI lineage: Eukaryota > Metazoa > Arthropoda > Insecta > Diptera > Stratiomyidae > Odontomyia > Odontomyia ornata. The sequence continues at coordinate 450,319,495 of OZ017738.1, forward strand.
TCCCGTGTTATGGTTCGCGGCCAATAATTCTAATGTTCCAGGGAAGTGAAAACGCAATGTCTTTTAAATCAAATTAAAAGAGTTCGTTTATTTTACTAAAAATGCACAATCACTCATTTAACTATTTCACAATTTTAATTAGAATCTAACTTTCACTTGGCAATTAAATTTCTCTAACAACTGTCTTCATTTAACAATCAACGAATATCACTCCACTATTACTCGATCAATATCGCTTTTCAATCGCTATCGCAGTTTTTACTATACCGCGGTTCTAATGAATGATCCCCCCAATCATTCAGCTCGCCTTTATATATAGCCCAGTCATATTAGGGCTTTCACCTCGGAATGAAAGATAATAAGCTGCAAATTGGTATGAACCTTTGTTTTGTCATTTTAAATGTTGTCTCAAAAGTCAAAATCATTATCGTGTTCGCGTCTCAAAATATTCAAGGTCAAAGGTCACAAAAATCGGTTTTTCGCGAATATCTGGCTTCCTATCGGTTAAATGAGATTTGCATTTATTATAAAAGTTGTAGGCTATAAAATTCCCTACAACTTTTGTTCAAACTTTTTTTTCATACGACCAACCGTTTTGAAGGTAGAGCGCGAAGAGTGCACATCGTACAGTCATATACGGCCTAATGCAAGGTCAAGCGTGAGTTATGGTTATCAGTACGTTATAAAGTCAATTATTTACTTGGAAATTATAATTATTAAACAATGCCTATTATTTATGTACTAACTATTAATTATTTATATTTAATTAAAGTAAGTAACTTGATTATTTATATATAATTATTCATATTTAACTCATCATTGACACAGCTATTGCCTTATCAGAACATCAAAAGACTGCTGTCATCATAGGAGAAGATATCGATTTGCTCGTTATTTTAATTGGACGTACTCAGTCACATCATCAGGAAATTTTTTTGAAAAAAGTTGGCAAAGGCAATGTCAAAACACAAATATATTCTACTAAAAGTTTTGACCAATATCCTCGTACTAAAAAGCACAAAAAGCAATTTACAAAACTAAATAAACCTGTACAACTGTCAACACTTCCACCAACAAGTGTAGCAGCTCATCAACACATAAAACGTGTCTACTACCAGATTCAAACGTGGTTAGGGAAGGACTTAGAACCTAAAGAATGGGGCTGGATGCTTGAAAATGAAATCCTGGAGCCCATACGAACGTTATTACCTCCAGCATCAGCCGAACTACTAAACGTAATATTTTGCAATTGCAAAAATGGTTGTGGTTCCCGCTGTGGATGCAGAAAATCAGGGCTACAATGTTCTTTAGCTTGCGGCCAGTGCAACGGACAAGCTTGCCTCAACGCTTCACTGTATCCAAGTAATCCCGATGAAGAAAATACATATGATCCCGATATTCTGGAAGGTTTGGAGATGAACATGACAGATAATGAGGATGATGACAATGAATCGAACATTTTTGAGCGACAAGAAGAAGAAGAAGACGACGAACAAGAAGAAGATAATTAGCTTCCATTTCCAATTTCATTACAATTAAAATCAACAAAGATACTTTTGATATTTGAACTCACATTTTGATAAATGTATATTATGCCGTATTTAATAATAAATAAAAATATGTGTAAAATATATACTCTTACTATCATTTTAACTTAAAATAAAACTAAAATATATAATCCAGAATTAATAATATTTTATACTTAAATAGTTAAATATGAATAATTATATATAAATAATCAAGTTACTTACTTTAATTAAATATAAATAATTAATAGTTAGTACATAAATAATAGGCATTGTTTAATAATTATAATTTCCAAGTAAATAATTGACTTTATAACGTACTGATAACCATAACTCACGCTTGACCTTGCATTAGGCCGTATATGACTGTACGATGTGCACTCTTCGCGCTCTACCTTCAAAACGGTTGGTCGTATGAAAAAAAAGTTTGAACAAAAGTTGTAGGGAATTTTATAGCCTACAACTTTTATAATAAATGCAAATCTCATTTAACCGATAGGAAGCCAGATATTCGCGAAAAACCGATTTTTGTGACCTTTGACCTTGAATATCTTGAGACGCGAACACGATAATGATTTTGACTTTTGAGACAACATTTAGAATGACAAAACAAAGGTTCATACCAATTTGCAGCTTATTATCTTTCATTCCGAGGTTGACCCCTTTTTTTACCTAATATGACTGGGCTAATAGGGTCTCTACCCATTCAACCCATTTCTCGTACATTGGCGAATGTTCTGCCGAGAGGTACCTGGTATGTTCAAGATGTTTATCATACTTGGTGGATTCTCGTGGTTTCGAGTAAATTCACTTTGTTGATCATGAGCTTCTTAATGGTTGTGAAAACAATTGCAACAGTAGCTCGTAGAATTATTCGTGCATGTAACACTGCCCCCACCTCAGTTCTTTTCGCCCCGAAAAGATGTGTCGCCAGTTGTAGTCAATTCTCCCTGGATATAATATGGGGCAAGACGGTCCAGGTGCACGATTTTCATTTTGGCTCTTGACTTACGATGTTTCTGTATTCGGTATACGACGTCGTTGATTCGCTTTGCAACTCGGTAAGGTCCCTCCCAATTATGTTGCAACTTTGGAGACCTACTCTTTCGCCGTTGCGGGTTATATAGCCACACCAAGTCATCTTACTGGAAGCCAGTAGAATTTGCCTTTAGATCATACCTGGTGTTCATGCGGTCAGTAGCCGATTCGAGGTGTTTTCGCACTGTCCGATGTATCTGATTCAACCGTTGCCTTAGCTTACTTGCGTACACCGAGATGGTTTGGGGTTTCTCGGGGGGTGTTCCGAACTTTATATCAGCTGGCAGACGAATAGTCTTTCCAAAAATGACTTGCGCTGGGGCTTGGCCCATCGATACATGTTCGGCAGCTCTGTACGCCACCAAAAATAGTGGGATGAGTCGGTCCCAGTCCCTTTGGTTCTCGTCAACCATTTTGGCCAGATGTTTATTGAGCGTGCCGTCGAAACGTTCGACCATTCCTTCGGATCGGGGATGCAGCGAAGTTGTCCTCTCAGTCGTCGCTTTGGACCTTTTACGGAAGCGCAAATTGTGCATCTGCGGCACCAGTCCTCTACGTCTTCTCGAGCATGGAGCCAGTAAAACCTTTCCCGCAATACCGCTAAGGTCTTGTTAACGCCAAGGTTGCCTCCCAAGGATCCTTCGTGCATCTCCTTAACCACATCGTGGATTCGGCTTTTGGGAAGTATAGTTTGCATCCTATAGGAGCTGCCATCCGCCGTTTCCCATTTCCGCTTGAGTATGCCACCCTCTACCTGAAGGGAGTTCTATTGTGCCCAATAGCTTTTCAGGGTTGCGCCATGCATTGAAACGCCCTTCCACTCCGGTCACCCAGTTGTCTCCTTCCATACGATCAATGGTCTTCATCGGCTAACTGGGCATTTCGAATCTCCTCCGATGACCAACCTTCATCGAATTCGGTCGTTATCAATCGCAGATCAACGGGCGGTTCCTTTTCCTCAATCCGTCGGCAATGCTTGCAGTAAGCTGGACATGGACCGCGGGATAGGGCGTCAGCATTTTCATGAACTCCGCCCTTCCGATGAACAATTTCGTAGTCGCATGACTACAATCTTTCGATCCATCTCGCAACTTGTCCCTCGGGGTTTTTGAAGTTGCGCAGCCATCTCAATGATGCATGGTCCGTTCGAAGAACAAATTTCTGGCCATATAGATACTTGTGGAACTGCTTGGTGGCCTCTATTATAGCCAATAGCTCCTTCCTGGTCACACAGTAGTTCCTCTCACTTTTTGAAATAACTCGACTGTAATACGAGAGGACTCTTTCTTTGCCATTGATCTTCTAGGAGAGTACAGCTCCTATACCGCCGTTGCTTGTATCGTTGTCAACTACAAAAAATCCCCGTTGGCAGCACCAGCCGGAAAGGTAAATTTCTCGTATTTAGCGTAAAGTTTCGAAAAAGAATTTGGCTTGCCTACTACTAAACTTCTTTCTGCAATTTTCATAGTACCACATGGGTATTTATTAACATAAAAAATATATGGCCACGTTCGTTTTCAGAGACCTTTTATCGGGGCACAAATATTTTGCTAATTAAATTGAGTTGCACGCGTATGGATTACATATTGTTGTAAACATATAAATACCGGTTTCGCCCTTCTCGCATTTGCTGTTTACACAGTTCACAGTGGTAACCACACAAAGGCTTAAATAGCTCGAATAGTTAATTTCAAAAGATTTGCATAAAAGTTTAATCAGCCCTTGCATTGCCATTAATATATACATTTTCAATTTTTTTCTGAACTATGAGGGCCGTCATTTCGATTTTTATTGAAATCGGCTAGTAAAAATATTAAGCTGTAAATTTTCGACTTTTTATTTGTTAATCGATTTGCATAATTAAATTAAATTAACTTGCCTTAATAACTTATAATTTCAAGTTTCAACGGAATCTGTTGAGAATCTTGGCTGCTAGAGGGCTACAGAAATAAAAAAAAAATGGTATGCCACCCCGCTGTATAGGGAGACCCGCCTGTATGGGAGACCCCCCTTAAATACCTTAAAATATTTTCTTGCACTGCAAATTTCAAGAGGCCCCAATTTTGACCCACGTAGAAAATTTCCTCATTCTAGCTCATGTGGTTTGCGAGAAAACTTGTTATGACGCACGAACAAACGGGCGGACGGACAGACAGGCAAGTCGCGATTTTATAATTTTTTAGGGTATTGTTAAAAATATTTTAACAATATCTTAAAAATGATCTGGTTTATAAGTTCATTCAAGTAAAGTCATTTAAAACGTTTCCATGAAAAATATTCAGTATTTCAGTTGGCATTAAAATAGCGAATTGCGCTTGCCTTCAGACCTTTGGGGGCCGCCATTTTGAATGCATGCATTTGATTTTGGACAATTTTAAATCTTTGTATGCTAGGACCTCATCAATCAATGTAATATCTCGTTCAAATAGGAGTTTCACTCTAGACAGGGCAAAATAATTCAATTTTTAAAGAAAGCGGCAGCTAAAAATATTAGGCTTTAAATTTTCGACTTTTTTATTTTTCATTCAATTTTAATAATTTCCTGCAAAATACAAGAACATAGTACAGAGATTCATAGTCTCAAGTGTTTCATCAAAACCCGTTGGCAAATGTGACCGCTAGAGGGCCACAAAAACATGAAAAAAACGCATATTTAAACGGCCGCCATTTTGAAATTTGCACATGCATGATCACCAAAATATCAAAGACTGTAGGTCTAAGTAATGTCTATCTTGAAACCAAGTTTCATACATGTCGGATCAAAATTGCAACTTTTAAAAGCCTTTGAAATTTTGACTTTCAACTGGCCGCCATTTTGTTTTTTGCAACCTGACCTTCAGTTTTTAACGCAATTCTTTAGATGCTTATAATTTCTATCTAACTGCCGAATTTCATGAAAATCTGTTGAAAACCTTGACGACTATTACAACAACAAAATTTTGCACGTTTTTCGACTTTTGAGCGGCCGCCATTTTGTTTCTGCCGTACCGACTTTGGATTTTTTATTGTGAGATTCATCACATACATCAATGAACCTTTGTACCAAATTTCATCCAAATCGAAGCTATACTTTGGTCAGAACAGAAATCACGATTTTTCGTCTAAAATGGCCGCCATTTTGTTTTTGCCCTACCGATATAGCTGGTTCACGAGCTTAACCGAGATAATTACTCAATACACTTTTCCTGAAAATTTGGTGAAAATCGAAGCAAAATTGCAACCTCTAGCGTGGTCACGAATTTCGTTATATCCCATATATATATATATATATATATATATATATATATATATATATATATATATATATATATATATATATATATATATATATATATATATATATATATATATGATGCTCTCCGCAATAGGTAAATTTCTCTCGAGAAATTTACCTAAAATTTTTCCGGGTTTCGGATATGCCAGCACGGGTGATTCACACAGCTTCTCCTTCAGGGTCTCAAAGGCTGTCAGGCATTGTTCATTCCAGACATACGGACGATTTTTCTCGGTTAGCTGATGGAGACATTTAGCTATTTTGGCACAGTCTTTGACGAATCTTCGATAGTAGGTTGCCAGACCCAGAAAACTTCGTAGTTGGCGCTGGTTGTTTGGTGTTGGCCAGCTTTTTACGGCTTCAGTTTTCTCAGGGTCTGTTTTGACCCCTTCTGCTGATACGACGTGTCCCAGGTATTTTACTTCAGCTGCGAAAAGGGTACACTTGTCGGGACTAAGTTTCAAATTCGCCTGTCGCAATCGGGAGAAAACCTCTGCTAAGTTCCGCACATGCTCTTCGAACGTTGGCCCAATGACAATGATGTCATCTAGGTACACCAAGCAGGTTTTCCAGGTTAAGCCGCGTAGCATGTCTTCCATCAGGCGTTCGAAAGTGGCTGGAGCATTGCAAAGCCCAAATGGCATCACCACAAATTGCCACAATCCGGTCCCAACTGAAAATGCGATTTTCTCTCGGTCCTTCTTGTCGATTTCTACCTGCCAGTAGCCACTCTTGAGATCGAGTGTAGAAAACCATTTTGCGTCGGCTAAAGTATCCATGATGTCATCGATGCGTCGGAGCGGGTAATTATCTTTCTTAGTGATGCTGCCTATAGTCGACACAAAAACGAGTGCTACCATCTTTTTTCTTGACTAGAACTACTGGCGCGGCCCATGAACTGACAAAAGGTTCGATAACGCCTTGTTTTTCCATGTCTGAGATCAGTGCGCTCACTTCTCCTTGTTTGGCTATAGGAAGACGTCTCGGTGCTTGCCGAATTGGCTTGGCTCCCTGTGTATCTATGACGTGAGTTACCATACTCGTTCGGCCTTGGTCATCGGGGATTCCCGGGCTTTGTCTGCGTCTTGCCTCCTTTTCCAATGATGGTCGTGAGTGGCTTCCAAGTAGGTGATGGTGGAATCAGGCTGGCAGCTGCCGATAACTTCTCCCTCTTTGATGCTCGTGGTTGAGTCTACAGTGTTAAGGACTCTAACCGGCACGTATCCGTTCTTTATAGATCTTACAAGGCTTCATCCTACAATCAAACTGCGCAATGCGGATGTCTTCGTTGGCTCTATCAGATAAGATCGCTGGTCTCCAGAATCACCATCAAGCTTGACCCATAAAATGCTTTCAGAAGAATACTTCGACATTCTGCCATTACAATAACCGTTTGCCCAAATCCAACGTGATTCCATGTGGTCGCAGAAAATCCATTCCGAGAATGCAGTCATCCATAATGTTTGCGACCAGAAAATTATGTCGGAACGTAAGGTCTCCCAACTGTATCTGGAGGTTGACCTCTCCATGGATTCGTACAGTTTCTACCGTAGCTGTCCGTAGTGAGAAAATCCTGCCCTTGTGAAGTAGTTGTTGCCTCACTAGGTCTGGTCGAATAATCGATCGGGTTGCACCAGTCTCGATTGTTATCGTGCAATGTTCTCCATCAACTTGACCCGGAAGGCATAAGTCTGCTTCTCCACAATGTAGTCTTGACACGGTGATAGTAGTGCTGGGGACGTCGATCCTCCTAGCCAACCTCTACCCCACGAAGTTGGCTCTTACATGTTTCCCGACCCCTCAGCTTGAAGGGTTTCCATTCTGGACTCCTGACTCGGTCTAAGTCTTCTCCTAGCTGCACACCCTGGACAATAGCTCGGTTTTCTTCGCTTCTTGCAGTCTCTTTGCGGGTGCCCCTTCTCTCTGCAATTTCAGCATCTAGGCACACCATTTACATGTGGATCTCGCTCAATTTCCACGCGCTCACACCTGCACTCGTCTGTCACTACCTCGCGAACCCAGGCAGTGGAACGGCTCACATTTTTCGCTGCCTCAAAATTCAGACTATAAGCTAATGCGTCCGTAACTGTTTGCTTTTGGGCTAAACGCACGGCTTGTTGCAATTCCTGGTCCTTCAATGCGCTGATGAATGCTTCTGTTGCTGCGTCATCTCGATGTTCTAGGTCATAAGCTGGGTAAGCCAAAAGTGCCAGTCGCTCAATGTCTTGCGCTAGCTGCTGTAAGGTTTCGCCAGACTGCTTCAGATGATCGTCTCCATAACGCATGTCGAGCGCATTCATTATAGCAGCCGGGTTTGAATGCAACTCAGTGGGGATGGTCTGCAACAGCTCGGCAGCTGGGCCTCTTAGAGCAAGAATCAATGCAGTTGCTCGTTCTTGGTCATTCCAGTGATTTATCCGAGCGGCTGCTTCAAACTGGGTTTTGTAAATAGTCTAGACTGTTTGCCATCGAATATTGGCGCTTGCACATTTCTGGATGTGCTTTGCGCTGCGGTTATAAGCGAGGCTGGTGAGGTGGTTACTATTGCCTTTGCTGCTTCCAATTCCTTTTTCATGTTTTCCATCTCATGGTTAATTCTCTCCTCGACCCGGTAAACCTTTTCTTCGACGCATTTAATTTGTTTTTTCAGTCTACCGAGCTCCGCTTTTATTTCGGTTGACTGTTTTTGAAAATCTGCCTTGATTTCGATCGCTTGTTGATCCAGCTTCGCTGATTGTTCATTTAGCTTCGTTGATTGTTGATTTGGCTTTGCAGTTAAATTAGACGACTGTTCATTTAGCTTCGCAGTTAAATTGGAGGACTGTTCATTTAGCTTTGCAGTTAAATTGGAGGACTGTTGTCGCTGCTCTTGCTGCATCAGCATTAACATTTGCATTATCGCATTTTCTGGCTCCTTTGATTTGGGTGTTTCTACTTCTCCACTTTCTGTGCCTTTTTCCGCATCTGAGAGCTCACCCAAATCCAGATTTCTGCCTCCCGACTCGATCGCGTCACGCAAGCGTGCAATCAGTATGGCCTTTGTACCTTGTGTGGCCAGATTTCGCTGTTCCAGCTCCTCCTTGAGCTCCGATATGGTCAATTGATCAATTTTTAGATGAAAGTTTCCTGGCATTTTTATTGTTTCGGCTATTCTTCCACCAGTTTCCACGTTAATTTTCACTGTTGTGCACTTTAAAAATGTTTAAACATTTTCACTTCCAAAATTTTCATTCTCACTTCTTGACACCACTGTCCCGTGTTATGGTTCGCGGCCAATAATTTTAAGGTTCCAGGGAAGTGAAAACGCAATGTCTTTTAAATCAAATTAAAAGAGTTTATTTATTTTACTAAAAATGCACAATCACTCATTTAACTATTTCACAATTTTAATTAGAATCTAACTTTCACTTGGCAATTAAATTTCTCTAACAACTGTCTTCACTTAACAATCAACGAAAATCACTCCACTATTACTCGATCAATATCGCTTTTCAATTCGCTATCGCAGTTTTTACTATATCGCGGCTCTAATGAATGATCCCCCCCATTCATTCAGCTCGCCTTTATATAGAGTCTCTACCCATTCAACCCATTTCTCGTACATTGGCGAATGTTCTGCCGAGAGGTACATGGTATGTTCGAGCAGCTTAATGAATGGAGTGACGTCACTTTCAGATGTTGATCATGCTTGGTGGATTCTCGTGGTTTCGAGTAAATTCACTTTGTTGATCATGAGGTTCTTAATGGTTGTGAAAACAATTGCAACAGTAGCTCGCAGAATTATTCGTGCATGCAACAATATATATATATATATATATATATATATATATATATATATATATATATATATATATATATATATATATATATATATATATATATATATATATATATATATGGGATATAACGAAATTTGTGACCACGCTAGAGGTTGCAATTTTGCTCCGATTATCACCAAATTTTCAGGGAAGGTGTATTGGGGAAATATCTCAGTTAAGTTCGTGAACCAGCTATATCGGCCGGGCAAAAACAAAATGGCGGCCATTTTAGACGAAAAATCGTGATTTCTGTTCTGACCAAAGTATAGCTCCGATTTGGATGAAATTTGGTACAAAGGTTCACTGATGTATGTGATGAATCTCACAATAAAAAATCCAAAGTTGGTATGGCAGAAACAAAATGGCGGCTGCTCAAAGGTCGAATAACGTGCAAAATTTTGTTGTTGTAATAGTGGTCAAAGCTTTCTACAGATGTTCATGAAATTCGGTAGTTAGATAAAAGTTATAAGTATCTAAAGAACTACGTAAGAAAACTGGAGGTCAGGTCGCAAAAAACGAAATGACGGCCAGTTGAAGCTCAAAACTTCAAATCCGACATATATGAAACTTAGTTTCGAGATAGACATTACTTAGATTTGATATTTTCGTGATCATAAATCTACTAATTCCAAAATGGAGGCGGTTTAAATATGCGTTTTTTCAGGTTTTTGTGGCCCTCTAGCAGTCACATTTTCCAGCGAATTTTGATGAAATTTGAGATTATGGATCTCTGCACTATATTCTTGTATTATGCAGAAAATTATTAAAATGGAATGAAAAATAAAAAGTCGAAAATTTAAAACCTAATATTTATAGCTGCCATTTTCACTAAAAATTGAGTTATTTTGCCCTGTCTAGATTGAAACTCCGATTTGAACGAGATTTGGCACATTGATTGATGAGGTACTAGCACACAAAGATTTAAAATAGTCCAAAATCAAATGCATGCATTCAAAATGGCGGTCCCAAAAGTCAGAAGGCAAGCGCAATTCGCTATTTTAGTAGCAACTGAAATAATGAATTTTTTTCATGGACACGCTTTAAATGACAAACTTGAAAGTATTTATGAATCAGACTATTTTTTAAATATTGTAAAATATTTTTAACATAACCCTAAAAAATTATAAAATCGTGACTTGTCTGTCCGTCCGTCAGTTTGTTCGTGCGTCACAACAAGTTTTCTCGCAAACCACATAAGCTAGAATGAGGAAATCTTCTACGTAGGCCAAAAGTGGTGCCTCTTGAAATTTGCAGCGTAAGAAAATATTTTAAAGTGATTAAGGGGGTCTCCCCATACAGGGGGTGAGATAAACATTTTTTTTTATTTCTATAGCCCTCTAGCAGCCAAGTTTCTTAACAGATTCCGATAAAACTTGAAATTATAAGTTATTAAGGCGAGCTAATTTAATTTAATTATGCAAATCGGATGACAAATAAAAAATTCGAAAATTTACAGCTTAAAATTTTGAGCAGCCGTTTTCAATAAAAATTCAAAATGACGGCCCGTGATGGTTCAGAAAAGAATCGAAAATGTATATATTAATGGCAATGCAAATGCTAATTAAACTTCTATGGAAATCTTTTGATATTAACTTTTTGATTGACTATTTAATGTGTAAACAGCAAATGTGAGAAAGGCAAAACCAGTATAAATATGTTTATAACAATTTATTACCCGCCGATTTTAAATATGTGATCCATACGTGTACAACTAAATTTAATTAGCAAAATATTTGCGCCTCTATGAAGGGTCTCCAAAAGCGAACTCCTACTCCTATGTTCTGAAATGCGTAAAAGTCGAGGGCATTGTCGTTTCAGAAATTTTTGGTGCTGGTATTGCAGCTTTAGATAAATCCTCGGTAGGTTTCGAAGATGTAGCAATAAGCTTTCGGGCCTCAAAATAGATGATTCTTACTTTCTCGTATTGATCCCTGGTGGCTTCATACAAATGATCCATAAAATATTTATGAGAGGAGTCAAGAGTAGATTTTAAACGGCGTGATTCAATTCAAACTTACTATATCCCAGACGTTTGGAATGCATCCTATTTTCCTCTCAAAGTATGCCACATCCTTTCGGGATGCGTCGTTTTTTTTTCAAATTCCTCTCTAGACTTTCTAGAGAACCAGCTATACGCTGTTTATCTTCCAGAAGCGAATTTACCTCCATTGCTAGAGTTGATTGAAAGTAAGCGTAATTTTACATGGCGGTAAACCCAAAAGGTGCTCGAGAGGTACAGTCAGGAACAATTTAATCAGAGCTTGAGTGCTTTTCAACGACGATGGTTGCCAAGGATTTCAGTCAGTAATCGAAACTCTAGGACCTAGAAGGTCTGATTATTTGGAAAGGATCGCAGTCAGGAACCTCAATGTCAAATCCAGCAAGTATTCGAATGGTTTGTAGGGACCGCAGCCAGGAACAATGTATCCAAAACCTGAGTGACGTATCTAATGAGTAATCTGATTCTTCAAGGCTCGACGGGCCAATGTTTTGGCGCAGAGTATCCGTTTGCCAAAATAGGAAAAAATCTTCAAATGAATTGCCACACCAGCTATATTTGAAGATATGTTAACATTTTTGATACACCCAATGGTAGTAGGATATATCAAAATCAGGGAAGAGGAAAACTTCAATTGAAGCCTGAAACGCGGTTGTCAGTCCCAAACCACGCTCTGTGGTGATGATATCGGCAATATCATAGCTGATGAAACCATAATTAAGGAAAAATGGGCATCATATTTCAAGAACCTCCTTAATCGTGCGCTCAGCTCCAGAACATCGGAGCCTATAGATGTCTGCGGAGAATTTCCATTGGCCCCAGCAACTCTGGATGAAGTGTGTTCCATCATCAAAGCCCAAAAGAATAATAAAGTGCCGGACATCGATGAGATTCCAGCGGAGCTCATCAAATATGATGGCAGTAGTGTTCATGAAGCTAGTCACAAAGTGATCCAGCACATTTGGCAACAAGAGCATACGCCGAAAGAGTGGAGCCAATCAATTATATTCCCTATCTACAAAAAAGTGGACAAACTTCAGTGCGAAAATTATAGAGGCATATCACTACTTCGTACGGCGTACAAAATATAGGGCTTTCCAATAAGAGGTGTTATTTTGAATAGATCTTGTGATTTAACACATTGGGACTTCTTCCTTTGGGACCACGTGAAGAAGAAGGTGTACGCCAACAGTCCAGCGTCAATTCAAAGCCTCAAAGATGGAATTCGTGAGGCTATGGAGGACATAAGGCAGCCACTTTGCGATTTGGTTCTGGAAAATTTCATGAAAAGGATATGGTCCTGTAAGCGTGGTCGTATTGGTCATTTGCCTGATGTTATCTATTACTATAAACGGTATACCTTTTTCTTTATAATGAAATAAACATTTGATCAAAAATGGCATTATTCTCTTAATATCAAAATAACACCTCTTATTGGAAACCTCTATATTTTCTAAAATCTTAGAAAATAAAATCGGATCATACGCCAACAGTATTATTGGGGAGTATTAATAAATAATTGATTAATTATTGGGGAGAATTAATAAATAATATAATATAAATAATAATAAATAATCGTTCACAGTCAAGCAGGTTCTTGAAAAATGCTGGGAGTTCAACATAGACGTACACCAAATTTTCGTTGACATCAAGCAAGCATACTGCATAATGCTTTGCTTTGGCATCCCAGCAAAATTAGTCCGTCTTACCAAAATGGCAATTACCTCGATGACCTCCCAAGTCCGCATCAATAACCAACGGACCGATGATTTGACACAAATATCGGACTTAAACAGGGAGATGGGCTGGTCCGATTGCTATTCAATTTGGCTCTGGAGTACGTCATAAGGAAGCTACCTGTCGATACGCAAGGTACATTACTATACAAGTCGAGCCAAGTAGTGGCCTATGCGGATGACATCAACATTTTGTCACGGTCATCAAGAACTGCCAAAAAACTTTTCCTGTAACTCGACAGCGAAGCAAAACTAGTAGGACTGCAAATCAATGAAAATAGAACAAAGCACATGATGCCGTCGAGGAAAAATACCTCAAATACACAAAATATCACACTTGTCGAAAATGAGGGCGAATTTGTGTATTTAGGTGCCAAAATTACGAAAATGCGCCATGAAAGAGACGAAATACGCTGAAGAATATAGCTCGCAAATAAAATATTTTATTCAGTGTTGAGGATCTTGAAGACCAGCTGCATACACAGGAAAACAAAGCTCCAAGTATACAAATCTGTGATAAGACCTGTGTTATGCTATGGGTGTGAGACATGGACCCTAAACAAAGCATCCGCAAATATATTGAACACCTGTGAGCAACGGGTCCTGAGGCGAATAATCGGAGTGAAGCTAGACGGGGACCAATGGCGAATTTGATACAATCATGGGGTGTATGAAATTTTTGACGAACCGGAGGTCTCAAGGATTATAAGACTGCGGAAGCTGCAATGGGCTGACCACATTAATCGTATGGACGAACAACGGATACCCAAGAAGGTATTCGTTGGGAGAACTGAAGGCCGGAGGCCAGTGGGGAAACCGAGGAAGCGCTGGTCTGACTCGGTCCATCGCTGCTCGGATTTCGGAATTGGAAGACGCGGTTAACGGACCGAGACAGTTGGAGGCGCTGTTTGCAGGAAGCGAAGGCCCGAGAGGGGCTGTGGTGATAAGAAGAAGAAGAAGATATTATAGTTAGTACATAACAATATGATATTTAGAGGTTAAGCTGAAATGCTGTACATAAGAATGTTTGAAATGTCAGTCAGTTTTAGGTAATAAATGGTATGGAACAGTCATAGAAACGAGTCCGTCTTCTTTAAAAGAAGGTGATGTAAAACATGGCGCAGCCGGTGTTAAAAGCAAAGAAGAAAAGTGAAAACCGAAAGCAGATGTTAAAAGCCAAAATGGATTCGACGTTTAGAGTTTCCGGACCATTGAATTTCGAAGGAAATCTAAGCGGAGAGTGGCGTAACTTCAAGAGATCATTTGAAATGTTCGTACTCGCTTCCAGAGCACAACAGCCAGACGATGAGGTTAAGATCGCCATGCTATTAAATTTATTGGGCCAGAAAGAAATCGAAATTTTTGAAACATTAAAGCTGAGTGATAATGACAAGAAAGTATTTCAAAATGTATTCAAGGCATTTGACGGATATTGCGATCCGAAGACGTATGTCATATATGAATGTTTCAAACTTTATACCAGGCAGCAGCAACCGGGTGAACCATTCGATAAAATTTTGCCGATGTTACAAAGCAAGTTCAAAAATGTAACTTTGACGATGATACGGAAAATATAGTTGATCAAATGTTGAGAGGTTGTATTGTACTTGGGATAAACAATACCGACTTATAAGAGAATTTTCTGAGAACGGAAAATCGATCGCTGAAAAAAGTAGACGTGCTGTGTCGAGTGGCGGAAGTTACACACCAGCAAGCAAAAGATGTCCAGCGGATCCAGGGAGAATCTACAAAGGTAAATCAAGTTAAGTTTAATAAAAATACTTTTGAAAGCGATAATGCTGATTTTTGGAGAAGAATCCAAACTTTGAAAAAAATAAATCACATAATAATAAGATACCTCATAACAATATCACTAAATGTAAAAGATGTTTATTTAGCCATCCTATTAATAAGTGTCCAGCTTATGGAAAACTTTGTATGAAATGCAAGAAACTGAATCATCTCGCAAAAACGTGCAGGGCTAAGCAAATTAACGCAATAGATGGACCTGATGACATTGATCTTAATGCTTTAGTTATTGACATGGTAAGAAATAGAGAAAGGGAACTCATGGTATACTAAATAAAGATAAATGGGAAAGAAATACAATTAAGAATAGATTCGGGTGCTGAAATAAATTTTATTCCTTATTCAGTATTTAAAATGAAAGAAAATAAGACAACTATTATTGAGCCTGTCAAGTTAAAATTTGAGGCATATGGTGGTTACAATTTAGACGTTTTAGCCGCAATAAAACTTGAGCTAAAACATAAGTCAGTGGCGAGTGTAGAACAATTTATTATTACTAATGTTACCTCGTCTCCAATTTTAGGATTAAAAACGTATGTTAAGCTTAAAATAATAAAGCGCATAGATAATCTTAACTGGAACTCTAATTCAACAGAGGAATTTATTCGGAAAAATAGTTCATTACTCGAGGGACTGGGTACTTTTCCAGACAAGTGTAAGATTTATTTAAAGAAAGATGCAACTCGCCGCATAGCGAGCAGTCTTAAAAATAAAGTGTAGACCAAATTAGATGACATGGAAAAGGCAGAAATCATCAAAAGAATGGGTCCACAATCTAGTTGTAGTTGAAAAACCCGATAAAATTGTTAGATTATGTTTAGATCCCAGGTATTTGAATAGAAACCACGATTATCAGATTTATCGTCATAACTCAAAAACATGGAGTATTTCACGGTATTAGAACTCAAAGATGGATTTTGGCAGGCTCCACTGGAGAAAAAAAATAGCGACTTGTGTGTATTCAGTACACCGTTCGGAAGTTATAAGTTTTTAAGGTTGCCATTTGGACTCAATTTAGCTTCCGAGCTATTTCAAAAACTAAATACCGGGTGTATGCGTCTATTTCGACGATATTTTGATTTTTGGAAAAAATAAAGTGGAACACGATAGCAATCTGGCTAATGTTCTGAAAATAGCAAGTGAATTAAATATTAAATTTAATCCCATAAAATTGCAATACTGTCAAAAAGCTGTAAATTACATGGGCTTGGTATTTTCAAAAGAGGGTGTTAGAATCTATGAATCTCGGATTAAGGCCATTGGAAATATTGAAACCCCTAAAAACAAAACAGAATTGCAAAGATTCTTAGGTGCCTCAAAGAGAGCTATTGAAAAAGAATTATTCATAAACATGGTTAGAACCACACTTCAAAGTATTTGAAAATCTGAAAATAATTGTTTCAAAATCGCCAGTGTTGCAAAATTTCAATGAGAACATTCCAATTTCTCAATTTGGAGTTGGAAGTTATCTTATGGAAGACAACGGACCGGTTTGTTTTGCATCGAAACGTTTGACAAATACGGAACAACAATATGCACAAATTGAAAATGAGATGTTGGCCATCCTCTTTGCATGTGAAAAGTTTCACGATTATATTGATGGGTGAAAAGTCGTCGTTTTATCAGATCACAACACATTAGTGGAAATTTCCAACAAATTAATGTTCCATGTTCACCCCAACAGGTTATAGAGGATGAAACTAAAATTATTGAAATATGATATTAAAGTCAGGTACCTTCCGGGAAAAGAGATTCACATAGCGGGTACACTGTCTTGAAGTATCAAGGAGAAATATTTGGCTCCTGCTGACTCGACATTAAATACTGTAGTTCATACCATCAGTGTTAGTGATAGAAGAACCGAGGAAATCCGTAAAGCTATTCTTAATGATGATGAGTCGAAAGAATTAATAGAGTTAGCACAAAAACATTGGCCCAAAAATAAAACTAAAATTAAAGATATGATTAAAAAGTACTGGCAAGTTAAAATGACATTTACTATGAAAATGGTCTTCTATTTTATGAAGATAGACTCATCATTACAATTGTTCTTCGTGCATAGATATTGAATAGTCTGCACGAAGGGCATCTTGAGATAACTTAAACAAAAGAGCTAGCAAAATTAACTGTGTATTGGCCAGATATAAAAAGGCAAATAGAAGATTTTATAAAGCTGTCGGACTTGTGAAAAATATCAAAAATCAAATTGTAGATCTCCATTAATTCCAGATGAAATTCCAAATCTACCATTTAGTAAAGTGGCTTGCGATATACTTGACTTCCAAGGAAAGCCGTTGGCAGTGAAATTATTAAGAATTAAGACATCTGAGGAAATTTCCAGAAAACTTAAGAAAATATTTGCTCAAGTCGGAGTCCCTCACATCATTGTATCGGATAATATTGTTGCACAACACCAGTACACCCTATGTATACTGGCATGCGCTGGGAGCTTGATACGATGTGTATCGTATATACACATCAAGGCTCCCGGAGAGAGAAAGATATTCCTATATAACACTTACCTGCTACTTTATGCGTGTCAACTAGATCAGTGAAAAGGTGTTTGTTTGTTTAATGCGTTAAGTTTTTTTTTTTTCTTTGTTTGGTTATACAATTACAATGAATTTTTCCAAGCTAGTTAATTCATAACAGGACAAGATATTGTAGACTTATGCCTACATAAATACATATTTAGAATAATAATGGAATAGTTAATTTACTCGATTTACGTTTACTTTAATTTTACTTGTTATTCAGAGGGAAAAGGAAATTCGAAGAAACCAATCTATTTATTTAAGCTTTAATTGTTGCTCGGGCTGACGCCTTGAGCATGCAGTTATATTAACGAATCAATTGATTAATAATCCAACTGCTAGCTCCGGGCACAAAGCCTTGGGACGCTAATACTCGGGCTAACGCCTTGAGTCTGCAGTCAGGTTAATAAATCAATCAATTATTAGTTCAACTGCAGGCCCCGGGCATAACTGCCTTGGGGCGCTTATACTCGGGTGGATGCCTTGAGTATGCAGTTGAACGTATTCCTAATTCGCTTATCCCGGGCTAAGTGCCTTGGGATAGAGTAAGCTCGGGCGCACGCCTTGAGCCAGCGAATGGAGAAATACTTCTCGATTTTCTTGCTTCTATGATTTTCTTTTATATTACAATTATGCTGACTTAATTGCTTAGCAACTAAACTAATGAAGACAATTTAACAATTTAAAACATATAAGTCCAACTATTTAATGCCATCTCTCTGTGACTGGTGCAACTACAAAGCTTAAGCTTTTGCTCGATTTGCTTCATTGCAAATGCGTGTAACCAATTCGTTCCACTTAGGTGGTGCGTCTGATTGCAAAGTCTTGTGTGTATATGTTTGATACTTAATACGAGTATGGATCCACGCCCACATCTGCTAATCCATGATACGACACCGCGCCTGCAGATGCTTTGATTACAATTCGCAGCTTTTCGTATATGTATGTTGTCAGTACAGTACACAGAGAGGGACAATGGACCGAGCGATATTTGGCCTGCGGCTCCCGTAACAATATGCCATTTAGTTCATATCAACTTAAACAATTTGCACAAGAGTGGAATATTGACTCAATAACCTCTAGTCCAAACTTCTCCTTCTTCTTTGTAGCCCTACAGCCCCTTTCGGATCGAATGTATCGCCACTCCACAAGGTGATATGATCGTTATTACGCTCTGGACGTGTGCCCGTCCACCCAGCTGCGATACGTTCTGATTTTTAGCCAGCACGTATCATGACTGAACAGGCTTATAGTCCGTCCTAAGAACCACTCGAACTAAATCTCGTTGACGTCAACGAGACTTCGGGCTTAGTGCTCTAACCACTAAGCCACGCGGACTGCTTCCAAACTACCCTCTTAGTAATGGTTTAGGTGAGAAATGTGTAGGGACAGCGAAGAAAGAAAAGATTTAGAGAGTGGATTGCTGGCATATAGAAATGCTCCAATTTCAAGTTTATCGGCATTACCCGCGCAACTATTAATGGGCCGAGTACTTTACCCCAAACAATTCACCCAGCATCAGCCATCGGCAGTCCCAGCGGTGACTCAGCATCAGCCATTGGCAGCCTCAGCAGGAACGTCATTGCACAACAATCTGACGGATTCTATGGAGAAATTTTCGTACAGTACGGAAGATTACTTGACGTTTGAGTTGTGGTCCATTTTCGTGACGGCAGCTACCAAAATGACAAACTCAGCAAGACTTGGCCTAATTACAGAGTAATTATCAACATCAGAGAAGGAAAATAGTGTTTAAAAACCTCTGATATGGTTCGGAAACACTATTCTCCTAGAGACGAAGACGACGACCCCTTTCGATGACGCTGTCATGGAGCTTAAGCGGATTTTCGGTCGTCAGGAGTCACAATTTTCGCCTAAAATGTCTGAAAACTGCGAAAGATGTAAATGAACGTTTTTCAGATTATGTTGCGCGAGTCAACATGTGAAAAATGCAATATCGCAAAATGCAGTCGTGACAACTTCAAGGTTCTTATGTTCGTGCAAGGATTGAATAAAACACAAGACTCATTGGCCTTGGAGAGATTATTGACAAAAATAGAGCAGCAGGAGTTGACGGGAGAATGTGCCGCCGTAGAATCAAATAGTAGTGCCAAGCTTAAACTTCACGATTGTGTCAACTGGTTGAGTGACTTAAAAGCTGAAAAGTCCATGGTTTTGTGCCCGGAAAGCATATCTAAGGGTGAGATATTGAAAATTCATGGGAAACTGAAGGAGAACGCGAACAAGCTACGACCAGAAGAAGGAGCAAGAAAAATGCAGTACACCGACGCTGTAAAATCAAGATTTCCATACCGTAAGTGTGGTGATATCGATTTCCACAGAGGCTGACCTTTCCGAGAGAAAGATTACCTCGACTGCAGAAATGTCGGACACAAAAAAGGATACTTTACGTCAGCATCGGCACGACGTCCCAGACGCTGACGAGGTTTCAACAAATGCAAGAGCCTCAAAGTTAAATCGATCACTATTTCGACGCGCAAGTTTGTTAAGCCCGCGATTGACTACATGAAGCTGAAATTACAACGATTATCTCTAAGGCATATTGGAGGCTATTAGGATCACCAACATTAGCCGTATGCGAGGATAAGCCGTGAGCGTATCGGGAGATCTAGTGAAGTTGCTGGGCAAGTTCAACACAGGATTAAAATTGCACGGTAGAGAGCGCAATGGCATCTGCTATGTCTCGGCATTTAATTTGAATGTGCTTGGTAGCGACTGGATGGAAGTGCTTGACTTATGGAACATGCCTATTGATAAACTTTGCAGCACAATTGGGCAAGTGGAGGCACTGTTACTAAACGAGGAGGTGAAAGAGGAATTTTCACCTCTTTTCAACAATGCATTAGGGCGATGCAATAAAATGAAGGCATCACTCAAGCTAAAGGAAGGTTCCAAACGAGTTTTTCGAAATAAGCGGCCAGTCCTATTTTGCTGCTGCAGGGCCGATAGCCGACAAACTTAAACGGTTGCAACTGTTGGGGGTGATTAGCACCGTCGATTGCTCAATCGTTGCCGTTAAAAAGAAGGATGGCAGGGTAAGAATTTGCGCCGATTATTCGACGGGTTTGAATGACTCGCTTAAACCGAACCAGCACCCACTGCCAACACCCGAAGATATCTTCTCGAAACTGTCCAAATATCGGTTGTTCAGTAAGATTGACCTTTTGGATGCGTTTCTGCAGGTGAGACTCGACGATAAAGTGAAGGGAATTATGACGATCAACACACACTGTGGCCTCTTCCGAGTAAATCGCCATCAACCTGGCATTAAAACCGCTTCAGGCATTTTCCAGCAACTATTCGACAAATCGATGAGCGGAGCAAAAGGTGCATTCTCCTTCATTGACGACTTTATTGTGGGAGGGGCTAATGAGACCGACCATCTCGAAAATCTATTTGAAGTATTGAGACGTATCCAAAGCTACAGGTTTCACCTCAGGAACCAGAAGTGCTCATTTGGTCAAAAGAAATAGGAATTCCTGGGGCTTGCAATCGACTAAAACGGTTTGAGACCGAGTCCAGAGAAGATTGAAGTTCTGAACAAAATGCCGGCACTGAAAGATGTTCAACAATTGCAAGCTTTCGTTGGAGCCATTACATGGTACGGTAAATTCATTCATCAGCTGAGGGAGCTTCGCGGACCGCTGGACAAGTTGCTGCATAAGGATTTCAAGTTCGAGGTGAAACAACTACAGCAAAAGATGTTCGAGAAGCTCAAGAATATACTTTCATCGGATCTTGTACTAACACTATGACCCAAAGAAGAAAATTATCGTGGCTGTAGACACATCGAGTTAAGGTATGGGTCCAGTTCTTATGCATGAGATGCCAGATAGGAGTAAGTGACCGATAATGATGCGGAGCGAACATTCACAAGCGCTGAGAAGAACTACCCACAAGTTCATCGAGAAGCCTTGGCGTTGACATTTACATTATTTAGTTTCATCGTTATATCTACGGTCCCAAGTTCGAGCTTCAGACCGATCATCGGCCGTTGTTGGCGATTTTGGGTGCAAAGAAAGGTATACCTGTCTACACAGCCAGCCGTCTACAAGGAACACTAATGATGCTTGCTTACAATTTCCAAATCAAGTACATTAATACGGAAAGTTTTGCATATGCAGACTTCATCTTGCAGCTCATATGTTAGCAAAACAAGAGAAGTCTAACGAAGATCTTGTTATCGGTAGAATGAAGAATAGCTCTGTAGTGCTTGGCGATCGATACAGCACGAATGCTGCCCATATTATTTGAAGCTCTAAAACAAGAAACTAGTAGATACCAAACAATGAGGGAAGTTGCAGATTACATCGAAAATGGGTAGATCGATAAGGCGGGCGTTGCAAAATGTTTTGCCAGACGAGAATCACTCATTATCATCTTTTATGCACATCGCATCGTTGTGCTAGCTTATTATCGGGGGGACAATATTGAAGGAGCTGCATCAAGGTCATCCAGGCGTCGCTCAGATGAAACTCTTGGCACGAAGCACAGTTTACTGGCCATCTATTGACGACGATATTGACAGGCTGGTCAAAAGGTGTGGAAACTGCGCAATAAATTCCAAATCTCCGACCAAGCGTTCACTTCAATCATGGCCTGTACCGGATGGACCATGGTCTTGTATCTATATCGATTTTGTGGGACCCATAAATGGACTTCGATATTGAATTACTTGTATTATTGATGCGTTCAGCAACTGGCCAGAGGTATACAAAATGCAATCCACAACGACATCAAAGACAATCGAACGATAGGAGGAAGCCTTTTTCCGGCAAAGGCTTTGTGATGCACTGGTTTCTGACAACGGTCCGCAGCTAGTTTCAGAGGAGTTAGAGAGTTTCTGCAGAGAGAACGGTATCGATCACATCAAAACGGCACCTTTTCATCCCCAAACGGTTAAGCTGAGATATTTGTCAACTCGCTGAAAACTGGATTAAAGAAGCTGGAGAAGGAAATGCTGCCTTCGAAAAAGGGGATTCTGAGATCCGCGAGCTATCGGAAGTGCCAGTGTCCCATGAATATTTCACCACTGCCTTGTACGAGACAACACAATTAAATTATTTGCTGTTTCAACAGCACTACAAAGATTGGATGTTGGCCTTGAAGGAACCTTATTTACAAACTGGTGGTCCGTTGACGCAGAGGAAATTGCCCACTGAGAATACTAGTGACAGGGTGGTAGATACACCATCACCAAGTGATAACAGTATTTCAAGGATGTTGCAAAGATTCCCTGCTGAGAACGATCACCCGCTTAGATCTTCCGAAGCTGTCAAGATCGTGGTACAGGGCAAAAATTGCTTTGGTGCAAAGATACTTGTCACAGTTAGAGGAGTGTCACCACCTGATTACTGAACTTTGTGAGGATCCTGGCGGACAAGGTGTAATGTGACGCCTACGCCCAGGAATCGAAGTGATTCCGATCCCGAACCCTTGTAACCTGCCAGATGGATATGTCCTCGAAGTGCCAGCGGACTTCATCTGTTGTGCGGATATCGTTGTGCAGAAAATATTTTTTTTCTGTCCAAATATTTAGATCCGTGGATATAAATATTCGAAATATAGAATTAATCCAACCCCGGCACATTTCGAGACATAGCCATCTGGAAATGCCCCTCCACCGTGGCCATCGAGAAAACTATGCCACTGGCGACATCTGGAGAAGCACATTTCCGCCATATGAAGTGCCATTCCACGCACAGATGTTTTGTCCGAGGTGACAACCGAAATTTTTGACAGCCACATGTCGGCTTAGTTTTTCGTGGCTGTCGTCTTCGAATATGTCCAGTGTCGCGAAATATCGGAAGAACCAGAGATAGCAGCTGCTAATTGTTGGGTGCGGCAGAGTCCGGATTTCGCTCTCGTTTGTGCCGAAAATATCTATAGAAAGGTAAGTCTGCTAACGGATATTTCCCGAGTTCCGTCTCTAACCTCATTCTTGATAGAAAATCGCAAGAATCCGGAACGAAAATTGTTGCGTTCGTATGATAATTTTGTTTTCAGCTGGTTGCACGAAAGTTTTCACATCTGCAAACAATTTTCTTGAATGGTCAGATGTCTTTTTGAATTGTGACAATGAACTGACTCGGTATTGTGATCCACTAGAGCTTTGCTGCTATTATTGCGAAGCTATGCAGCGGCTGATCACCTCATCAAATTTAACGTTGCGTGAACTGCGGACTAAGTGGAAATATACCTTCGATAAAACATTCAGTCGGTATCAAAGAAGAAGTTCCAGAAGAGGAATTGTTGGCGGATGTGAGGGCATTCATGCGGCCGGCTGAAAACAAAACTAAAGAAATAGTAACAAATGAAGATGATGATGACGACGAGGATTGGCAACCACTTTCCGAATTGATTGCACGAAATCAGGAAAATAAACTATCAACGGCGATCAGCGATGATAATGATGAGAATGATGATAATCAAAAAGTTATGAAAATGTCAAAGAAGAAATGTCACTGACAACATAAACAAGAGATTTTGTTGCTTAAATTTTTATCATATTTCATAGAGGATTTGATGATTTCTCGCAGCAGTTGATAATAAATTTTCAATGTGAAAATGAATTTCAACCAATTGTGTCGGATATGTGCCGAAAGTGATAAGGAAATGCATCATATTGCTAAATCCATAGCACCACGAAGTAATGTTACTTACAGGAGCGTTGTTGAATTATGGAACCTATTTTCAAAGTTGTTAGTCAGCGAGAATAATGATTTACCCGACCAAATATGCATCAGATGCCTTGACGTTATCCATCAATCGTACAATTTTCTGGAAAAATGTGAAACATCTCGCCAACACTTAATACAAATCAGAGACGCACAATATATACCTATAGAGGAAGAAATTGTAACACCAAAGGAGGACAATTCAGGTTACAGTTTCTAATATCACTCGTTACCTATTTTTAAATTCTGGATGTCATAACATGAAATCAAGATTTATCTCAGAGTCAGCTGGTTTCCATTTAAGAAAAATAGTTAGATCAAACTGCACGATATTTACATTCGAGATTTAAACGTGATATCAAGGTGATTGGCTTAAAGAAAAGATTTGCTTGTACATTTGAATATTTACAACTTAATGAAATAAGGCTGAACGAATTTTGTAACTATCAAAGATTAATTAAATTAATTATTTTGTCATAAATATAAGCAAAATTTCATGTTATGGCGCCACAGTTGATATCATTTTGTACATAACTTCAAATTCTGTTAATTATATAGTAAATTTTATGCGAATAAGCATTCCGTTTGCATCGATTCAGAATGTTTAGTAGAAACATTATCATATACCTAAATAGGATGTAAGGTACTTTGGTACTCGAGTCCCACTAACAGGAGCAGTGGAATTGTGTGATACACATTAGAGGTCGCTTCACGTGAGTTGTAGCTTCCGCTCTCCTTTGTTTGATTTTGCTTTCGCGACAGAATCCTTCCGATGTGTTGTCCCAGGTTAACCCCTGTAAGGACCTTCTATTTTCTTGATGGAACTGCCAGTCTGATGGGTTTACCTATCAGCATGGACTCTCAAGAAAATAGAAGGCTACCTTGCCTTTATGTCGCGGAAGGATTCTAACTATTTCGTATGCGTGTTAGACGAGTGGTATCGGTTCAACGTTCGATGGCGTATGCTGGAGTTGCGAAGCCCGGAATGCTTCTACGCGTCGGGAACTTTGACCGCGTACAAAGTCGTTACGGTAGCTCTACCACTTGTCTCGTCGAGTCACTTTAACGTAGTTTAGAGACGGTTTTTTGTAATGTATGTGGGTTATGGGGTAATTTTCGTAAATCGACCGAAGCACCCTTTCTTCGGCAGATTACCACGCACTCTCATTTCCCGCTGAAGAGTTCGACCACTGGAAAGGAAAGTGTATATCAAATAAATTTTCTTCTCATTCGATATAAATAGTTCGCCACTATCGGCCACTAAATAAGTCTTAAGCGAATAGATATACCTATAGTTTACATTATTAGAGTAGGCGTAGTTTACATTTTTTTTCTCTTTTTTTTTACCCTTTTAGTTACACATAGGATCAAACACACCCAGCAAGAACAAATATGGCAACGAAGCGGACCCCAGAAAAGCGGTGGACCCGGTCCAAAACGGTCCAACCCGCGAACTGTGGAATCTGTTTTGAGGACGTAGTGGAGGGCGTACACAGCGTGCGATTGGATTGTGGACATCTATTCCATCGTGCCTGTGTACAACAGCTCCTCCTCACGTCAGAGAGTTGCCCATTATGTCGGCGACCCATCGAGCGGACCGCCCTAGACGTCCCCATCGGAACGCCCCTACCGACGCGTGGAGCAGTGGCGAAAGGAGCTCCAGAAGCCGAACCGTCACAACCACTCTTAGACCTGCAAGGAGCAGTAGGCGGTGAAGTTCCGGCTGCAAGTGTCGTGTCCGAGGTGACAACCATGCCTTCCGGCCACTCCATTGACACCCTCGTGGCGTTGATGAGGGATATGTCGGAGAGGATTGGCAACCTGGAGGGAAAGATCCAGAATCTCCCGTTGAGCCAACCACCCAGCCGCGTGAGAACTCCGCTTGGCTGGGAGCCAAATCCCAGTGTGGCGATGCCCCACTCCCGACAATCCGAGCAATGGGTCCCACCTCCAAGGAACTCGGGAATGGATCCCAGAGCTCCCGAATACAGACCGCGACACAGTACCGGACCTCCGTTGGTACCTCCAGCCCCCGAGGCAGTTCAGTACCACAGGTCAATCGAGGATGTGATTCCCCCCGGGAACGCATTGGCACCTTTTCGAGACCCGGCGCCTCGTATCATGGAGAGTTGGCGCCTGAACTTTACAGGGTTCAACGATATGATATCGGCGGACCGGTTCCTTTTCCGGATTCAGGCGTTTGTATCCAGCACCCTGGGAGGGGATTCCTCGGCCTTCCTCCGGCATGCACATCTTTTGTTCAGCGGCGACGCTGCCGACTGGTACTGGAGCTTTAAAGAGTCAACGCCACGTCCCACTTGGCACTCTTTCAGTGCAGCCTTCCGCAATCGATTTGAGGATGGCTTCACTGAGAGAGAGCTAAGAGACCAAATAAAGAAACGGAAACAAGGCGCTCACGAACCGTTCGACCAGTACTACACCAGTATAGTGAGATTGAGCACTCGCCTGCGAAATACCATGCCCGAGGACGAATTGGTAGAAATTATCAGAGAGAATATGCGCTGGGATCTCCAGAACAGCCTTCTGCATTTTCCCATCAACACCATACAGGGATTGCGCCTCCATGCCCGCAGACAAGAACACTTGGATGAGCGGCGTGGTACCTTCCGTCCACAACCTCGCATAACTGGACCAAATCCCCGAAATCATCACACCGCGGAGTTGATGGCAGCAGACCACCTGCTTGCTGATCCAGTACCAATACCGAGGAGCGGAGCACCACCGGAGCTTGAGGACCCCGCATTGATTAATCGACCCTCCCTTGAAGCAATTACTAGCCCGACGGTCTGTTGGAACTGCCGACAACCGGGACATCGGTTCTATGCATGTCCAGCGGAGGCAACGCTTTTCTGCTACCGCTGCGGGAAGGCCGACAAGCAGTCACCGCGTGAATGGATTACGGTGCACGGATTGGTTGACCTGTTGGTACCATCCGTTGGCACTACTCAGACTTAACGTCTAGAACCGATGAGAGGTCGGTTCCGCGTTCGAGCGGAAGGTAGAAAAATCATTACAAAGGTTTTGATGTCGCTCGATACGTAAAGCACGAGGAAGTATCGCAGGATTGGGTGATCTACTTAGAAACAAGGCTACAAGAATTCGAAACAGCATCAGTGACACCAACTCCAACAGCAACAGGTTCCAGTTGGCGTCTACCTTTTTTTTTTTTTTTTTTTTTTTTTTTTTTTAATTACCTCCATTCCCTACCACTCTCTCCATCACTCTTTCTTCGTCGCACAACGCTCGTGCGATCTGCATTCACATTACGTCGCTTGGTCCTTTGTGCCACCCAGACAATGTTTAACACATCGGTAAAAGGGGGCACACAATATAATGTGAACTAGTCCTTTTCGTGAACATCTAGTCCAAAAAAATCATGATCAGCTCTCAGAGATAAAAAAAAATTCAATATCATACGACGCATTCAAAAAAAAACTCTGAGTAACTGTCACTTCAGTATCTCGCCGATAGGGTCAAAAAGAACGCCCTAAGATACTGGGCTCATAAAAGCAGAATTACAGGTCCACGCTTCAATCAGTACTCATTAAATGCTCCCTTAGTCTTTTCTTAAATACGAAAAGTGAGCTTGCTTCCTTAACAATTTCTGGTAGATTGTTATATATACGCAAAGCATCATTCGTTGCATCGTTCTTTAGTCGATCCGTTCTGGCAAAAGGTATTACGAATTGATTTGCATTCCTCGCATTATATGGGTTGATCTGTGATACCTTAATTAATGGCGCTCGTTCCGATCCATTAGTTTTTAAATTTCTGTAGATAATCTTCGCTTTTTCCATAATAATAATTTGACTAAAGGTTAATGATTTTGCCAGTTGGTAAACCAAACTAGTTTGAGTAAGCATTGGCAGCTTCAGAATGTTTTTATACGCTTTGGTCAGCAGCCTGGATATACTGTTTAAATGTTGCTTCGCTGATTGACTCCAAATAAGTACTGCATAATGCAATTTCGCCAGGACAAACGCATTTAGAATAATTTTCTTGATGTGCATTGGAATATCCTCATATCTTCTTAACAATCCTATTATTGGGGCTAATTGCCTTCTTAAGCTATTTATGTGTGGTAACCAGGTCATACGATGGTCTATGATAAGACCAAGATATTTCATTTCTAGCACTCTTTGCAATTTTTCGCCATTAATATTTAGTTCGACATCTATGTCTCCTTTGTTCTTTTGCTTAAAAACAATATATTTTGTCTTTGATGTGTTCAATACTAGTTTGTTTCCAATTAACCACTGATGGAATTTTCCTAGGTCGTCGTTGATAGTGTTCTCAATGGCAGTTTTGTCTCGTACTGAATAAAGTAGAACTGTGTCATCAGCATATAATGTGTGATATCCCGTCAGCCCACATGTATTTAGATTATTTGTATATAGCAGGAACAAAGTAGGGCCCAGTATTGAACCTTGGGGAACTCCTGTTTCCGTAGGTGCATGGTCGCTCAGGACATTGTTGATTAAAGTTCTCTGCGATCTTCCCTCCAAGTAACTCTTAAACAACTGCTTAGGACTCCCCTGAATACCATACGATTCAAGTTTACGAAGCAAGAGATCATGATCAACTGTATCAAATGCTTTTTTCAAATCCACAAAAATTGCGATGACATAATCACCTCTGTCCAGTCCTAGATTGATGAAACGTGTGACAGAATGTAGGGCATCCAAAGTACTCTTGTTCTTTTGAAAACCAAACTGATGTTGGCTTATGATAGAGTTTTCAACTAAGAATGATGTTAATCGATTGTTTAGTATTTTTTCAAATATCTTACTAAATCCCGTCAGCAGCGCAATCGGGCGATAGTTATTCGGGTCAAGATAATCACCACCCTTAAATATAGGAACTATTTTTGCAAGTTTTTCTTCTTCCGGAAAAGTCCCATTCCTAATATGCACGTTTATAAAATTTGCCATAATCTGGGCTATGTCCTCCTTAATTATACTAATCTCATTCATCGTGATGCTATCAATGCCTGGCGCCGTATTCTTTTTCAATTCATTGATTACATTTAAGACTTCCCTTTTATTTGTTTGATGAATGTGAAAGATGGAATTTATTGCGATATTTGTATTATTTACATTGCTTGCTGAACTGGCAACGATTTCTTTAGTGATTCTTCCACCAATTGTTGAAAAAAAATTATTCAATGAGTTCGCCGCGTCACGTGGACACGATGTGTTAGAGGGCCCATCAGGATTCAGTTGAAAGTTTTGTGATATACCCTGGGTTGAAGAGTTATCCTTTACCTCATTTATTATTTTCCATATTTCGCGGGAGTTGTCAGCCGCTGTTTCCATTCTTCTTGAGAAATATAAGAATTTAGCCTCTTTCACCAGTCGTTTCGATTCTTTTTTCGCTTGCATATACAGAAACTTGAAAGCCTGGTTTCCACTGTTCTTCCTGTAGTCCATGTATGCCTTCCTTTTTGTAATACTTGCATCAATTACTTTTTTCGTTATCCAAGTCCGTTGTCGACACCTGATTTTTTTCTCAATTGTAGAACTTTGCTTAGCAGATATGATGATATTTTTGAGTTCAATAATACTATTTGGTTTCCGCTTTTCCAGTAACTCTCGTATGTTTGATTTAAAGAGCTCCTTGTCTAGAAATCTGAACGTTTTGTAGGTCGGCTTCTGTTTGTTCAGGGTTTGGTCTTGAATAGCAATTTTTATCACACGATGATCCAGTTCCGGCCAGTCCTCAAATATGTATGTCATGCTTTCAGCGACTTTTAAATCATTGGTTACTATATGATCCAGACAGGTATTTGACACTGGGCGAGTAATTTGGTTGTTGTTTATGATTACCGTTCCATTCGTTTCTAGCGTATCCTTATAAATCCGTGTTTCTGGTGATTCCGTTAGCACATCAATGTTTGTGTCCGCTACTGTGATCAAATTTTTTTCAGTTGAGAATAATGTATCTAGTACTGTGCAAAAATCTTGCGCATTCATTCGATTGGGGTTGTAGTACGTCCCTAATTTTATTTTTTTACCTGCATGGTGTACTTCAATTATTATAACGTTATACTTATCAGGCATCACTCTCTTGGTAATGAAATTGATTGTATTTTTTACGTAGATTGCTGTACCTCCACCTCTTCCAGGTCTGCAGGAGAATACCGCATTATATCCTTCAATATTGTAAAACCGTGCTTCTTCTGGGTAAATCCAGATTTCATTTAGAATAATCAAATCTATGTCAGGATTTTGCTGCAGGTAAATCTGAATATCACTTAGCTTATGTCTTAAGCTTCTTATATTAGCATACATAAGTGTTAAATTTGTTCCACTTGATTGATTAGAAAGATTAGCAATCATCAAAGTTGTAGTCGGTACTCCTCCTGGCGATCAATATTCTGCGTTGAAACTCCGGACACTCTACAGAGTCAGCTCTGTGAGAATGATCAGCATTGTTATTGTTACCAATACAGTTAGAGCACTTCTCAATCGTGCTTTTGCAGTCCTTTAGGTCATGCTTTCCTCCACATTCTAGACATATTTGCTCCCCTTCACATTTAGATGTTTTGTGGTTGTATTTTTGACACTTATAACACCTCGTTACGTTGAAGTCCTCCTTCACAAAATACGATCCATAATCTATATTAATGTATCTATTCGCAAGCCTCTTATACATGCTCCCGTTTACCTGGATGATGTGCAACCACCTTCCATTTCTTGTTCGCCTAGCATGTACAAGTTCCATAGAATCACGCTCCTCTATATTGGGATTTAATGCCTGGATCTCATTTCTTAGTTCATAATTTGCGTATTGTTTCTCTAGTCCATTGATGACAAGTCTAGGCTGTCGCAATCTGGTCTCAGCAACATCATACTCCTCTTTCATTGCATCCATTGCTATATTAAAAAGCGAAGTAGTATTTTCATTTGTCGATGTTTTTATAATCGCCCCACCATTACGAATAGGCCTCATTAGTTGTAGAGGAATTTTACATTTTGATGGCCTGATCTTCGACTTAAAATCAATCAGTGTTTTTTCTGATGAAGAGTGATTTTTAGGCTTAATAATAATCCATTTTTGCGATATTGTATTAGATCGATGCACTGATGGAGGAGAAGTAGAATTTTTTATAATTTCGGCATATGAGGGCTTGTTCGCAGACGTAGATTTATCTATTAATAAGGTGACATTTGAGCTCATCTCTTCGACTTGGCTTTGCAAGTTTTTCATTTGTTGAAAGAGTTGGTCTTCTTTAGATTTACGGTGCTGAGCTCTACATCCTGCACACATCCAAATTACATCTTCGGTGATGTCCATAATAGCCCGATATCTCTCCTCCGACATTTTGATACACCTCAAATGAAACCACTTGAGGCAGAAGCCATCACACCCCATAGCCGAGTGGATATCCTCCACGGGTTTCCTACACTTCCCACACTTATCTGGTTTAGTAGCCATTATGTTTTTAGCTTTTTCAATTATATAATATAATATAATATAATATAATATTAGATAACGCTTCCAGCCTTTAATAGAGAATACTTGCGCTGGCAACAATTTCATGACTTGTTCTTGCAAATGGTGCACAGTCAGCAAATGTCGAATTGCTAAAAGCTATGGTACCTCAAGGTCAACCTTACAGGAGAAGCTGAAAGACTAATTTGAAATTTTACGCTCTCTGAAAATAATTACGAGGCAGTGAGGAACACCTTAAAAGAGCGGTACGATAATCGACGACTATTGGCCACTGCACTCATCAATCGATTACTGGGTCAACCATCCCACGCGGGTCAGAAATATTCAGCGACTGCCGTGAAATCTCTGCATGACACTACCCAGGAGTGCATCAGAGGCCTCGAGAACATGGACGTAGCCACTGCTGATTGGGACCCCCTACTCTTGCGCCTATTAATCAGGAAGCTTGATCCGGACACTCACGCACTGTACGAACAATCTTTGACCGGCCCGCGAGAACTACCACTTTTGAAAAGTTTTTCGAAATTTTTGGAGCTACTTTTTCAGGCTCTCGAGGCGCTCGGCAATGTATCGGAATGCCGAACCAAGGGCGCCGAGGCTATAATAGCTACCGTGGTGACTCTTCAGTGCCTGATGTGCAAACTAACGCACCCACTGTACTACTGCTCAAATTTCCTTAAGTTCATCATCGCGAAAGGACTAAAATTCGTTCAGTCAAAGAAACTTTGTGTCAACTGTCATAAGGCTGCTAACTGCTCGTCCAGAAGTTGCAATAAATGTGCCAAAAGCCACAATAGCCTACTACATTTGAGTGGAGATACCAAATCAAATTCAGCCAAGGTGATGCCCCCCGCGCTCGAAACCGTCTAAACGGAAGGCAAGGCAGCAGTCCGACGCACCATCGCTCACTCTAATTACTCTGACGACACCGATCCAAGGGATACGTGCTTCTGAGCACGGCCCTGATAAAGCTGACTGGTAGCAATGGGCGGGCAATGGAGTGCGGAGCTGTATTAGATCCCGGCTCACAAATCAATTTGATTACGGAGCAAATAATCCGGAAACTGGGGCTACCATTAACATGACATCCCACGTTCGTCGAAAGGGTCGGTGGTAGTACAGAAAGGGCGCACAACAGGGTGAATATTGGCCTACAATCCTGATTGACTGAATATGTCACGCAATTGGAGGCCTATGTGACGGGGAAAATCATTTCACCGCAACCTTCTCAGGAGCTGAACATTTCAAAATGGGCGATTCCAAAAAATATCAAACTAGGAGATCCAAACTTTCACCGAACGGAGCAGATTGACCTAATGGTGAGTGCCGAACACTTTTACGAGATTTTAGCTATCGGGCAGATAAAACTGGGCCCCGAGCTCCCCGTGCTTCAAAATACGCTCCTTGGCTGGATAGTCGCTGGAAGAGCAGTCCAACATCAGGCTTCCTCAGTGACTTGCGGGGTTCTCGCAAAAGAAGTCAAACTTAACGAGACCATCAAAAAATGCTGGGAAGTGGAGGAAGTGCTGAACATGAAACCACAGTTTACATTGACTGAAAAAGCATGTGGAGTACATTTTTGCCAAACGATGCGAAGACAGCCTGACGGTCGCTTCCTGGTAAGACTTCCCTTTTGTGACGACCCCAAGAGGCTGGGCGACTCAAAAGCTATTGCCACACATTGATTTTTGGCCATTGAACGGAGGCTGGAGAAAAACGCCAAGCTTAAACTTCAGTACAAGGAATTCGTGGATGATTACCTCCATCTTGGGCATATGGAGGAAGTGACTCTACAGATGGACAAGAAGTTGCAGTGTTTCCTACTGCACTATTGCGTATTGAAGCCAAATAGTAGCACCACCAAGCTGAGAGTGGTCTTTGATGCCTCCAGCAAAACGACGACGAACATCTCAATAAACAACATCCTTTACACCGGACATACCATTCAGGACGACTTGTTCGCAATCTTGCTACGTTTCTGAATGCTCTGCTTTGTTTTCACCACCGACAACGAGAAGATGTACCGTCAGATAGTGCTTCATCCCGATGATCGCAAGTATCATATTCTGGTCTCGAGAAATAGATCAACTGAGCCATTACGGTAGTACCAATTAAATACCGTCACCTACGGCACGACATGTGCTCCATACTTTGCGACCAAATGTCTTCAGCTAGCACGGGATGAGCAGCACAGGCATTCCGTGGGTAGCAGCGCATTGCAAAACGACTTCTACATCGACGACGTTATGACTGGGGTGGACAGCTTGGCAGAGGCAACTCGGAAGCAGGAGAAGTTGATGAAAATTCTCGCTAGTGCAGGCAAGCCTCTGTGCAAATGGTGTGCCAATCATCCTCAACTGTTGCCGAGGATAAAACTTGAGGACCAGCAGGTACAACAGGATTTCAGCAACCTATCAGAGGACTACATCAAAACTCTTGTCGTAATCTGGCTCGCGAAGGCGAACGAGTTTCAGATACACATCAATCTGGAACCAAGTGGTTCAAAATTGTGGGGCCCGCTCCCTTTCTGGTCTCGAAAAGAATCTTGCGCGTTGGTGGGAGGCTGGAAAAATCCAGGCTTTCTTTCGAAGCCAAGCACATGATGCTGCTGCCGTTCAAACGCCCATTCACCAAGCTATTGATGATGGACATTCACCGCGTCATTGACGGTTGCGTAAGGATGACAGATGTAAAGACCGCGTCTGGAATACTGAAGAGACCGATCCACAAACTTGCCCCACTACCAGTGCATGACGACATACCGTCTGATGAAGCGACACCACAAGCGTGTAATCAACCATTGGCAGGAGAGGAAGGTCAAGGGAGCATCGACGGCAATCCGGCGATGAGGCAGAGATCGGTGTGAATGGGAACATCAGTTATGACCCTCCTCTTGGCATGCCTGCTAACTCCTACGGTGAAAACGGCTCCAGCACAGGTTGCACCAACTGGCCCACATCAAGGCGTACCTTTCTTCGAGCGAATGGAGGCTGGTAATCTATCACGATTTGAGACCGTATTGGATGGAATTGGCCATGCTATAGAATGGGACACGCCTATTACAGGAGTTGTGTGAGAAGGGAACTCCATCAACAAATCGCATGCATCTCAAAGATCATTTCCGACATTTCGATCAAGAGTTCTCCAACATCAACCAAATCCTGCCAATCAGAGCTAAGAGGGGCACTATAAATGCAGTAGGTGGTCTCGCCCGATCGTTGTTTGGTATTCTGGATGATGATTACACCAATCAGATTGCCCAGACCATCAAAACAATGCAAGGAAGGCAAGGCAAGTTGCATTCACTACTGAAGAATCAGACCTCAATCATAGATTCGACGCTGAATATTCTTGGTAAAAGCGAGAAGATGATGCACAAAATGGTAATAGAGCAGAAGCTGGTTCGATTATCCAACGACGTCAAGGCTCTCCACATGGAAGGACGTCTGAATCAGGTGCTGAATCTGATCCGTATTGGCATTTCAAATGACACTCATCACCATCAAGCTGCAGAGAATTCAATCTTCCCTCACAAATGTTGTAGCAGATACACCAGCACGGGCAATTCAGAGCGTTGCTTTTATCACAACAACAATTAAGCGCGGAGTTGACCAATATCAGGGAACACTTGCTCGAGAACCAGCGCCTACTCATAGATCGGGAAAACTTTGAGATGAAATTCCCACTAGAAGGGTGAAATGGTCAATTTAAAGTTTAGCAAAGGCAAGTACTTACAGGAGGAAAATTTAACCTGAACGTAATTCGTAGTTACAAAAACATATTGAGTTCACATAAGTAGGAAAATTAAAAATAACTCTCTCACCTCTTAGCATGGTGGTCGCCATCACCGGTGTGTATCTTCTTCGAACATTTTTCTTCTCTAAAAATTTTTCAGAAAAAATTATTAAAATAAGCAACTCAATCATGTAGCTTCAAAGAATTTCATAAGTAATTTAAAAAGCTATGGGGGCCATCCGAAAAACGAGATCGGTATCCGCACGAAGCAATGAAGGCACACTATAGAGCAAAAATTATCGTATAGATTTACATTAAATTGATGTAAAAAGGGTGAAATGATCAATTTAAAGTTTTGCAAAATATAGACCTGTTTGATCTGATCTGTAAACTGTAATTTCTATGCATATCCGTAGGCCCCAGCAAAAGTTAATTTTTTGTTAATAAATTCCCTTTCAGCAAACCTTTCGCTTACTTTCTTCGTCCATTCGCCATCTCAGAGAATTATGTCAAATCTCTGTGGCTGAGCGTAATACATATCACAAACAACGAAAATATTAATAATTTGCATCCATCAATAATTCTCCACAAACTAAAAATTATCAGCAAAAGCACGAACCTCAGTGTAATCTCCTCTACACTTGGCAGCTCTTACACTAACTTCAATGTCAAATCAATCAGCTGGCATGAAGTCTCCACAACACAAAATTCATTCATAAATACCGACACCTGACATTTCACTCGCAGCACCAAGAATTGTCAAATTCCACTATCCATTACATGACAATTTGTATTCTGAGAAGTCTCCTCGCATCTTGCGCAATAATGTAAATATTGTATATTAAAGCTTTAATGTAGACGACGCCGCCATTCAAAAAATGTTACGATTAATCCTAAGCAAATGCGGCAAAGCTGATATTTTGCGGTAAGTGAGCGTAGAGCCAATGGATAATTCTTGGAATTTTCTCACGTTGAGGTTAATTTAGCGCCCTTTGACCTACCTGGAATTTTTGTGTTTTGTAGAGGATTCACCAATACTACACGCCTCCAATTTAATTTCGCTGCCAAGACCAAGGATTTCACACGCTTACAATTCCGAAATTTTGTCCAGCCAGTCAAGAATGGCGAAAGTATTAGTAAAAAAGGATTAAGTTTGCGTACGGTGCTTTTGGGCGGTTGTGGAGTATCGTTAGGATTGTGTGTTAAAGCAGGAAACTTATTCGCGAAATGCGAGGCGAATCGACTCGAAGGTAAGTTTGTAAACTAGGATAGGGAGTTGAATTGAAAATTACAACGTCTTTTATAGGATTTACCGCCCAAACAATCCGCGATATCGATGCCAACTTCGATTGGCGCCGGTTTTGGCAGTATCTAAAACCGTATCTTCTAGAGTTCATTGGTGCCATTATTGTACGTATTATTAAAAAACATTCTTCCTAACGCATTTTAACGTTTCATTCAATTTTAGGCTGCTCTTGCCGTAGCTTATTTTAATATTCAAATCCCAAATATGTTGGGAAAGCTGATCAATACACTCTCAAAATATGCTGGCTTCGTCGTGAAAGATCCGTTGTCCAATCAATTCCTCACCGACGTAAAGGGACCTGCTTTCGGCCTATTCGGAATGTACTTACTTCAGGTTTTATTCCGCACACTTTACAAATAATTATTTGATAAAATTTTTTCATATTTTAGTCTGGATTCACTTTCCTTTACATTTTGCTACTTAGTCGAATCGGTGAAAGGATGGCCGCCAAGCTTCGCCAGGATCTGTTCAAGCAGATAATCATCCAGGACATGTCATTCTTTGACAAGAACCGAACTGGTGAGCTCGTCAATCGTCTCACAGCCGACATTCAAGACTTCAAATCGAGCTTCAAACAATTTGTATCGCAAGGACTGCGTAGCGCAGCGCAACTGGTTGGAGGTTCCATTTCATTGTTTATGATTTCTCCCCATATGGCGGCGATTGCATTAGCTGCTGTACCTGCGGCGGTTGCGTTAATGTCTCTGCTTGGCGGTACATTGAGAAAACTCAGTAAAAAATCTCAAGCCCAGGTTTCGCTGTTTTACTCTTCGTGACAAATAACCCGATTGAATGTACTTAAAATTTTAGACTGAACGCGCCACTGCTGTTTGCGAAGAGGCGCTCTCGAATATCCGAACAGTGCGATCAAGTTCCTGTGAATATACTGAGGTTGCGTTGTTCGAAGCCGAGACGAATGATGCGGCACAAATGGCGCAAGAGTTGGGCTATGGAATTGCAGTATTTCAGGCCTTGACAAATTTCTTAATTAATGGGCAAGTCGTGGTAGATATTATTTATTTTCAATTTGAATTAATCAAATTCCACCTTAGAATGGTGCTATCAACCCTATTCGTTGGAGGGCATTTAATGTCAACGGACAGTATTTCGCCGGGACAGTTAATGGCCTTCTTGGTGGCGTCACAAGGTGTTCAACGATCATTGACGCAAGGATCAATTTTAATGGGTACTTTAATCAAAGGCATGACTGCAGGAACCCGAGTGTTCGAGGTTTGACTAATAAAATTCAATTATAATTCTAGTAATAATTTTACATTCTTGTTAGTATCTCGCCATTCAACCTAAAGTTGATCTCCTTAAAGGTATCATGATTCCCGACTTGCAATTAAGAGGTGAAATTCGATTTGATAATATTTCATTTACATATCCAACACGAGAGGAGCAAGTAAGCAACTACATATATAGAAAACTGTCTGAGAGAATGTTCGTTATTTGCATTTCCCTTCCAGGTAGTATTGAAGAACTTCAATTTGACATTGAAGCCTGGCCAAACAGTAGCCCTTGTTGGAGCGAGTGGATCAGGAAAATCGACGGTCGCAGCATTATTAGAAAGGTTTTATGAACCAACTTCGGGACAAATTACTATCGATGGCTACAACTTACAACTTATATCCCCCTACTGGTTACGGTCTGACTTGATAGGTTTCATCGAACAGCAACCTGTCCTTTTTAATACAACGATTTTAGAGAATATTCGATATGGGCAACCAAACGCGACTTTAGATCAGGTAAGTTTATAGGCAAGATATAATCTGATAAATTTTCCTAGACATAGTTAGTATCCTCCCTAGCCAGCAGTCAGGTATTCGGTCAGCTGAAAATTAGCAACGAGCTTTTTTTTGTTAAACTTGATAATTTATTCGTATTCATCAGGTGTTTCAGTGTCGGTATATAAATAATCAGAATTATCTTTGTTCCGAGATTCCTGGAAAATGACTACTGTAGTAATCGAGCAGTTCGCATAGGCAAACTGCTCAAGTAAAGAACAACAAAAGTAGAGAGGAAATTGTGGGAATCTTGTAACAAAGAAGTTGTGTAGAAGTTTTATTATATTTTCGGACCAATCTATAATTATTCTAGTCGATAGTTTATTTCTGAAAGAAAATAAAAAATGGGCGACGTGAATCTTCCTCTCGATTACGATATCGTCGAATTAAAGTTTTTTCTTAAATCGTTTGAGTTTGAAAAGAATAAAAGTGCGAGGATTGGGAAATTCAGGTCGATTTAACTAGGCATGTATCCGGGCATAACACCCAATCTGGTTTATCATCAAACCAATGTACGTATCCACGTAAGCTGTTGGAAAACAGTTCGGTATATGTCTTAGCTAAACTTTAAATGGATCATTTCACCCTTTTCACATCAATTTAATGTAAATCTATACGATAATATTTTGCTCTACAGTGAGCTTTAATTGCGGCGTGCGGATCTCGTTTTCGGAAGGCTCCGATAGCTTTTTAAATTACTTATGAAATTCTTTGTAGCTACATGAATGAGTTGCATATTTTTTTAATAATCGGAAAAATTATTAGAGATGAAAAATGTTAGAAGAAGGTGGTTTCGACGTGTCTACTAACTCTCATCGGGTCATCCCTCTTATTAGATACAGACCGGTGATGGCGACCACCATGCTTAGAGGTGAGAGAGTTATTTTTAATGTTCCTTCTGATGCGAACTCAATATTTTTTTGTAACTACGAATTATGTTCAGGTTAAATTTCCTCCTGTAAGTACTTGTCTCGGTATTTAAAAAAAATCAAACCGGGGAAAACGGTGATAACCTTAGTCGACCGAGTTGCTGTAATCCGTTCCATAAGAACATGGTTCTCCTGAAATAAAACCGGGACACAGTTTTAAACAACATTAGCCGACCGAGTTGCAATCATCTGATCAGTAAGAACCAATACGTGCTGTACTTGCTGGGAAGTGAAGTTTGGTCATTGGGGGCTGGTAGCAGGCTGATTCCAGAACATTTCCGGCCAGTGAGTGCCAAAACCACCGTACGGATAAAAAAGACACAACTCTGGGTGACACGACATCGTACCGCAGTAGGCACCTCTCAAATCGAAAGATTGGCGTCAAAAAGGAATCATACGAGCTGTCCGAGTGGCGAAACATGAGAACGATAACAGGATTAATAATTTTTATATAAGTCTTAATCTGCTAAGAAATTAAATTATTTTGTTTTAAATTAAATCGTAAATAATTGACCACATTCTATTTGAAATAGTTGAAACTATAAAATATTCGCATATAAAAGTGTTTAATGATTTACAACAAGTGAATTGTGAAGATTTGTGTAAGTTACCTTGGTGCATTGCAGTGAAACAGTTGTCGCTTTTCCTCTCTTTTTCTTTTTTGAATTTTCGGGTTACTTTCTTGGAATCGGAATGGAAGCCATGCAAGAAACCATTCATCAGTTGACAGGAGCAGTTAATGCCCAAATTGAGTTGAGCAAATTTCCGAAGCAAGACTTTTCGAGCTTGAAAAGACGATTTCAGCCTTTAGTTCACACATTAGTAGGAGTGAAAAGAGTGAGGACAAATTATTGGCAATTAAACAAAGGTTGTCTGCCAACCATTCACCCAACCCTTCATACACTGCAGGTGTTCCTAAATCCGAAAAATACCTTGAAGACATTAAAAAACTACCTGATTCTGTACGCGATCTTCAACCCTTCGACGGCAACTCGATTAATATTTATCGTGGGTGTATAACGTGGAGACGATCCTTCGCGACTACGAAATAGTTCGGGGGAAACCTATTTTCAGAGCAATTCTTCGCAAGATCCGACAGAAGATTCGAGGGCCAGCTGCCCTTATTTCGTAGAATATCTTCGATGAGGACTGGTCATGTATTAAGAAGTGCCTATTACTTCACTATGCGGATAAAAGGGACACCTGTACTTTGGCGCATCAGCTGCATTCTATGAAACAGTGGAATAATAGTGTTGATGAATTTTATGCAGCTATGAATCACCAAGTGTAATTATTGATCAAAAAAATTAAAACAGGGGATAGGTCACAAGAAACTGATACCGCACTTACCAAAAATTACAGAAAACGCGCATTGGATGTTTTGTGAGAGAGCTGAATTGAGATCTTTCACAGATGCTTATCATCCAAAAACCTAAAAAGCTTCCCGATGCTTATACATCATACTTAGAGGTAAAAAACCTAATCTTTAGGAAAGTTCAAACTCACCAACGGCATGGTAATAACACCATTTCAGCACCCGTCAACCAATTTTTTAACTCCCGCTTTGATGATAGCAGTTAAGTGTACCAGAAATCAGATGTATCAGTTCCGAGATAGAGTTTCTAACCCAGCACCTGGACCCACCCAGCTCAAACCACCAACTCCAATGGATATCGATAAATCCATTCAAACTAGGCAGTTTCATTATATGAACAGGCCGTCCAACTGCCCCAACTACAAACGATCACATAATTCTGAAATCACGGCGTCTTTATAATTTAGAAACGCAAGTTGAGTTTTCTGAACCCGATGTGGAGTTTTCTGGGGTGACGATACTTTGAAGGCACTGGACGCTATCATCAATAGAAAAAATAACATACTCAAAATCAGGCCAAAATTAAAAATCCCTGTAAAGGCAAAGGAACCTAAACAGGTCAATTACGTGGTAGTCGTTTGTGACCTGGGGAAATCGGAGGACGAACATCTGCGAAATCTGGAAACATCTCAACTCGAGAATGCTAATCTAAAAGTTAACTAAGATAAGTCTTCGTTCTTGAAGACCCGTGTTGAATATTTGGGATACATCATCTCACAGGATGGTATCCTTCCGGATCCTAAGAAGATTGAAGCTATTACTAAACTTGAGCCTCCTACAAATTTAAAATACCTGAAATCGTTTCTCAGCTTGGCATCCTACTATAAGAAATTTATCAGGGACTTTGCAAAAGTTGCAGCCACTTACAAATTTAACTAAAGGAGATAACCTCAAGTTAAAACGAATCAGTCTAAGAAAAGGCCAATTTCGCTTGGAGTTGCTGAGCTCAAAGCCTTTAACGAAATAAAGGCACTCCTAAAATCATCGGAGGTATTGGCGTTCCCGGATTTCGAGAAGCCCTTCAATTTATCCACCGATGCTTCTAATTATGCAATCGGTGCAGCTCTCTCACAAGGTGACATCGGCAGAGATCGACCTATCACTTATGTTTCAAGATCCTTAAACGCAGCAGAGGAGAACTATCTCACAAACGAACGAGAATTATTAGCTATCGTGTGGGCGTTGGATAAACTAAGAACGTACTTGTACGGGGCAAAAAAAAGGAACAATCCTAACGGACCACCAGCCGCTTACTTTTGCACTGAGCAACAGCAATCATAACGATAAACTCAAACGCTGGAAAGCCAGACTAGAGGAATTTAACTATGACCTCATCTATAAACCCGGAAAAACTAATTTGGTGGCAGATGCCCTCTCGAGATTGCCACTAGAAGCAAACGCACTTAGTTCAACATCAGGAACAGCGCATATTGCTATTGAGGGTAATTCCGATCTCATCCCACATTGTGAAGTGCCGATTAATGTTTTTAGGATTGCAAATAATTTTCTCTGGGGGAAAAGAAACGATTGCTCACGAACAACCACACCCTGGCTTTGACAGGCACTATATCTGTCTCGCAGCTATCACGAGGGAGGCTTCAGTCGAAAAGCTTAAGCAACTATTAAGCCCCAATCTTATCAATGGAATCAAAATTCCCGAAAAATTCATAGTGCTGCTACAGGATATATATATAAAGAGCATTTTTCGAAGTACAAAGTTCGCCTTACTCAACGTGTCGTTAAGGATATTGCCAATGAAGACAATAAACTGCACATAATAAAAGAGGAGCATCGACGAGCGCACAGGAGCTATAGGGAGAACAAGGACCA
Organism: Odontomyia ornata; assembly: GCA_963969285.1. Lineage (NCBI taxonomy): Eukaryota > Metazoa > Arthropoda > Insecta > Diptera > Stratiomyidae > Odontomyia > Odontomyia ornata. Next base: position 450,362,365 of record OZ017738.1, read on the forward strand.
AATACTTGAAACATTTTATTTTACTAAGATGAGTAAATTAATTAAACAATATACGAGATCGTGTGAAATATGCAATGTCAACAAATATGATCGCAATCCTCAAAGGCCTGAATTGCAGGAAAAACCAGTTCCAGAATAGCCATCGGAAATCCTGCACATAGACATCATACAAATTGCCGGCGAAAAAATACCTAACGTGTATGGATAAATTCAGCAAATTCGCAAAAATTTTTTCAATAAAGAGCAAATCCACCCTTCACCTACGGGAAAAGATGATCAAAATTCTACATTATTTTACAGTACCGAAAATTTTGGTAATAGACAACGAAAGCGGGTTCACAAGCCAAGTAGTCATGAATCTCATAGAAGCATCAGGGATCAAGGTATATGTAACCCTTCCTCAGAAGAGTGAAATCAACGGAGCTATCGAAAGGCTCCACTCAACAATAATAGAGTTGGTTGGATGCCTTCAGCAAGAGTATAAAGAACTCAATTTAAAGGAAATTATAGCTTTTGCGGTCGATAGATACATCGACACGTTTCACTCTGTAACAAGAGTGAAACCTGTAGATGAGTTTCTAGGTAGATCACAACGAATTAATTACCGAGGTATCGCTGACTTTAACATTAAACTGAAAAATGATCTAAAGCACGAAATTCTTCGCAAGCAGAAGAATCAAATCAATGCACATAATAAACGGAGGTCGAAACCCAAAACGTACCAAGTTGGTGACGTAGTATATAGAAAGGATAAACAAATAAAGACCAAAGACAAACCACATTTTAAAAAATGATAGTAGCTAAGAACAATCGTGTAACTATCACCACTGATTCAGGGAACAAAGTCCACAAATCACATCTGAAAAGTACCATCCCTTTACAGATTAATCGCAACGAAAGTACGGGCTTCAATACACACTTACGAGTATACGGGACCACTAGTCACCGTGAGACGAGGAATTGGCAAAATTATGAACGGAGACTTCAAGATAGTTCATTCAACCAATTTGGGTAAACTCAAGACGTAGCGGCTAACATGAGGTCCATTGTAAGGGCTCATGTCAACAGATCCAGTATTCTACTGCCGCAGCTTTACCATCAACTAGAAACGATAGATGCGTTACTTGACCAACTGCGAAGCAAGGTTCGGCTTGGAAGTGGCTGGCAGGTAACCCAGACGCTACTGACTGGGATAAAATCGTCAAGTCGCAAAACAATATAATTGCTAACATTAATAAACAGTATAGATACGATCTGGCTTGATGATATAAAATATACCAGCAGGGAAATAAGAACATTCCAAGTTCTACCACCAATCCTAAACACAAATTTAACTGAAAGGAACACTAAATTAGATCTCAACCTCTTGCACAAACTCCACTTGGATAATGTAGAGAAATTAGACGAAACTTTGAAATCTTCCTAGTATTTAACTTTCGACGCTTAAGATCCTTACCTATTACAAACCTTGTTCCAGCATCTCGGATGCAGCCCATCGTTTTACCATTCTAAGCTGTGAGATACCGATTTTTAAGGTGAGGAGAGTTATCACCTTCCACTTACGTTTCCTCCTTTCTTCATCATTTTTCCACGTGCATTTAAGATATCACCTTACATTTACCTTTCCTCCAGTACTCATCACTTTTCCACGCGCATTTTCGTTGCATTCGACCCAAATCTGTATTGAGGCCATTACCCTCTTCATATTGGTCATCATGTAACACGCGCATTTTTTATTATCTGAAATAGCATTCATGCTAATCGATGACCAAGCTGATCGATTCAACCTGTAGCGACAACCGTTGCGCAAACGCCGCTGCGTATGCTAAATTAAATTAACAGGTAACATTTGTTTGCTTAGCAATTAAAGATTATAAATTTAAGTGGTCAAGGTATTGAAGCGCTTATTGTATTCCGCGAGTTATCAAGTAAAGAAGTGTCCAATAAAAGTTATAACGTTTTACAAATTGTGTTTTTTTTTTTTTGTAAACCGTGGAATAATTAGTCATAACTTAAATAGTGATGTTCCAATCCTAACAACATCAACACTAACACCAACAACTCTGCGTAATATTGAACTTGATGTTATTGAATAAACATTTGAACCGCCCACATCAATGCCATATTTAGCTAGTTTCGTACCACCAATTGTGCCAAGTAATTTTGGAGATAATCATGATAATCATCGGAATGATTATCACAATCATCATAGCATACACCATTGTAGTGAATAGGATGTATATCAACGTCTGTTAAGGACTGCAGCGATGGTCTGCTGCCTCGGCGTGCGAAGATGTTCGTGCTCGCCAAAATTGGCCTTGTCTGAGGACGCATGAATGCATTGGCAGGCTAGCATTGCGGTGTCGTGAAGCGGGTTCTTTTCCCCAGCACAAGAGCCCACTACAAAAAATTTTGCATCACGAATTAGGGGATAAAACGACTCGGTTCAACGGTGTCGAGGCCGAGGTACTCGTAACCTACTGAAGCGATAGATTGCCAAAGCAAAATGATTGACTGGGCTTGACGAAACCGAGCGAGATTCGAGAGGACCTCGTCTTTACTAGGTATACTTACGGCATCATTTATACGTCGATTATTTTCTAATGTTTACTAATTAACACAAAAAAGATACAGAATTTTTCCTTTATACATTGGATTATTTAAAAAAAAACTTTATTCAGTAAAATAGCTACTTTCGACGCCTATTTGACGTCTTCTTCGGTACAATTGATCTTATTCTAGGTTCCTGAAATTTATACGTTTTACTTTTTCAATAATCTTATCTCAACAGTATTATTGCTTTATTACTAACATATTACTTAATTACCATTCGTCTCCTTTAATTAGTCTTAGCAGGCTAGAATTGCAATTTCCTTCGTCTTCATTCAGTCGTAGGTGCGCAGGTACTCGGATTATCTCCATTGATTCAATAGCGTCTAATTTTCTTGGGTTAATTACGTTTTTTACGACACATACATTGCTAATATCCATGGGATGGTTTTCTTCCACGATGTACTTTGCTATCGCTGACCTAATCTGCGTATTCGGGCATTTTGTTGCAACTTTCGCTTCCCTGATATGCTCGTTATATCTTACCGGTATCGTTCGCTTGGTCTGTCCAACGTATATTTTGGAGCGGCTTCCACATGTAGTTTTGTATTTCCCGCTCATTTCGCCCATCGTTTTTGGATCCTTACCAGATCCCAGCTGTGCCATTGTTGTGAGATTACGACTCGAGGATACCATTTCAATTTTGTACCTCTTGAGTATCTTGCTAATATTTCGCGAGTGTGCTGAGTATGTAACTGCTATCCTCTTAGGTGTTTCAACTAACGGTTGTAAGGTCGTAAGATTATTTCTTGACTGCTATTGCGTTTTCATTTTTATTCTAGCTACAATGCATTCTTTGTCGTATCCGTTTATTTTCGCCGTACTTAGGATGTATTCTTTTTCGCTGTTGTACCTTTCACTGTTCATAGGCGTTGTTACCAGCCGATGGATCATGGCATGGTATGCTGCCATTTTATGTTAACAACTATGTCGCTCGTAATTGTGCGTTGTGTACAGTAGGTTTTCTATAGATGTCAAATTCAATTTTATTATCGTTTCTTATGAGTTTCAGATCTAAAAACGGTATTTCTCCGTTTTCTTCGATTTCTATCGTGAATTTGATCTTCGGATGAATATTGTTTATGTTTTGGAATGTATTCTCTAGTTCTTCTTTTGGTATTATTGCGAGTATATCATCTACGTACCGTACCCAAAATCTAGGCATCAAGCCTGCTTGTTCGATTAGACTTTCTATATGAGCCATGAAAACCTTACTCATTAGCAGGGATAACGGACTGCCCATAGCTGTACCGGATGTCGTCTTGAAGTATCTGTTGCTGAACGTGAAGTAATTTTCATGCATGCTTAACCGCGCCAATTTTACGTAACACCACCTATCTTTTGGCCGTAACCTAGCCTCATAGATTTTAGCTAGTTATAAGTAGATAGTTAAGTTATGTTAAGCTAGTAATAAGTTCAGTAGAGGTTTTTGCCTAAATTTTCCTCTAGCTAATTGTAATAATCACATAGAAATACGATAATACGCATAGTTTTAAGTAATGTTCAAACGATTGTGAAATGACTTTGTCAGAACACCTACTATATTATAAGGCCTCTGTACCGCATACATTCTAATAAAGAAAATTATATATAAAAAAAAATAACCTTATCTGTCCAGGCTTGATACCTAGATTTTTAGTACGGTACGTAGATGATATACTTGCAATAATACCAAAAGAACTAGAGAATACATTCCAAAACATAAACAATATTCATCCGAAGATCAAATTCACGATGGAAATCGAGGAAAACGGAGAAATACCGTTTTTAGATCTGAAACGTCTATGTTGAACTCCCAGCATTTTTCAAGTACAACGGGCAGATTCTAAAAGTGTGCGGTTTTCGCGTTCTGCAACGCTATTCTGCTGTGGCGTATTTAGATTTGATAAACGTCGTTGTATTCCAGAGTCCTTGAAAATCAAATCGGTCTTTGAATTGCAAAATTCCGTTCCGTTGTCTGATTGAAGAGCTTGAATTTTTCAACCTGTTTAGTCTCCATGTAATTTTTATACTCGATGAACTTTGAAACCGCCTCGTCTTTACTTCGAAGAAAGTAGACTTCACACCAACGACTTTTATCGTCCGTCAATGTCATAAAATATCGCGCTCCGTCAATGGAAGTTGAGCGCATAGGATCGCACAGATCTGTGTATACGATTCCAAGAATGTCTGGCGATCTACGAATGGGAGTTGGAAATGGTTTCCTTGTAAGTTTACCAGCGGCACATACTTTACAATTTCGTAGAAGGTTCGCATTTCCCGTGAAATTGCATCCGATCGTCATTTTTGGCATTTTCTTTACATAGATCGTATAGATTCATGTGGGCGTATCGCTCATGCCAAATTTCCTGCTGCGTCGATGTCCGCCACACAAGCCTGGTCTCCGCGTTACGAAGATTAAACATATTGCCTTCGCGATCGGCGGTCATTGTCTTGACGCCTTGCTCGTCTCTGACTATTGCACAGTCCTGACGATATAAAGTGTCGTGACCGTTATCGACGGTTTTCGCGACTGAAATTAAACAAGCGCGGGATTCAGGGACGTAAAGAGTATCTTCAAGCTTTATACTTCGAGTTTTCTCGCCATCTGTCGTAGAGATTATGTTTCTGCGTGCTTTTGCTTAAGCTGTAGCATTGCCAGCCAAACCTAATTCCACTGTTGACTATTTTCACGTTTGTAAAGATTGACTTGTTGTTGCATATGTGTTTCGTGTAATCGCTCTCTAAACATCATTTGGTTTTGGATGCGTGTTTGGCATTCTTATCGGTGTGTGTAAAGAATGCTTCGTCAACGTATTTCGCTTCTTCCGTGTTTCTCTTGTTCGTGAACCAGCATGATGAAATGGTGTGCCGTTTCTTTTTACAATATTCGCACTTGAGATTGGGGCGCCGCTCTGAGTCTTGTTTGTGTTGTTGAGTGTTTCCTTTCCTCACATTCTTTTCTTTGCTGTTGTTCGCTTGGTGCTTTATAAATATAGGAGCTGTCTCGCTTTCGTGGGGATGGCTTTTCGCACTGTTCTTATTTTAATTTTCAGAGATTCAATATCTGGGAGAGTATCTCCATTCTTGATCGACATCGGAAATTTTCGAAGCTATTCGGCAAGCTGTATAGCAACATTATTGTGAGCAGGTCGCCATTGATTTCCACCTCCATTGACTGCAATTTGTCCACAATATCAAAAAACTTTGCAAGGTGCTCCCTAATCTCCCCCATCCGCCATTTTATGCTGCGTGAGTTGTTTCAATGATGTTGCTTTGCGAGCCGGGCCTTTTGAGGCGTAAATTGACTCGAGTTTGTCCCCACAGCAACGAATTTGTTTGAACTCCGAAGGAGAAATAGTGAGGATGATGTCCGATTTCCTATTCATTCACTGCTGGTGCCTTGTATTGGTGGTTCCGGGATTTCGCCAAAACAATCATGAATGTTGCGTTTTTCTAGATTTGTGTTAGGGCTCGTTCTTTTGCTTATTGGAACATTAGATCCGCTTTACTGGAAGCAGTAACTTGACCCGACTACGAAAGTATATTAGTTGGAAATCTCTCCAACATGATAGCGAGAAGAAAACTATCGTTACTTTTCTTTAGCTTCCTTGTCTCTGAATCCTAATAGTTTCCGTTGCATTACCATTTGCTTATTTTATTGCGCCTCACTTTAAAATATGTAATAATCCGCATTTTTCCATTCTCAGGTCGTCGAAGTTGCCAAATTATCACAATCACATGATTTCATAATGGCCTTACCTGATAATTATAACACCAATGTGGGAGAGCGTGGAATGCAATTGAGTGGTGGTCAAAGACAAAGAATTGCTATCGCAAGGGCACTATTAAAACAACCGACAATATTAATTCTTGATGAAGCTACAAGTGCATTAGATGCTGCAAGTGAAGCTGTAGTACAAAAAGCGCTGGACACTGCCGTAGTTGATAGGACAACATTAGTCATAGCTCATCGTTTATCGACAATACGAAATGCTGATTTAATTGTTGTTTTGGATAAGGGAAGAATTGTTGAGGTGAGTGTTAAATCCTCTTGTCTCATATAAATCATTAATTTTCGACAAATTTTCCAGATGGGTAAACATGACGAACTTATGATACGCAGAGGACTTTATTATGAACTTGTTAGACAACAAGAGAAACAAGAAATGTCGGAAAATAGAGCGCAAGGATGAAAACCGGCCTGATATTATTTAATTGATTTTCAAATGGTTTCCTACTAATATATTTATTTTAATTTGTTAAGCAAAAAATAGCGGCAATATAAGGTGCATATCTTATGTTATGGTCAGAATAAAACGAACCATTTTTACATTACGCAGTTCTGTTTTTATTAGCTTAAAATATTACAGTATTTAACGTGTTCTTCTAGTGGTTTGTTTAAATTGCGCTTCATATAGAATCCTAATTTGACATACTAAAATCTATTGGGATTTCTTTCGGAATATAAATATTCTCCCAATATTTTCGATTATAGCTTTTGCAATTATTTTTTCATGCGGCCGTGCACATCGGGGCACTCCACCAACAGATTATGCGGCCTGGAAAACAAGTGCTACCGACAATGGTTGTTACGGTGGTTGGAAGTTTGCTGGAGGTTGTTCGAGGAGTCTAGCTCGGTACCTCCAAGTGGACGGGTGTTCTTGCACTGAACATGTGTCGCAGTTACGAGCAACATTTCAGAGATTGCGGAGAAGAACTTCCGATAGGCACAGTTTTGCGCTGGTTTAGATTCGATTTTGTGCGAAAACTTAAATTGGTGGATCTAGTGAAGTTGACTTATTTTCCTGTTTCGTTGAATGTTTGGAAAAAGGAAGAATCGCTTCAGCGAAGTTAGTCTAACTGCTTTTTGTTGTCGCTAGATGGTTCGTTTGCTCGACGAGAGCGGAGTGCGTTCTAAAGGGAGCGGTGGTGTCTATGTGCGCATCTGGATTTGTTTTTGGAGTGCTGAGCAGTCATACAAGCAAACTGCTCGAAAACTTTCCCATCTCCTATCCAAAATTTTAATGGCACATTTAGAAAAAAAATATGTAATTATTTCCATTGTAATCGTAATTTATAGAATAATTGTTCTTCTTATTATTATTAAATGCAATTTTATATAAATTTTCCTTTATATTAAATGTAACTTTATATCAATTTTCCTCTATATTAAATTTTAAACGTTTTCTTAAATTATATTCTTCATGAGATTTAACTTTTATTACTATTTGAATCTTTTTCATATTCTATGTCTAGCACTCGTTGCGTGTTTTTTTAATCGCTCCTGTCATTAATTTTAAAAATTAATTAATTTTTCACAAAAGTCAGTTGAAAATCAACCATTACCGTAGAATTATTCGAACATTTATCGAATACCTGAAATTTATTTCCTGAAGAAGTATCAAAAGTGGAAATACGTTCAAGGGAAGTCCCGGTTTAAGAACATTCTCTCTAGTCTCGCTACAAAAGCAACGAGATGGAGGAGGTTTAAGAACATTCCCTCAAGTCTCGCTACAAAAGCAACGAGATGGAAGAGCCCGATGGCTTCAGCCATCAACCAGAACGGTCGTGTCCATCGCCCACGATGACGAAACGAAGATACGAAAATAACCAAGAAAAACCGCAAATTTTATCGGTCATCGAGATCGAGCAGTTAATTAAAGCTAACGAGAAAGCTGACATCGTTTAGAAAGAAAATGAAGAGCTCAAACTTCGAATCAAATCACTAGAAGCACTCGTTGGAACATTGACACTCAACAAAGCAAAAGAAATCAGCAAGAAAGAAAAAGGGGTAAATTCAAAAACGACTGAAGATAAGAAATCCAAGAAACCGAAACAAGAAGTTGATCAAGAGAATGTCCTCAGCGCAGGCAGAGCAAACGTCAGTACGAATTACTAGAAGACTAGAAGAATTACTAGAAGACTAGAAGATAACATGAGTATTGAATATGATCCTGGTAATAAAACTTCTGATTATTGTACTGCTAAGCCAGATAATGGGGTTTATTGAATACTTAAAAATTAAAAATAGGGAGAAAAAACCCAAAAGTTTTGTCTACTGGTCCGTCCGTCAAGATTAATCAAAAGAAAGACAAAGTCCCAACAATCAATGTATTTGGGCAGCCGAAAATAAGCTGAATGATTTTGAGATCAAAAGATGCCGATAAACTGACGATTAGAACTAAGTCGCTGGTTGACTTCCAGGCAGCAAAAAGTGCGTTGAATTCTGGAGATGTACCGCATTTTACATACACCCCCAAAAGCGAATGAAACCAAACCTTTCTATTCAAGGGTCTGGACTGCGGAGAGAACACACCAAATAGAATTTATATCCGTTAAAGACTTTGCAACAAGGAGATCGATTGTCGAGGGTAAAAACTTGCCTTATTACTTAGTATAGATTTTTAGCAAAAGCAGTTCAAGTGCCCTACAAAAAATAAGGTACTTGAACTTCCGTGTGGTGAGGTGGGAGCGCCTCCAAAAAAGAGAGGTCAACCAGTGCTACGGTTACAAATTGCGCCATGGAATAAAGGTGTGTTAAGTGCAAAGATATCCATGCTCCTGGCGAGAGCAAATTGGTTCAGGCGGAGCCAAAAGAAAAATTATATTGTGTGAACTGCGGTGTTTTTGGTCATCCAGCATCATATCGAGGATGCCCCGGTATCAAGATGCAAAGGTAAAATTCTCTCCAAAACAAAGTGAAACACACCGTGGTGTGATACCTACTAACTTCGTCAAGCCCGGGGTATCATTTGCACTTGCTGCGAGAGAACCAGCAGACAATGTAAATAAAATAAATAATGTAAGTGGGAATAATGAGTTGCTTCTCAAAATTTATCAGCAATTAAATTCCTTATCGGAGAGAATCGATAAACAAGATTTTAAAATTAACATTGTTTTTCAGCGTTTAGAGCGTTCAAATGCCTCAAAATAATTTGTCATCCAGTCACATTCCCATGGATAGGATTCGTCTCATCTCGATCAACGTCACCTCCATTGTTACTATACATCGGCGTGATTATCTCCTTGAATTCATTGTTAAGCAAAAGGCTGACATCATGCTTCTCACCGAAACCCACCTCAATTCATGGCACTCCATGACATTCAAGGATTTTGAATTCGTAAGAAACAATAGGGTAATAGATGACGGAGAAAGCGGCACCGGGATATTGGTTCGAAGACCCTATTGTTTCCAAAATATTGAAAAAATCGAATTCAAAATCTTTGAATCTCTTGGTGTCCTTTATCAAAATCTCACTGCCAGGTGGGGATAACCTCTTCGTTATCTCTGCCTATGCAACTGGTGGAACTGTTCTCAAGCTCAAGGAGGAGCTTAATTCCCTGTTTGAAATACTCGAATGGAACAGGCTGCATGGTTATTATATTCTTGCTGGTGACCTGAAGGCCAAGCATACATCATGGCTGAACGCCACGAATAATCCAAGAGGTGTATTCCTGAAATCCTGGATAACAGGGAACCAAATTGAATACAGGTGCAATCGATATGGTTCGGAGTTCCCAACATACCCTAGGACAAATTCATATTTGGACCTCTGCATTGCAGACGCAAGACTTGAATTCAGCTTTAACCGTCCTCAACGGAAACTACAGGTGCTTCCTTATGATAGCGACCATAACGCAATCGTAATGGAAATCAATCACCAAAGGGATGATTTCTTCCTCAATCCAGTTCAGCATGAAAATCATCGGTTGAATTTCAAAAAAACAGACTGGGGAAAGTTTCAAAAGAAGTTTAATCGCGAGTACCAGATGCAATGTCCCCCTTCTGATGGTGGCAACTCTTGCTCAATGGTTCCTAATGACAGGAATCTAACTAACTATGAAATAGAGCTCTATTTGTCGAAGTTAGAGAAGCTGACGTTGGAAACGATTGAGAAAGTCGTTCCCAAGATTAAACATCGAAACAATATGGAAGGATATGAAACACCAACCATTGTAAGGTTGAAAAGCCTTCTACTCACACGCCTCAACAATATTTATCGACGATTTTTGGACAACAACCATCCCTCGTTGGCTTTGTTGAAATTACACCTGAAGAATGTCCGGAACTTAATCCGGTCATACTTCAGGAGTGAGGTCAGCAATCAACGGACGGAAAAATTTAGGGGTATTAGCCCACAGGACCCAGATGGCGTTTCCGCGAAAGTGAATAGCATATTCCGCAAAAAGTCTCGAGTGAAGGTATCGAATCTTGAAGTCACTAGTGATGAGATGAATCTTCTCGATAGGGCTGCTATCGAAATCGATAGTACGACTCCGGATAGAAATAGCAACAGGATTATTTGTTAGGGATTGCATAAACTTGCCCTGATTGGAACACATTTTGAATTGGTTCATCTACCAAACCCTGAGCGAGGGAACCAAATTTTTTCAGAGGTCGTTGAAACAAAAGTTTCCGACTTCGAATCAAGCCTGAACGGCCAATCAATTCTTCATTTCAATGAAACATTAACATCTGACCTCATACCGAGCTTGAATCTTATTGATTATTTTGTCAGCTACTTGTGTTTCATATTTCGCGGGATAAGCAACAAGAAATCATGTGATACTGATGGTATTCCAAATGTAGCTCTCCGACATTTGCCGGAGGTTGCTATTAGAAATTATTGCATATTTTTCAACAACATGTTGAGCAATTCATATTTTCCAAATGCGTGGTAAATGGCCAAGGTATTTCCGATCTTGAAGAAACGAAAAGAATCTTCATGCCCTAAAAGCTATCGCCCAATCAGCTTGCTGCCTCATATCAACAAGGTGTTTGAAGTGATACTCAACAGAGCATTAAACGCCCACATTGAGGAATATGAGTTGATGCCGAATTGCCAATTTGGTTTTCGTGCCAGGCATTCGACCATACATGCCATAACGGAAGTAACCTCAAACATCTGTTGGAAACTAAACAACAAAGAATGTGTTGGAGCATGTCTCATTGATATGGAGAAAGCCTACTATATGGTGTGGTTAGATAGACTAGTTTTTAAACCCCTTCTGGACAGGTTCCTCAGACACCTTGCCGCCATGATGTGCAATATGTTATACTGGAAATCATTTGTTGTAACTGATGGAGATCTGACAACAATGCGCGAGTTCAATGTCTTGAATGGTCTACAGCAGGGAACAGTAACTGCACCTCTGCTCTTATCAATATTCATTCGCAAGCTATTGAACAGCTTTCATTTTAACGTCTCGCCAACGAATTCATTGAAAGCGTTGGCTGATGATCTGATCATCTATACGGCAGACCGAAAAGCTACAATAGTTCAGAGCAATCTTCGAAAAATGTTCAATGATGTGCAGCTGTACACTGACAATTGGCAAATGAAAATCAATGCGAAGAAGTGCGAAGCAATTTTGTTTCGGACAACGCTGCAGGGGGACAGTCAAGAGAACGTGATTGGAAGGATATCCACATCATGGCTGGCGAGGGTAGTTCAGAAGGGGTTCCACATAAATTCTGTGTTCATCTCGATCAGTATCTGTACTATACTGAACATGTCAAAATCATGCTCAGTAAGGCACTAGATGTAGTCATGGCCCTACGAAGACTCTTTCATTCCAAACACTGTGAAAGAGTATAGACTCAAACTGATTATTCACATTTTTTTCAAATCATTTGCAGGAACCGAATTTTTATGGCTTTACCTGAGTTTTGGGTAATCTCATAAAACCATTTCAATTTTATACTTACCACTTTATTTCAACCATGCTGAGTTTCAGGGGGAAATCCCCGAAAAAAGGATTTTACAACTGTGAATAATTATAAACTCAGTTGCTGTTTGTAGTTTGTTAAGAGCGTTTCCAAAGTGGATTTTAGTTTTTAAGTAGAGTTTTAATACTGGAAACGCGTCAAAGTGTATTTTTATCGAGAATTTAAAATTTTTGTCGAAGTCTAAAATGCCGCGAGGAAAATAACTAAGTGATGTTGAAAAACATAGAATTATTGACTTTAAAAACGGTGGAAAAACTCAGAGAGAAATCGCGAGTGAAATTCAAAGGTCGCAGAGTGTAGTGAATAATTTTTTAAAGCTTGGAATCGAGAATTATGAGAAAAAGCAGTCGTCTGGACGCCCTCCGAAATATTCAGTTACTACAAAACGCAGAGTTTTACGAGAATTATCGGATACAGGTGCTTCATGATCGCAAATTGTTAGACGGTTGGACTTGCAATGTGACCCTAGCCTAGTTAGAAAATGAGCTGCATCATCTAGAAAGTCTAAATATCGAAAAAGTTTGCTAAAACCCAAATTGATGAAACCTCATATTGAAGCTAGACTTACATTCGCCGAAAATTTCATTCAAAAAGGAAACATTTGGGATCATGTCATCTTCAGCGATGAGAGGTTCAATCTCGATGGACCGGATGGATTTTATTATTACTGGCACAATTTGCGAAAGGAAAGAAGAATCGTGGCAAGAGCTCAAGGAGGTCAATATGTTATGATTTGGGCAGGTTTCAAAAAGCAAGCCAGAAGCGAAATACCCTTTGTCAATGGCAGAATTACAGCTGTTGATTATCAAGAGTTACTAGAGGAACATCTACTGCCTTTTGTGACACTAGCTGAAGATGAAAACATCGTTTTTCAGCAGGATAATGCACCCATCCATACGACTTCTTCTACCAAAAAATGGTTTCATGATTACGGAATCAAGTTATTACCATGGCTAGCGTTGAATCCCGACCTGAACCCCATAGAAAATTTGTGGGGAATCTTAGCGATAAAAGTCTACGACCAGGAGAAGCCATCCATTGAAAGTGTTATTGAACTAAAGATAAAAATAATAGAAGCGTCGAACGAGATACCAGGTAGCATATTAAATAGTATTGTTAATAGCGTTCCGAACCGATTATTAGACGTAACAAAAAATAAGGGTAAATGGACCAAGTATTGAATAAAAAAACGTACTATAAATGATACTGAGTTTATAATTTTTCCCAGATTTTATTTATATTTTTACGATTTATTTTTTTTCTTTTGTTTTAGCAAGGAATATGATCGTCCTTTCATCCCTATTAAGTTTCCCTAAAACTATATTATTTAGGAAAATGCACAGTTATTTAAAATAATCTCCTATTTCAATGATAGACCTAAAAACATGCTTGAGTTTATAATTATTCACGGCACTGTACATTGATCAAAAGGTCAAAATTATCTGTTACAAGACCCTGGTTGGACCAGTTTTGACATATGGATGTCAGATCTGGTACATCCAGAGTGCTAGTACAATGGAAAAATTAAGAGTTTTCGAAAGGAAATGTCTTGGTGCATGTACTGGTTTGTACAGAAAGCCTGAGACGGATTGGAAACATTATATATAGAATAGAGGAATTTATCAAACTGCTGAAGTGACGAGAGTCGATATCTTCATATTGAAACTTCTTCGTAATCATATCGCAAGATCTGTAACTATGAGTGTAAACCCTTGGATTTCACAGCCGTTTCACCCTACAAACGGGCATATTGAGACTTGCCTCATCGTTCCTCCAAGAGTATTCGTGTATTTGGACATGGATCGATATGTTTTTGATTTTGAAGACGTCCCAATCATATATCACATATATATAGACGGGCCACCTATAAGAAGATAAAATATCCTCCGAATATGAGTTCACGAGAACAACAATTCCAATGGAGATACTCATTTGCTAGATTCGTTGAAGCTGATCGAGCTGAGACGGCGCAATCTAGTTATTGGTGGTTGAATGACAATATCTAAATTATTCCTGTTTATTTTCAGTTTTTATGTATTTCGTGACTTAGTTTTTGAGTTTCAGCTCATTATTGCTGCATTTAGTGTTGTTGTTTATTTGTGTTAAAGATTAGGGATAGGTTAGGTATGTTATGTTAGGTTTAGAGATAAGGTTAAACGCGTAGGTTAGGAATATTGTGATAGAATTTTTTAAGTATATGATAAAGTTTTTGATTGAATTTTATTAGAATTAGGTTATAACATATTAGGTGTAGGATCAGAATTCACTGTTGTGTTAAAATTATAAATAATTTTAGGATAGTGGTGGTTGGTTTTTTCTCCTTTTTGCAATCAAATCATAATACGAGTATATGTAATAATCTTAATTAATTTGAATTGGCTATAGTTTTTTTGGATGAAATGTGTTTAACTAATAACGTATAAATTTAGAGAGCCATTTGGGCCATTACGTTTTTGTATTGTTATTGTTGGGAATTTGCTTTATACATATTCTTTTAAAATTTATAACGATTAGTTTTGAACGCTTTTGACTTTGACTCTATGGCTGCCTGACACAGTTCTGACGCTCCTTTGCAATTTGTAGTATAAGCTGCATGCTAAGTATCGGAGTCTGCAGATGGTTCGGAATGGTAAATAGCTTTAGAATCCTACTCTCCGCACCGGTCGCTCCAACATAACGAGGCACGTATCAAAGCAGGTCTACCTTGCTACGCAACATCCCTTTCTAGAGAGGAAAAATATTACGTTTTGTATTTTAAATTGATATCTCTGCCAACATACACACACATACGCTCTCTAGCACACATTCTGACACTTTCAACTAGATTTTGACTGTGTGGAGAATAAAATATTGTATGCCATTGCTTAGCAGAAATTCAGTGCATTGAAATCTATACAAGAATGCTAAAATGTTTTTCTCTGCGAAGGACTGAAACTGCGCTCCCTTTGAATACACACGAATACACTTATTCTATTTTCAATTCAAATAAATCTTTATTTCGTACCATCTTTAAAATGTTTACCTTAGTATGCTCGAACTAATGAATTTTCCAGTCGTTTTCGGTAGTGTCCCAGGGATTATCAAGATCATCCAGTCCAGAAGCGAACTTTGTGTGTCTTCGTCTAAATTGCACACCCTGCCTGTATTTTTCGTCATTACGGATTTCCGATTATACAGCACTCCTCCTTTAGGATTAGCTAGACTCCATGTGAATCATAAAGGCCATTTTCTCTTGTATGTTGACAATAAACTCAACTAATTCACCGAGCGCAAGCTAAGTCAACCAGGCGGATTCGAACCTAGAACTCATAAGCCCGCTACTGAATAGTCCATGTAACCAGATTCTTGTTTGATTTTTATCTCAAATTGTTTCGTAGGATTAGTTAATAGATAAAAAAAGGTACAAGGGGAATTAAGACAAGAACTTTCCAGTCATTATATTAGCTTAATCTTTTTTAATTTTGCCGACACCCTTTAAATTACATATATAAATATTAAAAAAATATATTAATGAGCACATGCGTGCAAGCAGTTTATTTAAAAAAAAACACAAAAATTAAACATTTTCATTGAAAAATAACACAAATCACAGAAATTCATATGGCATTGGAATGCCTTTTTTCATCATAATTCGAACATATTGTAATCGAACAATATAAAATATCTTGGATAACACATTAAGTAACTGTCACAATCGAACACAACGTTGTTAAATCATTTCTGATTTTGATTAGTTTTATGCACTAATTTCATAGTTTTAGTTTGAACTTGCCACCGGAAGGTACGATAGCAGAGCAAGTGCATTTAATAGCACGGGTCATAATGGGATTCGTTTCCATTGTCGTTAACTTATATTTAAATATAAATTTACAAACGAATAGAAAAATAGTTTCTAGACTTGAAATATTAAATATATATAAGAATATAATTTAAATATAAAATACGAACGAGTTAGAAAAACTCGAGAATGATCCAGAACACATTACAAGACAATAATCGTCAAAATATATATATCGCTTAATAAGATCATATAAATAAAAAGGCACACCGAACAATGAACGGTTAAACAAAACCGTAAAAAATCATTTTCGAAATATTGTTTCAACTTAATCTTGAGGATGCAGTAGTGCATTTAAAACATCAAACGATTATTTTAAATTATGGAATAAATTTGGAATGATTTCTTTGGAAAAAAAAAACATTACACTGTAACTATGATCGACAAAAAACGAAACACGTGCATAATTAAAAGGAAATAAAACAAGTACAAACCAAGTTTTAACCTAACCAAAATAATAAAATAAACCTACAACTAGTCTTAATTTACTGCATGCAAAAATCTTAAATTTACAAAATCTTTTTACAATGAGTTTAAGTGGTTTTAAATTGATATACCGCCAAAAAACTTTTTCTTATAAATATAAATACATTTTAAAAGGTTACTGATCCCAAATTATATTAAATATGCTATTTGCATAAAGTGGTTCGCTCCTGGAATGCCCTCCCTATATATTCGGCTAACTCCGTGTCCCGCATTGTAATAATCGGCTTTTGTGGGCAGTATTTCAAAGTGTGTGCTTGATCGCCTGTTTCTCCGCAAATAGGGCATTTGAATGTCCTCAAAATTGGGCAAGTTACCTTTCCGCTAGCATCTCGCACTTGATGATCGCGTACAAAATCGATTGGTTCATTGTTGTTCTTACAAAATACACATCCACCATTGTTCATATTCCTTTCACGGATTGTTTTAGCCTTGCGTAAATTTTTGGCCAAAGTCTGAATTGATGGGAGAAATTGGAGTTTTTTCACATCCAATTTTTCCATAAGAACTGAAAGTGTACTGATTGGTTGATGATTAGTTTCGTTGTCAACAATGGTTTGCCTATTTTGGTTGAATTCCTTCCGAGTCTCAGCGGTACTTATCAACGGTTGTGTGATTGCGCTTTTTGTTTTCATAGAGGAAGCAAAAGTTAATAGGCTATCGCATATTTCTCGACTTGTTGATGGAAAATTGTTTATTTTAGGCGGTGGTACTATACGGTATGCATCGTATTGTAATTCAGGGTAGACTTTAGCATCCCATATTGGTGGTAGATTCCCGTCCATTTTGGATACCTATAAAAAGATAAATTTTCAATTATACTAAAAATATCCCATGAAATCAAAATTTAAAAAAAATGAAACTCAAGAAACCTTACCTCGAGTCTGATGAAGGTAGCCGGTAGCCATAATGGACAAAGACAATTATATCAGAAAGTCATGAACAAATTAACCACCGAAAATTTCATGAAATTGAGATTCAACCCACTACCTGATTCGCTAAAAAGGATGCAGAAGACCTTCAGATTGATTGTAAGCAAGCTATGGAGACAAAGCTGCATCCGCCAAAATTTCTAAACCAAAATCTACCTCAGATGGAAATGCCATAACATAACACATGGCAAGCAGCGAAATGAGAGATATAACTGCAGCCACTAACGCATCGACACAGAACTTGCTAAAAGACTAAACGATCTCGAACCGGATGACGTACTGGTAGCAATGTTCCCGAACATCCCCGTAGGGATGCAACCCAAATATCTGTGAGAATGAATACCTGACAGGAAGGCAGAGCAGCATGGAAACCCAACGTCAAAAGCACGTAAAACCAGCAAATCGATGCATGCAGGAAAACTATTTTATATTTCGGAAAAAGTTTTATATGCACCAGTGGTGTCTCTAGGGGCAATCCAATTTTAGCATTTTTCAGTTCGATCATCACGATAAAACTGGAGACCATGTTGAAGCAAGCACTTGAGCTGTCGAGACTATGGATGCGATACATAAACGACGTTTTTTGCGGTAGTCAACTAGGAAGAGGCGCACGAAACCTTACAGAACATAAACAATGTATGCCAAATTTCAGTCAGCGTAGTGTAGTGGTTAGAGTACTCGCTGCATGAGCCGAAGGTCCCTGGTACGAATCCCGTTAATGCAAACTAGATTTGTTTCGAGTGAAAGAAAAGAAAACCAGGCAGACGTGGAAACTTAGCACGGGAGTCCAAAACATTAGCAAAAGAAGAAATACAAGGTGCGCTCCAAAATAAACGAGACTGAGCTAAAATAGGAACAACAGGAGCTTTGTTCGGATAAATTCGAGTGTATTTATTCAAAATAGTCTCGTCCGGCCTCGATATACTGTTTGGCGCGATCTGAAAGCTTTTCGAAAGAGTGTTTCAGGTTACTGACCGGAATGTCCTTCAGCATGTCGGTAAAAGCCTTTTGGATGCCCTCTACGGACGCAAAGCCTTTTCATTTCATGGCCAAATGCAATTGAAGTCATAGAGAGCCATATCGAATACGGTGAGTGGTTGATGGTTAAAATGCAATTTCTAGTCAAAAAATCAGTCACAAGAGTGGATCGATTAGATAGTGCATTATCGCTTCAAAACGCCAAGATAGAAAATTGCATTGACGGTTTAGCCTATTGGCACGAACTCCTTGTGGACAATTCCCTTGGAATCGTAAAAACAAATGAGCATCGACTTGATTTTTGACTTCTCCAAATGCGATTTTTTGGGTAGCGGCTCGTCTGGGGCCTCGCATTTGGCACTTTAACGCTTGGTTTCGGGTTCATATTGGAAACACCACGTTTCATCACCAGTTAAAATGTTGTAAAGGAAGTTTTCGTCTTTTCTCGCCTCTTTAATGATGTCTTTCGAATGTTGAATCTGAACTATTTTCGGTCATCAGTTAACTTGTACGGAACAAAACATGCTGTTACGGGAGCCGCAGTCCGCAGACCTTTCATAAGCCCGAATGATCGATTAAAATGCGATAAATCGATGTTTTGGAGATATTCAACTGCGATTCCATGAATTTCAACGATGACTTCGGCTCATTTTTGATAAATTCACGCACAATTTCGATGGAGTTTTCGGTGATCACTGGTTTTGGGTGGCCCGTATGGCCATCGCCATTTACGTCCTCACGACCATCTCTGAAACGTGTAAACCGCTCTGGCACAATCATCGCCATAAACTTTTTTCATTAATTCAAATATTTCGGTAAACGTTTTACCGATTTTAAAACAAAATTTGATATTAGCTCTTTGTTCGGAACTCATTTTTGTACCGATGAAACAAACATACTGTCACTTCAAGACACAATTACTTCGCTTCCACTGAACCGAATGTCACCAAACTTTCACTGGAAGTCAGGGAGAGGTGTAACTTTCCAACGAACTATCTCAGTCACAGATGACGCCACCAAAAAAAATTTTATGACAGTCTCGTTTATTTTGGAACGCAACTTGTATGATATTATTTCTTAAACGAAGATAAAGGGCCTTGTTAGGCAGATATGATTAATAACTCTTACTCAGAACTCTTATAAAAACAATCACTAGATTAAACGTTATCAAGCACCGGAGATATTAAAGCAAGCTGAATTCAGCGTATTTCTGTGGGACAAATTGCGTCCGATTCACAAGCAGAATACTGCATCGAACAAGCTGGGTCTGCTATAAATGTTTCATGCTTATCAAATGAGCGAAGCCTATACGGCCACGTTGGTCACGTTGAGAATTATGGCGAGTTAACTCACGGACGTCGGCAAGGACGCTACAGTAATTGCGAAAATACTTGCGAGTCTCACGAGGTTTAGCATGCTGCAGATGGCGTCGGATAGCATAGATTCTGCACGTCGGATAGCTTAGATTCTCCAGGAATGGCTGATAAGAGAGGATACAAGGCTCAATGGAGAAGAAGCGTCGCAAGCGCTGGCTGTAACAGCTTAAAAATCGTCGTGGGCGAGGAATCAAAAGTATTGAAAACAAAAGGGCTGCAAATAAAAAGGACATGAAAGAAGTGCAGTGTTGTAAGTGCCAAGGCCTGGGATATATCGCGAGTCGTCGGAGTAAGCAGAAGTCACGTGATGACGGTGAAAAATTACTTGATTCTGCGTGTGTACACGAGGCGGGTAGTTCAGTCGCGGTTCGAAATGTGCGGAAGGCGAGCGTCTGCCATGGACGGAAAGTCGCATAATGCCGGCCAATCAAATTGAGGTCTTACTGATCGACAGCGGTGCTTCGAGGCATCTAACATATCGTCGTGACTAGCTGATCGACTACAAGCCGGATAATACGAGCGCTACAGTAATCAGATTTGTGCAACATCGCTGGAGAAGACACAGTGCGAATTAAAAAGCTGATCGCCAGAGTGTGGCAAGATACGAAAATCAAAAAGTGTTTAGAAATTGCGCAAGAACTTATTCGCCGTCGGAGTATGCACGAAGAAGCGACGCGGAGTGAGTTTCGAAAATAATCGGGTTATCGTGACCCGCGACGGTGAAGCCTTCGGCTCAGGCATAAAACAAAACAATGACGTGTATTGCATGTTCGTCAAGATCGCGAAACAAGGAAGCGCCTTAGAAGCTAAAGACAAATTTAAATGTGTAGCAAGAGCAATTGGGAAACCTCGGGAAGCGCGCGATTCGCAATTAGCGAAAAAAAGGCTCGTGAGTGGAGTGAAATTCACGAACAAAAGTGACATATTCTGTGAACCATGACAACCAGGCTATCCTTCAATAAGAAATTGGAGCGCCATTAAAATTCAATATATGTATAGCCGGACGAGAAAATGTAATCGGATGTCTTTAGGCCGATGTCAACGAACTGTCGGAGAATCGCGGTATTTTTTGACACTTAAAAATAAAGCGACCGGCTACACACGTGTACTTTATGAAGAGGCAATCCGAGGTGTACGGAGAAATTCAGGATTTTGAAGATGATGATCGAGAACAAGTTCGGAAGAAAATGAAAATTTTTTTTTCTGATAATGGCCAAGAACTCTGCAATGACCGGATAGATAAATACCTCGAAGAAAGCACAATTTTTTTGTGTTTGGGAAGTGAATGCCATTTACGCACAGAGTGTGGAACTCCCATGCTCGCAAGAAGGCGACTGGACTACCCACTAAACACCTCCCCTGTCAACCCGAGAGTCAAGCCTGGGACCGTTTGACACATTACTTCGAGCCAGGTCTCGTTTTGCTGTGAGTTGCCTTAAAGCTGGGGGATCTCACTTCTAGCGAGAGGGGAAAGGGGAAGAGGAAGTGCCAGAAAAGCGATCCCCAGCTCCAACGCCCCGGCTGCAGTGAGTCCTTTTTATCTATTAGGACTGCCCGAACATAATGTGCCATCTGGTTCCATTTGTCAACCGATTCGAGCATCACCGCGACTATATTATTAAGGGTGAGCTCTCCCATGTCCCTGTAGAGGTCCCTTCGCAGCCTGACCCATTTTGTGCAAGCAAAAAATGTGTGGCAGGTTTTGTCTTCCTCTCCTGGGCAAAACCGACAATCGGGGGACCGTGACTTACCAATCTTGTACAGGTAAAACTGAAAACACCCATGCCCGCTCAAAAGGTGCGTCAGATAGAAGTCAGTCTCACCATGTCTTCGATTTAGTTACGGTCTCACATCCGGGATTCCCTTCGTGCTATTCACCCAAGACTGCTGCCAATCGTTGAGCGAGCGCTGTCTCTCCGCACAGACATCCATTTCCCTCGCATCCTCGTTTCGGCGCAGGCAAATAGCGGGGCGCTCTCTAGCAAGGAGGGCGGCAGGTATCACGCCTCTGCAATAACTCTCACCGCCGAATCAGAGACAGTCGGATACGAAGATGCAATCTTCAGTGCTGCTCTTCTCACCTGTGCCAAAGGTTTTCGGTATACCTCCTTACTGAGACCGTCGCTCCATATTTCTGCTACGTACAGTAGCACTGATGGGCTGTCCCCCCTACGTTGGCCGTAAGTCGACTCAGAGCCGATACTCCCAAAGCAGCCTACTCAGCCATTGTCCAGATTTGCTCAGAGAAACTCATCTTCGAATCGATCAGTAGCCCCAGGTACTTCACCGATGGCTTCGATTCGATCCGTATGTCTCCAATACTGATCATCCTTACTTTAGGGATTCTCTTTTTTGTCAAGATGACCATTTGGGGTCATCCAGTCCCGCACTCGGCGCATTAGCATACCTAGCCTAAATTGCGCTTGTTCAACCATGCGTCCAGCGACCAGAGCCGCAACATCATCCGCTTAGCTGATCAAGCGCGACTCATCTTTCATCTCCCTTAGTAGCCTGTCGTAAGACACGTTCCACAGATCCGGACCAAGGATAGATCCCTAGGCAATACCCGATGTAATTTCCATCCTTCGTTGGACTTGTGTCGTTTCGTAGAGCAGGCTTCGGTCCTTTAGGTCGTTCCTTAAAAGCCGCATTAGATATTCTGGAATTTGAAAAGGGTATTCCAGCGCATCCAGAATATTCACCCGTCTAGCGGAGTTGAAGGCGTTCCTGACGTCGCGTGTCACCAACAAGCGGCTCCGTCGCTTGGTGCGACTATATGCTTCTGCCCTTTGGACCGCGCTCACCACCTCTGCAATTGCATCAATGGTAGAACGTCCTGCTCTTAAGCCATACTGCCGAGGAGATAGGTCCCCAGCAGAATGAACCGCGTCAGTGAGTCTTCCTTGATGAGTTTCTCTAGCGCTTTCCCAGCCGTGGCTAGCATGCATAACGAGCGGTATGCAGACAGCGATTCGGGATTACCCTTCCCCTTGCTGATCAGCACGAGCCTCGCTACCTTCCATCGTACCGGGAAAACCTCGTCCCGTAGGTAAGCGGTGAATGTGCTGAGCAGCAAGTCAGGGCAATGGTGATAGACAAGCTGCAACACTTCCGCTGGAACACCATCTGGACCTGGAGTCTTCCTCGCTTTCAGCGAAAGGACTACCTCTTCCAGTTCCGGCTGTGTGAAGGGTGGACATTCGACCATAGCATACTCAAATAGTATCCACACTCCATTAACCCTCCGGAAAAATCCGAACACAAGCCGAACAGCGAGCCATAAATCTTCGGTAGCAGGTAAGTAGATAAATGCTGACGCGAGGATTGGCGCGAAATAAACATATGCTTCCATGAGAGATTTCAGGATTACCACATCTCAAAAAATCAATAACTTTGCAGAAAAAAAAATTCGTTCCATGCAATCTTTAGTTTTTTATTAGGATCTGGCAGCACTTCCATGTTCTGAAATGCGTAAAAGAACACGTGCGTCGGAAAGCTTGGGTTCAGCTGTCGCCAAGCCTGGGCTCAGCTGTCGTGCCCCGGATCAGTTGATGTGCCCCTGAGAAAATTCAAAAAGTGTGCAACACAGGGTAAATGAAAGGTGTGGTTACTAGGTGAATGTACTATGCACTCGACTGCTGTTTCACCATGGCCAGCGTCAACACGGACAGGATGGGCGGGGAAAATTGCCCGCACTATCTCGTCCATCTTTCCCGCATCATGTATACAAGGTTCCCGTAGGGCACCAAGCTTCCGCATAACTAGCATGTAGCCAAGGCCCCACGGATCCTTGTTCACATTGTCCACTAGATCTTGCCAGCAGTAAGCCTTGCTGTTGTTGATCAATTTGCAAAGGCAATTCCTGGCCGACTTATATGCTGCTACCCGGTTGCTTGCCTCGTCACAGTTCCATACCCGCTGAGCCTCATGCCGGAGCTTGTGACACTCCCTTCGCTTTTCAGCCATTTCAGTTGACCACCAGTATACTGGGGGCTTGCCGTGCCAGGGTTTTCAACGGAGCATAGAAGCTTTGCAAGCAGTCGTAATGATGCTCATAGTTGAGTTCACCACGTCTTGAGCTGCCAGTTCTTCCGTCCCCTCCGAATCTCCCTGCAGCGGTGCACCTCGACGAACCTCTCGACGTCCATCCTTTCGATGTTCCATCCAATCGTCGAAAGCCGAGAGCACGGACGTCGAGAGACAACATCACTGATCTCAAGCAGAATGCACTGATGATCACTGGCTGAGTAGTCCTCTAATACTCTCCAATTGTATATCCTCCGTACTAAGGACTCTGAGGCGAATGTCACGTCCGGTATGGTTCCTTCATAGCCAATACGGTGGAAAGTCGGCGTATTTCCGGTGTTTAATACGACGAGCGCCGTCCTGGCCGCCATTTCTAGGATTCATTTTTACCGCGGATCTGTTTGAAGCATGCCCCATTCGATTCCATTAGCGTTGAAGTCTCCGAGCACGTTCCCGTCTGCGTTCGAGACAGCGCCCACCAAAGCCTGAAGCTTGGCTTGGAAATATGATATCGATTCGTTCGGCGTTAGGTACACAATAAAGAAGGTGGTCCCTGAGCACCGAACTCACACAAAACCATCCCCACGTTCACAGCTCTCCGCCTGGAAATCACTATTTCGAACTCAGATAGCAACTGTACCTGTTTCATCAGGATACCATGATTCAGAACTTTTATCATGGTGTTGCTCACTCAGCAGCAGAAAGGCGGCTTTCATGTCCCTCGCAAACTGCTCAAGCAGATTTTGTGCGGTTGAACTGCGGTGTAGGTTTAGCTGTAGGATGGGGGTAATTTAAGTTCGTTCTGATTTTGCCTTGGCTAAGGCTTCCTGAAAAACCGGGCATTTTCCTGATCCCAAAACGTGTCCAAAATCATGTCTTGGATCAGCGTCCTTGCAAAGAATACAGTGTGCCACCTTCGTACACTCTTTTCTTTTATGTCCCATTTCACCGCATTTGTAAAAGAGAAATCCTATCGGGTCCTTTGCATACTTGTGGGGTGTGACCATCGCCAAACAACATTAAAGAGGCGTTGCTGTTCGCCGTATCCTACAGACAACCCACCCTATTCGTACTTTGCCCTTATTCAGAAATTGTTCGGCGTCCTTTTCAGTCAAGTCAATTATGGCCATGCGTTGTCCACTATGGTTTTCTGGTGTCAGCCTCGCTTTGATAGGGAACTCCCTTTTGATGGCATCTTCTACCTCGGCCAGATCTATGACGCAGTCAATGTCTCTTATTTCGATCGTTGCCATCGGCTCGAGCGAGGCTATAGGTGCGCTTTTGCCGAGGACTTTCTTTACTGCGTCGCAGAATTCTTCCATATGCTCGGCCTCTGCTCCGAATTCGACAAGTATGTGGCCCGACTGCTTTAATTGCAGTGTTGGTGTCTTCGGGCCTTACGTTTCCTCTGATGTCTCGCAGCATCTTCACGTAGGATCGACGATCTTGGGGTTTTACGAGCAGTGCCTGCTGCCGGGGTCGTCGTCGGGGCTTCTTTCTCTCCTGTCTTGCATCGGGTCTTTTTCTTGTTGGGCGTCGGTGCGAACTTTACTTTCTGGCACTTTTTGAACCAGTTTCTAAGCGGCTTTCTTCGCTCCTTTTGTAAGCACTGTCTGGAACCCCTGATCTGGTGTTCCGCGCCCATCAAGTGCCTCTTCCTTCATTCTTTTATCCCGATATCCTTCGATTGGGCTAGACGCCATTCTTTTATTGATTTTTGATGGTGGAGCTATCTGCACGTGCCCTTTGGATTTCGCCCCCAGCGTTTCTTTAGCCTTTTGCTCTTCTTCGGCCTTCTAGTCCTCTTCGGACTTTAACCAGCTCCTCCGATAATGCCCTATGCGGTCTAGGAAATCCTCTAGTTCAAGGAGACCAATCTTTACTGCTTTGGTGAATTTTGCCGAGTCGCATGCAAATTGTATTCTTTTTGGAGCAACTCCCGCTTTTCGGAATAGCGATTATGGGGCGCAGTGCTCAGAGCCAGACCAGCGCTAAACGGGAGTCCGTCTCAACCGAACCTACACCACCAACCCATTGATGCGAACTTCGAACGTACTCCGAGGCCTGCCAAGGTTTTACCGGGACGGAGATTGTATGATAGTTGAATTGGAGCCGTTCACATACGTGTCACCTCGGCGCTACCGTGCAAAGCAACTAGGTCCAAACCATCATATCCGCCAGCCCAAAGCATGAATTCCAGTTCGTTGTCCAAAGCGTAGTCTAGATCTAGTCAGCGTCATTATCAGTTATCCCAGGAGGGAGCCTCACGGAGCCCCCCCCCCCCCATATCCTCGGGTCCGTGGGGCGGAACTCCCCAAAGAATACTAGCCTCCAAGAGTATTCAGCCAGCATTTCCCCTGCGGGAGACAATCATACAAAGTTGTGAAAAGCCTGAAACGACATCGGCAACATTATCGCTGATGAAACCAGGATTAAGGAAAGATGGGCATCATATTTCAAGAACCCCTTAATCCTCCGCACAGCTCAAGAACATCGGGAGTTTATAGATATTCCCGAAGAGCTTTCATTGGCCGCACCTACTCTGGGTAAAGTTTTTTCACTATCAAACCCCAACAGAATAATGAAGTGCCGGGCATCGATGACCTCATTAAATATGTTTGTAGCGGTGTTCAGAAAGCCATTCATAAAAACAAGAACTTATGCCGAATGAGTGGAGCCAATCAATTACATTCCCTATCAACAAAAAACATGAACTACAGTGCGAACATTATAGAGGCATATCACTACTTTGTACGGCATACAAAATATTTTTAAAGCTCTTAGAAAATAAAATCAGATCATACGCCAACAATATTATTGGGGCGTATCAAGGTGGTTTTAGAGAAGGTAGATCGACGATATACCAATTGTTTACAGCCAAGCAGGTACTTGAATAATGCTGGGAATTCAACATACACGTACACCAAATTTTCTTTGACTTTAAGCAAGCCTTGCTTTGGTATCTCAGCCAAATTAGTTCGTCCTACCAAAATGAAAATGACGTCGACAACCTCCCAAGTCCGCGTCAATAACAAACCCACCGACGTCTTTGACACAAATATCGGACTAAAGCAGGGCTTTAGTGGCTCTGGAATATGTCATTAGAAAGGTACCTGTCGATACAAGAGGTACGTTATTATACAAGGCAAGCCAAGCGGTAGATTATGCGGACGACATCAATATTTTGTCACGGTCGTTGACAACTGGCAAAGAACTTTTCCAGAAACTCTACAGCGGAGCAAAATTAGTAGGGCTAGAAATCAATGCTCATGACACAGTCGAGGAAAAATACCTCAAACACCCACAATATCACACTTGGCGGAAACAATATCAAAAATGTGGACGAATTGTATATTTAGGCGCCAAAATAACGGGAAGAGATGAAATACGTCGGAGAATACAGCTCGCAAATAAAATATTTTATTTAGTTTTTACCGATCTTGAAGACCACCTGTATACACAGGAAAACAAAGCTCCACGTATACAAATCTGTGATAGGACCTGAAACGAATAATCGGAGCAAGGCTGGACGGGGACATGAGATGTATGAAATGTTTGACAAGCCGGAGGTCTCAACGATTGTAAGGCTGCAGAAGCTGCAATGGGCTGGACACATGAATCGTATGGACAAACAACGGATACCCAAAAAGGTATTCGTTGGGAGAACTGAAGGCCAAAGATCAGAGGAGAAACCGAGGAATCTCTGGTCTGACTCGGTCGACGAAGACAGTTCATAGCTGCTCGGATTTCGAAATTGGAGGACGCGGTTAATGGACCGAGACAGTTGGAGGTGCTTGTTGCAGGAAGCGAAGGCCCGAGAGGGGATGTAGCGCTACGAAGAAGAAGAATAAAATTGACAGTCAATAATCCTGAGGGCATTGGTATTTATATCCGCAGAGTGTGCATAAGGGTGAAGTGCGTCTTGCGCAGGTTTAAATTCCGTCCCTTTTCGCATACGTCGCTAAGCGATGCAAAAGCTGAATTAGGCTGATGGGAAAAACAATGCAGTGAATTTTGTGATACGACCGCAAAAGGCTTGGAGGTATGATAAAAATCTATTCAAATCAGAGCACTCAACAGCTTAAACTCCTGCTGGCTAGTAAAATCCGGAGAGCAAAAATGTAAGACTTCAACTTCGACGCACTCGAGGATACTTGATTTGTATTCCTCAAAAAATTTAATGATTCGGCAATATATAGTATTTATAAAAATATTGAGTTGAAAACTTGTTGAGCAGTTTCTTTAACCCGCGAGAAGGCGCGCTATGAGCATTTTGCTCATTCAAAAATACGTGGGCAATCCGATTAGTGCGTAGCCTCATTTCCCGATGCCAACACTATCGCAAGAGAGCTGCTCTACCGTGCAGTACATTCTCGTAGACGGCTACTGTCAACATTTCAGCCGAATCGGGCTCGTAATTTTGTTTTCACTGCGTGTGGAAGCAAGCGTGTCCGCGTATTTTAGAAAAATTGAGAAAGAGCAATATTGGAAGGGAAATCACGCAGCGAAATCAAAGAGCACTTGGATGCTGTGTACGGTGACTCCGCTCCTACGATGGCGACCATAAAAAATTTGTTTAACGAGTTTCAACGCCACGCCCAGGTGCCCCGAAAATGTCTATCACGGAGAATAACGTGATAAAAATCCATGAGCTCGTATCCGCCATCGCCACGGCCAAATTGGGCTACGAATTGCTACCCCATGCATCGCATTCTCCAGATTTGGCCCCGTGTGACTTCTTTTTGTTTCCAAACTTGCCTGAAACTTTGCAGACCTCGAGAAAACGTATTTTTCAGCCAACCGGGTTAAAGAAGTTGAAGCATCCCTGGGTCAAGTGTATCGAGCTAAGAAGAGATTATGTTGAGAAATAAATCGCCAATTTTCCAAAATTTTCATTTTTCTTTTATATGCTAAGAACTTATCGAACGGCCCTCGTGATTGTGAAAAAGTCATAGGAACTCCAGCACAATCACACGATTTTAATCCGATAGAGAATGTTTGGAGCGAACTTGAAAAACGCACTCGAAAACATACAATTACTAATAAAGAAGTTCTTATAAGTAAGCTGAAATATCAAATGGTCTAATATTTCTTCTGATTACACCAAAAAGTTCTATTCCCAAAAGGCTTCAAAGCGTTATTAAGAACATAGAGCTTCATACTAAATTTTAGTTATTTTTTAGGGCTTTTGTTTTTCTCTAGCTTTTAATTTTGTACGAATATCAAAGTGACGTGTATTCCTGAAGTCATACATTTAATTTGATATTATAATTGCTAAGAAATTTGCAAATTTTTTGTTGCCATACTAAACATGTAATAAGGTTTCTTTTCAAAACTTGTATTGTTTTTAATTCGATCCCGAAATAGCGAGTTTTATTTATCATGTACGAATAACCAAGTGACTCAGTATATTAATTCTTGTACAGCAAATTGCAGTCCATTTAAATAAGCATTCAAAGTATTGTGTACTATTTTGGATGATTTTCGTTTAAAAGAAAAACTCGTTAGTTTATTAATTGATAGAAACAAGTTGGGTAGACAGACCTACGCTCATGTCAGAAGGGTTTTGTACCCAACCTACGAAATGCAGTCACCAGTAACGAATAAAGTCAAGAAACATCTCAAAGAGATTATGTGCACGTTTATAAGAAAATCCATTGTTTCTCTATTTTCAACGGTGATTCGATTTTCATCAAACTTGCAGAGTATTAGGAACTTTTTTAAGACTACTTCATTGAGTTTAAGGGTATCCGAACGATTTTATTTGGGAAAATGTGAAATTCGATGATCATACTATTATTAACAAAGTTGAGTGAATTTTGACTTCTAAGGCGTTTGTTGTTCTTGTACTCATAAATACCTACCTCCATAATTTTTTTCAGATTTTTCAGATCACAGGTGACCAATCGCAAGGGGAACACAAAATTTTCGTGCTTTTCCCCTTTTTGTGCGCCCCCGGAGGCAAAAAATATCCGTTTAAGACCGGTTTTGAAAAGTTCTCATCAAGACCTTTCATTTGATACCCATATCGGCTATCTTTGATTAAACTTTTTTGTTCGGGGGCCACTGCCCTATATGGGGAGACCGCCCATAAATACCTTATAAAATTTTTTTGTAGTTGAACTTTGAAGAGAGCACCACTTTACCCCTACGTACATATGTACGAAATTCGATGGGTCTAGCTTACATATATCATTTGCGAGAAAAATTGCTGGTACAAGGACGGAGAGGTCGCGATTTTAGTAGGGTTTTGTAAATTAATTTTACAAAATCCTAAAATCGATTGCATCGATAAGACAATGCGTTCTGAATTTCGTTTCCTTGGTTTGGTTTCAATAGATTTTGATGGCATTTCATCGTACTTGGTGTAAGAAATCGTGCTTGTTCTTAGCGTTTGCTTGAAAATTGCTTAGTTTTCGGGATAGTGAAGCGATTAACTAACATTTTGTCCAAAGAAGTTCACATTGACGAAATTTCAGAATGTTGCAAGAGCCAATTTTAATAGTTAAATGTAGATTTTCATCCTTTATTACGTAAAAAACTAGACTTTTTTCACAAAAGCCAAAAAAAACATGCCCGAAGCAATAGCGTCAAAATCTAACGAAACCAGGGAAATGATATTCATGTCGTTAAGGAAAACGATATTTTGATGCCTAATTACTTATTTGATAAATGAGTTCAACAATAATTTCGAAAATTGAATTATCACAACAATCGTTTGGATTTTTTTTACCTATTTCACGAGAGAAACGTCCCTCAAAAAATTCCCTCAAATTCAGAATTCCGGACAGACGGAAACTTAACGAATAAGGTCGACAATCTTGGGAAGATTAATTATTCTTGAAGTAATTGTAGAAAGCTCCGTTAAAAATACGAAAATTCGGAGTTTCTCACCATCTAATCAATTTAAATTGGCTTACTAACAGGAGCAATGAATATGAGAGGACATATGACAATCATAAATTACTATGTTAAGTAAATTCATTCATCAAAGCACACACACAACGATTATGAGAGAAAGTCCGATTTATCAAAATTGACACCACTTTTCCAAAGCAATCACTGCCCTCATATTTACCTAAATAGGAAAAATGATAACACGATCTAACCTTATCTCTATTTTCACCTCAAGAAAATTCGGGAGTCAAGATTTTCCATACACCAACTCAAAATTATTCTAAAACAAAAATATAATTCAATCAACAGTTTCGCCACAATATTACCGTTATATTCTCGGAAAAACGAAACTGCCAATGCCAATAACTCCAGCAACCAACAGGTACACACTTTGAAATATAGGGATCACGCCGGACACCACACGATATTCACTCACTAAACAAGAATGAAAATAGATCGCCTACCCGTTAACGTTTTATACACTTGGCCATTCACGAATATTATATACAAACTACGCAATTTGTGCCACACGTCTAGGAGGGAGGTAGCCAAAGAAATGACCCTCAACCCTCCCGCACAAGCTCCGCACCGATGACACAAATCAACCAAAAACAAAGCACAATCTCTGGAAAAATGAGGAAAATAGGAATTTGACTGTCTTAGAAAAAAGAAGAAAAATAACATTTTATGGCCTTTTTCGGTGAGCAAAAAACATATAGAGATCAATTTCTAAGAGAATGGTGTGATCATGTAAACAAAAGGGTAAGAAAGGGTGATGCGGTTTATTAGTGGTAGGCGGACATTTTTGAGATAATGTCCAGTTTACAAGCACGTGAGCAAATAAAATCCTAAATGTGTGAAAGGAAAAAATTGGAATTGGACGCATATGGTTATTATGTAAAATTGTTTCATGAAATGCGTGCGAAATTCGTAATAGAATTAGTAAACAATTAGAAAAACGGCGGTTAACAGTTTTTGCCTAAAATGATGAACGTATAAAAATGATATTGTTTTATTGTAAGAATTTCAGGATGTGGTTCAGATTATTTTAAAGTGTATAATTTTGATCTTGCGTATTTAATTATTACTATTAAGATCTAGCAATACAAGAAGCGTATCTTATAAAAAATTTTTAAACTTGAATATTAATGTCTCACAATGGCTGGTTCGCCCCTAAATTTATCTTAGCTGATAACATCAAGCAGGAATAAACCGAATGATTGCCAAAGATCGACAATTAACGAGCCTTACTTTGACCTCCTCACGGTGTTAGAGGCTAATTGAAGAGATTGCAGGCGCGTCTTACGCACCCGAACGAACTGTGCTAAAGGATGTTAGCTGGGCCACGGATTTGCTCTAATATCGCGGCGATCCTAGTATCTTCGAAGTTAAAATGAATCATCAGACTCAATAGAAAATACCTCGCAATCAACAAAATTCCAAAAAGAAATGAGTCCGGAAAATCGGGTACACCAAAATTCAAGGAGTAGTCGAAAAAATTTGCGTAGAGGCCATTTCTTAAAAATCCCCAGGCACGAATCTAAGGGTGGCATATTATGATATTGGAGCAGGCGACTTCTTCTTCGATCGCCAGTGAATCAACACTTTCCCTACTTTTATTTGTGAAGCATATTTCTTTTATTGAGAAGTCGCCTTTTCTACAATATAATCGTCTCACCACCATTATCCCTACTGATTTCCCGTGTAGCCGCGGACACATCTATCGAGGAATTAAAATTATATATTACTGCTAGATTAGACCATTCTCCGCAGTTTTTGGACTTGATTAAACTTACACGTGACGACCGCCCTAATCGTGTTGTAGGCTCTTTCAAGTTAACGGTTCCGGCAAACCTTTCATTTTTGCTTAACCTAGACTTTTGGCCACCCGGTATTTTAGTAAAGCGTTTTGAACAGACTCCTCGAAAAAATTTTCGTCCCTCCGGAAAGTCTCGTCGGAAAGACTAAATCATTCTGACTCGTCATTCTCTCTCAACGTCTTTTATCAAAATGTTCGCGGTCTAAGGACCAAGCTGAATGAAATTAATCTTGCTTCTTACATTGCCAATGATGATATTATCTGTTTTTCGGAAACTTGGCTTACAGGCGATTTTACTGATGAAGAGATCCTTCCTCTTCATGTTGTCTTTAGACAAGATAGAAACCGACGGTTAACTGGTAAATTAGACGGCGGAGGTGTGCTCATAGCAGTCAACAGTAGTCTTCTGTCTTCACGTTGCTCCGATTTGAACATTTCTTTACCTGTTGAAAGTATCGCAATCCAAATAAACTTATCTCCCAATCTTCGAGTTTGCGTCTTATGTCTATATGTTCCCTGTAATTCGCCACTTCGTTCTTATGAACGGCTGTTTAATGAACTTGCTTTATTTATAAATAATGCAAAGCCATCTCTGCAATTCCTCATCTGTGGTGATTTCAACATGCCATCGATATGCTGGGAAAACTCTTCTATAACCTCAGTTAATGAAGCTTCTATCGCTCTTTCGTCCTTTTTATCCCTATGCTCCCTAACCCAACTTAATTCTGTGCCAAATACTAACGGAAAAATGCTCGACCTCATTTTTTCAAATAATCCCTCCACCGTCAGTCCAATTTCCTTAGCAATGACACCATATGTTACTCCGGATCTTCATCATCCTCCCTTAGAAATGCAATTATCGATGCATTCAATACGCTCGCATCGGAAAACAAACCCTCGTCGTTTTAACTTCTTTAAAGCAGACTACAAAAGCATAGAATCAACTCTCGCGAGCATTGATTGGGTTTCTCTTTTGGATCCAATTAATCCCAACCTAGCTGTACAATCATTTTACGCTACGCTCTACAATATTATTACCCAGTTCACACCATCAACCCGTGCACCAAGTCATAAACGTCCAGCATGGTTCAATGCTGAAGTTGCAAAAGTATTACATGTAAAAGACAAAGCCCGAAAAATCTATCTTCGATCGGGCTCCAATATTGATCTTATAAGGTACAAACTTCTTCGAGCGGATGCCAAAAAAGCCATATCTTATGCTCTGCTTGCCTATTACAAATCCATTGAAACATCCTTCTCCGCCAATAACCCTAAACCTTTTTGGTCTTATGTTAAGTCCCTTAAATCTTCCAAGAATCTCCCTAATTCAGTATCTTTGCTTGATAAAACTGCCACTAATGATCAGGACATATGCGATCTCTTTGCCGTTTTTTTTCATCCAATTTCAAATCCTCCTCTCCTAATTCCTCCAACTCTGGCAATCCACCCCATTTTGATTTCAGCTCTATCTCAACCAGCTCTTCTGAAGTGGAAGATATCATCAACTCGATAGATACAAGCGGATCTGTTGGACCTGATGGCCTTCCTAACTTCTTCATAAAATCGCTATGCTCTTCTCTTAGTTTTCCTCTTGCATTAATATTTAATTTGAGTCTCTCCACGGGCGTTTTCCCTGATACATGGAAACGTGCCAATATTTTTCCAATCCATAAATCCGGTGACCGTAGTTCAGTCTCCAATTATAGGCCAATATCTCTTCTCTCATCTTTTGGCAAAATTTTAGAGAGAATCGTCCAATCACGAATTTACGAGGCCTTCCATATTTATCTCTCCGCTAAGCAACATGGGTTCATAAAGGGCCGTTCAACAGTTACTAATCTGCTCGAGTTCTCCAACTTCGTAGCCCTTGCGTTAGACTCCAGGTGCCAGGTCGATGTGATTTACACTGATTTTGCCAAAGTGTTCGATAGCATTGACCACCAAACATTACTTAGCAAACTCAGTAGATACGAAATATCCGGTCACCTCCTTGCATGGATCAGTTCCTTTATCCTCAACCGTTCTTGCTCTGTAATTTGGAACGGTTTCTCCTCTGCCCCCTTTTCCCCAACTTCCGGCGTACCTCAGGGTTCTATCCTAAGCCCGCTCCTATTCAACCTTTTCATCAATGACCTTCCCAGTAGTTTTACCTCCGAATGCCTCCTCTATGCCGATGATCTTAAGATCTTTAGAATCATTCGCTCGACGAATGACTGCTTGGCACTCCAAAATGACATCAGTTTATTAGACGAATGGTGTCAAGTCAATCGTCTTGCGCTTAACGTTCCTAAATGTTTCCATCTAATAAACATAATCCTCTTAGCTTCGACTATTCGATTGGTGGGTCTATACTTTCATCAGTTGATCACTTTAAGGATCTAGGTGTGATGTTTGATGTACAGCTCAAATTCGACCACCATATTGCACATATGACATCCAGGGCAGCTCGAATCGCGGGCTTTGTTCTGCGTTGTTCACACATTTCTTTTAGCACCCAAACATGTGTCCGCCTATATATCTCACTCGTGCGATCTATTTTAGAATACGCATGTCAAATATGGTCTCCCCATCACACATACCTTTTGTACGCGGTTGAATCCGTACAGAGAAAATTTACTCGCTCACTTTTTTATAAATTCAAACTAGCTTACCGTTCCTATCATGATCGTCTTATCTACCTTGGCATCCCTTCCTTAGAGATGAGGCGACAATACCTCGACCAATGTTTGCTCTTCAAGCTTATTCGGGGTTACTTATCATCAAATGTTCAAGATGCCATTTGCATACGTCCTCCATCTAACACTAGATTTACCCAGTTCTACTCCATTCCTTTTGCACGGACAGATATTTATTTCTATTCGCCATTGGTCCGACTCGTCCGTGACCATGAATACCTTCAGTTTGGTCCTCCTTTGGAATCGCTTGGAATTTTCAAGTCCAACCTACGGAGAATTCTTAACATGTAATTTTCAATTGCGTTTTCTTTTCATAATTATTGAATTGTTATTTTGATAAATGGTAATTTCTTACTTCATTTTCTGAATCTATTTTGTAATTGGAAAGTTTTCTGGAAAATGGATATAAATAAAATAAAAATAAAATAAAAATAAAATACGCAATTCTACACGCAAATAAAACCAATATTTTTGTATATTTTTTCTGGTACTTTTAAACACAAGCGCGCCATAACCATAAAAGCGTTAAGCCAAAAACGAATCGAATACTATGCTATAACTAAATCGAAAACCATGTAATGAATTTCTCTCTTCAGCTCGAACGCGGAACCGACCTCTCATCGGTTCTAGACGTTAAGTCTGAGTAGTGCCAACGGATGGTACCAACAGGTCAACCAATCCGTGCACCGTAATCCATTCACGCGGTGACTGCTTGTCGGCCAGCTAGTTCGGAGAGGATTTCGGTCGCGGGTCTCCGAATGGATTACGCTCAATTACAATATTTCAGTCACCTGAAATTGCCCGTTTTCTAAACGCGTCAACAATTACTCATCCAGAACGAGAATCCTACATTACGTTAGTTCTGGATGCGATCTATCCACAGATCTCAAATCAAAAAAAAACGCTACAAAATCCCATAGGCGCGTTACCGATTCACCGACGCGGTACCGAAAAATAGGCTACTCGAAATTAAATCGAAGGAAGCTACTCTAAGGAAATGACGAAACAAACAAAGGTACCGCGTACCGCGCGCGACGCGAAACCGACTTCAGCGGATTTGCAGAAACCCTACCCTCGCGACGACATACCTACCATACACTCTCCGTTCCCCCTGAAAAAGAAGAGTCACTGAAAAGGAAAGTCGTTAGTTATATTAGCAATTCATGGTACTTTTATTTAGTTCAAAAAAAAATCTATACAATCCCTCCATTAATATTACTATTTTTATCTATCCTGATGCTGATCTGCAAAGTATTTTTTTTGTTTTTTTTTTTTTTTTTTTTTTTTTGATTTTCCTATTATTTTATGCTTTCTATTAAACTAAACAGTTTACATCATTACATTGAAAATTGCTTTAAGTCATAAAAGCATTTAAAAACTATTGTCTTCAAAATTTAAATTATCTATTTGTGCTGAAAACGCAGATTAACAGGCGCAAGTTTCAAAAAGATATGCCAGAAAGTAGAATTTTTACAAATTATTTAATATCCAAAATTCAATCGGATGACCAGCGTACAATTGGGATAAACAATCTTGGGGGCAAATGTCAACTGTTAACTTAGTTATCAATGAAAACTGTCTTCAACCGATACAAACAGTCAAATAAATATCGAGCAAGTGGCAACGCACAATTTAGATAAATCCTAAAGGTAGCAAATAGCGCGCAGTAAAAATCTATTAATCTTATACGTACACACGCTTACATTCACCGAGGATTTTTAGAGACGAAACCCGTTCAAACAAAGCCAAGTTAAGCTCCAACTGAAATATCGAACTTCTAATCATGTGGGTACTCTATTAACGATTAAATTATATAAAAACAACGATTTCTAACCCATACATCCCGAACTCATTGTCTGTTTTGCATATTCAAGTCCCGATTCCTTGGCACGGCGAAGGAATATAACATACAAACTACATATCAGAGGACAAAAGTATTTGTGATTTGCTGTAGGATTCATTTAAAATCAATTAAGTTACATATTTTTGTACTACCGTGATGAAGCAAATTATTTGTCAGTATGGTAAAATGTTCAATAAATGTTAATGAGGTGTTATCAATAAAAGAGAACAGTGAAAGTAGTTCAAATTGATGCTAACATCTTAACAAAATGCAGAGCAAAAATGTAATATTGTTAATGCATGCATGAGCTATCCAACAATTATTTCATAAACGATATTTTCAGCAAGAGGTCATATTGAAATTTGGAAGATCACTGCCGAAGTATAATCTATTTGCGAATTTGTTAAGTATTTGGGAGCGCAACACCAAAATGTACGAGTATGCCTTGAAGGCTAAAAATATCTTCACTGTAATATTAACCGACCATCACCGTTTATTCTAATGCACGACTGGGCTGATCAATGAAATGCCTGCCTCAAAACGTTAGTATCCGAATCAATTTGTTTATTTATGCTGACAAATAATATATTTTTATCTATTTTCTAGGTTCCTAACAACGTCATGACGGTAAAGGAACTTCCCGTTATTCTTCTTACCAGAAGTATCTCTGCACGATATACATTTCAACGTATTCGAGAGTATTATCATAGATCGACATGTGATTGTTTCCACGTTACTACCAAATACAATAATTTATTTGGAAACTAGCCACGTTCACTATTCAGCTATGCAATCGTCAAATCTTGTCGTTTATGTAATAAAATTAAATTCGTGTAAATTAGACTAGTTTTCATTAGATACTGATCCTTTCTTATCCTTGTTCCTAATTGTGATGTTCGTTTGACTTGATTCGCCACTGTTTACTTTACAATATATATTTACAAATCTTTTGCAAACAAAATTTGGTCAGCCAAAATGAATCTCTTAGCAACTAAATTGACATGGTTCCAAATAGTCGCATACTTAAGAATCGTTTAAAATGACATGCGTATTAAGGTATTCTAAAGGTAGACAAGAATATATAGTAGTTAATATAATTGAAGCCTGAGATTAACTTTATAGCTTCAGCTGCGTTAATTTAAATTCAACTTTAGACTTAATCAATTAGGGAAAACGTTTGTCACTATCTTTCTACTTTTTCGTCGGTGATTCTGGCCGAGTCACTTTAAAGCAAATTCTATTAAAATGTACGCACATTTGTTGAACGACTCTCATACCGTAATGACAATGGGCTACGGTAGTTGTGATACACAACATGTACAGTATCAAACGCTCTAAAATTGGAACGTACATACCAAATAAAATACTGATTACATAAATAGGTGTCATCCAATGAAATGCTTCACATCGGGTATTAGACATTTGCGCGACAATGAGTCGACACTTGTATTTATTGAATCCGGACAAGTGTTCATTCGTCAGATACTCGTTGTTGCAAACTGCATTCGCTCCGCCGGACATAATCCGAGGTCTAATTCGATGGTAAATTTAGTCGGCTGCCAATGTCTTCTCGGAAGCGGCTATCTGAAATTGATTAGTCTCTGAAGCACTCGCTCACTAAAATTTGTTTTCAAGCGCAATTGCAATCTAGCTACTGACTTATGTAATAACCTTTTCTATTTAGTTATTAACTAAACTAACCTCTTTCCTAATTTTTCTGCTCCGGTGAATGTCACTGCCTCACGAATAACGTTTTCCCAAAAACACTTTAAGCACACCACGCGTTTCTTCATAGATTAACAGGGAATACGTTTCACTCCACCACGTCGCGCCAAATGTCGTATAGCTGGTTTTGTAATACCTTCGATATTATCACGAAGAACTTTATGATGACGTTTAGCGCCTCCATGTGCTGTCGAAATTTCCGGTTGTCACCTCGGACAAAACATATGTGCGTGGAATGGCACTTCATATGGCGGAAATGTGCTTCTTCAGATGTCGCCAGTGGCATAGTTTTCTCGATGGCCACGGTGGAGGGGCATTTCCAGATGTGTATGTCTCGAAATGTGCCGGGGTTGGATTAATTCTATATTTCGAATATTTATATCCACGGATATAAATATTTGGACAGAAAAAAAAATATTTTCTGCACAACGATATCCGCACAACAGATGAAGTCCGCTGGCACTTCGAGGACATATCCATCTGGCAGGTTACAAGGGTTCGGGATCGGAATCACTTCGATTCCTGGGCGCAGGCGTCACTTTACACATTCCCCCCCCCAAAATCGAAGTAATTACGATCCCGTCTCCTTGGTAACAGGTCTTGGTTAGGGACGTGGCGGGTCGAAGATCCGTTTCGAAGGATAGGCTACAACCCTGTTCGTGAAGACTCGACAGTGACTATATAGTAGGAAGTCAGGTGTTATTCGGAGGCCTTCGTCTAGGCAGAGATTTGGGATAAGCCAAGGTTTCTCGTGGGAATTAGTTGCACTTCATCGTCTAAGGTCTTTTGCGTGGTAAATTCCCAGGGTCTTACCAGTCATGTCCGCGATGAGGTATCGGGTGGGGCTTATGACTTGCATGACTCGACACTTCACGAATTTCTTGTCTAGTTTGGCATTGTAATGGCGGGTGGCATCGCTCTGTCGGAAGTTTCGACGATATATTTCGTCGCCGGCCTTAAAGCCAGAAGGATGAGATCGCAAGTTGTACCGCTCCTCTCCCATCCGTCTACTTTCTTCAATCTTCTCCCGCAGTTGATCTCGCAGAAGTTGGAGCTTTTCGTGCGGTTCTAGAACCACGATTGGGTCCTCTAGCGATTTCAGCTGCCGCAATAGCCGGTAAGCGCTCCCATGACAGATCATATACTGGCCGAACACTGCAAAATACGGCGAAATGCCGGTCGTGGCGTGGTACGACGAGCGCAGTGCACTAGTGATGGCGGACAATTTGCGATCCCAGTCCCTCTGATTCGGGTGGACATAGGCGCGCATGGCCGCTATGAGCGTACGATTCAGTCGTTCGGATGCGTTGGCTTGTGGTGAATAGACGGCAGTTCGTTGGTGGATGATGCCGTATTTGGACATTAGGTCTCGGAACTTGCTGGAGGTGAACTGGACCCCATTGTCGGAGACAAGTTTCTCCGGAACTCCAAACATGTGAAAGACTCGGTTCTCCAAAAAGCTGATTATTGGTCCAGTGTGCATGTTACGTAGTGGTTCTATGATAGGGAATTTGGAGAGCTGGTCCAGGACCACGACAGCTCCCGTGTGACCAGAAGCAGATCGAGGGTAAGGACCGATAAGATCAATGTACAAGCGCTGGAACACGCGTTCGGGGACCTCAACCTTACCCATGGGTGGTCGAAGAATGGTGTTGGGCGCTTTAGTGCACTTGCATAGCTCACAGGAGGCTACGTACGCTTTTATCTGTTGTGCCATCTTAGGCCAAAAGAAACAGGTTTTCACCCGCCTAAGTGTACGACCGTATCCGCCGTGCGCACTTGATGGGTGGTCATGAGCCCGCCTGATAAGATCAGTGGTTAATTCTTCGGGCACCCACAACTTCCACTGTTCTTCTTCTTGTATGGGGTCACCGGATGCGTGTCCCATCCGCTTGTAAATAAATCCATCCGTCAACCGCAGTTCAGGAAGCTGGGGCTGTTGGTTCTGGATAGTGTGAATCAGTTGGGTGTAGCTGGCTGACTTGAAGGCAGGATGGTCCAGATCGATCAATTGGGGGCTGTCGTCCTCTTGGACCAACTCGGCTCCTTCAGGGGCGAACATTCTGGATAGGGTGTCGGGGACTACATGCTGGCTTCCTTTTCGGTGGCGAATTGTGAAGTCAAATGCCTGGA
Source organism: Odontomyia ornata (assembly GCA_963969285.1). Classification (NCBI taxonomy): domain Eukaryota; kingdom Metazoa; phylum Arthropoda; class Insecta; order Diptera; family Stratiomyidae; genus Odontomyia; species Odontomyia ornata. Next base: position 450,403,412 of record OZ017738.1, read on the forward strand.
GTTTCAGTGCCCACCTGGCCAATCTGCCGTTGAGATCAGTCTGGCTCATTAGCCATTTCAGAGAAGCGTGATCCGTAACGATTTCAAAGGTGTGTCCCTCCACATAGGCTCGGAAGCGTTTCACTGCCAACACCGCGGCTAAACATTCTTGCTCGGAGACCGTGTAATTTCGCTGGGCTGGGTTCAGCTTGTGAGACATGAAGGCTATAGGTCTCTCCTCGCCGTCTTGTGCAACCTGGACTAAGACTGCTCCCACCCCATGTTGACTCGCGTCACAATGGATTGAGAACGGTTTGTCAAAGTCCGGGCTGTGCAGTACGGGGGCCGTAGTCAGACTCTTCTTTAGCTCTTCAAAGGCTCGCAAGCTGGGCTCTTCCCAGACGAATTTACGTCCCTTACGCAGCATGTCGGTCAAAGGAGTGGTAATGGTGGCATAGTCACGTACAAAACGCTGGTACCATCCGCATAAGCCTAAGAATCGGCGTAACTGTTTGGTGGTCTTGGGTAATGGAAAAACGTCAATCGCTTGAGTCTTTTCCGGATCGGTCTTGATATGCCCATGCCCAATGATGTGACCTAAATACTTCACCTCCGTCATCACGAACTGGCTCTTCCTTATGTTGATGGTTAATCTTGCCCTCCGGATGTGTAGAGCCACCTCCTGAAGCAGGTCGATGTGTTCGTCAAAGGTCTCGGTTATAAGCAACAGATCGTCCAAGTAAACGAAAACTTGGTGCCGCAAATGAGGTGGTATCACCTTGTCCATAAGGCGCGTCATTGTTTGGGGGGCATTACACAATCCGAATGGCATGGTCACGAATTGATATAAGGGCCGGCCTGGGACTGTGAAGGCTGTTTTCTCCTTTGAACCGGGGTCTAAAGGAATTTGCCAGAAGGCGTCCTTGAGGTCTAAGCTCGTGATGAAATGGGCTTTAGGCAATCGACTCAAAATGCCTTCGATCAACGGTAGAGGATATGCGTCCTTGACTGTGACGGCGTTCAAGCGTCTGGCATCTAAGCATAACCGGACCTTGTTCGGCTTGACCACTAAGGTGACTGGGGAAGCCCACGCGCTCTGTGATTCTTCGATTACGCCTAATGCTAGCATTCGATCCACTTCGGCATATAACGATTTTTCCTTCGCCGGAGATATGGCGAAATGTCTCTGTTTTATGGGTTTAGCATCCCCCACATCTATAGTGTGGAACACCAGGGCAGTCCGCCCGAGACCTTCCTTCTCGTGCGAGGGAAAAGCCGATATAGCCGAGTCGAGACGCAGTCGCTGAGTTACATCCAGTGTATGCCGTACTAAGTTAGTGGGTTGAGATTGGTCAGGAACGGTGGTGACGGACTCCAGGGTCGAACTGGAAAATAGTGCCGGGGCCAAGTTAAATTTTCGAACGAAATCCACTCCTAAATAAAGATTCTGGGTTAACTGAGGTATGATGAAAAATTCCATAGGTTTAGTTACCCCTTTAAAGGTGACATCCGTCATAATTTTTCCCACTACAGAGTGACGAGTTCCGTCCGCCGTGCTTAACCAGGAGGTGAAATGACGGATTTGGTCCGCGTGCTTTGCCAGTACCTCCCCTGCAAACTCGGCAGAGATGCAATTCACACTGGCTCCCGTATCGACTAAGCCTGATACTCGTTTTTGCAGGAGGTGTACTGACGCATATGGCCGAACATCATCCCTCAATAATTCGTCTAAGTATATGTCCTTCAACACTTTCCTCGACTGCCTGACTTTTCTCCAGAAGCTCCGCATCCGACGCGTGGCTCGCTTGCTTCGCGGTGGGACATTTGTGGCCAATTCCTCATGGAAGATGCGCTGTCGAGTAGCCAAATAATTCCGCAACCTGACATGAAAAGGTTTTACATGCCAAGGAACCTTCGTCTCGCTATCATTTCCCTGCGCATTGGCCTCGGCGAAGGACGGCGTCGGTTGTGGAACTTCGGGAGAACTGTGTTTAGCGGTGCGAGTCAGCAGAGTTGGAGTCATGTTGGGAGCTGGGTCATAGCTGGTGATGGGGTCTGGATTGGTTCGTCCGGGGTCTAGGAGTGCCGACGGGTGGTCGCGGCACTCGGTGGCAAGTTTTTTCGCCCTTTGCAATTTGCACAGTCAGGTGCGTATGTGTCGGCCTTCCCGCAGCGGTAGCAGAAAAGCGTCGGCTCCGCTGGACATGCGTAGAACCGATGTCCCGGTTGTCGGCAGTTCCAACAGACCGTCGGGCTTGTAAGTGCTTCAAGGGAGGGTCGATCAATCAATGCTGGGTCCTCAAGCTCCGGTGGTGCTCCGCTCCTCGGTACTGGTACTGGATCAGCAAGCAGGTGGTCTGCTGCCATCAACTCCGCGGTGTGATGATTTCGGGGATTTGGTCCCGTTATGCGAGGTTGTGGGCGGAAGGTACCTCGTCGCTCATCCAAGTGTTCTTGTCTACGCGCATGGAGGCGCAATCCCTGTATGGTGTTGATGGGAAAATGTAGCAGGCTGTTCTGGAGATCCCAGCGCATGTTCTCTCTGATAATTTCTACTAATTCGTCCTCGGGCATGGTATTTCGCAGGCGAGTGCTCAATCTCACTATACTGGTGTAGTACTGGTCGAACGGTTCGTGAGCGCCTTGTTTCCGTTTCTTTATTTGCTCTCTTAGCTCTCTCTCAGTGAAGCCATCCTCAAATCGATTGCGGAAGGCTGCACTGAAAGAGTGCCAAGTGGGACGTGGCGTTGACTCTTTAAAGCTCCAGTACCAGTCGGCAGCGTCGCCGCTGAACAAAAGATGTGCATGCCGGAGGAAGGCCGAGGAATCCCCTCCCAGGGTGCTGGACACCAACGCCTGAATCCGGAAAAGGAACCGGTCCGCCGATATCATATCGTTGAACCCTGTAAAGTTCAGGCGCCAACTCTCCATGATACGAGGCGTCGGGTCTCGAAAAGGTGCCAATGCGTTCCCGGGGGGAATCACATCCTCTACTGACCTGTTGTACTGAACTGCCTCGGGGGCTGGAGGTAACAACGGAGGTCCGGTACTGTGTCGCGGTCTGTATTCGGGAGCTCTGGGATCCATTCCCGAGTTCCTTGGAGGTGGGACCCATTGCTCGGATTGTCGGGAGTGGGGCATCACCACACTGGGATTTGGCTCCCAGCCAAGCGGAGTTCTCACGCGGCTGGGTGGTTGGCTCAACGGGAGATTCTGGATCTTTCCCTCCAGGTTGCCAATCCTCTCCGACATATCCCTCATCAACGCCACGAGGGTGTCAATGGAGTGGGCGGAAGGCATGGTTGTCACCTCGGACACGACACCTGCAGCCGGAACTTCACCGCCTACTGCTCCTTGCAGGTCTAAGAGTGGTTGTGACGGTTCGGCTTCTGGAGCTCCTTTCGCCACTGCTCCACGCGTCGGTAGGGGCGTTCCGATGGGGACGTCTAGGGCGGTCCGCTCGATGGGTCGCCGACATAATGGGCAACTCTCTGACGTGAGGAGGAGCTGTTGTACACAGGCACGATGGAATAGATGTCCACAATCCAATCGCACGCTGTGTACGCCCTCCACTACGTCCTCGAAACAGATTCCACAGTTCGCGGGTTGGACCGCTTTGGACCGGGTCCACCGCTTTTCTGGGGTCCGCTTCGTTGCCATTTTCGTTCAATCTGGTGGGTTTATTATGGGTGGTTGCTAGTATGAAATGCGAGGAAGAAAAAAAAAAAAATTATAAAATATAAAATATACTTATTCCTACTAAAGTTTATAGAATAATAAAAGATTTTAAATATTATCACTAAATTAGTGGCCGTTAGTGGCGAGCTAATAATAGAGACTGGGAAAAAAAAAATTGTTTAAGACACACTTTCCTTTCCAGTGGTCGACCTCTTCAGCGGGAAATGAGAGTGCGTGGTAATCTGCCGAAGAAAGGGTGCTTCGGTCGATTTACGAAATTGAACCCCATACCCACATACATTACAAAAAACCGTCTCTAAACTACGTTAAAGTGACTCGACGAGACAAGTGGTAGAGCTACCGTAACGACTTTGTACGCGGTCAAAATTCCCGACGCGTAGAAGCATTCCGGGCTTCGCCACTCCAGCATACGCCATCGAACGTTGAACCGATACCACTCGTCTAACACGCATAAGAAATAGTTAGAATCCTTCCGCGACATAAAGGCAAGGTAGCCTTCTATTTTCTTGAGAGTCCATGCTGATAGGTAAACCCATCAGACTGGCAGTTCCATCAAGAAAATAGAAGGTCCTTACAGGGGTTAACCTGGGACAACACATCGGAAGGATTCTGTCGCGAGAAAAAAAAAAAATCAAACAAAGGAGAGCGGAAGCTACAACTCACGTGAAGCGACTTCTAGTGTGTATCACACAATTCCACTGCTCCTGATAGTGGGACTCGAGTACCAAAGTACCTTACATCCTCCGTAAAGGACCAACTCGTCAGAAGACGCGAAGTTCTTTCCCCCTTAGGATGTTTTTGGCCCCACGTTGGGCGCCATTTGTAATGAATTTCTCTCTTCAGCTCGAACGCGGAACCGACCTCTCATCGGTTCTAGACGTTAAGTCTGAGTAGTGCCAACGGATGGTACCAACAGGTCAACCAATCCGTGCACCGTAATCCATTCACGCGGTGACTGCTTGTCGGCCAGCTAGTTCGGAGAGGATTTCGGTCGCGGGTCTCCGAATGGATTACGCTCAATTACAATATTTCAGTCACCTGAAATTGCCCGTTTTCTAAACGCGTCAACAATTACTCATCCAGAACGAGAATCCTACATTACGTTAGTTCTGGATGCGATCTATCCACAGATCTCAAATCAAAAAAAAACGCTACAAAATCCCATAGGCGCGTTACCGATTCACCGACGCGGTACCGAAAAATAGGCTACTCGAAATTAAATCGAAGGAAGCTACTCTAAGGAAATGACGAAACAAACAAAGGTACCGCGTACCGCGCGCGACGCGAAACCGACTTCAGCGGATTTGCAGAAACCCTACCCTCGCGACGACATACCTACCATACACTCTCCGTTCCCCCTGAAAAAGAAGAGTCACTGAAAAGGAAAGTCGTTAGTTATATTAGCAATTCATGGTACTTTTATTTAGTTCAAAAAAAAATCTATACAATCCCTCCATTAATATTACTATTTTTATCTATCCTGATGCTGATCTGCAAAGTATTTTTTTTGTTTTTTTTTTTTTTTTTTTTTTTTTGATTTTCCTATTATTTTATGCTTTCTATTAAACTAAACAGTTTACATCATTACATTGAAAATTGCTTTAAGTCATAAAAGCATTTAAAAACTATTGTCTTCAAAATTTAAATTATCTATTTGTGCTGAAAACGCAGATTAACAGGCGCAAGTTTCAAAAAGATATGCCAGAAAGTAGAATTTTTACAAATTATTTAATATCCAAAATTCAATCGGATGACCAGCGTACAATTGGGATAAACAATCTTGGGGGCAAATGTCAACTGTTAACTTAGTTATCAATGAAAACTGTCTTCAACCGATACAAACAGTCAAATAAATATCGAGCAAGTGGCAACGCACAATTTAGATAAATCCTAAAGGTAGCAAATAGCGCGCAGTAAAAATCTATTAATCTTATACGTACACACGCTTACATTCACCGAGGATTTTTAGAGACGAAACCCGTTCAAACAAAGCCAAGTTAAGCTCCAACTGAAATATCGAACTTCTAATCATGTGGGTACTCTATTAACGATTAAATTATATAAAAACAACGATTTCTAACCCATACATCCCGAACTCATTGTCTGTTTTGCATATTCAAGTCCCGATTCCTTGGCACGGCGAAGGAATATAACATACAAACTACATATCAGAGGACAAAAGTATTTGTGATTTGCTGTAGGATTCATTTAAAATCAATTAAGTTACATATTTTTGTACTACCGTGATGAAGCAAATTATTTGTCAGTATGGTAAAATGTTCAATAAATGTTAATGAGGTGTTATCAATAAAAGAGAACAGTGAAAGTAGTTCAAATTGATGCTAACATCTTAACAAAATGCAGAGCAAAAATGTAATATTGTTAATGCATGCATGAGCTATCCAACAATTATTTCATAAACGATATTTTCAGCAAGAGGTCATATTGAAATTTGGAAGATCACTGCCGAAGTATAATCTATTTGCGAATTTGTTAAGTATTTGGGAGCGCAACACCAAAATGTACGAGTATGCCTTGAAGGCTAAAAATATCTTCACTGTAATATTAACCGACCATCACCGTTTATTCTAATGCACGACTGGGCTGATCAATGAAATGCCTGCCTCAAAACGTTAGTATCCGAATCAATTTGTTTATTTATGCTGACAAATAATATATTTTTATCTATTTTCTAGGTTCCTAACAACGTCATGACGGTAAAGGAACTTCCCGTTATTCTTCTTACCAGAAGTATCTCTGCACGATATACATTTCAACGTATTCGAGAGTATTATCATAGATCGACATGTGATTGTTTCCACGTTACTACCAAATACAATAATTTATTTGGAAACTAGCCACGTTCACTATTCAGCTATGCAATCGTCAAATCTTGTCGTTTATGTAATAAAATTAAATTCGTGTAAATTAGACTAGTTTTCATTAGATACTGATCCTTTCTTATCCTTGTTCCTAATTGTGATGTTCGTTTGACTTGATTCGCCACTGTTTACTTTACAATATATATTTACAAATCTTTTGCAAACAAAATTTGGTCAGCCAAAATGAATCTCTTAGCAACTAAATTGACATGGTTCCAAATAGTCGCATACTTAAGAATCGTTTAAAATGACATGCGTATTAAGGTATTCTAAAGGTAGACAAGAATATATAGTAGTTAATATAATTGAAGCCTGAGATTAACTTTATAGCTTCAGCTGCGTTAATTTAAATTCAACTTTAGACTTAATCAATTAGGGAAAACGTTTGTCACTATCTTTCTACTTTTTCGTCGGTGATTCTGGCCGAGTCACTTTAAAGCAAATTCTATTAAAATGTACGCACATTTGTTGAACGACTCTCATACCGTAATGACAATGGGCTACGGTAGTTGTGATACACAACATGTACAGTATCAAACGCTCTAAAATTGGAACGTACATACCAAATAAAATACTGATTACATAAATAGGTGTCATCCAATGAAATGCTTCACATCGGGTATTAGACATTTGCGCGACAATGAGTCGACACTTGTATTTATTGAATCCGGACAAGTGTTCATTCGTCAGATACTCGTTGTTGCAAACTGCATTCGCTCCGCCGGACATAATCCGAGGTCTAATTCGATGGTAAATTTAGTCGGCTGCCAATGTCTTCTCGGAAGCGGCTATCTGAAATTGATTAGTCTCTGAAGCACTCGCTCACTAAAATTTGTTTTCAAGCGCAATTGCAATCTAGCTACTGACTTATGTAATAACCTTTTCTATTTAGTTATTAACTAAACTAACCTCTTTCCTAATTTTTCTGCTCCGGTGAATGTCACTGCCTCACGAATAACGTTTTCCCAAAAACACTTTAAGCACACCACGCGTTTCTTCATAGATTAACAGGGAATACGTTTCACTCCACCACGTCGCGCCAAATGTCGTATAGCTGGTTTTGTAATACCTTCGATATTATCACGAAGAACTTTATGATGACGTTTAGCGCCTCCATGTGCTGTCGAAATTTCCGGTTGTCACCTCGGACAAAACATATGTGCGTGGAATGGCACTTCATATGGCGGAAATGTGCTTCTTCAGATGTCGCCAGTGGCATAGTTTTCTCGATGGCCACGGTGGAGGGGCATTTCCAGATGTGTATGTCTCGAAATGTGCCGGGGTTGGATTAATTCTATATTTCGAATATTTATATCCACGGATATAAATATTTGGACAGAAAAAAAAATATTTTCTGCACAACGATATCCGCACAACAGATGAAGTCCGCTGGCACTTCGAGGACATATCCATCTGGCAGGTTACAAGGGTTCGGGATCGGAATCACTTCGATTCCTGGGCGCAGGCGTCACTTTACAACCATAACCAACTCGAAGACCAACCAACTGTCGAATGACCATCCTAATAAAAACGTCATACCAAGTCAACGATCTACAAGCCACCGTACTAAAAGCCATGCGGAAGCCAACTAACTACGGGCCCTCGAACTTAAAGCAATACAGAAGCCAACGAAAGAACAATCGCTCTGTCAAAGTTGAAGATCATCATCATGCTAAATATTGTATGATATATTTTGTAATAAACTCCGACATTTCGAAGCGATACCCGATAGAGACCTGTCATCCTTGCACAATTTACTAAACGATTGACATGTGTCAGGTGATAGATCTCAGTCGGTCAACCGCAACGAGTCGTCGAATGTGGCCGAGTGGCACTGCTGGCTAGCTGAATAACTGTAATAACCACTGTAATGATTTATTATAACTCGAACACGAATGTCGAGGTCTCCCGAAGGCAATCTGAACCGACCTCTCATCGGTTCTAGACGTGAAGTCTGAGTCGTGCAAACAAATGGTACCCAATCGGTCAACCAGTCCGTGTACTCGTTATCCATTTCGCGGTGGCTGCTTGTCGGCCAGCTAGTTCGGAGAGGATTTCGGTCGCAGGTCTTTTAAATGGATTATGCTCGATTACTTTAATTCAGCCACAATTACGTATCCGTTTTAAATGCGTCAAAAATGCAACCATACGGAAAAGAAATCTTTCTCTACTTTATTCCGTATTTACCATCACTTCAGTCAAACAACAGCAAAATAAAACTTGATTTAATCCCGCGTTCCCGAAACTTCTAATTTTTTCCCCGACGCGGTACCGAAAAATATCCTGCTCTAATGCAAAGTACTAAATATCCTACTCTAATAAAAAAACCCTAAAAACAAATTATGTTACTGCGTACCGACCGCGACGCGAAACCGGCCAACCACGGATTACAAGAACCCTACCCTGTTAGCGACATACTCACCGTTCGCCGACATTATCCTGCTGGAAGAGAAGGGTTTAGCTGGAAAGGAAAGACTGGTTTAGCCTAGCAATTCATATTCGTTTTTATTCCATTCATAATACTACTTTGTATCTTCAGTTAGTATCTAAGACTAACTATATTACTAACAGTACATGTTAAATTTGCAAGGTTTCATTTTCTTTACCATTGTTGCGATACTTTTCATTGTTTGTGTTATCTCATCAAATCAGTCGTCTTCTCTAATTACTCACATGTTCTAACATTCTATTTTCAACGATTTATTGTAATTGTTTAATTGTATACTATATTATATTATTTTTTTTGCTCTAAACTAATAATTCCAGTTTTATATTTAAAGCGCCTAACTATTTTCATCTTAATATTAAATTTGTGACCTGTTCAATTCATAGTTAATCGAACAAATTCTTTATTTGTTTCTAATAAAAAATATTTACAATCTTATATAAACAATAATAGTGTATAATTATCAATGCATTATGGATATGTTATAATATAAAATATTTTAATTTTAAATGGATTGTAGTATTTAGCAACTAAGTTCTTTGAACCACCTCGTTCAATGCAGGAAATCATTTCATGAAAGTTTATATACCTCAGATATAAACCTTCAGTTTCTCTTTTAAATATTACTTTGAAAGTAATTTACGCGTAAGAACACTTTCCTTTTGAAATTCATGCAAAGGAGGATCTAATTTGGAATTTTAAATGGGCCGTTGGCTGGAAGTCTTCAAATAGAAAAAGTTGGAAGAATCAAAATTAGCAAGTGTTAACTTTCTTGCACCAAAAAATTATTTTCTATAGTTTTGTATTATTTATCAATTTTGAATGTTATAAGTTTTTCTCGTTAATTTGTTTACACACTACTTTATTTTGCAGTAGTTAAAAAAATGACACTCAAAAATTTGATTTTCATCCATATCTCAATTATTTTATCATTTTTCTTCATTTCCTCTTTTTTTTCGATACATTAATAAAAAAAAAGGTAATATTAATTTATGATCATCATTTTCTATCTCGAAAAGCTTCAAAATTGATTCAAATTAAATTCATTTCATCCAATTCGGCTTCAGAAACAGACATTCGACTGAGCATCAGCTCCTCCGTGTTACGAAGGGCGTCAAAGCAGCGATGTACAATAAATTGTCTATAGGTTTGGTGACACTTGACATAGAAAAAGCCTTTGATGCAGTCTGGCATGATGCTCGGGTCTACAAACTTCAGAAACATAATACACCCCCATACTTGTTGAACCTTTTACAATCATTTTTAACTGATAGGAAGTTCCAGGTCAAAGTAGGGGAAAGCATTTCCCCAGTTAAAAAGTATATCTGCCGGTGTTCCGCAAGGCTCCTGTCTAAGCCCATCTCTATATAACATCTATACGTCTGACTTTCCTTCTTTACCAAACTGCCAAGTTGCAGCTTTCGCAGATGACATTTGCATATACAGCATAGGCGCAGATCCAACTTCCATTATTTCCAGCCTTGAAACGGCGTTAGAACTTACTTATCAATACTACCATAGATGGAAAATTAAAATAAATGTTGCAAAAACGAAGTCAATATACTTCACCAGGAAACGTAAGCCTGCTCACCTACCCAAGCGACCAATAAATTTTTTAGGGCAAACTATTCCTTGGAGCGAGGATCTTAAATATTTTGGACTTATATTCGATACAAAGCTAACCTTCAGAAAACATATTGGGCATATTAGCTCCAAAGCGTTTAAGGCTGTGCTTTCGCTTTACCCCCTTCTTAATCGTAATTCACGTCTCAACACCAGAAACAAAGTCCTCATCGTCAAAATGGCAATCCAACCGATCATCCTATATGGCTCACCTACCTGGATCCAATGTGCTAAATATCTAGTAACAAAGCTTCAGATCACCCAAAATAGATACCTGAAAATGGTACTTAATAAACCGTTTTACTTGTCTTCTGAAAAGCTACACAGCCTTGCTGGCGTTAGTCCAATTCGTAAACTCGCTGCATCGCGCCGTGACAAATTAATCGCGAAAGCAAAAGACTCGCCCAATCCGCTAATACATGCCCTGGCGAATCGAAAATCAGTAGTTGCTACCACCTATCTTTTGGCCGTAACCTAGCCTCATAGATTTTAGCTTGTTATAAGTAGAAAATTAAGCTATGTTAAGCTAGTATAAGTTGAGTAGAGATTTTTGGCTAAATTTTCCTCTAGCTAATTGTAACTGAATAATCACATAGAAAAACGATAATATGCATAGTTTTAAGTAATGTTCAAGCAATGGTGAAATGACTTTGTCAGAACACCTACTATATTATAAGGCCTCTGTACCGCATACATTCTAATAAAGAAATTATATATAAATTCATTTCACTAGTAATATCTTAGAAATTAATTATATACATTTTTGACTCTTAATTGAAAAATTTTTAAATGCAATGACTTTTTTATAAGTATAAATAATATTGCATTCGGGAAAAATTATCGTGTTAATTTAGTAGTAGGCAAGATTATCCAATATTTCATAAATATATAAAAAAAATAGTCTTTACTGAATATACAGGGTTTTCCAATAAGAGGTGTTATTTTGATATCAAAAGAAAAATGCCACTTTTTAATATAAATGATCGGATGTTTATTTCATTGTAAAGAAAAAGGTATGCCGTTAATAGTCCGCGTAGTCCGCGTGGCTTAGTGGTTAGAGCACTAAGCCCGTAAGCCGAAGGTCTCTGGTTCAAGTTTCGTTGGCGTCAACGAGATTTAGTTCGAGTGGTTCTTCGGCTCTTCAGTTATGATGCGTGCTGGTTTAAAATTAGAACGTATCGCAGCTGGATGGACGGACACACGGCCAAAGCGTGATAATGATCATATCACCTTGTGGAGTGGCGATACATTCGATCATGACAATGAGATACTCTAACTTTCTCTAAGCAAAGGCCCGAAAGGGGCTGTAGTGCTACGAAAAAAAAGCCGTTAATAGTGAAAAATAACATCAGGCATATGACCACCATGACCACGCTTACAGGACCATATCCTTTTCATGAAATTTTCCATAACCAAATCGCAAAGTGGCTGCCCTATGTCCTCGATAGCGTCACGAATTCCATCTTTGAGGTCTTGAATCGACGCTGGGCTGTTGATGTAGACCTTTTCTTTCCCGTGGCCCCAAAGGAAGAAGTCGCAAGGAGTTAAATTCCAAGATCTCGGTGGCCAATTGTGATGACTTCTTCGAGAGATAACATGGTCCGGAAACTTTTCCCGTAAAAGATCAATGGTTTCGTTGCTTGTGTGGCACGTAGCGCCGTCTTGTTGAAAGTAACCATTGTCCAGATCAATACCATCCAATTCTGGCCATAAAAAATCATTAATCATCTCGCGGCAGCGCAATCCATTCACCGTAACTGTTGCTCCAGCCTAATTTTCGAAAAAGTAAGGTCCAATGACTCCGCCGGACCATAAATCGCACCAAACAGTCACACGTTGAGGATAGAGAGGCTTTTCAGCAATAACTCTTGGGTTTTCCGAGCCCAAGATGTGACAATTTTGCTTGTTGACGAAGCCACCGAGGTGTAAATGGGCCTTACACTCAAGATGATTTTTTGATGGAATTCGGATCATTTTCATGCATTTCAAGGACCCAATTAGCAAAGACATGACGTTGTTGATGATCGACCGGCTTGAGTTCTTGTGTTAACTGAACTTTATAAGCCTTAAGACCCAAATCTTTATGCAAAATACGGTTTAATGACGTTTGTGGGATGCCTAATTCCAAAGAACGACGAGGAATGGACAAACCTGGGTTTTCTTCAACACTTTCGGCACAGCAGCAATATTCTCGGCTGTTCTTGAGTGACGTGCACGGGTTTTATCCTTCACATCACTAAGTTGTCCAAATAGCTCAAATTTGTCCACCAATTTCTGTAATGCGGTCCGACAAGGTGCTTCACTACGAACCAAAAATGTTGGAGTTTTACGAACCGTCTCTTCCAAATTTTCACCATTTTTACAGTGAATTTTAATAATTTCCATGCATTGTTGAAGCATATGTTGTTCCATTTTTATCAATGGCGTAGTTTTTACTTGTCAAACGTTGAAAAATGACAGCTTCAAAAGTGACATCTACCGAAATAGCAGGCTATTCAAAATAACACCTTTTATTGGAAAACCCTCTAGTTTGACCGGGAAATTAAGTAAATCACTACTCCTTTTAATACATGATACTTTGTTTTTGGTCGTTACTCGCACCACCATTTTTTTCGTTTTTGTCATTTGATTATTTTTTGTAGAATTGCAATTGTATGATATTAAATGTAATTTGAAGGTTATAAAAGTTGTATTTAAAAATTGCTGTACTACTATTATAAACCAGATGCCCTTGATTACTAAATTGAAATTGTTCTCATTGTTGCTTTACACCAGTTTTATGTTCTATTGAATATATGACTTCTATACACACTATGGATATAATAGTAAAAATAATTTTTTTTCCGATCAAGGTGTTTCATTTACACAGTCTATGTTGATCATATTTTCATACATGAAATGTATATACCTAGTATTATGGAAACGCTCAATTTCCGTTGAGAGTGCAACAATAAATTCATGTTTTTCACGATATCAACTAAAGAAACTTTTTCGTGGGATTTCCGACATGTTATCGTTATTTAAGTTATTATCAATTTTACTTCATAAGTCTTTTCACATTCGGATTTTATAAACATTATCTTTAATGTTAATTTTTGCAACCAATTAAATTTATATTAAAATTAATTATTACGAAGCACCACCTTCACCATAGACAGAGATCAGATGTGAACCTCATTTATTTTTTAAATTTTCTCAGTCGTGCGTATTGATCGCCCCACACACTGACTACATACCCAATGCAAGGCCCGAATATGGAAAACAACAGACATAACCACTTCCAATATCAACAACTAAATCGCAAAAGTTTTTATTTCCGTATGTAATTTAAGAGCCCGATTGAAGTCCCGACTGACTTTGATATATTTATAACTACAAATAGACTGTTTTCCATGTTACTTTCGTGATTTTTCAACAATCCCAAATGGTGCAGAATCACCACTTCATCGAAATTTTTCACCGACAATTCAGCTCGCTTCAAGGAAATTTTTTCCATTTTGCTTAGTGACCAAATACTAATCGAGTTTCACAAAGAGTGCGAAGCCTGCACGTGATTTTGTGTTTGGCACAATTTCCAGATCAATATTTGCTACTGATTTCGAGCTGCCACATGAACTTCCAGTTGGACTGGATGAAGCTGCTGTAGGCCCGTCTTGACGGTGCAATGTCGCTGCAGCCGTAGCGCTTCCTTCTCGCATGGGAGCCGTCGTTGGTTGGGGCTCGACGCCACTCACGTTGCACGTTAGAAAGGGCTCGCTTGTCGTGGGAACTGAAGATGGTGTAGGTGGAGGCGCAGTCTCCCGGATGATATCTGGGAGCACCCAACTTGAGGTGGCTGCCACTGACACTCACGTTGCAAAATCTTTAAAACTTTGTGCAAGTTGTCCTGCTCATTGTTTTCCTCGCCGAGGAAAGAACTCTCATGATGCCCAGCGGTTGCCACACTTAATTATTGTGCTTCGGGGCACAAATTTGCACTAACCAGATCCTCAAAGTGGTGGCTACGTTGTTTCTTTTGCAAAGGGGGAAAACAAATTCTTTGTATCCGGGGATTGCAAATATTGCACATAACCACAATCAGCGTATTACGGAAAATTCACCATTGAATTCAGCTAATTGCTAGAATCATAACGATATGAATAGAACTTAGGGTCAGCAATAGGAGCCTTTCACCAACCTTTGCACGAAAAAGATTTTACACTTGAATACAAATTGAACTTTTTTTTCTTTTTTGATTAATTTTGTCTGGCTGGTGTCGGCACCGCGGAGGTCTTGCCACATGAAACTCTCATCCTGCACGAACCGGACGTCATTCCTTCTTCCGTTTGACATCTGTCAAATCAGTGGCAGCGAATGGTAAAAAGGTCACTCCGTCGATGTCAATCGCATAGGATACATGAATCTGTTGAACGGTGTCAGTGGCGTAGGGCTAATTTATTATACCACCTGTCCCACGAATCGATATTCCGCAGAGATCTGTCATCCCCACACAATTTTCCCAACTTGACGTTGGTGCGGTGTGGATAACGCCCGATCGATAGAGAATGTGTTCGGATACGAGTTGTTCTCGAATCTTAAGAAGTCTATTTTGCATTTACGTGTAAAGAGTATTTTATGCAAAGGTTGGTGAATGGCTGCTATTGCTGTTCGTAGTTTCCACTCATATCTTTATGATTCCAGCAATTATCCGAGTGAAATAGTTAAGCTTTCCCTAGTACGCTGATTGCTGTTTTGTGCAATATTTAACAATCCCCGGATGCAAAGAATTTGTGTTCCGCTTTGCAAGTAAGTTTTTGTGTTGCTTGGAAATATAATTAACAGTGCAGTTAATTCTCTAAGCAAAGGCCCGAAAGGGGCTGTAGTGCTACGAAAAAAAAGCCGTTAATAGTGAAAAATAACATCAGGCATATGACCACCATGACCACGCTTACAGGACCATATCCTTTTCATGAAATTTTCCATAACCAAATCGCAAAGTGGCTGCCCTATGTCCTCGATAGCGTCACGAATTCCATCTTTGAGGTCTTGAATCGACGCTGGGCTGTTGATGTAGACCTTTTCTTTCCCGTGGCCCCAAAGGAAGAAGTCGCAAGGAGTTAAATTCCAAGATCTCGGTGGCCAATTGTGATGACTTCTTCGAGAGATAACATGGTCCGGAAACTTTTCCCGTAAAAGATCAATGGTTTCGTTGCTTGTGTGGCACGTAGCGCCGTCTTGTTGAAAGTAACCATTGTCCAGATCAATACCATCCAATTCTGGCCATAAAAAATCATTAATCATCTCGCGGCAGCGCAATCCATTCACCGTAACTGTTGCTCCAGCCTAATTTTCGAAAAAGTAAGGTCCAATGACTCCGCCGGACCATAAATCGCACCAAACAGTCACACGTTAAGGATAGAGAGGCTTTTCAGCAATAACTCTTGGGTTTTCCGAGCCCAAGATGTGACAATTTTGCTTGTTGACGAAGCCACCGAGGTGTAAATGGGCCTTACACTCAAGATGATTTTTTGATGGAATTCGGATCATTTTCATGCATTTCAAGGACCCAATTAGCAAAGACATGACGTTGTTGATGATCGACCGGCTTGAGTTCTTGTGTTAACTGAACTTTATAAGCCTTAAGACCCAAATCTTTATGCAAAATACGGTTTAATGACGTTTGTGGGATGCCTAATTCCAAAGAACGACGAGGAATGGACAAACCTGGGTTTTCTTCAACACTTTCGGCACAGCAGCAATATTCTCGGCTGTTCTTGAGTGACGTGCACGGGTTTTATCCTTCACATCACTAAGTTGTCCAAATAGCTCAAATTTGTCCACCAATTTCTGTAATGCGGTCCGACAAGGTGCTTCACTACGAACCAAAAATGTTGGAGTTTTACGAACCGTCTCTTCCAAATTTTCACCATTTTTACAGTGAATTTTAATAATTTCCATGCATTGTTGAAGCATATGTTGTTCCATTTTTATCAATGGCGTAGTTTTTACTTGTCAAACGTTGAAAAATGACAGCTTCAAAAGTGACATCTACCGAAATAGCAGGCTATTCAAAATAACACCTTTTATTGGAAAACCCTCTAGTTTGACCGGGAAATTAAGTAAATCACTACTCCTTTTAATACATGATACTTTGTTTTTGGTCGTTACTCGCACCACCATTTTTTTCGTTTTTGTCATTTGATTATTTTTTGTAGAATTGCAATTGTATGATATTAAATGTAATTTGAAGGTTATAAAAGTTGTATTTAAAAATTGCTGTACTACTATTATAAACCAGATGCCCTTGATTACTAAATTGAAATTGTTCTCATTGTTGCTTTACACCAGTTTTATGTTCTATTGAATATATGACTTCTATACACACTATGGATATAATAGTAAAAATAATTTTTTTTCCGATCAAGGTGTTTCATTTACACAGTCTATGTTGATCATATTTTCATACATGAAATGTATATACCTAGTATTATGGAAACGCTCAATTTCCGTTGAGAGTGCAACAATAAATTCATGTTTTTCACGATATCAACTAAAGAAACTTTTTCGTGGGATTTCCGACATGTTATCGTTATTTAAGTTATTATCAATTTTACTTCATAAGTCTTTTCACATTCGGATTTTATAAACATTATCTTTAATGTTAATTTTTGCAACCAATTAAATTTATATTAAAATTAATTATTACGAAGCACCACCTTCACCATAGACAGAGATCAGATGTGAACCTCATTTATTTTTTAAATTTTCTCAGTCGTGCGTATTGATCGCCCCACACACTGACTACATACCCAATGCAAGGCCCGAATATGGAAAACAACAGACATAACCACTTCCAATATCAACAACTAAATCGCAAAAGTTTTTATTTCCGTATGTAATTTAAGAGCCCGATTGAAGTCCCGACTGACTTTGATATATTTATAACTACAAATAGACTGTTTTCCATGTTACTTTCGTGATTTTTCAACAATCCCAAATGGTGCAGAATCACCACTTCATCGAAATTTTTCACCGACAATTCAGCTCGCTTCAAGGAAATTTTTTCCATTTTGCTTAGTGACCAAATACTAATCGAGTTTCACAAAGAGTGCGAAGCCTGCACGTGATTTTGTGTTTGGCACAATTTCCAGATCAATATTTGCTACTGATTTCGAGCTGCCACATGAACTTCCAGTTGGACTGGATGAAGCTGCTGTAGGCCCGTCTTGACGGTGCAATGTCGCTGCAGCCGTAGCGCTTCCTTCTCGCATGGGAGCCGTCGTTGGTTGGGGCTCGACGCCACTCACGTTGCACGTTAGAAAGGGCTCGCTTGTCATGGGAACTGAAGATGGTGTAGGTGGAGGCGCAGTCTCCCGGATGATATCTGGGAGCACCCAACTTGAGGTGGCTGCCACTGACACTCACGTTGCAAAATCTTTAAAACTTTGTGCAAGTTGTCCTGCTCATTGTTTTCCTCGCCGAGGAAAGAACTCTCATGATGCCCAGCGGTTGCCACACTTAATTATTGTGCTTCGGGGCACAAATTTGCACTAACCAGATCCTCAAAGTGGTGGCTACGTTGTTTCTTTTGCAAAGGGGGAAAACAAATTCTTTGTATCCGGGGATTGCAAATATTGCACATAACCACAATCAGCGTATTACGGAAAATTCACCATTGAATTCAGCTAATTGCTAGAATCATAACGATATGAATAGAACTTAGGGTCAGCAATAGGAGCCTTTCACCAACCTTTGCACGAAAAAGATTTTACACTTGAATACAAATTGAACTTTTTTTTTCTTTTTTGATTAATTTTGTCTGGCTGGTGTCGGCACCGCGGAGGTCTTGCCACATGAAACTCTCATCCTGCACGAACCGGACGTCATCCCTTCTTCCGTTTGACATCTGCCAAATCAGTGGCAGTGAATGGTAAAAAGGTCGCTCCTAAACCGTCGATGTCAATCGCATAGGATACATGAATCTGTTGATCGGCGTCAGTGGCGTAGGGCTAATTTATTATACCACCTGTCCCACGAATCGATATTCCGCAGAGATCTGTCACCCCACACAATTTTCCCAACCAGCTGATAAGGTTGGATTCAGATCTCTGTGATTGAGCCGGAACTTGACGTTGGTGCGGTGTGGATAACGCCCGATCGATAGAGAATGTGTTCGGATACGAGTTGTTCTCGAATCTTAAGAAGTCTATTTTGCATTTACGTGTAAAGAGTATTTTATGCAAAGGTTGGTGAATGGCTGCTATTGCTGTACGTAGTTTCCACTCATATCTTTATGATTCCAGCAATTATCCGAGTGAAATAGTTAAGCTTCCCCTAGTACGCTGATTGCTGTTATGTGCAATATTTAACAATCCCCGGATGCAAAGAATTTGTGTTCCGCTTTGCAAGTAAGTTTTTGCGTTGCTTGGAAATATAATTAACAGTGCAGTTAATTCTCATATCAATTGGCTCTAGAATATACACCTTGGCACCCAAAACATAAGAAAGCACATTATGGCAACTATTTGGTCCCTTCAGAGCTGTGCAAAGTGTGAAAATCATTAAGGGTTCGGCCACATTGCGATTTTTCTGCCGATTTTCAGACGCAAATACGAACACACTGCGACAAGATCTCCGAAGGAACTTCAGGCATGCGCAGAACTAATGCTCATTTGAAGGTATGTCTTTGCCAGGAACACATGCGCCAACTCATTTCTGCGCTATTCAAGAAACTTCCATGCACGTCAGCGTCAAATGTCCAAATGATGTGCGCCTGCGCGAGTATCATAGAAACTACCTGCTAAACTGGTTTTAGGAAAAATCGCGAATTCCTGCGACTGCCGACCTGGACAAAGTTGTCGAAAATCGCAGTGTGCGGGCTTCCATTTAACCATGTGTAACTTGCGACAGAAGTGCGGCTAAATAGTCGTAGTCTGATGCATCCCTAAAGGCCACGGAACAAACCAATGCAATGAATACGAATTCGTGTCGATGACAAATTATGACGAAGCCGTAATGGCGATACGTGCTCTTATTGGATACACGCTAGGTAACCGGCTATTGCAGATTAGTTTTAAAATGAATAAATCCAAGTAAGGAGTGCAGGTTACCGGCATGTAGATGCATTCTAGCGATAGGAAGTTTTTGTAATATCTCGATTTTAATGAAAAAAGTAAACAACACATAATTAATACTACAATATAACGACACAGAAGTTTCTAGACGAGTGTATCTAGTATGGATTGGATGCATCATTTTTCTACGTGGGGATATATCTCAGTTCAAAGTGTGTAGGATTAATAATTTAAGATTAAAGTCAAGAAGAGAAAAAACAGTTTAATCTAGTGTAATGAATGGGTATTTGAAAAAAATCTGAAAAGAAATCAGTAAAATGTATTGGATAATATTCGAAACAGATCCTCAAACAAAACTTTATAATTTTTACTACGAAGGAGTGCTATAAAAAGATGACCACGAAGGTTAGATCATATAACCTAAGAAAATACCCAAAAAAGGAAAATGGCATCAGAATTTACCAGTTAATTTTTTTTAAATAGCCTGTATGTAGTAAATTGAATGAATGATCATTGTCCTTAAAGGACTGCAGCGATGGTCTGCCTCCTCAGCGAGTGAAGATATTAGTACTCGCCGGAATTAGCCTTGTCTGAGGACGCATGAATGCGCTGGCGGGCTAGCAATGCGGTATCATGGAGTGGGTTTCTTTCCTCAGCACAAGCGCCTGCTACAAAAAAACTCGCATTCACGAATTAAAAGTTCAAATGTAGTGGCCCAACGGTGTCGAGGTCGAGGTAACCTACCTAAGAGATGAGCTACTAAAAAGTGACTGACCGAGCCTGGGTAGCGCGCGCGGGAGTCAAGAGGATTTCATCATTACCATTGGTATTTATGACCCCCAAATAAGAGTAGGGCATCCAGGTAGAAGCGCTGCCCCTCGCACCCCCCATCCAGACTAAGATCCATTATACTTGTAGACGTGGCCATTAAATGAAAAATTCATACAAACGTAATTCACATGAATTTTTCCCTTGAATGAAAAATTAAAATGTTTCAGATTTATGTTAAAGTCTTCTATGACTCAATCATATAAAACTTTATCATAAATAAGAAACCTGTGTGGAAGGCCAGTCTACCATGCAAAAGCACATGCAACAAAGAAAAGAGGTGAGCTCATCCGATGGCTAGCTCATGAGTGGAGGGGCCAGCCAACGTGGCGATAAGAAGGGTCACCGATAAGAAGATGGGACGGAGCAATCTAGGTATTGGTAGGCGAATGACAATGTCTAAATTATTCGTGGTTACTTTTGTTCGTTTTGTGTTTTTCGTTGCAGAGTTTTGAGTTTCAGCTCATTATTGCTACATTTAGTGTGGTTGTTTGTTTGTGTTAAAACTTAGGCATATATTTAAATATTTATCATATTAGGTTTAGAGATAAATGGTTCGCGTTTAGGTTAGGAATATTGTGATAGTACATGTGTACAGTGCAGCATGTGTCCTGTTCCTTAAAATAAGTAGGGGAGACTATAGTGAAGCGTGTGAGCATATTTGACCTAGACTGTGGCATTGTGTAGACTATTTGTAGTGAAGAATTATGTCGTGCAGTTGGTTGAGTAGTGATTGCTGAACCACGTGTATTTTGGCCATGTCCCTATGTAAATTGCATATTATTATTGTCATAATAAAAGAATATCATATGTAGTTTGTATCAAATTAAGCATATTATTCGGCCCCTTGGCACAACAGTTTTCCATTATTTTTTGTATTATTTTGCTCGGGCGAAGTTTTTAATGAGAAGAATTCCCTTTATTACGTATTATATTTTCAGTGAAATAAAAAAAATTTCTAAAAACGCAACTACAAATCGGTTTTTCTCTAGTTTCAACAGGTCTCCTCTAGTTTGTGATTATATTGTCAATATTCGGCTGCAGTAGGTCATGTAGATACAAAACACTTTTTCTCGACTTGCGGTAATATACAAAAAAACAATTGTAGTGTTATAGAGGGTGGTTATTTGTCCGTTAAGGACGGCAGTGTTGGCTTGTTGCCTCAGAGAGTGGAATTAGTGCTACGCTGGAAATGGCATTGTCTAGGGACGCATAAGTGCGCTGGCAAGCTAGCTTTGCGGTATTGTGCGTTGGGTTCTTTTTCCTTTTTTTTATAACTGGAGTCAACCAAAAGATGCCGAAGCGATTAAATTTCTCTAGGCATCAGTGGCCTAGGTAACCTACCGAATGGGTTTCCGAATTAAAAACGTGACGTCGAATAACCGTAAAGCCACGCGGAGACGTAAAGTGATTTCATCCTTGCGGAGGACGGTCACGACCCACAAATGAGTGGGACATCCAGGTGGTGGAGGTACCTCCATGCACCCATCCCAACCGGATTGAAATCCAAAATCTAATCCCTTGGCCCATATCAGGTGCGGAAGGCCAAGCATCCCTGCGAGTGCACCTGTAACAGCGGAAAAAGGGGGAGAGGTCACCCGATGGCTAGCTCATGAGCGGAGGGGCCACACAACGTGGCGGGTCCGTTACCTATTCGGGGTTCCAAACGAAAAGACTGAATTTTTACCTTCTTTTAGCTATGCATATTTTATTCTCTAATCTGCTTAAATTCAACAAATATTTTCCTGTTATAATATTTATCTTCATAAATTTTTTTTTTAAATTCAATATATTTATTAGTTTAATTTTCTTATTAGTTTAATTTATGATATAATTGTAAAAAAATTTAATTGAATTCAATTAATATTATTCTTTTATGATACAAACAAGGCGAAAGCATACTCACTGTTCATTAAAAGAAATTGTAGCACAATCAAAAAAGGGTCTATTTAGAATCGCAAAATTTGAAATGTTCTCATATCCTCAATTTCACTCAAGCTGGCTAACGATAATCAAGTAAATTCAAGATCTACTTTAATACCAATTAAAAGGTCAACTTAATACCAATTAAAAAGTCAACTTCCAAGATTAAACGAATTCCAACCTAGTTGAAAGTGTATCATCCATAACCACAAACATATCACCATCATACAACTGCGAGCAAGTTAACTGCTAGATACAGGGTGCGGCAGCATAACTTCCTTTTTTGAAATGCCCGCCCTTAAAGTGCTAACTGTTATAGCGCGGCGCTAGTAGTCTCATTCGAGAGAGGTGATTTTAAAGTTTTGCTCATCCCTTGGTCAGTCGCTATCATGCGTTGGAACAGTCGCTATCATGCTTTGGAAACAAGTACCGCTGAAAATTTGTTTTGTTGAATTTTGAAAAAAGGAAGTTATGCTGCCGCACCCTGTACTTCGACAGAAATTATGAATGCATCGTCATTTGGATTTCCATCACTAGACTTCCACCCACGTATTTTAGTTTGGCAAAGGCATCTTAATTCCCTTCAAGGAGTTAATATTTATGCAGAAGCAATTTTGTTCAGGAAATATTCTTTTCATTGCTTGTTTCAAGTATTTACTGTATCTTCTTTGACTTCGCACACCATAAGTACTGTACTCATAGAGTCACAATTAAGTACTTGTTTGAATAATAGTGGTACATACTACAGTAACAAATGGTTCATAACGTGCATCAATCGTTTAAAAATCACAAGTGTTTGTTTCATACTTCAAAGTTTATTTTAAACTCACGACACTTGATCAGCAGCACCTAGTGATACACATCATCTGTTCTTGTTTTGGATATACATTTTCAACACAAACTGTGCTGTAGAGCTCTGAATCTCAATTAACGATTATTGTTCGGTACTTTTCCTGAACGAATTCATCTAAAATCGACTGTCGCCTATTTTCCTTGTACAGCGAGAAAACTTTCGTCTTCCAACAAAATTTTCCGCTTTCCAGTTGCTTCCCCGCGCCAAGACAGAAACAATTCCCTCCTCACATGGACACCGATTTTCGCGATGTAACGGAATACTGGCTCTACTCGAGCTACTTCATCCTCTTCGACAATTTTTTGCTTCGTTATGTAATACGTTATGAACTACGTAACAAAACTCGTTTCACTACTTGGACGCAAGAGGGACTCGAGCGTTAGACTTAGACAAATTGTTGACTATTAGAACACAACCCACACAAAATTTATGTCCAGATTGAAGAAATAAACTATTACTTAACAATTATTAATTGCCGGATAATGAAATATTGACAAACATAAAATCCATTTAAAAGACAGAGCATGAGGTTATGTTCAAAAATGAGTTCCAATTATGATGTTTACATTAATAGGCGGAAATTTTCCCATCATGACACTATACCAGATTATGATATGAATTGCAATAACTCGAAAGAAATTCGGTTAATTGTCGCGCGACTACGATGAGAAGTTACTTTGATCACAGTCACCGATGAATTCACATTTAATAATAGGCCACGGCTAGGTTGTAAATCAAATTTCGATTTGTATATCACTTGCACTTAAACAACCGTTCGCCTGAAAGCATTTACTCCGCTTCCACTCTCCGTCACGCAACATTTTTTTTTCGTTGTTCCAACCACCATCACCGTTCACAACCAACCAGCAGCTCTCCGTTATTGCCAACTACCCAGCTACTCTTTGTTGACGAGACCAAACTCTCACTCTTTTTCTCGTACCAGAATAGGATCATCCCAATGATTTTTCAACAACGGATAAATAATGGATTGTGTTTTAGATATAATCATGACAACATTGGGCAACGGTTCAATCTCTTGTTCAGCCCTACCTTTGTGTTGTTCGCGTTTGAAATGAATACTATACTATGTTGTAGCCATTCCATCAAAGGGGTCGATTTAATCGAGTTCAAGAAATCCAGATGCAGGCTGTTGTACTTCTCGTCATTCTGGTCAGAGTGAAAGATACAAATGCCTTGCATTTTCGTAAGGTCCAACGCTCTGATGAGTGCTCTTGACTTTGCCAGCTACTTGGCATTTCAACGTATTGATTTCAGTCAATGAAGAGTCTCTCGTATACAAATCCACCATGCGTTTGTGACCAATCCTTTTTCGATGCAGATTCGAGATGACCTCTTTTGTAAGATGAGCGTTCGGAACAGATACTTTTGCATGAGAATTTCCCTCAAGAGCAAACGCCACAACAGGCGTAATGGATTATATTTGGCTCAAGAGGAAATATCTCAAACTGTCCTCATTCAAATAACAATCGAAATTATTAATCTGCAATGTAATAGGCTGATTGATCTGTTCGCTGCCACCACTATTCAATGAACCTGCATTGCTTTCACTGCTTGAACTACTCCTAGCCGTCATCGATGAATTAGATTGTGGAGCATAATATAGCGATGCTGGACCAGATCCAGATGACGATGCTGAGCACGGCACTCTGTAGAATGGCACATTCAATTGATGCGAATATGGTGAACGCTGACTGCACTTACTCGTATGTGAGAGGCACGGTTTGGATAACAAGGTGCGTATTGATGGCGTTAACAGTGCCCACTATAGTTTCGCATTGGGTACATCATTCCCATTGATTTTGGCCGATCCCATGCGACTTGATCGTGGCGAACACATTCGAAACCTTTACGTTCATATTGCAACTTAGATTGCTGAAATATCAAACAGGTAAACGACTCTCTTCTAGCTGATGATTATATTGCGGAATTGAGGGGGCTAGCAGATCAGAAAGAGATTTTTGCGGGTAGTATGAGGCGTTATAGTTTAGGGAACTATTTAATGATTGCAAATAGTATTTATCTCCCATTGTGAAGTAATTTAAATGGATAGTTTAACTCTCATGCAAACAAAAATCGCGGAAAGAAGATCGTTTAACAGTGGGCTGTGTAGTAATCGAGCAGTCACACAAGCAATCTGCTCGAAAGCCTTCCTAACACTTATCCGAAATTTTAATTGCAGATTTGGCAAAAATTTCATTACTTCCATTCATAGTTATAAATTATAAAATATTTGTTATTATTGTTATTAAATGTAAATTTTATATAATTTTTCTTTGTATTAAATTTCAACGTTAAAATTTCAGTCATGCGTGCACTGATTTAGTGCATCCCATCTGTGTATTTAATTGTGTAATGATTTTCGAAATGTCCGTGTAGGACACGGGTGCCGATGGTCTGGCACAAGTGCTAAAACAACACCGAGCTCAGCTAACTAGCTTCGCTTAACGACCGCGTACGCGTGCTTGACGACTAGCATTTGCGGGATCATATGAGGCGGGTTCTTGTCGAGCCACGAAGCTACACTACAAAATACTTATAACGCGTACTCTACTCTACAAGACGTACCGATCAATTTTTATTATCTTTAGAAATGATCTATTAGGTGTTAATTAAGCTACTCTACAGTAATTCAATATTTTTTTGCCTCGTTAAAGTTAACGGACACGGAGGCTTGAGACAAACGCAAACATTACACAAAAAGCAACCGTTACTTTCTCCGAAGAAGGACGTTGCATTACAAGGGGAATGTCAAACCTAAAGATGGTGAAGTGGCTGAAGTGAACCACTCATCTCTGCGTAAAGGATGGAAACTTGATGGATGTAGTTTACTTTACACTAGTAAAACAACAAACTAAGCAGTTTCGACGGGGTGACCACCTTATCTCTTCAGGAGCAGCCACTCCTGATCACCACGGGGCTGCTCGACTGCTTATGTTTATTACAATTGCCGAATGCAATCGAACTCAGCTCAGCAAGCAGCTGTATTCGAGGTACCGTTGCGACACGGAAAAAGGAAAGAAATATTTGGACGGATCAACGAGTCCACTTAAGATCGCGAAACTGCAAGGACGCGGGGAGTCTACTTACCAGCTAGCTAGCCAGAAAAAAGGCAGCTTCGACGATTTGATTTGGCTCGCTGGCATATCGTATCATGTCTATCTGTTGCGAATACAAAGCAAAACGTATTTTCAATATCTTAAGATCGCAAAGTGTAATTTCCAATCGTGAGATAAGTTGACTAAGTCACAATACGAGTTTGAAGTGGTTTTGGATTCAATTTTGACACACGGAAGTATTTCACGAATAATGTTCACGTCGAGGTCTTGTCGCGTTGCATGTTTTGTGACCCCAAAAATCTTCGGAAAAGTCCTGTTTCCGGGTTTTGTTCGCACGACGTGACACTATCCAAGTCCATTCTGCGTACCCATAATCATCGATCCGAGAGTAGAGAAAAAGAATTTATGGAAATGAACGGGGTTTAGTGCTTGCAAAGTGCAGTGAAATTTACACAAACAAATAGCCCCATAATATATTTTCTTGTGTACAAGCGGCCCATGATAGAATTTCCTGTGTTTAATGAATGGAGCTTGGAGGACAGCCTTTACCGCAAATCGTTAATATACAGTCCAACCCAAGAATTTAAGAATGCCCAAAGTGTTAAGAAGTGCTAACCATGCCATCAATGTGAACGGTGCAGAGAATTTCTTCAGTCAAAAGTTTGGGTTTCTTATAAAAACCGTCTTTTGTTTGAGGACTTGTGTGTGAGGTTATTCATCGGTCTCGGCATTTGATTGGGATTGAATAATCAAACAAATCGTTACGACGTGAAGCGTATAAGCTAAAAAGTATATGATGGAATTCGGGCTTCTATATCTGCGAATATGATATGGACAGGGTAAAGGATAAAAATCATGCGGGAATTGGTTTCGGCCAGTTAGTTCGTTAGAGGTTCATGAAACGTCCGAATAACGGGTTGATCTGTTCTGACGATGGTTGCTTAGTGGTAGGCGAACTTGGCGAGTATCAGATCAGAAGGAAGAATTGCATTGTGGCATCCAGAGGAGGGATCACAGATATGCTATGAGGATGTTTGAGGGCTATAATCAGATAGTTTTCGAAGCATTGTTAATGCTCTCGAACATGAATGCTCGTCTAGGCAAATGAAGCAGAAGCAATGCAAGTTATCTACGGACTAACAAAAGCATCAATATTCATCAATTTAGACAGAAATTGCTATATCTCGGGCTGAAGCTTGTTAAAAATGCACCATTTTAGTTCCTGTGCGGTTTAATTGCATTAAATGAGTGAAAATCATAAAAAAAGACAATATAAATACGTTATTATATTTTTCTACAGAATCGCAAAGTCCCTGAATGAAAAAGTGTTATGCTCGATCAGTACTTTAATTTCTTTCAGTGGAGTAAATACCAATCCCCATCAAACTATTTTTAACAATCACAGCGACATTGGAATACACCCACATCACCGGCGAGGATATTGGGTAAGTACTCTCTTTGGTTATTAGATACAAAGTAGTCAAAGTAAATAAAATTATCGATGTCTTGAGATATTTCAAGAATTTTAGATGGATGTTTGTGAATAACGCGATTGAATAGGGATTGAATTATTCACATTTGATAAATCTAATTAAATTTATTAATCCTTTCGATTGATTTTTGTTTGAACGCCTCAAATGTACTCTACATTATATTTATTTTGATGAATGATCATTTCGCGAATATTTTTTCTCTATGGGGACAATAAATATTGTAAAAATATAATAAAAGAAAAATTGTATTAGCGACTTTCCGTTCATGACAGTAAAAATAAATTTACAATGGTTGTTAAAACTTGAAGAATCGGCCTTTCCTTTTCTTTCGACCTGACAGGGTATAGGACCCGCAACGATGGCAGGCTCCTCCACTAACATGGGCTAGCCAGCGACCGCGCTCTTCCCTTTTTTTGCTTAACAGGGGCTTTTGCCGGGTAGAGTGGCCTTCCACTCGGGTGCCATTTTATGATGTAAGAGTTACTGGTATGTGATTCCATTGCATAACGCTATAACATAAATTGGTTACGTTTGTGTTCCTCATTTGAGGGAAAGAGTCATACAAAAAACTTTTGTATGAGTTTTTCACTCAAATGGGAAATACAAGGCCACGTTTACGTTAGGATCTTGATCCAGTTGGGAGGGTGCGAGGGGGCACTGCCTCCAGCTGGATGCCCCACTTTTATTTGTGGGCCATAAGTATCGTCGGTAACGACGAAGTCTCTGCAAGTCCGTCCGTTTCCTCCAGGCCCAATTTGTTCTCTGAACCAGCAATTTCCTAGCCCTTAGGAGGTTACCTCAGCCTCGACATCAGTCGATCGGTATGTCGACAAAAATTCAAATTAATTAAGATTATTACATATTTTATGACTTGATTGGAGAAAGGAGAAAAAACCAGCATACACTATTCAAAAATTATTTATGATTCAAACACAACAGTGAGCTTTGATCCTACACCTAATATGTTATAACCTAATCCTAATAAAACTCAATCAAAAACTTTATCTTCTACTAAAAAATTCTATCACAATATTCCTAACCTACGCGTTTAATCTTATCTCTAATCTAATAAAATAAACATCACATATACCTAGGCTACCCCTTATTTTTAACACAAATAAACAACAACACTAAATGATGCAATAATGAGCTGAAACTCAAAAACTAAGTAACGAAAAACACAAAAACTGAAAATAAACACGAATAATTTAGATATTGTCATTCAGCCACCAATACCTAGATTGCCTCGTCTCAGCTCGATTAGCTTCAACGAATCTAGCAAATGAGTATCTCCATTGGAACTCTTGGTCTCGTGAACTAGAAATTGAATTTATCTCCTTGAGCAGTTTGTTTAGGCGGACTGCTCGATTATCACACAATCTTTAAGTGAGCGCAGCTTCCGACATATACGGTGGTATTCACCAGGTTCTTTTTTCCGTTTATTGATTAGGTGCACCCAACATAGTTTTTTCTTTTCACTACTATCAAATAAAGTGAAAAGAAAAAGAATTTCCTCCTCATCAGAACTATTCATTGCTTTTAATTCGGTGAAAGTGCTATTGAAAAACACGAACTATACAGTATCCTCCGCCCAGATAAACCTGTGTGTGTGATGTAGCCATATCACTGAACGCCGAGGAGAATGCATATTCCTTGAGCGCCGTGTTATAACGCGTTCTGTGTGGAGAAGCCTTTATTTTTTTATCCCAGCGCTCAGCACTTCGTCTTCGATTGCGGTTTTCCTCAAATCTCAATAAACGCTAATGGCGAAAATCTATGCTATTCTTGCAAAATATCTAATGTAATTTGTTAAAACTAAATTGTATATAGACTTGAATTTGGTAAATTCTTTTTTTTCTCAAAATTTTATTCCAATAAAAATTAAGAAAATGTACGTAAAGCCACAAATTTTCAAACTATTTGAGCACAATCACAAGCAACAATCTGTTCCTTATGTTTAACATGACAGATCATACAGATCGAATTTTAATCAGGGATTTATGAATTTGATTAAAAAGTAAATTGAAAAATATTTCGTCATACATTCGTATGTTAAGCATATTGACAAGTTTTTCAAATCTTCAAACTGCCCTGAATTCGAAACAAAATCCACTTCATATCATAGACAAGAACCATAGAAGGTAGCGGTAGTGCTCTACATAATGTCTAACTTTGAATAATATTCACAGGGCTAATACATCTCCAAAGTATACTTAATATAATTCTTCCCATACTTGCTGCCAAATATCATCTTGAATAAGGGCATATTAAAGTTTTAATGTTGAAATTCAAAAATTCACCGCCTAAATTAAACATCAACTGTCAACTATTCCCTCTTTCAGCGCAATCTACTCCAAACCGGAGAATGTTGATAGATGGTGGCAGGAATCGACTGAATAAACAAATCCACACAAGACATTCCGTTCATGAGTTCGAGCGAGACACTACTATTAAAATGCATCCCCATTGCATTTTTGCTAGACGGAGAAAACATCACTGACCGACAAATTGCTGTCAATCCGTCAATTCCGCCATATTGTGATATCGCGCCCTCGATTTACATGGACACATTCGCGAGATGGCTACGAATTTCTCATGTTTTTCGCCGTAACGTCATCATTAAATGTGTGAAAAGTGTGAAAATTCGTTGACGGGACTACGTCTGGTATCGGCAATTCATGTGAATTAGCGTGAGTGTCCGTGTTTTGTGCGTTAAAGGCATTTTCCTCTTGCATTTTCGGTGTGTATGTCCGTCTGATGAGTGTCTGGTTGGTACACGGTTTGTCAGATATTGCCCCAACATTGTGCAAAATTGTGTGAAGAAACCACGAATCTCGGTGTCCCGTCATCCTGACCAAGTCCTTGTCGATGTAGTTTGCTGGATTTGAATGTTCTACAGTGGCCGGTTGACCAGCCAATTCGACAAATTGGAGGAAAGTGTTGCTCTCGGTTTTGACAAGTGTGTTGAGTCGAGTGAGTGCAAGTGCATCGTCGCGAACGTGAAAGTTGTTGCCTCAAGGACTGTGCGTTTGTAGATGCTGCTCCCCGGAAACAACCCCCAAAATCAAATGAATTCTAGTGCATTGCTACGTCTGCCAACTTGTGCGATATTTGCTACGTTGCAAGTGCTTTTGACTAGAGTTATTTTAGTCAATTTGTTTCGGATCTTTGGTTACACTACTTCCGGCCCGCCCCCGCCCTCGGTGTAAGTTGACTAGTCGTTGGCGCCGCTGTTCGACGTCGGGGAATTGTTGACCAACAGGCGTAAGGCATCGACATTGAAGCGCAATGGGTAATTGTTTACGCGGACAGAAACAGAGCACGGACAAGGATAAGATCGAGCGACCCAATCCGCTCGAGGAGCTGCCTGTCCTGCAGAATGTAATGCAACAGACACCGCCACAGGAGCAAAGTCGACCGGTACCACAAATTCCAGAAAATGAGCCCACGGGGACTAGCGCAAAGATTTTCGTGGCTTTGTATGATTATGATGCACGCACGGACGAGGATCTGAGCTTCCGCAAAGGAGAACATTTGGAGATTATCAATGATACACAGGTGAGTAATTTTTGTTTGGGTGGTTTTCAAGGGAAGGCAAATCGATTGGGCTGGCAAGAAGTGAATGATGAGTCAGTTTGGCTCTAGAGATTCTGATTGATTATAATTTATGAAGACTTGAGTAGGTTCCACTTTGAAGATGCTAATAAGAAAATGGTTAGGTAAAAGGTTTTATGTCTTTTAATGATTAGTGACCTGGAAAATCATTGTAATTGATTAGATATAATTTAAGAAATGAAATCTTCAGAAACACAAGGATTTCATACGATCTGTTTTCAATTTACCATAATCACTTAAAATCAACTCGAAGCAAATATTTTGGGAAAGCAGTTAACTTGCTAATTACTACAAAAACATTTTTTCGAAACATTCTATCTTTATCTCTTCTGTGGATTATTTTTACGTTGAAACATGATTTTATCTTTTGAATGGCTAAATTTCAACTTCATCTTTTCCGAGGAATCCTAACGATTTTGTTTTGTCGCTGCTGGTTGTAGGTGTCAACGGTTTTAAGCTCTAACTAGGCCGGTGCTTGCTCCTTCTCTTGGCCGGTCGTCCTTCTAAGCGCTGCCTCACCAATCTAGACTTCGTAGCACTGCGGCAACATTCCTTTAAGGTTTCCACTAATATTCATAACCGTGTTGACCTCTATCACGTCAAATACTTCATACAACTCATAGTAGTATCGCATTTGCTATCCCTATCATGCTTTTCAACATTATTGAAGATTATGGTGCTCTGCTTCCTATAGTGCCCCTAGTGTTGTTCCAGTCGAAATTCATTATCTTTGATTCCAGATACCTCAATTCTGTCCCGGCTAGATAGAACATCGAAAACTATATCTTTTCTCCCAGACAGTGCTGCGCAGTATGGTAAAAGTTGTATCGATGTCTTGTCTTCAAAGTTGCAAGACGTGCTTTCGTCGATCTACTTCAGGTCCGTCTTCTTTTTGGGGCCTCCTGCAAGTGTACAATTCTATTTGTAAAAACTCTTAGCTTGTGGAGAAGAGCACAACCCCCAAGAATGCCCAAGAAAGGACATTGACAAAACAAGTAACCCACCTTTCTGTGTCCTCTGCACAGAGAAAGGCCACCCATCAAACTTCTCCGGATGTCCGGAAAAGAGAAGATTTGTAGACAAGATAGCGCTTTTAAAAAATAAAAGAACAACCAACATTTCAACCCCATCTTTCGAATATACCCAAATCCCAATAACAACAGCCACATTAGCACAATCAGTACCTCTACACTCGGAAGTCACGCATGGAAGCAATTCAACAATGCCCCGGAACACAGTACTACAAGAGAACCCCCTTTAAAGACTCCTCTACGAAACATTCCAAGTTTTAGGGGTGTCACCTGGGGAACTCCTAAAAAAGGTTGCCTAATACTGGCCGAAAAACGATAGCACGCCAACACAGGACAAGGCAGTTTTACTCATTGAGCTATATCTTAACCTGTATGGGTGTAAATAATCTGATTATTATCTGTCTCAACATAAACTCTCTAGTTTACCATGACAAAAGAATATTCGTGTCTAACCTTACAAAATCCATTCAACCAGACATAGTTTTCCTTAAAGAACAGTCTTAAAACCGACACCCAAGGTCCGAATAGAAAACTGCCACCATTCTATATCGAGACCACCTGTCAGTCGACCAAATACATTTTAACCATCCTGACATTCCCTGCACACTAGCAACTTTAAACATGCGAAGACACAATGGTAGTCATGGGAAAATACTAATTGGATCTATTTACATCCCAGGAAACCTGGGACCTTCAATAGAACCGACCCTTCATAGAATACTAATAAAAGCTGCTAATCACGACTCTATGCTCCTCGGCGGAGTCCTCAACGCGAGACATGAGCATTGGGGTGATTCCACACGGAATCCAAACGGCCAAAGAATATATTAATGGTTCCTGTCGAGCGCATTTCTAACATGCGCCATCGTCAACGCAGGTGTTCCTTCATACCCAAGAAGCAGCTCCTTCATAGATAACTTTCTAGTGTCACAAGACCTACTAACTGGTAACACAACTCCCTACCAATGTGCAACCCTACCATCGATATCCGATCACTATTGTTTGAAACTAACCCTTCACCTAAATAACGAAACCACTATTGAAGAACTACCGAAAAAATTTCGCTCCTATGCCTCTGTTGCTTGGGCAGAGTTCAGAAAAGACCTCGAAGACGATTTACCCCCCCCCCCCCACCGAATCCTATCTAACCAGGAAATTGATAACCACATCCAGAACCTAACCGAGTCTATACTAAAACGAATGAATGCACGTGCGCCGGAAGAAAAACCGAAACAATAGCTATACAGATGCCTTAGGCAATACACCAGAGCACATATAAAGGAACAAAAACGAAAACTCAAAGGCTTAACGGATATTCCACCGGCAAAAGAATCGTATAAATCAGGAATACCTCACTCTCAAAGGGGAAATCACAGAACTAACCAACCGCATAAGGTGGCAAATAAGACGTGAGATGAATGAAAATTATAATAAAAGATTGAGTTTACTCAAACCATCTTCAGACGTCTTTCGAGAAATTCATATACTAACCCGCCGTCGGTCATATAATTTTAACATCGACAAGGACCCTATCAAGCGCAGAGGGCTACCCTTCTCTACACCTGAAGAAATGTTGCGAGTTATCTCCTCATTCTACGGAAACCTGTACGGAGAAAGAGCCCCAGAGACCGAAAGAGCACAGGAAATGATATCGGCTGTAAGAACTAGAAACATTGGTTACCAAGGGTCATACCCTATAATATTTTCTGACACCAACAAGGCAGTATCTCCCTTACATGAAATATTCGGGGGATTTTTCACCTACGTGTCAGAAGTAGAAGATATACTAGCTTGTCTTAATAATAAAACCAACTCGGGCCTAGACGGTATTCCCAATAAAGTACTAAGCTTAGCAATCATCTTCAACGATTGCATCAACAATAGTTACTTTCCCGAAAGATGGAAACGAGGCAACCTTATCCTTATCCCTAAACCCAACTGCGACGAAGACGTATAAAACTTCAGGCCAATCTCTTTACTTTCCAATATTGGTAAGATTCTAGAAAGAATCATACTACAAAGCTTTAGAACATTTTCAATGAAGCTAATTTCGGAGTTTCAGTTCGGATTCCAACCCAAAAAATCCACGGAACATGCCATTATTCTTGTGGATGACACCGTCGTAAAAAACTTGCGCAAAAAACAATGCACAGTCGCATGCGCGCTGGACTTACAAAAAGCGTTTGACTCCGTTTGGACTGATGGGTTTAAATTCAAACTCATGTATTCCAACTTTACCCTGGCCCTCTCGCGTATCCTTGACAGCTTCCTACAAAAAATATATTTAACAACTGAAATATCCCGCTGAACTTCAACACCTATCCTGTCTGGAGTCCCACAAGGATCCTTATTGGGACCAAACCTTTTCAACTTCTTCCTACACGACATCCCACATACCGGCGCTACAAACAGAATCCAAAACATCTCCAGTAAACCGAATATGATCATGTACGCAGATGATATTCTAATTCTAGCCAGTCACACTCTTCCCATTTCCGCGATGGAAAAGGTGCAAAGAGAAGTTGACATTATAGCACGCTATTTAAAGGATTGGGGGCTCCAAATCAACGCTGCCAAATCGGAAATAATATGCTTCCGTAACGCGAGTGTTAAAGGGCACAAACTAGCTGTTCAGCAAAGCAAACTGATAAGGGCGTTTATCGACGTGGGCACGGTGAACCCAAAAGATAACATCAGGTATTTGGGAGTGAACCTCAACAACAGGTTCAAAATGAACCCACATGCAAGAAAAGCAATAAACAAAGCCAAAGGAGCTGCTGCATTAATTTCACCCCTCCTATCCTCCAAATCCGTTTTTCCAAATGTGAAACTCCTCATGTATAAAACCCTAATTCGCCCCATCATCACATATACTCCTTCCCAGCCTAGATGACAATTTCACCAACAGTAGCCGAAGAATTGCAAATATTTGAGAGGAGGATACTCCGAAAATGTATATCGAAACACCGACGCCCCAATAAAAAATACTACAAAAACAGCGTTCTTTACCAAGAAACTAAAGTGACCCCCATTCTGTAATACATGCATGAAACAAGCAAAAAGCGAATAGCTAAATGGCAGATACATGAATCAAAGCTAATCCGGGACCTCTTCAATAGTACCCCCACCTCTGAAAACCCATGCAATCTCTCCCTCATAAGAAATCTCCAAGACTTTTAGATTAATACCGAACCCCTACCAAACCCCCTAAAATCATTTTCTATTATATACCGTCCCCCAATACCTAAAGGGGCTAAAGCAACTTGAATTTCCATCGGGAAAAAATAAAAATCAAATAAACAAAACTTAAGAAACCGATTAAATAAATAAAAAATAATTTCCGTATATCCTGAAGATCAGGTCGGTAAAAACTGTGCCTCTTCTGAAACGCGATTTTGGATGTAACGCTTGAAGAGAACACATGACCAATCAAAACTACAAAGAAGAGCTACAATGTAATTAGGCTACCAATAGAATAAGTGAGATTAGTTTAGATTAGATTTTAATCTGTCAATAAGCAACTAAAAGACAATAAGCGTAAGAGCAAACGGAATAGAAAAATTAACATTAACATTTCAAAACTGTAAAGTATAGACTCAGGTCGTATAAAGAAGCTAAGGATATTTGACAAAAGTGTCACTGTCAAATGAATCGCAGCATTAATAATAGGTTAAGTAACATGTATCAAAAGAAAAGTCTCAATAAAGTTCTACTACTACTATCCAGCAGAGTGTCGCTGCTGCTGTCTCATAATCGTTTTGACCTCTATCACGTCAAATAATGCATACAACTCTTGGTAGTATCACCTTTGCTATCCCTATCATGCTTTTCAACATTATTGAAGATTATGGTGCTCTGCTTCCTATAATGCTCCTAGTGTTGTTCCAGTAGAAATTAATTATCTTTGATTCCAGATACCTCAATTCTGTCTCGGCTAGGTAGAAAGATCGAAAACTATATCTTTTCTCCCAGACAGTGCTGTGCAGTATAGTACAAGTTGTATCGATGTCTTGTCTTCAAAGTTGCAGGACGTGCTCTCATCGATCTACTTCAGGTCTGTATTTTTGGGGCCTCCTTCAAGTGTACAATGCTATTTGTAATCTAGTTTTCCCTTGCAATAGAAGCTCGAAACTTCCTGCCATGAGCTTTAATAACAGCTTTGCCATTGGAAACCTTGGGCGCCTTCTCCCAGGCTTGCCCCATTTCCAGTACTGCATTTTCTTCAAGTCGTATGAGATAGTCTTCGATACAATCAATGTTGCCTAACTATTGAATAAAAAAAAATCGCAGTTTTGCTGTTATACCATCTGTCAATGGTAAGTTGTACACGTTCGTTGCATAAACTTCCGCAAGGATGATGTTGTATCTCAATTATTATTTTTGAAGGGAGATGTCAATAAAAGCCTTGATTTTATGAAACTCAACTTAATAAAATTGTATTGTCAATTCGAAAATGTAAAGACATAGAATAGAAAATATTAATAGAAAAATTAATAGCTGTCATGCAAAATAGCGCGGAACACTTGGTTGAGATATTACAGTTTGATTGAGATATTACAGTCTGATTGAGATATTACAGTCTCCCACGCTAATTTGAGAAACAAATGTTAACATCGCCTAGATCTAATCTTGAAGGCACACGATGAAGTCTCGTTGAAGATGCACTGGAAGTCGACGTTGCCTGTTGGATTCCCGTAGGGGTTCGGGATCTGATGTGATCTCTCGATCTCCTTCCTCTTCAAAATCGATTGGCTCATGGACTTCAACTGGGATTGGTTGCTCGTCGTGTCTGGGAGTTCCGGGACCAGGGATGTTGACCAGATCACCAAGGTTCATGAGTTCGTCTGGTTCTGCGTTCATGAGTTTCGTCTGGTTCTGCGTTGTCAGGAATTTCGGGGATTCTTTCTTGGTTACCTGGAGGTGCGCAGTTAGTCGATGTGTCGTGTTAGCGTATAACCGTCATCTGATCTGGTAATGTAGTTGACCGAATTTGGCGATAACGGTCCCTAGTTCCCACATGTTTTTGTTGTTGCTGTAGTACCCTGCCTGGACTCGGTCTCCCCCGGAGTGGACTTTTTTTTGGAAAATCGTCGGTTTAAGAGTTTCCAGTTGGATTCTGATGGGTCGATGCAAATACATTTCGGCCGATGATTGTCCACTTTTCAACGGTGTTGCTCGGTAGCGAAGTAGGATCTCGCGGAGTTTCTGATTCTTTGGCGCCGATTCGATTTTCCAGTATCTGAACATTCCTTTCGGCTAAGCCGTGTGCCCAGGTGCTATACATTTCAGAAAAATGCCGGATTCCTTGCAAAATGTTTGGAAATGTTCGCTGATGAAAATGGTCGCACTATCGCGCACCATAACGTCTGAAATTCCGTGCCGAGAAAAAATGTTTTTTTAAGATTGAGTTTGTAGGTATCGATGTTGGAGCCGAACGACATGATTCGATTAGATCTTCCCACTTCGATTTGGCATCAATCTCGATCAGAAATTGATGACCTTGGAGTGGGCCGGCGTAGTCGATATGAATTCGTTGCAAGTTTTTCCTGGTTCGCTCCATGGATGCAAGGGTGCTTTTGAAGGGCTGTGTCGAACGCTGGCACAGCTGGTGCAGGATCTAACGAGATGCTCGATGTCCTTGTCGATTCCTTTCCACTATTCATATCGTCTCTCCAGCTGTTTCATCTTCGTGATGCCCAAGTGTGTACGGTATAGTTCTTGGAGTACAGCTGACTGCAGAGATGTTAGAACAACGACGCGCTGCCTTCTGAAGATGATGCCGTTGTCGACGATGAAGTCCAGGTCCGGGTCGTCTCCGTTGTCCATCTTCTTCAGGAGTTGTTCCAGGTGCTGGTCCTTGGATGTTTCTTGCGAATCGATTTGGATGTCAATGTCGGGATTGAAACAATTTATGCCGTGATGTTGCAAATATGATAGATTTCAGCGTTGATAAAGCTGTCAGGTTTGCTCTCGTACTTCGATTGGAGCCCTCGATAAGCAATCGGCATTCCCGTTGTAAATGCCCTTTTCGCATTCAATCTGTTAATTGAAATCAGAAAGAAATGCTGCGTACCGTTATAGTCTAGCAGCCGTCATGGGTGGCAATTTGCCGTGCTGATGGAGAATCCGGGCTAACAGTGGATTACCCGTCTTCTTCTTCTTCTTCTTCTTCGTAGCCCCTCTCGGGCCTTCGCTTCCTGCAAATAGCGCCTCCAGCTATCTTGGTCCATCGACCGCGTCCTCCAGTTTCGAAATTCGGGAAGTGATGGATTGTCTTCGTTGACCGAGTTTGACCAGGATTTTTTCGGTTTCCCCACTGGTCTCCGCTCCTCCTCCTTCCCAACGAATACCATACGATTCATGTGTCCAGCCCATTGCAGCTTCCCCTGACACTTGTTGAGACCTCAGGCTCGTCAAAAATTTCATACAGCTCATGGTTGTATCGAATTCGCCTTTGATCCCCGTCTAGCTGTGCTCCGATTATTCGTCTCAGGACCCGTCGCTCAAAGTCGTTCAATATATTTGCAGATGCTTGGGATAGGGTTCATGTTTCACACCCATAGCATAATACATTTCTTAGCACAGATTTGTATACTTGGAGCTTTTTTTTCCTGTATATGCAGCTGGTCTTCAAAATCGTCAAAATGTATAAAATATTTTATTTGCGAGCTGTGTTCTTCGGCGGTTCATACACAAATACACAAATACGCCCACATTTTCGATATTGCATTCATCAAGTGTAATATTTTGAGTGTTTGAAATATTTTTCCTCGACTGCGTCATGAGCTATTTGTTATTTTCATTGATTTGTAACCCTACTAGTTTTGCTTCGCTGTCGAGTTTCAGGAAGAATTCTTTGGCAGTTGTTAATGACCGTGACAAAATGTTGATTCCCTCGCAAAGGCTACTACTTGGCTCGGCTTATATAGTAATGTACCTCGTATATCGACAGGTAGCTTTCTGATCGCCTATTCCAGAGCTAAATTGAATAGCAATGAGGCCAGCCCATCTCCCTGCTTCAGTCCGATATTTGTGTCAAAGGCATCGGTCAGTTGGTTATTGATGCGGGCTTGGGAGGTCGTCGACGTCATTGTTATTTTGTTAAGACGGACTAATATGGCTCGGACACCAAAGCAAAGCATTATTTGCTCAAGTGCGTTACGATCAATACTGCCGTATGTTTACTTAAAATCAACGAAAATTTGATGCACGTCTATGTTAAACTCAGCATTTCTCAAGTACCTGCTTAACAGTGAACTATTTGTCTATTGTCGATTTAACTGCTCTACAACCACCTTGATACTAGCCAATAATAGTGTTGGCGTATGATCTGATTTTATGTTCTAAGATCTTTGAAAATATTATGTACGCCGTACAAAGATGTGATATGCCTGTATAGTTTTCGCACTGTAGCTTGTTACCTTTTTTGTGGATAGGGAATATAATTGATTCGCACCATTCTTTCGGCATATGTTCTTGTTGCCAATAGCTTTCTGAATACTGCTGCCACCATATTTAATGAGCTCCACTGGAATCTTCTTATCGATGCCCGGCGCTTTATAACTTTTTTCGGCTTCGATGGTGAAACAAAATTCATGCAGAGTTGGTGGGGCCAATGGAAGCTCTCCGGAAACGTCTATAGGCTCCGATGTTCTGGAGCTGAGCGGAGGATTTAGGAGTTTCTTCAAATATGATGCCCATCTTTGTTGCCGATGTCATCATGACAGAGTGTGGTTTTGGGGTGTTAATCTCGTTTCAGGCTCTTCACTAGTTTGTATGCTTGTCTTGTGTTACTTCTCACTAGACTTACATCGATGCTTCTCAATTGGTCTTCATAGTATTTTCTTTTCTTAATTCTAAATATCTTCCTCTCTACTCTTCTGAGATTTTCATAATCTTCTCTCTTCGTCTTGCTTTTCCTACCTAAGTATTCTTTGTATGCCTGATTCTTTTTGCCTAGCGCATTCTGACACTCATCACTGAACCAATCATTTCTTTTGCGCCGGGCTGGTTGTCCGATCGTCTGTTCTGCTACGGTCTTTCACTTCCACTCATAGCTTCTTTTCAGCGATGTATCTGTTAGGATGGGAGCTAGCTGGTTGTCGAGGGTCTCCGTGAAATTCTTTACCAAAGACGCCGTTTGGAGCCTTTCGATGTCGAATTTTTGTAGAGCGCTGGTTGATCTGGTTTTGTGTGTTGCCATCCAGTGATAACTAGATTATTTGATGCATGCGTCGATGTGGGAAGCAATTCGAACGTATGACTAGATTGCTGCTACATGCAAAGTTTTAAGCCTAGTCAATCAGGCAATGGCTGTTGTCATTGTTTTATCGTGGAGGCTATATCCTCCAGTTTTTCCCCGATGAGATAGTTCATTTCCAATCTTAACGTTGAAATTTCCCAGAATTGTTTTTGTGCCGTTTGTAGGCAATGAGTCGGCTACTCTTTCCAGGTGAATTTCGTTTCTTCGTCCTTTTCTTCGGTCAGGTTGTGTACATTTATCAGCCAAATTTTAAAGAATTTCGCTTCTATGCGGGTCGCACACAACAATTCATTGATTGCCTTAAAATCAATAACGTCCGATTTGAACTCCCTATCCACAATGAAGGCCACTCCGAAATCTCACTTTCCAACAGACTTCCCTCTTTTGAATATTGTGTGCGATCTCATATCTTGAATATCACTTCCAGTCAAATTGGTTTCCTGGATTGCCAGTATGTTTAATTTATATTGACCGGCCTACAGTAAAATCTCTTTAACAGCGCCAGGGTAGTCCAGGGATCTGACATTCCAGGATCCAATGTTATAATCTTTTTTTCGGTTGCAAGGTCCTTGCCGTAAATCCAATCCATTTCGAGGCTCTTTTGCGGGTATCGAAACAATGTAGTCTTTTCCAGGGACGGGGAGTTAGCCCATCGCCCAACCTCCATTTAAGCGGCATGGTTACTACTTTCAATTCCGTTATCAGGGGTGGAAGACTCGCCTTCATCCTCTTATGTCACCACAAAGGACGTGTAGGTAGGATTTAGTAGCAGAGCTACAGCTCTCGGCATTTAGGCTCCCATTCTTGGGGAACCAGTAAACCCAATGTGGGACCCCGAGATCATTTGCCACCAATCATGGAAGTTGGGGGTGGAGAAACAAGAGGATCCCTGCTCCCTTCTCAGCCGGGCTTGGGACCGTCTAGGTAGAGTTCTTATTGATTTTAGTTTAGCAGAAAAACATCAAATATAAATGTTTGTTAACATAATGTTTTTAAATATTTATAATGAGGGGAAAATGAGGCGAAAGAGAAAAAAAAATTT
Source organism: Odontomyia ornata (assembly GCA_963969285.1). Classification (NCBI taxonomy): domain Eukaryota; kingdom Metazoa; phylum Arthropoda; class Insecta; order Diptera; family Stratiomyidae; genus Odontomyia; species Odontomyia ornata. The sequence goes on from OZ017738.1 coordinate 450,445,219, forward strand.
TGCGTTACATACATTGATTAAATCAAACAAAAAAACAATACAAAGCTCAAAAGCAAATTTGGCCTGCCCAGTTAAGATTTATTTGACAATGTAAGTGTGCTTTGAATTTCTTTAATACCCTTTCCCCATGTATAATAACCACGGGTTTCTCCAATAAATAGGAGACCAAAGAGAAAAGCCGATAGCACTCCCAGCTTCCAAATTACCTTTTAAGAGTCCTAAACAAGAATATCGTCGATAAGCTACATATACAATTTGTGGCGGTTTGAATGTTAAATTTACTACAAATAGTTTTAATTAGTAGATTTAATTTTTGCTTATACATGCAATTCACTTCACTTTACAAACACTTTCACTCATCCAATCAAAAACTCTCAGTTGCGTGTTTATGTGAAAAAACATTAATATCTTCTTCTTAGAGATAGTTAGAGTATCTCATTGTCATGATCGAATGTATCGGCACTCTACAAGGTGATATGATCATTATCACGCTTTGGCCGTGTGTCCGTCCACTCAGCTGCGAAACATTCTGATTTTAAACCAGCACGCATCATAACTGAACAGGGTTATAGTCCGTCCGAAGAACCACTCGAACTAAATCTCATTGACGCCAACGAGACTTAAACCAGAGACCCTCGGTTTACGGTGCTCTAACCACTAAGCCACGCGGCATACCAAAAACATTAATATATGAAGCTCAAAAAAATGTATGCATTAGTTGAGAATTAGATTTCAAAGTTGAATGTTGAAATAAACTTTAAAAAATAAAGCAATAAACATTAAACAGTAAATGTATAAATCACATTATGTTGAGGAGAAGAGTAATTCCTATACATCGTTGCAAGTAAAAGTTTTCCACAATCATCATAATGGATTTTTTCGGCGGAAGGATTTGCAGCATTGGAAGTAAAAGTTTATGATATTCAAGAAACTAATAAGGAATAAAAGTCATTACAAGGCACTTTCCTAACAAGTCTTAAGTGCTGCCGTTAGCAGTTTCGTCTTATAAGCGCAATATGATCGTGAATGAGCTTGTATATCTATTGGTGGGGAAAACGCCAGACAAAAAGGAGGCCAAAGGAAGAATCGAAAAAAAAGTTGAATAAAATACTGACACGTAAAGGAACGCATACTGTAGCAATCAAAGCAAGTAATTTGATACTTCATTTAAGAAATTAGGTAGTAGAAGGAAAGCCGATGGAAATCGGCTTATAAAGACGCTTCGCTACTAAAAAATAGTGTATAATTTGTTTGCATTTGGTTGGCTGAGCCTTAAAAAAAGTTGATGAATCTGGAAAAAAATGGCGCCTGATTTGTGTTTATGAAAGCAACCTTCGATCTTTCGGATATACGTGGGCTATCTAGAAACAGACTTCAAAACAAAAATAAATAAAGTGAAACATAGTTTTATTATATGCGTTATGAAGGTAAACTCTTAGGCTATTTTTTCTCGATAATCGCCATTCAAATTAAGGCATTTATCATAACTTGATGCAAGCTTTTTACAACCCTCTCAATAGAAACCTGCCGCCTGTGAGTTCAACCATTGGTTTACACCGGCATACACTGCATCGTCAGTGTTAAAGCTTTGCGATGTGTGCCACGTCTTCATCGCTGGAAACAGGTGGTAGTCGCTCGGCGCCAAATCCGGGCTGTATGGCGGATCATTGAAAAGTTCCCATCCAAAACCACCCAAGAGCTCTTGGGTAAAACTGGCCACGTGTAGACGAGCGTTGTCTTGGAAAAACGAAACTTTCTTGCGGGTTTTTAAATGTTCGTCTTAATTTTCTGAGTCCGCCAACAAAAAATTCACAGTTCCCACTTCACAAATGGCGGAATTTTCAATTGTAGCGCTAATTTTAACACTCCACTGTATACAAAGTACTATAAGCACGATGTGCAAGCTACCACAGCTGGTGGCCTACTGAGTGTAGGAACACTCTCACGTCAAGATGGCGGTGCTAATTCCGCCTACTGCCTCGTCAGGCCAAAACGTCTGTTACTTTGTTTTGTTCTTTGCACAGTGGATAAATTACTCCAGCAATCGATTCATCTCATCGGAAAGGTTGTTTTGAAGCTCGGAGCATTTCTGACAGTTTTAATACCCTAGCTTTTCATAAATCACATTAAAGAGCACAAGTGGAAAATGCAAGGGAGAAATTGCTCCGCATCAAATAGAAACTTAAGTGACAAGAGTGGCCTATCTTTGAAGGGCTGGTGAAATTGTGTTTAGCTATCTTATTGCATTTTCGGATGTTCCACCTCTTGCGGTAGGATTTGGAAGTTTGAGGTACTGGTTCATAAAAAATGAATAATTGTGAAACTTTCTCATTCATTGGCAATTTTTTGAGGTATTAAATCATTTAGAAAGTATCCAACTTTCTTCTCATAGTTTAGCGTAAAGCTTGCTTTGATGGACGATTACATGCACCTTAAAAATATTGCGCAAATCTATCATTGATGCTTAAAATAAATTTGGGTAATTTAATAGCGTCTCACTGATTATTTCGTTAGCTATGAAGGCCTATGTTTCATTTTTCGCAGGATAAACAACAAGAAATCATGTGGTACTGATGATATTCCAAATGTATTGTAGTTCCCTGGCATTTGCCTGAGGTTGCTATTAGGAATTATTGCATATTGTTCAACAACGTGTTCAGCAATTCATATTTCCCAAATGAGTGGAAAAAGCCAAGGTTTTTCCGATCTTCAAGAAACGAAAAGAATCTTCATGCTCCAAAAGCTATCGCCCAATCAGCTGGCTGCTTAACATCAGCAAGGTGTTTGAAGTGATACCCAACTGAGCATTAAACGCCCATGTTGAGAAATATGATTCGATGCCGAATTGCCAATTTGGTTTTCGTCTCAGGCATTCGACCACACATGCAATAACGAAAGTAACCTCAGATATCTGTTGGAAACTAAATGATAGAGAATATGTTGGAGCATGTCTCATTGATATGGAGAAAGCCTTCGATACGGTGTGGTTAGATGGACTAATTTTTAAACTCCTTCAGGACAAGTTCCCCAGACATCTTGTTGCCATGATGTGCAATATATTATACGGGAAATCGTTTGTTGTAACTGATGGAAATCTGACAATAATGCGCGAATTCAAGGTCTTGAATGGTCTACAGCAGGGAACAGTTACTGCGCCTCTGCTTTTCTCAATATTCATTCGCAAGCTTTGGTTTTAACGTATCGCCAACGCGATCATTGCAAGCGTTTGCAGATGATCTGATCATTTCTACGGGAGACCGAATAGCTACAATAGTTCAGAGCATTCTTCAAAAAATGTTCAATGATGTGCAGCTATGCACTGACAATTGGCGAATGAAAATCAATGCGCAGAAGTGTGAAACAATTTCCACATCATGGCTGGCGAGGGTAGTTCAGAACAGGTTCCACATAAATCCTGTGTTCGATACCTCGGTGTTCATCTCGATCAGTATCTGTGTTGTACTGAACATGTCAAGATCATGCTCAGTAAGGCACAAAAAGTAGTCATGGCCCTACGAAGACTCTTTCATTCCAGATACATTGATCAAAAGGTCAAAATAATCTGTTACAAGACCCTGGTTAGAACAGTTTTGGCATATGGATGTCAGATCTGATACAACCAGAGTGCTAGTACTATGGAAAAATAAAGAGTTTTCGAAAGGAAATGTTGTCGTGCATGTACTAGTTCATACAGAAAGCCTGAGGATTGGAAGCATTATATATCGAATAGAAGAATTAATCAAACTGCGCAAGTGACAAGAATCGATATCTTCATATTGAAACTTCTTCGGAATCATATCGCAAGGTATGTAACTGTGAGTGAAAACCCTTGGAATTCACAGCCGTTCCACCCTACAGACGGGTATATTGCGACTTGTTCCTCCAGAAGCATTCGTGTATTTGGACATGAATCGATATGTTTTTGATTCTGACGGTGTCACAATCGTATATCATACATATATATATATATATATATATATATATATATATATATATATATATATATATATATATATATATATATATATATAGACGGGCCACCGATAAGAAGATAAAATATCCTCCGAGTTTGAGTTCACGAGACCAACAATTCCAATGGAGGTACTCATTTGCTAGATTCGTTGAAGCTGATCGAGCTGAAACGGGGCAATCTGGGTATTGGTGGCTGCATGACAAAGTCTAAATTATTCGTGTTTATTTTCAGTTTTTGTGTTTTTCGTTACTTAGTTTAATATCTAAAGAGAAGAAAAATCCTCCATTTACCACCCCTTTTTTGTGATTGGGAGGTGAATGTCATTTACGCGTCTGGGACTCTCATGCTTGCAAGCGACTGGACAATCGACTAAACACCTCCCCTGTCAACCCGAGAACCCAGCCTGGAACCATTTGTTACGTTACTTCGGGCCAGGTCCCGTTTTGTTACGCCATGAGCCGCCTTCAAGCTGGGGGACCCCTCTTCTAGCGGGAGGGGAGAGCTGATGAGGAATTACCGGAAAAGCGATCCCCCAGCGCCAACGCGCCCGGCTGCTGTGAGTCCCCTTTTATCTTTGAGTTCTACCCGAACATAATGTGCCCCCTGGTTCCATTTGTCAACCGATTCGAGCATCACCGCCCCTTTACTATCCGGGGTGAGCTCTCCCGTCTTCCTGTAGAGTGCCCTTCGCAGCCTGTTACATTTTGTGCACGAAAAAAATATGGGGCAGGCATTGTCTTCCTCTCCTGGGCAAAATCGAGAATCGGGGGACCGTGACTTACCAATATTGTGCAGGTAAGACTGGAAACACCCATGTCCCCATCAGCCTTAACTACATTCAATATTTTGTTAAAATAATTACAAAAGCCGATGAAATGTTGCCTGATTTAAAAACTGGTTGAAATTATGCTTTTGGAGCATTTCAATAGAAAGCCCAAAAGTTTCTGGGTCCACAAAATATACCTCTTCATCGAATAAAACAATTTTATTTTGTAGAAATCTCCATTAAAAAAATAATTACCCCGTCCAGCAATAATTGGTCTTATTTCAAGCCTAAACTAGAAATCGTTATACTCATTTGCCAGATGACTAGATATAACCGTTTCATAACTCATCTAAGATGCATGCCGATGATGTAGCGATTTTGATCTACTTTATGATGTTTTTAGTCCGGATTCTCATCACGTGCGGCTACTTCGTTTATTCCATTTCGGCAGAAGCTGTACTGTACACACAGGTTATACACATTAGCTAATAGTTTCATGCAATCTGTCTGCATTCCTTCTATGAAGCATAACAATCTATTGTTACCCATGAAAGCCTCCAGCTTTCACACTTGGCTTATAATTCCACTTGCCATGCAGCTGAACTTCTCCTCTGTACAACTTAAACAGTATGATGGCTTGTCGGGAGTGATTGAACTGCATTCTGAAGGAAAAACATTTTTTCATTCCCTCTTTCTATCACCCAACTTCGAGTACATCTTCCATCATTCCCACCTGGTGGTGTCTATAATAATTGACTGAAAAATCTTCAACTTTTCTTTGCTGCAACTTCCTGTGTGTGTCGGATAGTGCACAATTAGATTGTTTTTATACAATATCCCAATACTTAACAACAAGGTCTAAACACTATACGGTCGTCGACGTTCAGTCAGTCAGGCAAATTGTGAATATATGAATGGATGAAAGCAATAAAAGAAGAAAGAATCATTACAAAAACAACTACAAAAAACTTTAATACGAAGAAAGCAATGATGATAATAATTTTCACATTGTTTTCAATGACTGTTGAAGTATGCCAGTTAAATGCTTCTTTTTCTGTATTTGCACTGGCATTCATCGAGCGTAGAAATGTTACGACAGAATGTTTAGAATAGTTAAGGGCCTGAGCATATGCCAAGTGTTAGCGGGGGGAATTCCATTAGAAGCTTTTGTGACATAGGCCTTGCAAGAGTTGGTTGGTTTGGGGGTAAGTTTTGTTGTTTGTCATTGAAATGAGGGTGTCATAGTGCTTAATGTTTGATGAGACTGTGATGGTTGCAAGTATGGTTGAGGAAAGTTTCACTAAAAGGTTATTGCCATGACGGTTGATGGCACTTTATCGTCTGGATGGCTGGAAATGGATTTATTTTTTTTATCGTTACTCTGTCAGAAGTGATGGAAAACATGCATACTCGTATACGGAGTTGCTTTTGTAGGGAGGGTGAATGTTTGAATGGTTGATAATTTATACTTATTGGGCTCTTTCACACGGAAATGGTAAAAACCTATATCCAAACAGGTTTCGCGCTTACGCCCTTATGTTTACACGTTGCATAGTTCAGCCAACCTATTTTTGTATACGATACACGTCTTGCGAGTGTATGTGTCAAAAGGGTCATTTGATCGTTAAACATCGCGCGGACAACATGAGAGCGAAAATAGAGAGATAAGCGATTGAGAATTTGTTTTAGCCTTGAATTGTGCACGAGGTAATAAAAACTGGAATGAAAAATGTATTTTGTGATTGTTAAAGTTTGTCGATTCAAATTTATCTCTTGGATTTATTTGGATCCTCCGTGTTTTTCCGCTTTCTGAAAATATATTCCAAATTTGAATTCCTTTCTTAGTCGCATAACTTGCTTATCATAATGTGATTCTATGAAGATTATGCGTACTGTTAATTGTCTATGGATTCACAATAGGCAATTTAACTTTATTGAAATCGTGATATTCGTCGTGTTGTTTCCTGAAACTGAACATGGCCTCCGCTTTTATAAATTTATTAAATAACGCGTAGCTGCTTCTCGCGTCCACGCATCCATTTTTGCACGCAAAATAAAGAAAGGCAATCGTTTCATGACGACTACCTTCTTCACCGAATGTTCAATTCGGAATGATTACCGGCGTTTGTATAAAATTTCCCCCACCAAATGATCAACAAAATGCGTTTGTATATGTGCGCTACGCTCGTGCACCCTAAAAAATGTTGGCATGTTTTTACCATCAGGTCCCCTCAATGCCTCTCGCTCTTCTTCCCCATATAACCTGTTTAACGCTCACTTTTAACGCTGCGTCTGAAAAAGCCCATTCAAATTGAAAATTGCGATGGATGAGATTTCTAGAAGGGATGATCTGCTTGGCATATAGTGGAGGAATCGGAAAGGAAGTAACATCGATGGAATCGCTATAAATTTTTCTAATAATCGCCTACTTCGCTGTTTACTCATGTTGTTTAGAATAACAACCAAAGTTATGTTTCGCATTGTTCGGATCCTTTCTTGTCATTTTTGGCAACTAACCTTGTGAGACAGGGCGTTATTCAAATTCTTTTCCTCCACCTTTAGAACCAAATTCTCCGACACCTTTTCAGTAGCACAGTAACGTAAAGCATCGATTGGAGAACACTGCCCACCGAGCAAGGAACAGAAATTATACTCGTACTAGCGAAATATCGATTGATCCTTCCAATTACCCCGCTCTTGTGAAAGAAAATTATCCAGTAATAATAGGAAAGGTCAATTTAGCTCACCTAACAACAACGACCAGAGCTGATTTAATTTCCCTTCACTTATCGATCTGAAAAAGTCTACGAAAAAATATACCCCTTTACCATTCATAACTCCCAACGATCAAAAGTACCATTTTTCATTGCCGGAAATGCCCATGTGTAATTACGATTTTTGTGTCATTTTACACAAGTTTCTTTTTTCACAGTGTGAGGTCTTCACTAAGAATGGATACTTGGGCGATATCTAATGTAGTTTTCATCCTTCGCCAGTCTTCTTTCGTTCCAAAGACCACACTGTGATCCTGTAAGTAGTTCATTGGAACAGGTTTTCCAATAGTCAGGGACATCCGCCTTTCTAGCGGAGTCAAAGGCATTTTTACCATCTAGTGTCATAAACCAACCAGTCAAAAGTAACAGTTTTGTGCTTCCACGCATTGGATCACGTTCAATTCCTGAGCGTCCCACCTTAAAGTCGTACTGCTATAGTGATACGTCGCCAGCAGCATAGTTCCCATAATAGAATCTTTTACTTGCTGATGAATACGAGCCTCGCTAGTTTTATTCACGGCCCCTAGTTTAAGATTTACATGAAAGTAAAGTTGCAATTGAATTAAACCATCACATTAATCACTTCACTATATTCAGAGTCATTTCGTCACCTTAAAAATCACTTTCACTATCGCATGTACTGTTGCCCTTTACGTCGCGAGTTTACTAATCCTCATAAAAATCTCATTCAAGCAGGAATGATCATAACAAACATGCAGCAGTAGGAGCCCAAAACCGAAATTCCTTGACTTTCTCTTATCAGCTGGGACTGACCAATCTTGTAATCCACCGCTGAAAATAAACTAGGAAGATGTCTCCAAAATGCCCATGAATCTTTCAAAATTGTAAGCTTCCTTATCTGAAGAACTCATGAAAACGTTCCTTTTTCCTCATTTTTGCATGTCCTTGTGCTTTATATCCATAGGATAATCAATACATCGTAAGGGCGGATCGTGACATCAATATTTTTCATTACCAATTCTATAGTTGCTGTTGTTGTGATGACGTAAGCGCTGATGATGTCGTTAGTGGCTTTAATTGCTTTTCATTCATGCATCTTCTTGATCCTTCCAATGATGATTCATTATTTGCCGTATCATCTGTTATTTTGTTGATGGCATGGTAACAGTAATATGAGAGTTTATGTGAACGTGTTGCAAGATTGACGCGAGCGGGTGTTGAGCGAATTAACATTTAAGGGCGAAGCTAACCAACTTCTAACTAACCTAGTGCTCTACTTTCTCTAATAAATAGTTTCCTTTTCTTTTTTCACTTACGCATTACATTGGTGACGCACCGGTGTTCCGCATGAGTATATTTTAGCCCAACTTCCCTAGAATTTTGTTCACATCATCCACGAAATCTTACCGGCAGCGGTATTTACAGGGTGTTGTTTTTAGAGGTATATATATATATATATATATATATATATATATACATATATATATAGATATATATATATATATATATATATACATATATATATATATATATATATATATATATATATATATATATATATATATATATATATATATATATATATATATATAATACAATACGGATAAATTGTTTTGATTGCCATAAAATTGCTTTTATTGGAAATATAATTCTTTGCCATTTTTATTTGAATATGATGTCGGGTATGTGAGCGCCACAACTGGTGCGGAGGAAGTCCAAACGAGATGTCTAAGTTTCGAATTCTCGAACCAATAATTGAGGCCGGATCTCGCCAATAACGCGGCGAATATTATCTTCCATTCCATCCTATTCATGAGAAAATGGCAAACTAATCTAACCGTAAAACGCATGACAGCTGTCGCACCATACGTAGCATTAAAAAGTGCTGCCAACTTAAAGTTCTATACTTCTAAAAAAACACCCTTTAAATTCCACCATTAGAATATGGTGTCAAATTACACTAACGAAATATACCGGGAATATACCACCGGTCCATAAAACCTATTTGTGATAAAATGGCAAATTAAATCATCCATAAAACACATGATAGCTGTCGCACTATATGTATAATTAAAAAGTGTTGCCAACTTCAAACTCTATACTTCTTAAAAAAACACCCGTTACTTCATGGACGGCTTACATGCTGTTTGCCTGTTGCATGCAAGTTAGACCTTCACTGGAAATCGGAGCATTTTTCGCTGTTCAGTAGTACCGATTGGTCATCACTACTGGTGGCTTGCCGCAGTAGAATCGCCAATGAGGCATATAAGTCCCGTAAACAGACGAAATGCTACCCATAGTTAGGATTCACTCGTCTTCAGCATCAATTTCCTCTCAGAAGCGTCATTTCTACATACCTCAAAGTTATGTGTTTTAAGAAGCACCATGGCGGGTTTCGAGTGTAATCTACTTGTTATCACTGGCTGAGTAGTCCGCTGAAACTCTTCAATTATTAACCCTTGTTATTAGCGACGCAGAAGCGATTGTCACATCTCTCACGGTTTCTTCGCAGCCTTAACGGTATAGATTGGGCGAGTTATCTATGTTCAACATGTTTCTCACTTTTCCAAGAGCCGAGATGAGTACTTACAAGAACATGATCTTCTGTACCCAAGACAATGTCTTGCAAACATCGGGTCTGGCTTGAAAAGATCAAATCGGTTCTATTGGCAGTATGTATCAACTAAAAAAATTTCCTGAACACAGAGCTCAGGCAAAACTATCCTTTTGCCCGTGATCGTGCGCTTGCAATGAAGTCTGTTTCAAACCCTGATAGCGAAAGTAACAGATTCTTCAGGGTATCATTTTGATCAATTCTTGTCTCGACGTTATTTGCTGAGTAGCAGACGGTCGGCTTCGATATCCATTTCAAACTTTTCCAAGCTTGGTGCAAACAGATCTTGGTATGATGTGTGGTATAAGTTCACCTGCACAGGATACGGGTCATTGCAATGTCGCTTTTGAAATTTTCTTCTTCCCGGGACATGCTTGAATTCTTTTATTGGGACATGATTCAGATCTTCAAATTTTGAATCAGCACTCTTGCCTTGCTCGTGCATTCTTTTATTTAATGCTAGTTTCACCACATGTCTACCTCAAAGAGCTAAGGTGCACCATTTGGAGGAGAGAAACTCATTTTCATCATCTCCTACAGAAATCCTAACCCCTTCTTCTTTCTCCCTTACTCAGACATGCTTGCGATTTTTATCAGCTAGGCCGACGATGGTCATACGGTGCTCCCTGTTGTTTCCTAAGTTAGTTTTACTAGCTCCCTTTTCATGGCCTCTTCTACTTCTATCAAATCCATAACGGAGCAATCTTTCATATCTCTCTAGGCTTGCCATGGGCTTGAGGAGAGTTAATTAACTTTCTCTCGAAGACCTCTTTGACTGTATCACGAAATGAGTCTCTGTTTATGTTCCTCTGTCCTGGATTTAATCAGCCGGATTTCAATGCTTTCCAGTTTGTGAGCTTCCCTGTCCATATTTATGTACTTGAATGTGCTATGTGCGATAATAGAACTATGTAACTAGGTACTGTTAGTTTTACTAGCTGTGCCTACCTTAGAAATCTACGCCTTAGCTTATTTTAAGTCCTTCGTGTGGTATCGGATACTTCACTGGCGCTCTTCATTATTATCTTCATCTATGGCATGGCAGCCTAAGCCGGGCCTTGCCCTCCAGGATTAATTTCCTCCAATCTTCACGATTCCGCGACCTTGTCCGCCAGTTATTCACTCCCAATAAGGATCTACTGTCAGCTTCTATTGTCGCTTCCCATTGAGTCCTCGGTCTTCCCGCTGGACGTCTACCTAGTACTCTACCCGTCAATGTTCTTTTGGATAACCGATTTTCTTCCATTCTTTCTACGTGGCCCGTCCATTGCAATTTGCGTAAATTTACGCAAGCGGAAACAGGTGGATGGTCGAATAGTTCATACAACTCATCGTTGTAATGAAGTCTCCACTCTGTGCCTTGTTTCACTGGGCCGTAGATTTTCCGGAGCACTTTGCGCTCAAATACGTCTACTGCCTTTTCGGATTCGCTCGTCAGGGAACACGTTTCACTTGCATATAACAGCACTGGTTTGAAAAGTGTTTTATAAATGCGGGGTTCATTTTGCCTGTGCACAAGTCTAGACCTCAGAATGGGAAGAACGGAGTAATATGTACTATTTGCGGCGTTTATGCGGCGTCGAATCTCGTCTTTTCCGGCGCCTCTTCTATTCACGTTGACTCCAAGATACACAAGAGGCAGATAATTATCCTGTGCCTTTTGACAAAGCTTTTTGGCCAGTCTTTAGGCTGCCTTGTTTACCACCGTTAGAAATTACCCCTCTGACGTTACTTTTTCATTAAGTGCATTATCCTTCCTCCTTTCCCAACTTTTTAGCTTTTTAGAAGTGCTTAGTATTGAAACTACCATTGCTTCCCGAAAGAGCTAAGCGACTTCATCTTTCGGCTCTTCTAGTCCCAGAAAAAACTTTCGTTTCTTCCTTATTTGTGTTCCTTTGGACGGTACAAATGGTTTTCATTTATTTCGGCGAGAACTCATTTTTCTTGCAACGCAGTTCGACAATTAAACTGATTTGATTCTTCCCTGGAAGAAGTTTCTCAACATTCAAATATAAGGCTTCATTTGCTTCAATGGTGACGGGGATATCTCAAGATAATGATCGTTTTCCGTTAATTTTCGCTGGTTCATAGGCTTGCCATCTGTCTTTGATTTATTACTGATTATTGTAGTTGATTTTGGTATTTGTTCGACATCTGTGTTATCTGCTGGGGTCTTCGCTTTTACACACTCTAGCGGCCAAATAGTCAACCACTGTAACACCCAATGAAAACTTCCTCCTAGCAAACTGCTCCTGAGAATTCCGCACGAGGTTGCGGCCCCCACATACATCATTTCTATCATTCTTTAGCTTCTATCATGGGTTCCTTGTTGTGAGTCTCCTTCCCATAAGGTACTATTAGTGTCCCCACAATTCCCATCAGATTGAGGTGGTATTTGTCATGCACCTAGCTAGTTTTTTGACATTCGAGTGGGTATTCCCAACTCAACTTCTGTTTTTCGGCAAACTTGCAAGAGTGAATAGTTCGAAATAGTTGCTTTCAAATGTTGAAGTATTGATGAGCACAGACTGGTTTTTGAGGATTCTATTATATAACTGCTGATAAATCCATGCTTTAGAAACGCTTGTTATAGTAAATGATTAACGCCTGGTTATTTTGACTTCGTCCAAGTATCTGACCATCCATATTTGAAACAAAATTTCCTTTTTAGGAGCTGTGTTGTCCTACTATGCTCACTATGCTACTAGCTTGTTGGTATTGAAATCCTTGCTGCAACGTTCCGGTCGATTCTGCTGTTGTTCTTTCTCAGTTTCCTGACGGGAATGCCGAAAACAGTGCGAACAGTTATCAAGACAAAGGCTTTCTCGACTAAGGTGCCCATATTACTTTAAGATCGTTCAGTGTAAATATTGACTGAAATGCTGTAAGGACTTTTGTACAACGAGCTTCCTATCTCCTTGTGACACAGTTTGAATATGAATTTGCTGAAGTAGAAAACGATAATATGCTGTCTCCCTTTTTTAGGTTTTTGTACTCTTTACAAAGCCCTATTGAAATTGCGACCTATCTCTCCGTCCCGCCATCCGTTCGTCTTTCACGGCATATTTTCTCCGAAACTATAGTAACTACAGACACAGATTGTACAGTATATCAAAAGTGATTGCTTCTTGAAAGTTTGGGTATCAAAATAATTTTCATATGTTCTTAAGGGGGTCTTCCTATATGTGAAGGTGCTCTTAAACAATTTTTTCTACCAAACGTGGCCGTGTGGACTATCAAATGAAAGGTAATGGAAGGTATTGATGAGAAAGCAGTAAAATTGCATTCTCAAATTCTAGAGGATGCTGGTGGGTTCTTTTCACTGTGACGCTCCGAATAGAAATTATTTTGTTTTGTGAGTTTTAGCAGTACAGCCGCTTTCTGCCTTTCGCTTAGCGGTAGTTAGAGCATCTCATTGTCTTGATAATTTCGGCACTCGAGAAATTATTTTAAGTATGTCCAAATAGGCATTATAATCGAATGCAGGAAAAGTGCGTAATGGCTTACTTATGCATTCTTCATGGGGCATAATGAAGGTCTAACGTGGGACTCATAGAGCCAGCCTTATACAACATCGAAAATTACGGATTTTCAGCATAATACGGAAAACGAGAGAAAAGTCTAGCGTGACGTTTCTCACGTCACGATAAAATTAGGAACTTCTCACTTTTCCTAAAGGTAGGCATGCCTTATGCGGGTCTCACGAGAGCAAATGGGTACCTAGTTGGGTACGTCGAACTTAGTATCTGCGGGTATTCCGCATTTTAACTTCGGGACTCGAAATTCAATAAGGCCTACATTAGGCCCCGGGCAGACATATCTCATTTAGCCATTCCACACTATTTCCGCATGCTGAATGCAACGTATTACCTCATCATTGGCTAAACACAAAAACATTAGGATTTTCCGTTCAATGCTTAAATGGCAACATTACAGCCTAATCGGTTTTTCTTCATCAGGGCTTAAGTTCTGAAAAATGAAAAAGTAATGAAGTTCTTGTATGAACTTGGAAATAACTACTTTTATTAACTTCTTAAAAAACCGCCATTTTGTTCATATTTTTTAAGAATATCCACTTTTTCGGTATATCTCCAAACATAAACATAAAGACACAATGTTGGTGCAAATTATTTACAGCAAAACGTCTTGATATTTAAACTTTTTTAATTTAGGCATGCCGCACCAGGTCTTCATTAGGCCCGCATTAGGAATGTTTAATTGGAACATGCCGTATCAGGTCCCCAATAGGCCTGCGTTAGTTATGCCTAATTTCGGCATTCCGCACTCGCACTAGGCCACCATGTCCGTTGGGGTATGTCTAAAGTTATTTCTGTGTGGTGTAGTGGTTAGAGTTGTAGTAATCTAAGAACGATGGCTCTAAAAGCAGCGCTGACACAGGCACACAGCACGAACGCAATTTAATAAGGATTCAGTCGATTCAGTCACCTTCCCCATCGCAACACTCGTTTTTTTTTTTCGCAGGAATAATAAGTGGAAAAATTTCCTTTGTACTTAACACCCGGGAAACAAAATTCTAAAAATGTTTAAAAATTTCTAATGTGTAGTATCTTATTACAATATCTTTTGAAGATAATTTAACGAATTGCGGTGTAACGCGGTATGCAAATGCTTAGAACGAAACGGTTAACCCCTTTTAATTATGAATGCTAAAATCATTGTATCATTTAACCTGTTAATTATATGAACGCTAAAATCATTGTATCATTTAAACCCCTTAAAATTTGTCTAATTCTTCCGATTTTTCCCACCTAATTACGCCTAATTATCATAAACGACAAATTGCCTTCAATTGATAACTTAATTGAACCTACAAAAGACAGTGAAAAGGGAAATTGCAAATACCGCCGTCATAAACTACAAATGATAAGGAAAAAGTACATTTGATAGCAACAAAAACCTTCAATTGTGTGATTTCCCCCTTTCTGAATGGGTTCGTATTGTTCTACTTGCCCATAAAGTGTCGTAGTTGCTTGAGTGTGGAGAATATTAAATTGTGCTTGCGAAATTTGCATGCTATTGCGTCGTAAATCGTGAAAATGGGTGATAACTACATAACAACATTGGAAATTGGAATTATCGGGGAGAGTGGCGCCGGCAAGTCGAGTCTGATGCTTCGTCTGACAAACGAGGAATGGGATGGAGATCAGGAGTCTGCTCGAAACCGCCAGACAGCGCGGACGCCGCGTAAAGAAGAAGCGAGTTGGGAGTGAGAGGAGATTGCGGGCTGATCAGAATATCGCGGAGACACGTGGAAAAGTTTCTCGCGTAAAAGACAGTGAAATATTGTAAAAAAAATAGACGATAAAGTTATCGTGCAAATTGTGAACACCTTGTTAGTCGTGTGGGTTAGCGAAAAGTGGAATAAAACTCGTGTTCCGTCAAAATCTAGTGGAAGTGTTTTCGCTTGGGTGTCCAAAGGTTTCTCCCTCCCTTAAATCATTTGTCGAAAAGTTATTCTTTAGTTCCCAGAAATAATCAGGTCCCCAAAGGAGATATGAAACGAAGAAACAATTTGAAAATGTGGAAAAAGGCGTCATTGATTTGCCCCCGAATTTAGTAACAATTAGTTACTCAATGCACTTAGCATGTAACGGATTTGTAATTAACCGTTAGCTCTTTTGTCGGAAATTTTTCGAAATGCTGTGATGCAACTTCGCTTCATCGATTAAGGAAGTCGGTTCGCGTGGAATCGTTGTTGTTAATGTACTGTACATGTTCCAATACAAATTCGGAAACTCCCCCACAATACTTGTTAGAAGAAGCGTGCACACAGAGATGAATCGTGAGAATACAAACAAACTGGAACGTTTCACAGAAGTACACAGAACACTTTCATGGAATAATTTCTGTGTTTGAATGGTGCATGCTTGGGGTGAAATGAACTAGTGAAGGATCAGAGAGCAAGTCTTCGAAGAAAAACCGGCAACCCGAACAAAATAAATACGCGTTTGATCGACAAATATCTCTTCGAATCTTCTCACGTTTCCCTATGTGGCAACGAAAAAGAAAAGTACGGTAGTTCGCAAATGTAGATTTAATTAGACACAAGAGAAAAAACTAGTAAATACACGGTGGATATTTGCGTGGAAAAAATAAAAGTGCGTGTGTGGTCGGAGTAAATTGATCGCGATAGAAATGCACAAAGTAATGCTTGCGAAGATTCTGTAGCAAGAAGTGAAGTGAAGGCCCAAATTTAAAGCACGTCGGCCAGTTGCACTAAACAACAAAGTGATAATAACGGTCCAGACATTGCAACACAGCACGCTCACCGTGGAAATTGATCCTAGCAAAACGATCAAAGAGCTGAAGCAGGAAATCGAGGCTGTCCATGCTTTTCGGGAATTGCAAGGAAAGGTTGCAGAATTGTCGGGAGAAGAGGAGGCTTTCACATTATTCGGCGCAGACATAACTTGAGTAGTTCACATTATTTCAAGTAATAGAAAATTCATATTAGCTTTTGCATGCATGTTCATTTTCGCGTCTTATTGGAATCCCGTATGAAGTTCAAGTCACAAAACCTTAGAATTAAAAGCGTCGATTGAAAGTGTAGTTGTAAGAAAAGCTTATCAGTCGTGTTCAGATACAAGACGACCTGAGCATTAAGAAACATAATCTTGAAGAGATAATTTTCTCTATAGAATGTTATGTGGCATTCAATGAATTTTGTCGAAATATTTTTGGATAAAGTTCGCATGAAAATTATAGCACCATGATGTAATCAATTGCATATAGAACTTTGCTATCACACGATTAATTTGAATGAATCTGTCTGAGTTCAGAGCGATTAATTTGCATGTATCCATTTTTATACTGATTACGTTGTGCATCCAGAGATTACGCCTGGTTTTAGTAATTCTTGTTCGTGAACTTCAATGTATTTCTTGCTATAGATTTTTTTTGGCACTCTCAAATATCTGCACTTTACTAGTTTTCGATACCGGATATGTAAATGAGCATACTTATTGGTCTAATTTTGAAGGCTTAATTTTATATTCATACATATTTTAATCAGTTCTTGAAAGTGAACATTTTTTTCAATTTCATGAAAAATTTTGGATTTTTAATATAATAAAGAGTATGTTCAGTTTACGCTTTGTCGATGTACTTGAACATCAAAGGCATTATATCATTTGCATTTAGTGATACTCCGTTAAAAGTTCCCGAAATTTGAATAAAAAAATAAGATAACATTACCTTATTATTTAATAATAATAATTATAAAATAATGCTGATTCATTTATTTAAATAAACAAATTTACCTAATTATTTACCCTATAAATCTTTCTACTACCCATTTATATGACAGCACTGATTCAAATTCTTAGTAAAATTAAACCATAAGATAAAATATCACACCTAAAATAATAGCCTAAACCCATTCAATAAAAAGAATAACAATTTGAAATGATAAAAATCAAAGACAATATAAACAATAAATTTTGCACCATTCAAAAATATAAAAAGGTATTATAAATGACAGATAAAAATTTAGATTAAATTCGAAGCTTTTGTGTTTAACGAGAGTTAATAATGATGTAATTTCTCAACTGGGATTTTAGAATGACAGTTCAGGTAAAATACAAGTATAAACAAGTATTTGTTGCAACAAAAAGAGATAATTATGGGACATGCAAAATAATCACTTGCAACATCGTTGTTCTGGCATTTTCCGCAGAAGTCTGTAATGTAACAGTATCTGAACATTATTCTTATAATTAAAAGTCAAAAATTTAATAAAGGGCGATAATTTTAGTCTATTAAATCGCTCTCTAAGAGCTTGGAATTAATTCTCAACCAGAGATTGCAATTTTGAAAACCCTGTTAACATCGCTCGTCAGAAAGGTAGATTGGAATTGAAACATTTCCTGTGTTGAAGATTATCTTTCTCAAATTGATTCATTACTTAAATTCTGCCTTTTATTTAAGTATTATTTATCACCATACAAAATGTACATAAGTGTAACATAAATAGTTCATTTATATTCAAATTCCAAATAAGATTTTGTGGTCAGCTATAGAGTATCAGAAAATGTGTAATTCCGGAATTTAACCTGTTAGAAACCAATAAGTTAGATTAGGTATAGATGATCTAATGAATTGATTGAAAATTGAAAGAAAAAAAATAAAAATGAATTAAAAACGTACCCGAGGGTCTTTCCTTTCCTCCATTTCTAACCGGGTATAGGACCCGGTACGGTGGCAGGCTTCCCCCTCAAAATATGAGCCAGTCACCGGGTACAATTTAATCCTTTTTATTTCAGGTGACTTAATGGGTTGAGTGGCCCAAGCCAAGTGCCTTTTTATGGCATAAAGTTATGCAATTCCATTGTATAATTCTATGACATAAATTGGTCACCGGGGTACTCCCCTTCTGATGGGAAAGCTCATATAATTCAAGTTGTATGAGTTTTCCACTCAGAAGAGGAATACCTGGCCACCTCAACGATTTAACATTGGATTTATTCCGGTTGGGTGGGCATGAAGGGGCTCCACCACCACCCGGTTGCCCCTCTTTCATTTGTGGGCCCTGAATGTATTTGGGTAAAGACGAGGTCAACCCCAAATTAGTCTTTCTTGTCAGGTTGCACTTGTTCTCGCAACAAGTCGTAATTCCATCGTGGAGGTTACCTACTGATTTGCGACTTCGGTCGTCCTCTCGAACTCTGCAAGCAATTCGTGAATGCGAAATGTTTTGTAGTGAGTCCTCGTGCCGGGGAAACGAACCCGCCCCACGACACCGCAATGCTAGCCTGCCAGCGCATTCACGCGTCTCCGGACGAGGGCATTCTCGGCAGGAATCAACACCTTCCTCTGCCGAGGCAGCAGAACATCGCTGCGGTCCTTCACGGACATTATGAAAATCTATTATTCACTACAAATGGCGCCCAACGTGGGGCCCGAAAAGCCCGGCTGTATCATCAGTCGTGAGCACGAGACAGTCCATCGTCTCTAGGTGTCCCCACAAGGTGTTAGAAATTTTGGCGGGTAGATAACTCCCGAGGGTTTTTGCACTAATCGTGCCCCAGCAGCCGAGTAACTTCCGAACGTGTGTTGTCTTCGGACATCAATATCGTTTGGTCCTTCTTTTGATTTATACCTTGGTGGTTTACCACCATTGTATAACTAGTAAGGCCAAATTATATTAGAGTCCCTTTTTGTGTTCGGAGGTTATTATCCCAACATCTATTTTGCGGAGGATTCTGATCCGCTCCCCAAACCAGCGGTGCCTAAGTGTCTTAAATTACATGGATTTTGATTTCATGTGATTGGCTGATTAGCTAATCCATGACTATCCATGACAAGACACGCGCTGCTTGTGGATTAGAATCCCACCCTGGGCTGACAAGCTGTAACTTGAGAAGTTTGCTAATGAGGGATCACTTCGGAACCCTGATTTTCATGGTGCCACAAGAGAGTGTCCCTGAAACGTTTTAGAAGGATTGTGCCATGGTGTCCATACTTGGGAGGAAGGACGGAAAGGAAAGACCGATTATTTTTATTTGATAACGAGTAAAACTCTTCATACACTTTGGTTTTTTTTGTGAGGTTCGACTATAGTTCGCCACTGACGGCCACTTACAAATCATAAATTTTGCATCATTTTTTTCACATTTTCATTATTTATATATATATATTTATTTAGGTTTTTAGTTAGCAATTTAAATTTCTTTTAGCATGCCCACCAAAAGAACTCCCGAAAGGAGAAAGTTGCGGTCGGATGCCGGACCAGCTCTATTGTGTTCCATCTGTCACGAGGACATGGACGAAACTACAAGCCAGAGGTTGCAGTGCGGACACAGGCTACATCAGCTGTGTTTGGCACAACTGCGGCAAACTTCATCCACGTGCCCGCTCTGTCGACAGCCTTTGGAAATCGCACAGCCAGCAACAGAACGACCTCAGTCCTCCAGTACAAGTGGAGCTGTCCCCAAAAGCGGACCCCTTCCATCCACTAGAAGGAGTGCACGAGACGATGACTACAGGGCTGAAGCAGTTCCGCCTGCAGAAGAAGCGAGTCCACCGGTGGCTGTGGAAGCCACAGTTCTACGAGATCTAATGGCGCTCGTACAGGACATGTCCACCCGGCTCGCCTCTCTAGAGAGCCAGAGAGAGAACCCCGCACCATCCCGGCCAAGAACTCCTCCTATGTGGGATTCGGACCCAAATCCGTGGGACTTCCCAGTAGACTCGCGGCGTGATCCCGAACGGATCCGGCCAGGTACAGCCACGAATCCGTTGGCTCCAGTTTACCGGCCCCGATTGAGCCAAGCACCGCCACCAAATCAGGCTCCCGTGATTCCGCCGGACCAACGCTTCCATCCACACGACATGTATCGGCTGAAGCCGACACAGATCCCCAGCATCATCCAGGGATGGAATCTACATTTCAGTGGGGAACCCAATACGATAACGGTGGAGGTTTTCATAAGTCGGGTGGAGTCACTGATTGAGCAGATGCTAGCAGGAGACCGCACAGCGCTCGCAGGATACCTGCCAATGCTGCTTAGGGGAGCAGCCCTGGAGACATATTGGAGGATACATTCAGCTCCACCATCCATACGCTGGTCACGGCTGAAGGAGGTACTCCGCATGGAATACCCTACGGTCGACATGGACGAATTAGTCCTGGATAAGATGAATGCTAGATGGCAGCGTCCGGACGAGTCCTTCCATAAATATCGAGCCGATATCCTTCGGTTGAATGACCAGCTGTCAGAGCCATTGTCTTCTACCCAAATTCTTCGCCTGCTAAAGCGCAATCTAAGACCGGAGATTCGTCGGCATATCGTGAACTCCGATCCACAGAGTATGGAGGCCCTGCTGAGAAATGTGCGTCGTATAGAAGGGTTTGAGGAAGACCTACGGGACCGGCCATACTTACTAACCAGGACGGGTCCTCGACGAGGAATCGCGGAATTGGCCCCAGATTATACCACCCTAGATCTGGAGGATGATTTGGACCCAGACCAGCTTGCTGTAGCGGCAGTGGGAAGTCTTACGACCTGCTGGAATTGTCACCAAACCGGACACCGGTTCATTTCATGCCGCGCAGAACGTAAGGTTTTCTGCTACGGTTGCGGCAAGCCGGACACTTACTTCCCGGACTGTTCTGAATGTGCCGCACGAAAAAACGGCCAAAAGAGTACCCGACCACCTCAGCGGTACTCGAAACCCCAGCAGTAGCTCCTCAGTCAGCGGCTAACCCCAACCAACATGACGTTAACCCACCAGCCATGACCATTACGACTGCGGATGTTCACTCTCTTCCGGAGACCTCACCAACGACAATATTAAAACGACCATCGCAGTCACTGCCAGAAGAACCGCGGCAGCCTCAAGTACGCACTCTAAAACCTTATCATGTTAGACTGCAGGAATATCGGGTGGCTCGAGAGCGAATATTTGCTTCCGAAGTCGTCACTTCCCGTTCGTGCACGACAAAATGGTCAACCCGTCGTTGGCGGAATTTCCGCAAGAGAGTGCGCACCTGCCGTCGAACCTTACACTCTTGTAACATCTCGGAGGTTGCTGAGAATGAGATCAGACCTTATCATCCAATTAAAGTGTTGGGCGAGACCGTGTTTGCATTGATCGACACGGGTGCCAGTATCAGTTGTCTTGCCTCGAGCTTTGGCTCGAAAGTGCTCCAAGAATACCCGAACTTGATTAAATCCTGGCGCACTGAAATCAGCACAGCTGATGGCACCAAACACCCTATACGAGGTAAACTAACAACACCCGTTACGTTCAGGGGTCAGACGAAGGATATTACCTTCTACATTATCCCGTCTTTGACTCAGAACGTATACCTTGGTGTCGATTTCGTCCTTCGCTTTGGACTGGCCTCCGATTTATTCACCGATTTGTCTTTAAAAACCAGAAATGTCAACGAAATCACTTCTACTCCCGATAGGCATGACCTGACGTCTAACCAGCGGCAACGCCTGGAAGCATCCATTGCTGCTTTCCCATCTTACGCTACCCAAGGCCTTGGCCGCACCACCCTAGTCTCACACGCCATTGACGTTGGCGATAGTAAACCGATTAAACAGAGACACTACGCCATCTCGCCAGCCATGGAGAAATTGGTGTATGCGGAATTAGATAGGATGCTCGAGTTGGGGGTCATAGAAGAGTCCCAAAGTGCCTGGTCCTCACCGGTAACCTTGGTTGTAAAGCCAGGTAAAGTTCGCCTCTGTCTTGATGCCCGTAAGGTAAACGCGGTTACCATCAAGGACGCGTACCCTCTTCCACTCATCGATGGAATACTAGGGAGACTGCCGAAAGCCAATTATATCACCAGTCTCGACCTAAAAGACGCCTTCTGGCAAATTCCACTCGATGAGGACTCGAGGGACAAGACCGCCTTCACAGTGCCTGGACGACCATTATATCAGTTCGTCACAATGCCCTTTGGCCTGTGTAACGCGCCGCAAACGATGACTCGGTTGATGGACAAGGTCATCCCACCTCACCTAAAACACCAAGTGTTCGTGTACCTTGATGATCTGTTACTCATCACGGAAACGTTCGATCAACACCTCCTACTTCTACAAGAAGTAGCCCTGCACATCAGTAAGGCGGGACTCACCATCAACGTACAGAAAAGTAAGTTTGTCATGAAAGAAGTCCGATACCTCGGTCATGTTATAGGATATGGCACTATCAAAACGGATCCAGACAAAACTCGTGCGATTGATGAGTTCCCCTTACCAAAAACTGTGAAGCAGCTACGACGTTTCCTTGGTGTGTGCGGTTGGTACCGAAGGTTTGTTCGGAATTATGCAACAGTCTCAGCGCCCCTGTCAGACATGTTGCGGAAAGGGAAGTTCGTTTGGACCGAACTCAGCCGAAAGGCATTTGAAGAGCTTAAACAAGCCCTCACATCAGCTCCTGTCTTGCACAGCCCCGACTTCACGAAGCCCTTCTCCATTCATTGTGACGCAAGTCAACATGGAGTAGGAGCCGTGCTGGTGCAATTGACCGACGAAGGGGAGGAAGCTCCCATCGCCTTCATGTCCAATAAGCTGAATTCGGCCCAAAGGAACTATACTGTTTCCGAGCAAGAATGTTTGGCAGCGGTAATGGCTGTGAAGAAATTCCGAGCTTATATCGAGGGCCACCAATTCGAGATCATCACGGACCACGCGTCACTACAATGGTTGATGAACCAGGCAGATTTAAGTGGACGCCTAGCCAGATGGGCTCTTAAACTGCAAGGGTTCAAGTTCTCCATCAAACATCGGAAAGGAACCCAGAACATCGTACCCGACACTCTCTCACGGATGTTTTCCCCAGAGGGAGCCGAAATAACAATAAATGACGAGGACCCCATCGAAATAGATTTGGACAGCCCACATTTCGAATCAGATAGCTACAAAGAGTTGAGGCAAACCATAGCGACCCAACAGACACAGCTGCCTGACTTGAAGGTAATAGACGGCTATGTGTATAGACGAAACGAATACGCCACTGGTGATCCATGGCAGGAAGAAGAGTCTTGGAAACTCTGGGTACCGGAGGAAATGACACAACAGCTGATCCTCCGCGCACATGATCATCCGTTAAGTGCCCACGGAGGTTACGGTCGAACACTACGGCGACTAAAAAAATACTTCTTTTGGCCTAAAATGGCATCCCAGGTCAAAGACTACGTGAGCGCCTGTGATACCTGTAAAGGCACCAAAGCGCCCAACCAGCCTCTTCGACCTCCTATGGGTCAACTCAACGTCCCAGAACGCGTGTTCCAGCGTCTATACATCGATCTACTCGGTCCATATCCTCGGTCTTCCATGGGACACATCGGAGCTATAGTCGTTCTAGATCAGCTCTCAAAATTCCCAATGGTGGAACCTATCCGTAAATTCACAACTCCATCGATCGTGAAATTCTTAGAGAACCGGGTATTCCATGTGTTCGGAGTTCCAGAGAGTGTGTACTCAGATAATGGAGTACAGTTCCGGTCTCGGCAGTTTAAGAGCCTACTTGAGCAGTATGGCATTGAACACCAACTGACGCCCATATACTCTCCTCAGTCCAACGCGTCAGAACGGTTGAACCGCACCCTATTGGCCGCGATCCGTTCCTACGTCCACCCATCTCAAAAGGATTGGGATCGGCGATTGTCTGCCATCACATGCGCCCTGCGATCCTCGTATCATTCCGTCACCGGTGTCGCCCCTTACTTTGCCGCCTTTGGACAGCACATGATTTGCCACGGTAAATCATACCGACTGTTACGGCAATTAAAGTGTTTGGGAGACCCGGTCGTTGCGCTGGAGCCCCACGAACGTTTAGGAGACCTCCGCCAACAGATCGGACGGAAGATTAAGGCCGCAGGTAGTGCAAATGAAGCGCAGTACAATCTCCGGTCACGATCTGCTAATTTCAAAGAAGGAGATGAAGTTTTCCGGCGAAATTTCCGCCAAAGTGACGCCGCTGGGCATTACAACGCCAAGCTGGACAGGCGATTCCTGAAAAGCCGCATAAAGAAGGTAATGGGACCTAACCGTTACTTGATAACGGATCCATCGGGAAAAGAAGTGGGGATATACCACGCGAAAGACCTGCGCCGATAGATAATTGGGCACGTCTGTTTGTCCGTCCGCATATATTTTCAAAAACGCGCAAAGATTGTATACTTCCAGGCAAACATAGACATAAGTCAGTCCGTCCGTCTGTTAATTGTGTTCTTTTATTGTTCGTCATCTCTAGTCCCGACGCCGAAGGCAACCCGTGAGACACAGAAAGATCCTTCAGCTCCTTTTTCGTAATCCGCATTGCCTTGGGATCACGAGAAAATTAGCTGCCCTGTAGTAATCTAAGAACGATGGCTCTAAAAGCAGCGCTGACACAGGCACACAGCACGAACGCAATTTAATAAGGATTCAGTCGATTCAGTCACCTTCCCCATCGCAACACTCGTTTTTTTTTTTCGCAGGAATAATAAGTGGAAAAATTTCCTTTGTACTTAACACCCGGGAAACAAAATTCTAAAAATGTTTAAAAATTTCTAATGTGTAGTATCTTATTACAATATCTTTTGAAGATAATTTAACGAATTGCGGTGTAACGCGGTATGCAAATGCTTAGAACGAAACGGTTAACCCCTTTTAATTATGAATGCTAAAATCATTGTATCATTTAACCTGTTAATTATATGAACGCTAAAATCATTGTATCATTTAAACCCCTTAAAATTTGTCTAATTCTTCCGATTTTTCCCACCTAATTACGCCTAATTATCATAAACGACAAATTGCCTTCAATTGATAACTTAATTGAACCTACAAAAGACAGTGAAAAGGGAAATTGCAAATACCGCCGTCATAAACTACAAATGATAAGGAAAAAGTACATTTGATAGCAACAAAAACCTTCAATTGTGTGATTTCCCCCTTTCTGAATGGGTTCGTATTGTTCTACTTGCCCATAAAGTGTCGTAGTTGCTTGAGTGTGGAGAATATTAAATTGTGCTTGCGAAATTTGCATGCTATTGCGTCGTAAATCGTGAAAATGGGTGATAACTACATAACAACATTGGAAATTGGAATTATCGGGGAGAGTGGCGCCGGCAAGTCGAGTCTGATGCTTCGTCTGACAAACGAGGAATGGGATGGAGATCAGGAGTCTGCTCGAAACCGCCAGACAGCGCGGACGCCGCGTAAAGAAGAAGCGAGTTGGGAGTGAGAGGAGATTGCGGGCTGATCAGAATATCGCGGAGACACGTGGAAAAGTTTCTCGCGTAAAAGACAGTGAAATATTGTAAAAAAAATAGACGATAAAGTTATCGTGCAAATTGTGAACACCTTGTTAGTCGTGTGGGTTAGCGAAAAGTGGAATAAAACTCGTGTTCCGTCAAAATCTAGTGGAAGTGTTTTCGCTTGGGTGTCCAAAGGTTTCTCCCTCCCTTAAATCATTTGTCGAAAAGTTATTCTTTAGTTCCCAGAAATAATCAGGTCCCCAAAGGAGATATGAAACGAAGAAACAATTTGAAAATGTGGAAAAAGGCGTCATTGATTTGCCCCCGAATTTAGTAACAATTAGTTACTCAATGCACTTAGCATGTAACGGATTTGTAATTAACCGTTAGCTCTTTTGTCGGAAATTTTTCGAAATGCTGTGATGCAACTTCGCTTCATCGATTAAGGAAGTCGGTTCGCGTGGAATCGTTGTTGTTAATGTACTGTACATGTTCCAATACAAATTCGGAAACTCCCCCACAATACTTGTTAGAAGAAGCGTGCACACAGAGATGAATCGTGAGAATACAAACAAACTGGAACGTTTCACAGAAGTACACAGAACACTTTCATGGAATAATTTCTGTGTTTGAATGGTGCATGCTTGGGGTGAAATGAACTAGTGAAGGATCAGAGAGCAAGTCTTCGAAGAAAAACCGGCAACCCGAACAAAATAAATACGCGTTTGATCGACAAATATCTCTTCGAATCTTCTCACGTTTCCCTATGTGGCAACGAAAAAGAAAAGTACGGTAGTTCGCAAATGTAGATTTAATTAGACACAAGAGAAAAAACTAGTAAATACACGGTGGATATTTGCGTGGAAAAAATAAAAGTGCGTGTGTGGTCGGAGTAAATTGATCGCGATAGAAATGCACAAAGTAATGCTTGCGAAGATTCTGTAGCAAGAAGTGAAGTGAAGGCCCAAATTTAAAGCACGTCGGCCAGTTGCACTAAACAACAAAGTGATAATAACGGTCCAGACATTGCAACACAGCACGCTCACCGTGGAAATTGATCCTAGCAAAACGATCAAAGAGCTGAAGCAGGAAATCGAGGCTGTCCATGCTTTTCGGGAATTGCAAGGAAAGGTTGCAGAATTGTCGGGAGAAGAGGAGGCTTTCACATTATTCGGCGCAGACATAACTTGAGTAGTTCACATTATTTCAAGTAATAGAAAATTCATATTAGCTTTTGCATGCATGTTCATTTTCGCGTCTTATTGGAATCCCGTATGAAGTTCAAGTCACAAAACCTTAGAATTAAAAGCGTCGATTGAAAGTGTAGTTGTAAGAAAAGCTTATCAGTCGTGTTCAGATACAAGACGACCTGAGCATTAAGAAACATAATCTTGAAGAGATAATTTTCTCTATAGAATGTTATGTGGCATTCAATGAATTTTGTCGAAATATTTTTGGATAAAGTTCGCATGAAAATTATAGCACCATGATGTAATCAATTGCATATAGAACTTTGCTATCACACGATTAATTTGAATGAATCTGTCTGAGTTCAGAGCGATTAATTTGCATGTATCCATTTTTATACTGATTACGTTGTGCATCCAGAGATTACGCCTGGTTTTAGTAATTCTTGTTCGTGAACTTCAATGTATTTCTTGCTATAGATTTTTTTTGGCACTCTCAAATATCTGCACTTTACTAGTTTTCGATACCGGATATGTAAATGAGCATACTTATTGGTCTAATTTTGAAGGCTTAATTTTATATTCATACATATTTTAATCAGTTCTTGAAAGTGAACATTTTTTTCAATTTCATGAAAAATTTTGGATTTTTAATATAATAAAGAGTATGTTCAGTTTACGCTTTGTCGATGTACTTGAACATCAAAGGCATTATATCATTTGCATTTAGTGATACTCCGTTAAAAGTTCCCGAAATTTGAATAAAAAAATAAGATAACATTACCTTATTATTTAATAATAATAATTATAAAATAATACTGATTCATTTATTTAAATAAACAAATTTACCTAATTATTTACCCTATAAATCTTTCTACTACCCATTTATATGACAGCACTGATTCAAATTCTTAGTAAAATTAAACCATAAGATAAAATATCACACCTAAAATAATAGCCTAAACCCATTCAATAAAAAGAATAACAATTTGAAATGATAAAAATCAAAGACAATATAAACAATAAATTTTGCACCATTCAAAAATATAAAAAGGTATTATAAATGACAGATAAAAATTTAGATTAAATTCGAAGCTTTTGTGTTTAACGAGAGTTAATAATGATGTAATTTCTCAACTGGGATTTTAGAATGACAGTTCAGGTAAAATACAAGTATAAACAAGTATTTGTTGCAACAAAAAGAGATAATTATGGGACATGCAAAATAATCACTTGCAACATCGTTGTTCTGGCATTTTCCGCAGAAGTCTGTAATGTAACAGTATCTGAACATTATTCTTATAATTAAAAGTCAAAAATTTAATAAAGGGCGATAATTTTAGTCTATTAAATCGCTCTCTAAGAGCTTGGAATTAATTCTCAACCAGAGATTGCAATTTTGAAAACCCTGTTAACATCGCTCGTCAGAAAGGTAGATTGGAATTGAAACATTTCCTGTGTTGAAGATTATCTTTCTCAAATTGATTCATTACTTAAATTCTGCCTTTTATTTAAGTATTATTTATCACCATACAAAATGTACATAAGTGTAACATAAATAGTTCATTTATATTCAAATTCCAAATAAGATTTTGTGGTCAGCTATAGAGTATCAGAAAATGTGTAATTCCGGAATTTAACCTGTTAGAAACCAATAAGTTAGATTAGGTATAGATGATCTAATGAATTGATTGAAAATTGAAAGAAAAAAAATAAAAATGAATTAAAAACGTACCCGAGGGTCTTTCCTTTCCTCCATTTCTAACCGGGTATAGGACCCGGTACGGTGGCAGGCTTCCCCCTCAAAATATGAGCCAGTCACCGGGTACAATTTAATCCTTTTTATTTCAGGTGACTTAATGGGTTGAGTGGCCCAAGCCAAGTGCCTTTTTATGGCATAAAGTTATGCAATTCCATTGTATAATTCTATGACATAAATTGGTCACCGGGGTACTCCCCTTCTGATGGGAAAGCTCATATAATTCAAGTTGTATAAGTTTTCCACTCAGAAGAGGAATACCTGGCCACCTCAACGATTTAACATTGGATTTATTCCGGTTGGGTGGGCATGAAGGGGCTCCACCACCACCCGGTTGCCCCTCTTTCATTTGTGGGCCCTGAATGTATTTGGGTAAAGACGAGGTCAACCCCAAATTAGTCTTTCTTGTCAGGTTGCACTTGTTCTCGCAACAAGTCGTAATTCCATCGTGGAGGTTACCTACTGATTTGCGACTTCGGTCGTCCTCTCGAACTCTGCAAGCAATTCGTGAATGCGAAATGTTTTGTAGTGAGTCCTCGTGCCGGGGAAACGAACCCGCCCCACGACACCGCAATGCTAGCCTGCCAGCGCATTCACGCGTCTCCGGACGAGGGCATTCTCGGCAGGAATCAACACCTTCCTCTGCCGAGGCAGCAGAACATCGCTGCGGTCCTTCACGGACATTATGAAAATCTATTATTCACTACAGAGTGCTCATCCCGTAAGCCGAAGGCGTCGATTGAATCTCGTTGGTAACAACGGGATTGAAGTGATTCTTCGGTCAAACTATAACCTCGGTCAGCTTTGATACGTACTGGTTAAAAATCACTAGATATGGCAGCTAGGTGGACGGACACACGGCCAAAGCTGATACTGACCATATCACCTTCTCGTGCGCCGATGCATTCTATCAAGGTAATGAGATACTCTTTCTCTAAGCGAAGGCCCGAACGGGGCTTCAGCGCTATAACAAGTAAAAGTGACTTCTGGTCGGGAAGATTAAACAATTGATGTTAGTGCTTTAGTTTACACTACCTATTTCATTAAGTGAAGCAAGATTCTGTTTAAAATTCAATTTTTTTACCAAGCAATGAAATTTTCCGACGCCGCTGTGCTCCTCTCGGGTCCATATGCAACGCCTTCAGCTGCCTCGGTTCATCGACCGTCTCCTTAAATTTCGAAATCTGATTCCCGTTCTGCTGTCTTCATCAACAGAATTGGACCAACGTTTTTTCGGTTTTCTAACTGGTCTGCGTCCGTCAGTTTTCCCAGCGAATAGCTTTCTAGGTAACCACTCTTCGTCCATTCGCTGTGTGTGGCCAGCCCATTTCAGCTTGATAATTATGGAGACCTCTGGCTCGTCAAAATGTTCGTACATCTCATGGTTGTGTCGTAATCCCCATCGATTTCTTTTTTTGTTCCGGTGATTCGCCTTAGGATCCGCCTTTCGAAGGCATTTAACAAGTATGTGGATGAGAATCGACGTTGCACTACCATAGCACAAAACTAGTTTTATCACAGATTTGTATACTTGGATTTCTGTTGTCCTGTGTATGTAACTGGGCTTTAAAAGCTCGTCTGTGCTGGGCAAACGTTGGGCTTCGCGCTTGCGCATCACTAGCTTGTAGCCCAGGCCCCAGGGATCCCTATTCACACCGTCCACAAATTTTGATAAGTTGCCGAAGACGCTTTCTGGCCGACTTGTATGCCAATACAAAAGGCCAATGGGGCTCATAGGACGCGTTGACTATTCCGATGTTATGGATGCATTGGCAGTATCTGGTTTCTTCGGCGAAGTTTTTGCCATTTTCGACATTTCGTAGCTTGGTCTTTGGCTGATATCGTTGTCTCAAACTTTTCCCTCAATAAGTTTGTGTCGTGTTATTCCTCGCGAAGTTTATCATAACATTTTCTTTTTTACATCTAACTATTTTATTGGTAGCTAGTCAGAGGTTTCCCTCTTCGTCCTGGTATTCTTTTATATGGATGATTTTTCTTATCAAGCGCATCTTGGCATTCGTATTCAAACCATTCAATCCGCTTGCGCTGGGGTTTAAATCCAATTTTTTGTTCTGTCACAGATTTTACAATTGAATTCTAGAGTTGGTCGCGGGTCTTTTCAGACATATTCTCCAGGATAAGGGCCAAATTCGATTCAAGAGATTCAAGAAAATGCTTAGCAACTGACGCCCTTTGAAGCCTTTCTATATCGAACTTTTGTAAAAAGCTGGTCTTTGCAGTGAATGCATTTGACTGGTGATATTGGAAAGTCGAATTGACTAAATTCTGGTCTGAGTTTTAAAAATTGTATCCTTTCTGAATTAAGGTATTTTTTTTTGAATTTCGCTTGAATTTGTATCTCCTCAAGGTGGAAAATTTAGTTTGTTAACAAGTCCATTCAATCTACAATTTTTTGGTGGTTGAAAATAATGTTATGTGAAAATGCGAAATTTTATTTTAACATTGTAAATCAGCTCTACAAGGAACCGAGTGATTGGAGGAGATTAATCTAATGACGAAATTAGCTCTTTCTTGAACATCATAAGCATTCGAATCCAAGAATTGGTAGTGCTTATTCGATTTCATTCAGACTAGATCGAAATATTGTTGGTAGATATGTATTCGTATGCCTTTTTTACAAGAGCACAGAGAACTACAAGAATTTAAAATGTACTAAATCTAGTTTGCAAAGTGCATTGATTGGTAAAAAAATTCTCTTCCAGTTCATCCAATGACTCAACCTAAATAATTATCAATCTAATTACTCACGTTTCTATCGAATAATCATAAAATCGATGGAACATGTATTTTTAGTTATCAAATGCAAGCAGATGTGCCTCGCAATCTATCAAAGTTGATCCCACAATTCGAAGTATACATTCCAATGAATTCGAAATGATATTTGTTATCGTTACACTACTAATATCAAATTCCCAAACAAGTTTATCTGTTATCAATGCCACGATAATCACGACGATTCCGTTTGGTCGATAACGATTAATATTTAAGTATCTATTGGAGATACACAAAACAAGTTCCTTCATCATTTTTTCTACACACGAAACAATTTGAAATTATAAATAAATAGATTGATGATGATGATTGGTTAATGTTGCGAAAAGCAAAAAAAAAAAATCTAAATTCCAACATCTTTTAAGGGAAAGAAGAATACAGCAATGCGAGAAAAAAATATGGAAACGTTTCAGAAGCAGATGAGGCGAAATTACTTCTTTTGCTGTGCTGCTTATTACTCTATCTACCAATTCGCGTCTTTTGGGTTTACATGAGTTTCGATTGTACAAGTTAAGTTTTAGATTTTTACTATAACTAATACATGCGGTGGCAGCTTAACCTCGATCGAATTTATTTTACACGCAGCATTCAATAAACAGCAACAGCAGAAAAAAATCAATCTGAGTTAGCATAGTTAAAGATAGTTTGAATTGGTTTTCTGAATTTTGCCTGGTTATTGTGAGGTGGCATGGGAAATATAGTCTACTGGGCTAATTGATGAAATTGTATAGAAACTAGTTTTTCCTTCTAAGCTTCTGCTCGTTCGATATTTTAGCGCAAGTATTTCATTTTTTATTTTTTTGAAGTATCTACAACAAGAAGAGTTAGACGAAAATACTCGTTTACGAAACTTTCCATGAAATACTTTAAATTGGTTTGAGTTTCCTGAAATGCTGATCTTTATGGTATATATCAGAAGTTGTTTAACATTTGAATGTACCTGTATCTTATTTTAAGCATACTACTAAATTAATAATAAAAATTATACCTTCTTAAATATAAGTGCACTTGCTGAGCATGTTGAAATTATTGAGGATTATTTGTTTACTTACTTGTTTTCAACCATATGAGTATTGAATAATTTCAAAGCTTCAATAATCCTCTTAAAAGTCGTTGATTGATGTTTAGTTGCTAGTAACGTTATGATGCAATTACACAAGCAAATTTTTGCGCTAATGATATCTTTAAAAACGATTTTGAATATCAAGGGAAAGTACACGAAAATATTTGCAAAATTAATCCTTCTGAATATTTAATGATTGTTTCATGCTCATGCAAATATATAGATACGAGTAGATAGATAGATGTATCTGTGATAAATGAAGTCTAGTGTCTGGAGTCATTAATTTCATTACTTCTTATGCGCAAAAGTTACTTTTGCGTCGAAAATCTACTATCGTTATCTAATGAATAGCATGCAAACTTCAAATTTGTAACTGAGAGTTGGTAAAAATGTTAAGTAGCCTTCGGGGTAATGAACTTTTCCTTGGTAATCTGGGGTACATTTACTCTAACATTCTAAGCTCAATACTCTTTCTTTGATCACCGCGCGTACTTACTTGGATTTCATGAAAAAATATATATTGTTTATGTGGTTTTTTTTCATGACAGACTGGAAATTAAAGGTAACGCTCTTCTAAATTTTGTCGCTCTGGCAAAGAATTTTGATGGACTCGGGGTTCCCGATAAAACAACTCGTCCTTAATGTTGCAGGTGAAGATTTTCTAAGTAGTAGCCCTACTGCATTATCTACTCTGCCCTCCTAAGCTAAACAGGCGTATCTCAAATTTCACAGAATTTCTTATTCCTTTATATAAGGACACTTTGAGTTGTATCTAATCCATTTCCGTAGCGAAATAGAAGTATCTCGTCCGTATTGTGCAGCTAAAGTGCTAGAAATATAAAACGTATCTCAAAAATGAAACAAAAACCTAAGCAGTTTGGACGTAACTCATATTTCTAAGCAAAACGACCGCTTCTCAGAGATGCGTCTACTTCGCCTAGGATTTCTGGCAATTTACAATTTGACCTTTACAGAGATACGTCTGCATCACTTAGTAGCTTCCCTGGTTGATACCTCAATTTATCGCAGTATCAGCGCTGTAAAGGGGTCAGTCTGTAAAGTTTGTTGTTTAGTCATCAACTGTCAAATGCAGTTTGAAAATTAATTTTTATAGTAGTTCGATTGAAAGAAAGTGTAGAGAAAACGATACTTGTTTTTATATTGCCAGTAATATATTATAAGGTGAGTAAATACAAAATTCACCACCGAGAAAAAAGAAAATTTTACATTTTATGTTGACTTTGAGGTTAACGTTTCGACATCGTATTTTAGATCTAATCATGGACAAATCTGATGAATTTCGGGGACGTAAGTTAGTTATGTTGGCTTTAAATAAGAAAACAAAACAAGAGTTCTCCAAGAAACGTTTAAGCAACAACAACGTGGTTGTGAATAGTAATAATGTGTCGGAAATGGAGTCTTCAACTAATAACACTAGTGATACAGCACCCATAGAATTTTCTTCGGGTGCATTTGGTGACGGTGGTGTTCGCAACAGCAATATTAATATTTTGAAGATAATTTCCTTCTCTAAGGAGCCGATAACACAGGGAACTTTAACAGGCGAGGCTTGAAAAAACATGTGATTCTAATAATATAGATCAGATTCATGTCACTCGGAGCCATGTTTTACCAAATATATTGGAAACTGATAAATCACTACTACAGGGTGAATTTGAGCCTACAGTGAACATTCAAATAACAATACTCGATGAAGTTAACGAGAACGATGTTGCCGACAGTGACAATGGGCAGTGCATTAACTCCCCTACTAATAATTATAGTGACGAATCAAATATTCAGTACAGTAGAACTCCAACTATCCGAATTAATGGGGACCGGGACCCATTCGGATAATCAAATATTCGGATAATCGGATTTTTTTTTAAAAAAAATTGCCATTGGAGAGAATAAAAGCTACGTTTTGATATTGCACTATTTTTTTATTGAATTAAATGAAAGAAACATGAAATTTTCACATGTTTTAAATATAAATAAAATGTACTTATGTACAAGTTTAGAAATAAAAATCATTGTTTTTTAAACATCTCCGTCAATGTAAGCTGTTTTGCGGTCTTCAACCGTTTTCGGGCAGCCAGGTCACGCATTCGCTTGACGGTGAGCAGTTGCAAGTGGTCACACTCGGGCTGACGCTCCATCCACTTCAAAGCAGTCTCGAGGCCGGCAAATGCTTCACTAGCTGATGGTCCAGCGTCTACTTCAACATCAGCAGAAAGTTCTTCTTCCACTTCCACTTCAACATCTTCTCTCACACTTACAACAATTTCATCGTCATTGAGAATTTGAAAACCAGGGTCAGACGTGTCACAAGCCATCCACTCTCCTACATCTTCAGTACTTACTTCTGTACAACCAGGAATTTTTACAATCATTTTTCTTATTTCCTCTAGTGACAACGCATCTTCATCATCATCATCCTCTCCATATTCTTGTTTCTCATTTTCTTCAGATTCTTTCTCTTTTGTTCTTCTCAGACGGTAGGCCTTTCAGTTTATTCCACGCACGTCTTAGCGTCACTGCCGTAACCAAACTCCAAGCTTCCGCTACCATGTAACAGCAGTCCTTTAAATTTATTTTGCTATGATTTGCCAAAACCAATTCTTCATCTTCAGCACCTTCGATCAGCAGTTTTCTCAGCAGTTGCCTTCTGTAATGGCGCTTCATTGTTTCAATAACAGACTGGTCCATGGGTTGCAGCAAACTTGTAACATTGGGAGGCAAAAACGTCGTTTTAAACTGCCCATTCTCTCTTTCCAACAGTTCTGCTGTAGGATGAGTGGGTGCGTTATCAACAATTAAAAGCACCTTACTGCCTTCTTTTCCCACCGATTTTTGGTGTTTTTTCACTTCAGGAATAAACACTTCATCATACCATTCGGTAAACAAAGCTGCAGTCATCCAGGCCTTGGGTTGACTTTTGTAGAAGAGTGGAAGTTTTTTTACGTTTTTAAATGCTCTTGGATTTCTTGATTTTCCTATCAAAAGAAGTGGCAGTTTATGATTTCCAGTGGAGTTGGCACAGTTAAGCACTGTAGCACGTTCTTTACTGACCTTATGTCCAGGGGCACTAGATTCCCTTTTAGAAGCCAAAGTGGTTTTTGGTAATGCTTTCCAAACAAGGCCAGTTTCATCGGCATTATAAACAAACTCCGGATCATAGGATTCTGATGCAGTTTTAAATTTTTCAAGAAAATTTTCAGCAGCTGCAGAGTCTGCTGAAAGCTTCTCACCAGCCAAATCTAACTCGCGTACACCATGCCTGAATTTAAAATTCCTTAGCCAGCCGTTACTAGCCTTAAAAGATGAATAACCAAGCTTTTCTGCTAAGATTTTGGCTTTTTCACAAAGGATTGGACCTGAAATCGGATTTCCCATAGAACGTTGCTGCAAAAACCATTTAAACACGGCATCTTCCAAATTTTTGTTGGTTGCTGTCTTCATTGTTTTCCTGGAGGAACTTCCATCTTCATTTTCAAGCACCGAAACAAAGTTTAAAAGTGTTGACTTACTGTTTTTAATGTCAGAAATTGTTGCTTGTCCAACACCATAAATCTCAGACAACTTCTTACCCGTTACACCTTTATCGAGTTGCTCTATAATTTTCAGTTTGTCCGCTAACGATAGCACAACACGTTTTCTTTTCGAAGCCATGGTATAAAAACAATACAGTATTGTACACGCACAAACAAAAGTAAGCCGTAGCGAAAGAGTAGCGTCCTCGAGCAAGGTCAATAGCACACTGGCTAATCAAAACAAACAATGACAGGTGCGCCGTGACTGCAATGCGCCGGAACTTGTCTTAACTTGCCGTTGTGCCTACACACGCGGGGGGAAGTCAGTGTAGGCACAACGGCAAGTTAAGACAAGTCAAGTCAAGACTTAACGCGCAAACACTGGCTTCGCGGGGGGAAGAATAATAGCGCACTTAGACTTTTTTTGGACAATTTTTTGTGATTCGGATAATCGGCGATTCGGATAGTCGGAGTTCGGATAATTGGAGTTCTACTGTATACTAAAAAGGGGACTGTAAGAAAAAGGCAAAAGTATGAAATATCAGTGAGTGAAAGAAAAAAGAGGAAATATTAAACATTTGTGGAAAAACATAGTATGAAGGACGGTTGTGGGGAGCAGTGTCCAATGAAGTGTACCCAAAATATATCAAAGGCCAGAAGAGAATTTCTTCATTCTGAGTTTTCAAAAATGACAGATGAAAAAGAAAGAAAGTCTTTCATATTGTATCACATACCATCAACTGCTGTGAAGCAAAGGACGACAGTTGTTGCTACTGATGTAGGCCAGGAGAGTTATCGAAGAAATAATTCATATAATTATATGCTCAAAAATGAAAATGCCACTTCACATAGTGTATGTAAAATATTTTTTTAACAACCCTTAGTTTTAATGGAAATAATGAAAAGGTTGTTCGTACAGCATTATTTAACGCAAAAAATTCGGTAGTGCCTGTGGCAGACATGAGATGTACAAAAGAACCCCATAATAAAATAGACGATGAAGTCATTCGCCAGCACATTTAACATTCAATTCAACCATTTGGCACTACCGCAGGGAACATGCACCACACCGCCTTTATCTGCCAAATGATCTCTCATTCACCGCAATGCATGGACTTTCTTAACAAAAATTTCAACTTTAAGGGATGCATCAGACTACGACTATATAGTCGCACTTCTGTCGCAAGTTACACATGGTTAAATGGAAGCCCGCACACTGCGATTTTCCACAATTTTGCCCAGGTCGGTAGTCGCAGGAATTCGCGATTTTTCCTAAAACCAGTTTAGTAGGTAGTTTTTGTGTTACTCGCGCAGGCGCACATCATTTGGACATTTGACGCTGACGTGCACGGAAGTTTCTTGCATAGCGCACAAATGAGTTAGCGCATGTTTTCCTGGCAAAGACATACCTTCAAATGAGCATATTAGTTCTGCGCATGCCTGAAGTGTCTTTGCAAATCTTGTCGCAGTGTGTTCGTATTTGCGTCTAAAAATCGCTGGTTACGACGGAAAAACCGCAATGTGGCCGAACCCTAAATGTTCGGATGAAAAATACCGGGTGGTGGCAAAGAAAATGAATGTGTCACTTGCTAACCTTGGGCATGAAGAATGCGAGAGTTGCGAGGTGTGTAACTTACATAATAAAAGTCATACAAAGAACAATCTCGATGAAAATTGTGATGTTTGTATGACGTGGAGCAAACATATTGAGAGAGCAAACAAATCTCGAGCGAAATACAGAGAGGATGCCGCAAGAGATGAAGAAGTAGAAGAAATAGTGTATTGCGCAGATTTAAAAAAAGTTATAATGTTACCACGGCTTGAGATGTTTAAAAGTGCGATTTTTACAAATCGTTTAACGAAAGAAAGAAAAGAAACAGCAAGCCATTTGCAGCTCTCTGGCATGAAGCTTTGTTCAAACGAAACAAAGAAGAGCTGATCAGTACATTTTAACCAGTTCTTTATTAGCAAGAGAGACGTTTTAAAAATTACGTTATGGCTCGACCATAAGAATTGGGCAGTATTTTCATTTTTAATATATATTGTAAACTCCGATGAAATATGTGGCATTGAAATTAATCTGAAATACTTTGTGCCGGGCCATACGTTTATGGCTGCCGACTCCTTTCATCACAGAGTAGAGGTTTCCATGAAAAAAATGGGCAACAAGCTGTATGATTTCTCAGATTTTGTACAAGCCGTAAACGGTGCTGCTCATAAAACCGAGGTCCTGCCAATGGAGTTACAGCATTTTTACATTTGGGAAGATTTTTCCTCACAATACAAATTAACTCGTACAGAGCCGAGGCCATATTTACATGATATGGTTCAGGTAACCGTCCACAGAGGATCGTATAATATCACATATAAAAAGGACTTTGATGGTCCATCATTTGATCTTAATTTTTTAACTGCCAAGATAGCAAAAAATGGAAAACTGCGGCCACCCAAAAAGCAAACGAAAGTTCTTGGAAAGCCAATATAATAAAAAAATTGTCTGGAATTATGAAAAATCGGTTGCGGTTCTGGGACACTCTTCCAGTTTCAGATGAAAACTGAACAAAATTTATGTTTTTCTATTTGTATTCTAGTTTACTTTTGGGTTTATGTCCAGCATAAATATGTATTATTTTCTGAAAAATTCTTTTAATTTCCCACAAATGTAGCGTATTCTTCATGTATCACATTATTAATAATTCGTTTCTAGATAATTTTTTATTTTTTATTTAATCTCCTATCCAAGCCCATGTGGTAAGAAACAGAATCGAACGTTATATATTAATTAATCGTTAGCCAATTAGCCGTATCTTAGTTTAAAACTAAAATAGTAGTTTATATAAGACAAGTTAATTACCATGTCATTGTCGTCTCAATCTTCATTGTATTTACCCAAAAAAAAAACCATAAAAAAATTTGACTATGTAGGTGCGGTTTTGAAATTCATTAAAATTCCTTATATCTCAAAACATGGAAATTTGAGATACGCCTTTTTGGCTTAGGAGGGCAGTACTGATGTCTAGCGCATCCTCTAAAATTTTGCAAAACCTGTCCTTATTTACTCCACTATTGCCACCAATGATCGACTGATATAATTTTTGAGCACATTGAAACTATTCTATCTGCATGAACGTGGACTTTTTGTCACATAACCCGGGACGTGGGGTCAGGGTAACCCATAACTTTTTTAAAATTTCCCTGCTGTATGATTAGCGGGTTGGTCAGATTTTTTTGATGGAATCATTAAATTTGACATTCATTTTTAAAATTCTATCAGTATTTTTACAATTCACATAGTTATTTTTAAAATAATTGGGTGTTTGAATGAACTTCACAAAAAAATTTTTAAAAATGTGAACATAAACTCATGAATTTATAGTTTTTTTTTTTTTAAATTTTTTGCAACTTTTATTACTTTTTCTACCAAAGGTACATCAATTGAACAAAAAATTACATTTTTAGGAACATTTTTTCCATACGCTTCTTATTTGCAGCTCTTCAAGAAGCGCAGAGCAGCTTAAGCAGATTGGGACTTTGCACTGGTAGCAAAATTATTTGGTCTTCTTATCTGTGCCATGAGAGCATTTTCGGCACCTAGCACCTTTACTCATATCCTCCCGAGGTTCAAATCGTACTGGTTTTTGAAAAATCCTTCCTATATTTTGCCTTAGTTCCCGAAGCAACCACGAATTCTTCAGGTGATTTTCAAGGTGTGGTTCTATGAGCTCTCTTGCTAGAATTTTGATGAAATTCATTCGAGATATTTCCGAATTCTCTGCAGACGATGAATAGAAAACATAAGCGTTGACCATGCTTATGTTAAGCAAAGTGTAGAAGAAAGCTAGCTGAGTAGACAGTATATTTTTCATCCAAGGTATCCACGCCACCCTCGGTATTGTTGTAGAAAATAATTATCTCTGGTTTATTGGTTTCTTCATCCGTGGTTGGTGTGTGATGCATAGGTGATACCAGTATCACAGACTTGTTCTTGTTGGGCACATATGAGACCAATGTCATGTCCCTTGTGAAGCCATATAAAGAAGAACCTTCTTCTCGTCCTTTTCAAGGAAGAAATTCTTTCGGGATTTCCACTTTGTTTTCACGCATCGTATCCACATACATATGTCAGCTTTCTTGCCTTCAATTTTGTCACTAAGTCAATTGAACTGAACCAATTGTCTGCCGCTATATTTCTGTTGCCTCCCTTTATTGTCTCAGCGAGGTGCAGCCAAAGACATATAAACAAATGGACGAGCAACGAGAATCTGTGTACTCGTCCATGTAAGAAGCAAATTTGCCACATAAATAAGTTATAAATAACTTACGCTCTCGAAACTATATGATTCCCTCTGCTTCTCCTTCCCCTTTTTTTCCAGACAGGTTTTTCTTTTCTCTCTTCAGAAGAATCGCTTCCCCCACTGACACCCGCGTACACCAACGAAATTTCATTTCAGTTTGAGTATAAACAACAAACAACTCTCACGGAAACTCGAACGTCAAAGCAAAAGAAAATCGAAAAGAGCGCGAACCACGCGGGAAAATTATGTGTCAAAGTGGATGGAAATTTCATAACTTTTTAATTAAAACAGTGAATTAAAGTTCCGATTACGTACGCGTGATCTTTAAAATTAAAAACTTTTTAAATGTGAACGTGTTTCGCCGTGGATAGAGTGCTAAATTAAAAGCATATCGCCTCAAACCTCAACTTCACACAACTTTAGCGCAGGTTGCCAATTGCTTCGGCTCTCACGACCGGTTGCGGATCCAGTACTCTCTATATCTATGGGTGCAGCACAGACTGCGTGGGTTTTGCAAATGTTTTTTCATCATCGCTTAGTGTTTTTTCATCACTGTCCTTTCCTGTATAAATATATACATTAAGGAGATAATGAGTTTTGGCATCGGTGAGGGCCATAATTTTTATACCATATTTCCTGCGTTTATTGGGTATATAGATTCTGAACGAACATTTCCCCTAAAGCCAACGAGCATTTCATCCATACAAGCGTTTTCGCCGATTGAATAATTCAGTTGGTAGTTCTTAATGAATTTCTCGAAGATGTTAGAAATTGCTGCAACCTTGTCGTCGTTCTTACAAGTAAGAACACAGTAACAACTGCTGTCAGATCAACTAAGCGTCCAAGTTACATCTTTAACAACCAGTCACATGTGTCGAAAAGCTCTCATAGAGAATTTTCATTTGATACTCATATCGGCTCCGTTTAATGAAATTTTTTTCAGGGGCCACTCCTCTGTACTGTAAGCATCGATTCATGGCCTATTTTTTCGAATCCTAGAATGGCTACAAAGCCCTTTTGCTAGGAGCTCTCTCCTGCCTCTTCGACTTGTTTCAATTGTATGTACTCATCTTCATGATACCTATCATTCCTGAAATTTTCATGCAAATCCTAGCAAAGCCGTAGTGTCTAAGTCGGTAAAAAGCGCATATGGCTCCATAGCCATATGTTTCCATAGTAATGCAGGGCACATTGTTCCATAGTAATACAGGAAAATTCAAATCGCTATAACTTCGTTAAATACTATTCGATCTTTGTGAAACTTTCAGAAAAGATCAATCTTATAAATAGTCATCTGTTCGCTAAATTTTGTTGAATTTAAGGGTACCATTTAGATTTTATTCAAGAAAACATAAAATCGATAAATCATACTATTACTAACAAAGTTGAGTGAATTTCGTCTTCTCATGTATATTTTGTTGTTGTACTCATTAAGGCCATTCTTGATTTTTTTCAGATTTTTCGGATCGAAGGTGTCCAATCGCGAGGAGGGGGTACGCGAAAAGTTCGTATATTTCCCCTTCCTCTGCCCCCCCTCGGTACTCATAAGGCAATTTTAAGACCTGTTTTGAAAAGATCTCATTGAGACCTTTCCAATGACACCCTACTCGACTACCAATGGTGAAATTTTTTTTAGAGGGGTCAACCTCCTATATGGGAGACCCCCCTTAAACCCCTTTGAAAAATTTTTTTATCCTTGAACTTTCAAGAAGTCACCACTTCTGACCTTTCCACAAAGTTCCATGGCTGTAGCCTTCATAGTTTCGGAGAAAAAGTGCTGTGACATACAGACGGACGGACGGACACAGGTCGTGATTGCAAAAGGGGTTTTGTATTTTAGTACAAAACCCTAAAAAGGTTCTCTGGAGCGATGAATCACAATTTAATATGTTTCGATCTGATGGAAGAAAATATGTAAGCCGACACAAAAACAAAGAGCGCGATCTTAGGTACACCGTCAAAACTTGGTGGTATGTTGAGCCTTTTCGTGGGACGGCATTGGTCATCTTGTGCGAATCGATGGTCGAATGGATCTGTATGTCTATAAAACTTATTGGCTAATATTATGGAGCCATAAGCTTTTGACCATATGCCGATTTCCTACATTTTTCAGCGGGACAACGATCCTAATCACACTTCATGCCTAGTGAAGTGTTGAATTGAGGAAGAAAAGATAAACGTCCTAGGCTGACCGGCACATAGCTCCGATCTCAATCTAATTGAGAACTTATTGGCTGATGTGGCGAGGAGTTAGGAAATTTCGAAAAATTCTGGGGAATTATTCAGTAACATAGAGAAAGCTTGAAGAGACATCCCTCTAAAGCGATGCAAGGACTTAATAGCTTTTATGCCAAAACAATATTTAGCTATTGTTGCTAAAAAGGGCTGCACGACAAAATATAGGCTTTGTTTCAAAATAGAGAATCGAATACAAAACAAGTTGGGTAAAAAGACCTACGCTCATGTCAGAAGGGTTTTGTATTCAATTTACAAAATGCAGTCACCAGATCGAATCAAATCAAATATGAAATACGAAGATCATACTATTATTAACAAAGTTGAACGAATTACGACTTCTGAGGTTTTTAGTATTGTTATACTCATAAATATCTCCCTTGATAATTATTTCAGATGTCCATCCGCGACGGAGGAAACACATTTTTCATGTATTTCCCCCCTGTGCCCCCACTGAAGCAAAAACTGATACTTTAACAACTGTTTTGAAAAGCTCCCATGAAAACTTTTATTTCATACTCATATCGGCTACGTTTGATGAATTTTTTTTTCAGGGGCCACTCTCCTGTACTGGTATCATCGATTAACGGCCAATTTTTTCGAACCCTAGAATGGTTACAAAACCCTTTTGCTAGGAGCTCTCTCCCACCTCCTTGACTTGTTTCACTTATGAGTATTAATTGTAGGTACTCATCTTCAGTCAATTGTAGGTACTCATCTTCAGTCATTCATTCTCCCACCTCCTTGACTTGTTTCACTTATGAGCATTAATTGTAGGTACTCATCTTCAGTCATTCATTAAATTGAATCAAGTGTTCAAAGCATGCACCTTGAACGTTGAAGTTGGGAAAAAATAACTCAAAATTATTCAATCTTCGCATTTAAAACAGCCACTATTTTGTTTTACGATTACTGATACCACTAGCTGAACCGATTCTCAAAGATATTCATGACACCTATCATTCCTGAAATTTTCATGCAAATCCTAGCAAAACTGTAGTGTCTCAGTCGGTAAAAAGCGCATGTTGTTCCATAGCCATATGTTGCCATAGTAATAAATGCAGCGCATATTGTTCCATAGTAATACAGGAAAATTCAAACCGCTATAACTTCGCTAAATATGATTCAATCTTTATGAAACTTTCAGGATAGATCAATCTTATAAATAGACATCCACGTACTGAATTTCATTTAATTTAAGGGTACCGTTAAGATTTTATTCAAGAAAACATAAAATCGATAAGTCATACTATTACTAACAAAGTTGAGTGAATTGCGACTTCTCACGTATTTGTTGTTGTTGTACTCACCAAGGCCTACATTCCTGATTTTTTTTTCAGATTTTTCGGATCACAGGTGTCCAATCGCGAGGGGGGGACACAAATTTTTCGTGTATTTCCCCTCCCTGTGCGCCCCTCGAAG
Organism: Odontomyia ornata; assembly: GCA_963969285.1. Taxonomy (NCBI): domain Eukaryota; kingdom Metazoa; phylum Arthropoda; class Insecta; order Diptera; family Stratiomyidae; genus Odontomyia; species Odontomyia ornata. The sequence continues at coordinate 450,489,318 of OZ017738.1, forward strand.
CAAATTTTGCCAAACTAAGACCTGTTTTGAAAATTTCTCATCAAGACCTTTCATTTGATACCCATATCGGCTACCTTCGGGGGGTCACTCTCCTATATGGGGAGACCCCCCTTAAATACCTTACAAAATTTTTTTGTAGTTGAACTTTGAATAGATCACCACTTTACACCTACACACAAAATTTGATGTTTCTAGTTTAAGTAGTTTCCGAGAAAAACTGCTGTGACACACGGACGGACGGACGGACAGACTGGTCGCGAACCTAGTAGGGTTTTGTAAAATTATTTTACAAAACCCTAAAAATTGAAGCTGTTTCTTTAGAATTATCTTTAATTTCAACTGCTGCTCCTAATTATTTTTCCTAACTAATATAGACTGTCCTCTGTTTCGTTTGAATTTTTTCTATGAATCTTATATTTCTTGTAATATTTTATTCGATACGTAGATATAAGTGTATCAGTATTAATATTTGGAAATAACGTTTCTAAAACAGTAAATAATATATGGTAAAATGAGCAACTTTTGATAAGCAACGTGTTAGTTTCTAATTATTTTTCCACCACTGTATATATTTTCATTCACCGTCAGAATTCGACCAAATCGAAATTCTTCTTCATTATCCTGTATTCGGAAATTGCAAAAAAATCCTAAATTAGGATATAGCACGGAAAAATTTCACACAGGCTGTTTTAGCTATCTCTGACACTGGTGAATTCTAGACGAAAACTGATAGTTTTAAACGATTTTCCCACCACCAAAACATCTCTTTGGTTTAGGTTTCTTAAAATTACTTCCGTTTTAGCATTTCAAAGGGAGCTAAAGCGGTTCAAAGTTGTGAAAATTAGCTATCTCTTCTATTTCACACCGACGGAAATTTAATCGACCCATTCATATAGGTTATCGCACACCTAGGAGAAATGGCCTAACTACCCGACCTGCCAGTCCAACATCAGATTGTTACTAAAGGACCACCAGTTTTTGCACGTCCTTGACGTTTGGCAGGAGATCGACTCATTGATGTGAAAGAAGAGTTTAAACACCACCTCAAGAAAGGTGTTGGACGACCCTCGTCCAGCCAATGGGCCAGCTCTATTTATATGGTTCCCAAAACTGGAAGAGGTTTTTGGACAACTGGTTACTATCGCTTGCTGAATGTGCGTTCGCAACCGGATTGCCACTCGCCGCCAATAATTGAAGATCTACTCCAAGAAGTCAAAGGAAAAATATGCCCTGTTGTCGATTTGCACAGAGCTTTCTATCATATACCAGTAGCACCGGAGGATGTACAAAAGACAGCACTAATACCTTTCAGATTGTTTGAGTTTCTTGGCATGCCACGCCAACATTCCAAAGGTCAATCAATTATCTGCTAGGCAACTTTAAATCCGTATGAAGATAACAATCTGGTTTTTTCGAACAGTCACGAGGAACATATCCAGAACCTTTGCCAATTATTCAAATCTTTCCAGCAAGTACATCTGCATTTTAACTGGAGCAAATGCCAAATCGGCCAGCCGGAAGTGGTTTTCGCAAGTTATCATGTCTCCGAAAAGAGTGTTCAACCACCCGCAGAGAGAATAGTCAACTTTTCGAAACCAGCCCACTTGTCTCAGCTGCGGCGTTTCATTGGAATGGTCAACTTTTATCGGAGATGCATTCCACACGCGTCCCGCAAGCAACTCCGAGCCCCAAGCCATTTTGAGTCGAATCGTAACGCCGGACAGATCCCTCTCGGGAAGAGCGCAGCTGATCAGTTCAGTATTTTAGTTTGTAATTTTGTGCTTGTGATAAACTGTTTGTTTGTGTCACGAGTTTAGAATGCCTTTTCACATATTTTGTACCCCTACCCGGCAACTGTTAACCCTAGGAACAATTAAAGTTTTAACCCTTTTATATGCATATGTTTAATCACCGCTCTAAATTTATTTTCTTCCATTTTTAGAAACTACTATACCTTCCTCACTGGATTCAGCGATACAAATTAAAACACTCAATCAATACGGCTAGAAATTTAGCAGTGCTCTGGCGAGAAATGATATTTATTAAAAACAAACTATTTCCAACACTATGAGCGCCATATCTTAGCTTGTCTGAGGACTTATTGAACAACGCCCATATCGAAATTAACCTTGCCCATAACCCTAACTAAAAACCCATAAGCCCAAATGAATTTTATTAACTATCTTATCTGCCCAAAAATCAACTCAATAATAAATCAAACAACCTAGATTTTACTTGGATCTCGAAAAATTTAATTCAAAGCTAAACTAGCTTAACGAAACTAAATAAAACAAATTGAGACTAACTATTAAAAATACCCTTAATACATATCAAACAAAAACCAACAAATAATTTAAATTTGACAATAATGAAAACAGTAAATGTGACGAGAAGCCAGTATACTACATGGGCTGATAAGCTCTGCGATTTCCAATGAAGGGCGGTACACTTGGCATAGCGATTATCCACCATTTCAATGCCTTTTTTGTAGTATGAAACATCCAAACCTTCGAAATAGGCCTCGGTATTCGCAATGACTTCCACATTCAATCTGAATCTCATTCCCTCGAGGTACCGCTTGAGTTTTGGGAACACATAATAGTCGCTGGGGGGGGTCTTCCAATCGATCTTGAGGCTCTTCGCCTTCTGTAATTTTTCTTACCATAAAGAACTTGGTATCACCCTGAACCAGGCAAAAAAAGATCTTGAAACCTAAGCATCCCCCATTAGTTCTAACCATATCTCGTCATTGCAAAGGGCAAGAGAACAGCACCATAAATTTTTTTCGTCCCCAATAAACAGATAAATTTTAAATTGTTTTTCATAACTGTGGTGGTATACGTAGTAAGTTAAACAAACTTTTTCTTGACGCAGAATCGTGCCAATTTAATATCCTTACCCTTTCCGAAACATGGTTGAATGATTCTCATATTAACGAAGAGATCCTTGACAGTAACTGGAGTATATACAGAAATGATAGAGAAACCCTCATAGCACAGGACAATTACGAGGATGTGGTGTATTAATTGCAGTACATAATTCGTTCATGAGCGAGCTAGTAACCTCCAAGGAATACAAATTGTTCCAGCGTAAAGTAGTAAAAATAAAGCTGGGAAGATCCAACCTATAAATTGGCGTATTCTATGTCCCTTCAAAATCCAACGATACTGTCTACGACGACGTTTGTCAAGCTATAGCTGGAATCACAGCAATTACAAATGAAGAAGATAAAATTGTCATTACTGGTGATTTTAATCGGCCAAACTTAAAATTTCTGGTCGATGAAGAAGATGGTTTCCGTCTTCCTATCAATCTAAATAGTGATGATTTCAATCTAATAAGCACCTTTTATAGTAACGATTTGCAGCAAGTAGCCCCTATACCCAACCAAAATAGCAGATGGCTAGACCTTATTTTTTCTAACGCTTACGACGAGGTAGTGGTCAGTTCAACTGATGACAACGAATATCTGTTTTCTAATTCAGTTCATCACTCTGCTTTTACTGTTGAATTGTCCACTCCTGATACTTCTAATTCTATATCGTACAATTCCACTATTTTATATGACTTCCGAAATGGCAGCTATGATAAAATTAATAGTCTTTTATCCCGAGTGAATTGGAATGATATGCTGTCAACGTTAGATTTGGATACAGCTCTATCTACTTTTCATACCATAATCTTTGATGCCGTTGAATCATTCATAATTAAAATAAAGGGAAAAGGCAAAATTTCAAAACTGTGGCTAGGGAGCGATCTCAGGTATTTACGTAACCAAAGAAATAAACTCTACAAGCTCCTTAAAAGGAGGAAATGATGCCAGCGATGAGATTAAGAGTAAATATAACGATCTTGTTCTAGAATTCCAACTTACCTGTAAATCCCAAGATGCATATCAATCGTATGTTAACGTTGTAGCGGAGAAAACTCCATTTTAGTTCTAAAAAGTTTGTAGACCTTAAGTGTAAAACTTATGCCTACCTTTCGATAATGACACACAAAGACTCGATGTCATCTAGTACAGAACAGATCTGTGAGGTTTTTGCAGCCCATTTTCAGCATTTTTACTCCAACCTTGCTACTTCATCAGACCTAGAGCCGCCGGAAATAGCGTCAAGGATCCTTATAGAAAGCGTTTCGATTTCTGCAGATGAAATTCTCCAAGCTATTGAGGATCTTGATTTGAATAAAGGACCTGGCCTAAATCTGATTCCACCTTGCTTTTTGGCCCTCCGCAATAGGGAACAGATTAGACTCCTCTTCATTATTTTTAATAAGTCACTATCTAGTAGTATCTTTCCTAAGCTTTGGGAGCCATCCTTTATAATACCAATACATAAAAAAGGTGAAACGCGGCTTGTGGTGGACTACAGGGGTATTGCCATCTTGTCTGTTATGCCAAAACTGTTTGAGAAAATTATATGTAGTAAAATTTGTCCCCTTATTGAACAATTTCGTAATGAAGAGCAACATGGCTTACGTAAAAACAGATCAACTGCCACTAATCTAATCACTTTGACGTCAGATACTCGTAGTGGAATGGAGCAAGGAAATCAAATAGATGCCATTCTCAGATTTCTGCAAAGCATTTGATAGAGTGAACCATGGAATTCTGTTAAATAAGCTCCGTAGCTTCGGCATATCCGGTTCGCTACTCAGCTGGATTCAGTCCTGTTTGAAAAACCGCACACAATTTGTCAAGTTTCAAGGTCAGTTGTCACGTGAGATCAATGTCGCCTCTGGGGTTCCTCAGGGCAGTCATCCCAGTCCACTTTTATTCAATCTTTTCATCTTAGATCTTTCAAAAGCGCTGTTTGATATTCCCCACCTTTTTTATGCCGACTACCTCAAACTGTATCACAGAATACAATCTTTAACTTATGTATATTTTCTCCAGTCCAAATTAACCACCCTCAACAATGGTGTGTAGTGAATCACCTTGAACTTAATTTGGAAAAATGTCTCGTAATAAGTTTTTTAAGAAAAAAGAATGTCATCATACACAATTATGAAATTAATAACACACAACTGAGAAGAGTTGAAAGAGTTGTAGACCTTGGCGTAGTCTTAGACTCCAAGCTCAGATTCAACCTTCACTATGATGAAGTGCTGTGTAAAGCTGTTTTATTTAATGGAGAGCGATAGAATTTATGAATATTTGGGCAACAAAATCATTGTTCACCTCGCTAGTCCGTCCTATTCTCGAATACGGCTACATAATCTGGGACCCTATTTACGAAATCTATAGCCGCAGACGTGAGCCTTTACTTTTTGCCTTAAGATCTCTGTACCAACCAACTTCTTTTCATAATCTACCATCTAATTAGGATCGACTTCGAACCTTAAACCTGACATCACTCGCTTCCAGAAGAATCGCTTTGTCTGCATGTCTACGTTTCGACGTTTTTAGGTGTAATATTCAAGTTCCGTTTCTGTCAGACAAAATTCATTTTCACAATCCTGTTAGAGTCACTAGGCACATTCCTATGTTAACCACTAGTACGCACCACACCAATTATGCACACAATGAGCCGGTTAACAGATGCTGTAAAATCTTCAAAAAGTTTAGCGAGCATTACTCCCCAACCACTTCCAAGTTCTGTTTTAAATCCAAAATATTACAAATCCACTATTTTTGTGTGTTTTGTATTTTTGTTTTTAATTCAATTTGCTATGTATTTGTATTTTTGCTTTTAATTCAATTCGTTGCGTTTTTGATCTTAAATTGTGCCTTGTTTGGCGAATAAATAAATAAGCATCCAATTCTTTTTCATTTTCTAAATATCGTGCATAATGTATCCCGGTCCTTTGAGATGCCCACGGCCTCAGCTAACTCACGTAACTTTACATTACGATTACTTAAAACGATTATATGCACTTTTTTTGTTTTAGCACTACAGTCTTTTTAGAGCCTTCGCTTAGAGATAGTGGGGGTTCATCACTCGATCGAATGTATGGTCGTTCACCCAGCTGCGATACGGTTCGATGCACTTGCCTGACGATTTCCGCATTCGTTGCCTCTTTTGGCTTTCCAGCGTGAGGCGCATCTTCGGTGCTTGTATGAACCATTTTAAATTCACTAAACCACCGATAAACTGTTGTCCTCAAAGGAGCAGATGTGGACTAACATTTTTCCATCCTTTGCAATGATTGTTCAGAAGTTTTTCCCACCAAAAACCATTTTTGTCCAAGAAGCGATATTCCTATTTTTCTATTTTTTACGAAGAAGAAAATAGCGTCGCTCTAACGACTGTAGTTTGTAAATGAATGGACGAATTGTCATGAAATTTCATATGGGAAGGAAAGGGGGATAAAATTTAGCCACAACACGATGCCGAGGCAAGCATCTTGGTGCTTTGTATGACAATGAATCCTTTAAAGCGGACTCTGCTCGAAAAGTGGCCACCTAAGGCCCACTAGAAGACGATCATGAATCCTAATAGACTTCGAAATAGCTCGGGCAAGAGTCGCTCAAGATATAATGCCACACGAGGAAGGTGACGATGAGACTGAGTCCATTGGCTAGTTCCTAGAGATTTCTCGAAACAACCTATCCCGTGTAGGGAGATATAACCTACGATACGAAGCTCGGTGGTTTCTCAACGTCATCCACACCTCGAAAGCGTGCATACCATCAAAGCCGGAAGAGATTGTAAAACATAAAATCCAGCACGTTAGGCGCCACTCAAGTGCGGTGAACACCGTGACATTTCCAACCGAAAAGCATACCTTTACAATCATTAAAATTTCAACAAAATCCAAAGTCCAACGTAGTATCAAAAAGAAAAAGAAGAAAAAGAGGAAAAAAAAAATATATTTTCTCTGGAATGCACAAACCATTTGTTCAATTTAGGCACTCCAGATACTTAAGCCCCTCAAGTATATCCATTTAAAAAATTTGAACTACATTTTAAAAATCAACACAAAACAACTATAATCGAAATCCTTTTTTGTGCGTCATTCTGTCACGGCCGCGGTGTGCACCGCAATCGCAGACGTTATGTATGACAGCGGTCTTTATTCCTCGGTTGTTATCCTGGGCTGGCTAGCCACAGTCTCACCGGGCTCGTTCAAAGAGGACATACTGCCTGTTGGCTATAAGTTGTGAAAAGCTGTCAATTTACATTAAAGAAAACTTTAAGTAAGGTCTCCAAATTGTGTGAGCTTAATAAAACAGTGCAAGTAGTCCGTGTGGAGCAGTGGGTTAGGGCACACTCCGCTTGCGCAGCAGCTCCCAAGTTCAAACCTTGGAGGCGGCATCGAGTTTGAACTTCTGATACTGCTGTCACACTATCAGCCCACCCAGCTGCAATGGGCTCTAATTGAAAAACTAGGTAATAATCACATGGTTGAGCGTAGTATTGACCATATAATCTCGAATTCCGTTACGGTCATAGAATGAGATACCCATAACAACAAAATATCAACGCCATGGGTCGGAGTTTGACTGTAGTCCGATGGATTATTATTGATAAAATATAGTAGTTCTTTTATTCGCAGTTAACAATTGTGATTAAAATACTTTGTCGTAAGACTATCATAAAATGTAGTTCAAGCCGGGCTCTCACTGAGGAATACAACACCTTTGAGAACTTTCTGGCAGCCCACAAATAGTTTAGTAAAGAAATAGTTTAGTAAAGAATCATCCTAACAGACGAAAATACTTTGCATACTTCAAATTGCATAAACACTTTTGCATAAATTGGAATATTTTTCGGAATTTATACTCACATTCAATGCTGTTTAACTTATATTTTCATTCCAATTTGTTTACATCACTTAGTGTATGCAAAACACGTTGTTTGTTCAACTTCCTATAAATATGAAGCTCTCACTATCAACGAATCGCATGTTTGCATGTACGCAGTGCAAAAAGTGTTGATTGATTTTTTATTGGATGTCATGGAGGAAGTCGATTTATGAGCTTTCTCACCTACTTGTTGATTGATGCAATGTCAAGTTGCCAATATACATTTTCATATTGAGGTTAAAGACCGCTGATGATATCGATTTAATAGCAAAGAATGTGATGGACAAGCAAACTATTGTTTACGAGCATATGCGGCCTTCTAACATTCATAAGTTCAATGATGTCAAAAATAGTGCTTCTGCATTAGGCGATTATTGGAATAATAAAAATTTTTTCAACGAATTTTTGAACCGGCATGAAGAAATTTTGCTTAATCACATGATTTTAGAGTTAGTTGTGAAGTAAGACTACTTCTTGGTAGAATTTTGTACTGAAAAACAAAAGTCTATTAAATTTGTAATCTATCCGTTCTTCCACTTGCCTGTGTATCTTAGAAGTTTTTCCCTGAAACTATCAGTTACAATCAACTGGTTTGAATGAGAAAAGCAAACGTTTTGATCTAGTATATTTAATTTCGCGCTCGTGAAAAATTTTAACTTATCCTATAAATATTTTAATGTGATACTTTCAATATAACCTTTCAGACTACTTTTAACATCACGAAATAAGATGCAGGGTTCGATATAAGGCGATCGATATGAAAAAGGAGCAAATAACAATTGAAAATCTGTTGCTGTACTTCCTTGTAAAATCCTTAGAATTACAACGAGTCTGTTCTTAATTCAAAACACGATTCCAAAACAACATATCTGTTTTCATCCACCCAAACATCATACGAGTAGACCCCACATTGAGCCAAAATTATTTTCTTAGCGTCACTGACACAAGCCACCTTACAAAAATTCAAGTTCCTTTCGATAACATACCGGAAATATCATTTCGATGACACCCTACATCCAGCACCACCCAAACATACCACACACGAGACAGCTGGAATGCTTGGATATAAAAGATGAATTGTGAAAACTATCAAACAACAAATGGATCCACAAAATCAATCTACGGATGCTTTTAATTCCAGATGCTCGATCAAAATGTTCTTTTTCCATCAAGATGCATTTGTATGGTGGAATTAGATTTGTACGAACATATCACTCCTCCTTCCTCCTATTTCGTATAGCTTTTCATGGAAAATTGTCGGGAAAGTTGGATGAATTTCACTGACACGAATCGTTTAGATACATATAGTACATATTATGTTACATACTCGTATATAATTGTACGAAAAGCAACAAAAGCTTATCATGTCGATTGTGCGGCGCGGCCGATATCCAAAAAGCATATGTTGTATGTGTGCTTAAATTTATTGTGAACCATATGTGCTTTTTGGATTCGTTAAATTTATTATTGTAGGTATGCAGACGTATTACGCCATTACTAATAATATTTAAAGCATGTGTATGGGATGGAGTTGGTTAGTTGCATTTCAGTGAATATCAATTTTAGTGAATAGATTTGGGAACTCGTTACATGCGCACATCTGCAACTAATAGATTATTAGATTTGTATTGTAATTTTGATGGTTGGAAATATACTAATTTTTAAGTTAAAAATGATTCATTCAAAATTGTTTGAAAATTCCTGATATGCAATGAATAACAAATTGGTTTGACAGATATACGCTCATTTCAGAAGGGATTAGCTCTTATCCTCATCATATGCAGACACCAATAATGAATAAATTCAAGAAAAACGTTAATCCACAACAAATACGTACTTGCTTTAAGAGAAAAACCATTGTTCTACTTCTTCTTGGAAGTACTTCTGCACCTCTCGGGTCTTCGCTTCCTGCATACTACGCCTCCAACTGTCTTGGTCCATTGACTGCGTCCTTCAATTTTGAAATCCGAGCAGCGATGAACTGTCTTCGTCAACCGAGTCAGGCCAGCGTTTCCTCGGTTTCCCCCCAGATATCCACCCTTCATTTTCCCCAACTAAAAGTCAAAATAGTCCAAGTAGTCCGTGTGGTATAGTGGGATGAGTGCTCGCTGCATAAGCCGAAGTACCCTGGTTTGAACCCTGTTGGTGACAACGTGATTTTTTTCGAGTGCTTATTCGGACGGACTATAAACCCGTTCAGTTATGATTAGGGAACTTAATCGCGAATCCCGGGATCAAGACCATTTCACAGGCTTAGAAATTTCTGGATTTTATTTAGTTAATCCCGGGATTTACAGGATTGATTAATCATTTTTGAACTTTTTATAAATACGCTGCATGAAACGAGCTCCTCCGCTTTCACCTACAATCTGCCCACTCTTTTGGTTTTGTTTGTTTAACTTGTTTAGTTTTTCCCAGTCAAATCGATTAGTTTTTGAGCGCGGTGACGATCAGGCAAGCTCACGCTGTCCAAACAGATTCGACTAGTTTATGTGTTGTCTGACAATTGAGCAGATTAAGTGGAAAAGTACAAAAAAGAAAAGTGGAAAAGTACAAAAAGGAAGTCTCTTTTAAACGTTAACATTGTTGTTGGTAGGAATTCCTTTCAAATACGATTTTGTCCGCTCTTTTGCATTTTCCGTTAATTTCCCCAGTCGATTCGATTAGTTTTTGAATGCAGTGATAATCGGACGGATCCACACTTTACTAAAAGTAAGTTGTTTTAAACATTAACATTATTGTTTGTAGAAATTCTTTCATTAGAATAATTAGAGCGAAACAAATAGACGTTTATTTTTTACTTGAAAGTTATTGATTTTTAGTTTTATAGTCGCAAATGAGATACATTTGTTTGTTTCTAGATATCATAAAGGGAGTTGCATATCCACAAAAAGTGTCTAAATTGAGCAATAAAAAAGATAGCGATGCTTCCTCTAAATGGAATCATTTTTTGATTGCCAAAGAGGGAAATACAGCGCAATGCAAGCGTTGCCCAGCAGCTTTGTAAATACTCGGAGGTTCTACCGAAGGATTACATATCCATCTCCAAGCGAAAGATTCATTGACATTAAGTTCGACAATATTGTCTACATCAAATGCTCATAACGTCGAAGAACCACCCATGAAACGAAAAAGCAATTCGATCGTAGACTATTTTTGTAAAACAGGTACTCTCGACGATTTTTTAGCTCGGATGACTGCTTTAGACGGCTTTCCTATGAGCGCGTTTGTGACGTCAAATGATTTAAGGAGGTTGATCCTATCAAAAAGGTATTCAGATTTACCAAGGTCTGCCGCAACAATCAGCAATTGCGTGGTAAATTACAGCCATAAAATTAAAGCGCAAAAAGCTAAATTATTTACGAGTACATTAAAAACTTAACGAGAAAGATTCAGTTTAAGCTTTGACGAATGGACTTCGAGCTCAAACAAGAAATACATGAATATAAACATTCATTCATGTAATACAACCTGGAATTTAGGACTGGTTCGCATAAATGAATCATTGACAACATATTTGCTGAGCTACACATTTCTCTTGATTCTGATATTGTTGCAATAATAACTGATGGCGCAAACGTCATGCTTAAGATTGGAAAGCTTGTGAAAGCAGAGCACCAAGTTTGCTTTGCACATGGGATTTATTTAGCTGTTTTCGATTTCTTGTACAAAAATATAGACGATTCAATTATGAGCCAATCTTCGAACGTGGATTCAGATGATGATGACGAAGATCTTAGATCGGGTTTAATTATCGAATCAAGCTATTTTCGAGATTTGACGAACGTTCGCAATATTAAAAACGGGGTTAAAAAAGTTCGTCGAACAGCTGTTCTGTTCAAAAGATCACCTATGAAGAATGATACAATTCTTCAAAATATGTACATCAGGAACATAGAAAAGAGCTAACCTTGTTGCTTGACTGTAAAATGAGATAGAAAAGCCTCTTTACAATGCTTGAACGCTTTGTTCTTATAAAGAATAGTGTTCAAAAAGCTCTTATAGACCTGAATAATCCATAGATTTTTGATGAATCTGATTTAGATATTATAAATGAAATAATCAATGTCTTGGCGCCAGTTAAGCTATCCGTAGAAGCATTTTGTTGTTCTGGCGCAAATTTGTGCACGGCTGATGCAATTTTAAAGTTTCTTTTTAAGCAGGTGACTGGCAATGAGTCAATTATGGCAACTAGGTTGAAATCACATTTGTTAATATGCTTACATCACCGATGTAATGAATTAAGTGGCCTGTTAAATTATTTACAAAATCCTCACAATGAGAGGAATTGTTTAAATGATGATATACTCGTAAAAGATTTATTTTCATGTTCAAGCAAAGTTCAAACTTAAAAACAGATAATTTCATTATTTGAAAGGTTGAATACCACTTTTTGTGTAAGTAGTGAAGAAAATTATCCTAATACGCCAATGGAATCGACATCTTGCAGTACGGCGACTTTAACATTAAAAGATAAGCTTCACCTGGAAATCAACAATAGTATGAAAACATTAACTCCTGAGGGTATCAAAGAAACAGACTTTTCGAAATTGATCAAGCAAGAAATGGCTCTTTTTGAAGCAAATAAAACTCGAGGTCACATTTGGAACAAATTTATAAATATTTGTTGACAATACCTCCGACTTCCATCGAGGCGGAACACGCTTTCTCAGCGTCTGCTTATATGTGCACCAAATTGATAACTAGGCTTCGGGACGAAGCATTGGATGCGTAAGTCCTTCTAAAATTTTATCTACGCAATGCAAATAAGATGTAAAAGATTAATAACTTAAATTTAGTTCCTATTGGTTCGTAGTCAACATTATCATCAACATCAGCAGCAAAAATATCATAGGCATCATCATCTTCATCGTCGTCGCCGCCTACCTCGTCGTAAACAAAGGAAGTAATAAATTCTTCAATTTCCAAAGAGTAAAATAAAAATATAGAATAAAAGCTAAAGACAAGTATTATGACTTCCAAAGTGGTGACCCCAACTTGCAACAATAATGGTAGACAGGCGAAACGATGAGGATGGCGAGCACCGTCTCCCTCAGGAGGCACAACAAGCCGAGATTTTATCACCGGCTCAGGAGGTAAACGTGGTTAGCCAGTGTAGGCTGCCATCTTTCTGGCGGGCTAGTCCTGAGTTGTGGTTCTTTCAAGTGGAATAACAATTCGAGGTTCACAAAAAGGTAAGGGACGCAGCTAAGTACCATCTCACGGTATCAGCGCTGGAGTATGCAACCATCGCAGATGTAGCGGACATCATTCGTGCGCCACCGGAGCACGACCGATACGGAGCGCTCAAAGCAGCTATCGTCGCCCGCCTCACAGACCCACCTAATGCGCAGCTTAACAGACTGACAGGAGACCTTCACAGCTCCTACGGTATATGGCACAGCAAACGCGCCGCATGCTTCCGTTTGTAAAAAACCATACGCTAGAAGAGCTTGCCGCTGTCGCAGGCGATGCACAAGACATGTATCCGGAAGTGATGGCCGCGTCAGTGCAACCATCCACGCACCCAATAACACCTTCATCCGGTCTCTCCTCACTGCGATCTTTTTCGGACCAATTCGCTGTCGAGTTAGCTGCCTTGCGTCTGGCGATTACGCAGCTAACAAACTTGACTCGAGAAGCGCTTCAGCAACCACACCCTTGCACCAACACGTTGCGGGAGCGGTCCTCGTCAAGAAACACAAGCCAACGACAAGGCCGTTCCGCCTCTCCTAGAACAAACAGTCGCACAGGCCACTGCTGGTACCACACCAAGCACACGGGGCCCTAGCGATGCGATGCAAGCAGTCTTGTTCCTTCCCAGCTTTAGACCACACTACTAGGCGCTCGGAAAACTCGGCTTGCCGGCGCTGTACTCAGCGGACACCGCCGGCAACACCTTGGAGAGACGCCTTTATGTCTCCGACCGCACCACTAAAACCAGGTTCTTGGTATTCTGCGGCTCCGCCCTCTCCATCATCCCGAGGCATTCCATCGCCAGGCCTTTTCGTAAGCAGAGCCTCGTGCTACAGGCAGCCAATGGTACGCCCATCATAACCTTTGGATCTCAGCAGCTCACCCTAGATTTCGGGCTACGCCGGCCACTCCACTGGTCGTTCGTGATAGCAGATGCCCAGATAGCCAATTCAGGAGCCGATGCACAAAAGCATCATGGTCTACTCATCGATCTGCGCAATCAGCGCCTCTTGGGCGATCCCACTAACCCCTCCACAGCCTGCGTCCTTGGTCCAGCTCTAGCTATACACAGTATTAGCACCGTCAGTAAAGTGAAGAACACCATTGGAGACCAGTATAAAGGGATAATCGCCAAATATGCAGATGCATCCGCACAACCCGGAAAATTAGCCGCGGTCGCTGACCAACCCGTCCACCACCAGATAGTCACCAATGGTCCACCGGTTTTCACGAGACTACGTTGTCTCGCGAGAGAACGCTTCACCTCAGCCAAAGCCGAGCTCGCTTTCTTGCTAGAACGAGACATAATTCGACCCTAATCGAGCCAGTGGGCCAGTCCTCTGCATATGGTGCCCAAGGACAGTAGCCATTCGCGAGCTATTGGGGATTACCGTCAATTCAGCACTCAAACTTGACCGGACCGTTACCCATTGCTCATCATCAAGGATTCGATTCAGGAGGCCAGCGGCACTGTTTTCTCAGTAATCGACCTTCAGCGTGCTTTCTACCAAATTCCGGTTGCTCCTGAAGACGTATGTAAGACGGCAGTCACCACGCCCTTTGGACTGTATGAATTCCTGGAGATGCCTTTCAGTCTACGAAACGCAGCCCAAACGATGCAGCGGACTCTAAACCATCTGCTGAGGAAGTTGGACTTCGTCCAGGTCTATCAGGATGATATCCTAGTTTTCTCGGCCAGCCATTAATACATACCAGGGGATGACAATATTGCCACTGATGCGCTTTCACGTGTAGAAACGGTCACGATACCCGCCACAATCACAGCTCAAGCTATCAGCCCCACCTCCTGGCGAGCCCCATCTCAAACTGCATCAGCTGGTTTTGGATGGCTACTCAGCGTACTATGTTTAGTTTAACGGCACCATTAAGTCTTAACTGTCAGTTGCGCTCCGCCGTCAGGGTTTCGACATCGTCCATCCACTATCGCATCCGAGTGGACGTGCCACCTCGAAGCGCGTAGCGCTTAAATACTTCTGAACAAGTCTGCGGAAAGACGTATCCCGGTGGGCCAAGCAATGCGTACCGTGTCAACTGTCGAAGGTCCACCGCCACAAAGGCTACGAGAACTACCTCACCATCATTGACCGCTATACACGGTGGCTAGCACCGTCGCCAGGGCACTATTCATCCACTGGATCTCAATATTTGGCCCGCCACTGGAGATCACATCGGACCAAGGACGCCAGTTTGAAACCGACCTCCTGAATCATCTCAGCCGCCTCTTGGGCACCAACAATGTCCACACCACTTCATACCACCCTCAAGCCAATGGCATGGTCGAACGGATGCACCGCACCCTCAAAGCAGCGTTAAAATGCGTTCCGGAGACACCATGGTTACAGGCACCTTCACCGATCTTGCTGGGTCTACGGACCACATTCAAGCAGGACCTGCAAGCCTCTCCTGCAGAAATGGTGTTCGGGACATCGCTTCGGATTCCGGGCGAGTTCATTACGCCTCAAAACACATCAGCTGGCGGCCCACAAGATTTTGTCATCGACTTACGCCGCCTCTTCGAATCGATCCGTCCTGTCCCGTCAGCCAGACACTCGGTTCACTAACCATTCGTTTTCAAAGACCTAGCCGGCTGGGAGTATGTGTTTCGCCGCATCGAGGCTGTAAAGAAGTCGCCCGATCAGCCATACTCTGGACCTCATCGAGTCGGCAGAAGGATCAACGCCAACATCTACGCCATAGACGTAAACGGCGTCACCAAAACCCTCTCCACCGAACAACTCAAACCAGCCTACCTGGAGCAATCCGATGCCCATCCAGCGACACAGCAGCCATACCCAACACCTCCACAGGCGCCAACAACACCAACTCTGCTGCCCTCGGGAACAACCACTCCACCCATCCAAGAAGAGAGTCACGTTTTCACTCCCTTCGACGCATGCAAAGGTCATTGGGGAAGGAGTGAGTGTGGCGACTCAAAACGTCTCAACGTCAGCGCACGCTTCACGGTGCAAACAAACCCTCATCTCACGACAAATCTTCGCCTGCCCGCCGATTCCACTTATTAGCGGCGCAAGCAATTCCCTTGAGAAACAGTGAAATTTCTTGAGCCGCTCTTCTTGCTTTTCATGAATTAACATACATGAGAGAACCTTGGCAAACGCCACTACTGGTTCATAGTCAACATTATCATCAACATCAGTAGCAAAAACATCATCGGCATCATCATCAGCACCATCATCGACATCACCAACAACATCATCATCATCATCAACAACGACATCAAACTCCATCGTCAAAAACAGCGACATCATCATTCATCATCTTCATCGTGTTAACCGCCTACCTCATCGTAAACAAAAGGTAGTAATAAATTCTGTCATTTCCAGAGAGTAAAATATAAATATAGAGTAATAGCTAAAGACCAGAACTCTTACTTCCAAAAATCTATGAACTCAAAAAGTTTATTTTCACATCAATAATTATATTACAGTATTTCTCTATCTTTTCAGGGAGATTCGCCTAATTTTCCTTCCCTAAATTAAACTTTAGCACGGCATGTCCAGAGTTACCTTCCGCCTATGTTTCAAGATTATATCTCTTCCATGGAGGTCTTCTGTACTCGGTCTTGGGGTTGGTTCCTGTTGTGTTCCTGGAGCAGCTGAGGGTTTATTCGTTTTCCCAGTCCTCTCACACGGGTCTACCCAAACACGAACAGCAGCCTAACGACTCCTCGTCAATACTAGCGGTTAAGATCTAGTCTGCTCCTGCTGGCCTCGGAGTTATCACTTTCCATCGTTTTGTGCAAATGCCTTTGTTTGCGATTGCCAGTTTGCTAAGTTGAATGCTTCGCCCCCAATCCGCAGCTTCTGGAAGTTACGCCCGTCTGTGGCTCAGGGATGTTGTCTCCCTTTTCTACACACAGACTTAAGCCCTTCCACAAACTCTGTTTTGGGACGGCGCCTAAAGGTCAGGTTATAGAGCTATCGTTCCCAAAGTTCGCGACCAGTATCTCCGAAAGATACCGTCAAATTGGATGTTGTCCTCAGATTGCCTTATAGCCCTTGAAAGCTGAGTGAGCTCCTCAGCTGAAAGGGGTCGATGTGGGTGGTCTCTCTAGACAACTACTACACTCTGCGTTTTTAAAAAACTCGCATAGCTACTGCTGGTCCAGCGGTGTCTGTCGTGTAGCCTTTTTGATTGGTTTCACCCAGCTTTGATTGGTTCCACGCAGCTTCGGTAGCTTTTTCTGCTGACATTAATTCGCTTCCTCGTTTGGTCAGTGGGAGTGGTGGCCTATACCCCTGGCCCTTGCATCGACTCAAATGGGTGTGGCTTAGTTTTTTTAATATTACCCTGTTGTTCAGAGGTTTTTGGGGGTTCCTTGTGCCGTGGCCTACCCCTTTCTTAAGCCTTTTTATAGTTTTTTTGAATGAAATTCCTTCGGCTCGATATCATAGGCACCACTTTATTTTGGGTCATCCCGACGTCACGGTTTTCTTGAAGGTGGAAGTGGTGTATTCTTGCAGGCTTTATATTTCTTTGATCCGCTAGTTTTCCCCCTGACCGATAGAATTCTTCGCAGGGGAGGAGGGAATATAATCTCCTTGTTGTTTGGTCTGGGGACACTAGTTTTCGCCATAATGACCATTTGTAAGGGTAATCATGCTAATGCGAGCCATTTTCCTCTTCACAGAGGTACTCTTCCCTTTTGGCCGCATCCTCCTGGATCAAGGGTGAAGACCCACATCAAGAAAATTATTCTCGACGCAACCAGCGAATTGCGTTGATTAATGGGTCAGAAATTCACAGGGAACTTTCCTACTTTCTCAAACGGGCTTGAGATCATCAACAGCGGAGTTTCATAAAAGGATACACGTAAAGGAGCTCGATCAATTGATCCTAGGAAGGGTATACCCCTACACAAAAATATCCAAGAGAAAATTCCATATTTTCAACAGAAATTACAAAATAATCAAAGTATAGTTGGATGAGTATATTTAACACAGATTAAGTTCCATGTTTTCCCACCACCCACTCGCGGTTTGAAAAGCGCTGTACAAAATCTACCTCCATAAAGAACATTCTTTCAACTTCACAGAACATCCAGACCAAAAACAGCAAATAAACATTTAAATTTCATGTGATCAAACAAAACATAAAATGAAGTAGACTCTCCAACAGCTACTGCTGTCGGCGCGTCATCAAAACATTTTATTTATTGAGCTCTTGTTTGTCTTTATCAAGAACGTCTTCTCGTCGTAGCTCAAAGACATCATGCAGCTCCACTGCAGTAGTGGTGATAATAAATTACTCGGACAAATCAAGGAAAATGACATAGGCCATGATCCAACGGGTGCGGCAAGCAGGAGTTGGCTGTGGTGAGGGTGAGGGAGTAATAGCTAAGCCTAATGTCCATCTGGGAAAGGTTATGTTATTCTGGTCTCTTGCTAGTTGTGTTCTGTGGTCATTGATGATGTGATTGCTAGCCAGTGCAATTCTTATGCACAAACTTTACCGGAAATCGTAGTTGATTTGCTTCACAGCATACACAATTAGATATCCGGGAGACTAATGTTCGTCACTTTTGTTCTAATCCAATCGAAGTTAATTTGTGTAAATTGATTTGAGAAGGAAAAAAAATGCCATTGGCGTGCATTGGGTAACTGCATATAACCTTAAAGCAAACATCTATTGGCTCATATCTAATCATTTCTATAAATCATTAAATAATCTAAAATCAAAAAGTTATTGGCCTCATAACTCAACAAAAAGGGTTACACTACAAAATGCAGCTAAACTAGCATTCAATGAAATAACTATTACCAATCTATCAAGGCTAAGCTTTTTAATCGAAATCAAATAAAATTACAAAAGCCGAAAAAAGTCAAATGCTTATCAAATTACCTTAAACGCTGAAATAAATGTTTACAAACATTGATTGTACGAAGGAAAAAATGTGATAAAGTATTTCCTACAGTGTAGTAAGTACTATGATTATTACTCATTTAATGTTCAATGAAATTCCTGCGAAATCGTGTAAATTGCTGTTTTTCCTCTTCAAATTCGAGCTGATATCATTTGAAAAGTTTCTTTTACCCCAAAGGCAGAGACAGAGAAATACAAGCTATTAAACGTACGAGTATGATTGTTGCAAACATTCCACACATGAAATTTTATATTTTTTGCAATTGTAACAGTAGCTGAGTATGGTTCAAGTGCATCGCTAATGATACGAAATTAAAGTTTAAATTTTGCATGCAAAACAAGTTGGCTGCTAATTTATTGTATTTTACCTCGTACGTTGTGTTCGAGTTGGAAAAGAAATGAATGTTATCAAATGACGTCAAACTATAAAGCGATGTATTCATCGAGAATTCCAGCGTACATGCGTTTGTATTGGACAAGTTATTCATATATAAATATAAAGTAGCGGAAAGTTAAACTGTCTTTTAATCATTTAATTTTTGATTAGGTGAAGTTCAGTGGAACGCAATCTTTTTCAAGATGAATTTGAATTAGATAAGATTATAGATATTTCACTTTGAAGTGGAATTTGGTGAATTAATTTCTGTACACTTGTGTGGAGAGAAAAAGCTAATTAGCGGGTGTAATAATTTTTAAGTCTGCTAAGAAAAGAGTGAAATCATGCTTAATTTTATCGTAATCGTTTTTTTATTCTTCAAGTGTGCCTCCCAGACAATATTCAAAATACCGGGATAAGGAGGTACATCAACAATGTGAAATAATTCTTTTAATCTCTCCTCGCCCAACTCTTGGGTACTTAAATCTTGGTCGATTGCATTCGAATACCCTATGCTTAAGACCCGCTTCCTCACTTTGAAGTAACGAAGTAGATCCTCCAGATTTTTAAATGTGGAGCGTATTCCAGCTCTTTGCTGTTGTAATGTAAAAGATGTAACGCTAAATGTCTTTTAGTTTGTCGTTGAGGGGGCCTCCTACACCGAGCCCAGAGTATTCGCCTAGTCACTAGTTGCTGTAAATACCAGCGGAGTGCAAATACCAAACCAGAGAAAAGGAAAGACTTGGGTATTACTTTTCAAAAACGTTATAATTCGTACCAATAGTTCTTAAAGCTAACTGAGTTTGATAAACAGTATCTTGAATCAAACAGGAGTTAGTAACGGCGTTACACTTCGTTGATGCTGGCATGCGGGCGCACCTGGCGGGAAAGCGCACGGCGGCGGCTCGTGTTGTCTCGCTGGAAGAACCTCGCCCGGTCCAGGAATTTGGCTTTCTCGTCTTCGCTAACGCTGACCCTGATTAGTCGAATCAGCTCGCCCAGTTCCGAACGAGGAACCGACCTCTCATCGGTTCTAGACGTTAAGTCTGAGTAGTGCCAACGGATGGTACCAACCGGTCAACTAATCCGTGCACCGTAAACCATTTTCGCGGTGGCTGCTTGTCGGCCAGCTAGATCGGAGAGGATTTCGGTCGCGGGTCTCCAAATGGATTACGCTCATCTACAATTTTCAGCCACCGATAAATGCCCGTTTCCAAACGCGTCACAAAACACAATCATACGGAGAGGAAACCTACTTTACGTTACTCCGTATCTCTTCATACAACCAGTCAAAGGACAAAAATCTAATCTTTACTTCGCGTTCCCGAATTCCCGACGCGGTTCCGAAAAATATACTACGCTAACTCAAACCCGACGGAAGCTACGCTAGTAAAAAAGCCAAAACCAACAAAGGTACCGCGTACCGCGTGCGACGCGAATCCGACCTCAGCGGATTTTCTTAAACCCTACCCTCGCGACGGCATACTTACCCTGCACTCTATTTCCCCTGAAAGAAGAGAACCACTGGAAAGGAAAGTCGTGTTACTGTTTTAGCAATTCATTTTATACTCATTCTTTCAGTCTGTTTTGACAAACTAATTTCCAGGAGAAATGCAAAAATTTTACTTATATAGCAAGTAAGTCTATAAACTATGATATCCGGTTGTTTCAACAGTCTATTTATGTTACTGGTATGAGGTAGTTCCAGTTTATGTACTTTATTCTACAAGTTCATTAATATCAAACTAATAAGATCTTACGCGTATATGAAATTTATAATCGTGGAAAAATAAAATGTGCTAGTAATTTTAATGCTTTTGAAAATGTACAATTGATTAAAAATTAAACGTAATAAATTTTTAGTGTTTGATCTTCTTGGTAAATACTTAAATTTCTAATAACCTAATTGTTTTGTAAACTGTTTATTTAATAGTGGTTTTTATAAAAAAAATTGATGAAAAATTAACAATAAAATATTTTATATGCCTTCAAAATTAAACGACAAGGTAACTGAATTTGTGGTAGTTAATTGGTCTTATACGATTCAACTTAATTTCCATTTATCAGTTCAAAATTTGGCCGTAGTGAATGGTCAGAAAGTTGAAAGGCACAAAGTCCTTCAAAATTCTTAAGAAATAGAAAGAAATATAATTTTGGAGTTAAACAAGGAAGAAGATTTAAAAGAAGGAAATAGATAGGAAATATGATTTTGGTATCTTTGGGCATAAACAGTTTATTAATAAATTTGATTTGGTCTTGATTTGTCTACTTTTGAGTATAGTTAAAATATTTTTACTAGAAATATTTGGCTGAATTATCTAGTTCAAAATTAGTTTAAAGCCCTTAGTTAGATTTTCTTGTAAAAATAAACATAAAACATGAAAAAAATCAATTTGTATGTTTGTAAATTTGATAAGGAGCATTATATATACAAAAATATGAATAGTGACATAGACACATAAATAGTTCAATGTGCAATTTTTCATTCTCTAAGATATAATTGTTTTTAAAAATTTGGAAATGAATTGTCAGTAGTTAATATTCGTATTACCGCAATATTCCATTGAGTGCAATCGCTTCAAAGCCAAATATGTTCAATATTACGATTGTTTGATGATCTTAACCACAATAACATAAATATGCATAATTTGATAGGGTTTTTGTTTTAAATAAGTTAAAATATAAATAAACTTTTAAATGCAAGTGGAATTTTCTTTGATTTACAATTTGGATACAACTTTGTTTCAAAATTTTTATCATATTTTTTGATTACACTAGGATCCTAATATTGATATTTCAATTTTAATTTCTATTTAGATTATACTACTTAGGGTGTCATGCTTGATTTCGGTAGTACAATCGTGCAAAAATTATTCGAGTTGAATTTGAATTTCAAACTGAATTTTTCACGGTTTTATCTGTGCTTTTGAACTTCTTAGTATTTCGTTTAGGGATTCAACAGACTTTTTCCCTACTTAATTGGTTCCTAATTGGGTGAACTACGTTGTCATTGTATGCACTTCAAGTTTGTGAGTATTTAAAAACTTTACTTTTAAAGCGAGAAAATTCCATTTAACCAGAACACTAGCATACACTTAAAACGGACTCCTTATTTGTCTTATATAATAAGTGTCATTCGCAATTGCATGCTAATGATATAAACCTACAATAGTGTATATGTCCCGTTTCACTTCGATTTAGTGACAGACGCATCTAATATTCCAAATGCTCTTAAATAAATCCAGTAACTCTCTATGTCGATTTTGTGTTGGATCTTCTCGAAGAACTATAGTATAACTAGAACAGGCAGTTACAAAAATGATTGCAGTTACATCATTAAAACATTGAATCCATTTTCGACGTTCGTCTCGCTGTCCACCCACATCAAACATATGAGAATTAACTTTATCAACTTGAAATACGATCTAAGAAATATTTAGCGCAGTCGATTAATTGATATTCATTTGATCTTTCATCTGTTTGCTGAACACCACGATCTTTCCACAGTTCTTCTGTGTGCTCGTAAAATTCTGGAGGGTAATTAAAGTCCGGATTTTAAGCATAGTCTTGAATATATTCAACTCTAGCCTCATTTTCTTTTTTCTCTAGTGGTATAGGTGGGTTTAGGGTGCTCATAGCACCAGTAATTGTCAGAATTGCATCTCGTATATTATTTTTGATATCATCGATTTTCTTAAAACACTTTTCCACCCACACGAAATATGATTCTATTTACTTACGATGTATCTACGTTTTACGGTCGTCGTTCGGTTGAACTTTCCTGATTATTTGTAAATGTATTTCCCAGCTTTTCGATCGTCACAACACAGAAATTGCAATTTTAGAACGGATGAAGAATTTCTTGGCAGGCGGCGAGGTTGACGAAATCTTCCAATGTCGGAATGAAGAATAGGCTGTACGGCACCCCTGTCAGGTGTTAAAGATAGTTTAGCCGGTGCAGTAAAAACAGAAAATTTAAAGCACTTACCAGGTGTGGTTCACAGACTACATGCTTTTTACCTCCTCCCTGGCGTTTTGAAGTACCGCACAAATGTCGCTCGTTTTCGGTAGAAATCAACCGTTTACAACATGTCAACTCGGCTGCCATGTGGCTCTTAATCTTCCTTTGACATCCCACGACAAAATTGACGTGGGATGTGCAACTGTCAAAACCAACATGAGATGACAAGCCACATAGCAGCAAGGTGTGTTGGTGGTGGTCACCCAGCGGCGTTGCCTGATTCATTACACAACGCTTACCATTGAACAGGCTGCGGTGCCAAAAAATTAAATGGCAGAGGTGATTCGCTCTACGAACGCCCAGGCTAAGACAGAAGTAGCGTTTTCGTTGGATATTGGTAAAACGCCCAGGCTACAGCCGAAGTAGCGTTTTCGCTGGATACTGGTGGAACGCCCAGGCTTAGGCCGAAGTAGCGTTTTCGCTGGATACTCGTTGAACGCTCAGGCTAAGGCTGAAGTAGCGTTTTCGCTGGATACTGGTGAAATGCCCAGGTTAAGGCTGAATAAGCGTTTTCGCTGAATACTGATGAAACGCCTAGGCTAAGGCTGAAGTAGCGTTTTCGCTGAATACCTACTGGTAAAACGCCCAGGCTAAGGCCGAAGTAACGTTTTTTGGAAAACGCCGCTACACCACGGCCTGACTACCACCGGAGCCAATTGTAACTCAGATCATTACTTGATCAAATTAACTTATCGATGTCGTATGTCAAAGGCATATCCGGCGAAGACCAGCCCGCTACAAAAATTTGACATCAAAATGCTCCAAACGGCGTCTGTGGCCAAAAATTTCACAGAGACCCTCAACAACCAGCTGGCTCCCATCTTTTTAGACGCATCGTTAAATACGAGCAACGAGCTCTGGATGGAAGTGAAAGCAGCTTTGAGGACCGTGGCAGAAAAGACGATCGGACATCAAGCCCGGCGCAATAGGAATGATTGGTTCGATGATGAGTGCCAGAATGTGTTAGATAAAAAGAATCAGGCGTACAAAGAATATGTAGGTAGGAAAACCAGGACGAAGAGCGAACACTATGAAAATCTCAGAAGAGTAGCGAATGAGATAATTAGGATCAAGAAAAGAAAATACTATGACGACCAATTGAGAAGTATTGATATAAGTTTAGCTAACAACAACGCAAGACAAGCATACGAAATAGTGAAAAGCCTGAAACGTGGATATCAGGCCAAAACCACGCTCTGTCGCTATGACATCGGCAATATCATCGCCGATGAAACCAAAATTAGGGAAAAATGGGCATCATATGTCAAGAACCTCCTTAATTCTCCGCTCAGCTCCAAAACATCGGAGCCTATAAATGTCTGCGGAGAATTTCCATTGGCCCCACCAACTCTGGATGAAGTGTGTTCCATCATCAAAGTCCAAAAGAATAATAAAGCGCCGGGCATCGATGAGATTCCAATGTAGCTCATCAAATATGGTGGCAGTAGTGTTCATCAAGCTATTCACAAAGTCATCCAGTACATTTGGCAACAAGAACATATGCCGAAAGAGTGGAGCCAATCAATTCTATTCCCTATCCACAAAAAATGTGACAAGCTGCAGTGCGAAAATTATAGAGGCATGTTACTACTTTGTACGGCGTACAAAATATTTTCAAAGATCTTAGAAAATAAAATCATACACCAACAGTATTATTGGGGAGTATCAAGTTGGTTTTAGAGCAGGTAGATCGACAATAGACCAATTGTTCACAGTCAAGCAGGTACTTGAAAAATGCTGGGAGTTAAGCAAGCATACGACATTATTGATTGTAACGTACTGTACCAAATAATGCTTTGCTTTAGTATCGCAGCCAAATTAATCCATTTTACCAAAATGATGATGAGATGGGCTGGCCCCATTGCTATTCAATTTGGCTGTGGAGTACGTCATAACGAAGCTACCTGTCGATACATGAGGTACATTATTATACAAGTCGAGCAAAGCAGTAGCCTATGCAGACGACATTAACATTTTGTCACGGTCATTAACAACTGCCAAAGAACACTTCCTGAAACTCGACAGCGAAGCAAAACTAGTAGGGCTAGCATTCAATGAAAATAAAACAAAGCTCATGACGCAGTCGAGTTAAAAAACCTCAAGTACACAAAATATCACACTTTGCGAATACAATATAGAAAATGTGAGGGAGTTTGTATGTTTAGGCACCAAAATAATGAGAACCAGTAATGGAAGAGACGAAATACGTCGAAGAATACAGCTCGCAAATAAAATATTTTTTTGAGGTACATACTCGTACACATGAAAACAAAGTTCCAAGTATACAAATCTGTGATAGGACCTATGTTATGCTATGTGTGTGAAACATGGACCCTAACCCAAGCTTCCGCAAATATATTGAATGCCTTCGAAAGATGGGTCCTGAGGCGAATAATCGGAGCAAAGTTAGACGAGGACCAATGGCGAATTCCATACAATCATGAGCTGTATGAAATTTTTGACAAGCCGCAGGTCTCAACGATTGTAAGACTGTGGGAGCTGCAATGGGTTGGACACATCAATCGTATGGGCGAACAACGGATACCCAAAAAAGTATTGGTTGGGAGAACTGAAGGCCGGAGACCAGTGGGAAAACCGAGGAAACGCTGGTCTGACTCGGTCGACGAAGACAGCTCATTACTGCTTGGGTTTTAAAATTGGAGGACGCGGTCAATGGACCGAGACAGTTGAAGGCGCTGTTTGCAGGAAGCGAAGGCCCGAGATCGGCTGAAAAAGAGATAGAGCGAATTGAGAGGTATTAGAAAAATGCTTTGGTAATTAGAAAAAAAATTCTTACAGATGCAAACTTGTTCATTCTCCTTTGAATTTGGTTTGTGATGTCTTCATGATACGTAACTGCTTTCCAGAATACCTTCTGATTGTTTAGATTTGTTGCCGTCGACTTGTTTTTTCGATCTTGTTTGCGATCCTTTCTATTGTTGGACGCTTAAATCTATTTAATTTCACTGTTTTTAAGATGTGTTTCGTTTCATTTTCCCTGGCTCAGGGTTCTGTGGTAAATCAAGCATGCGGTGTATCAGTGTCCTGTATGGTGACACTTTTATTTGCTGAACATGATTCGATGAGTTCAGAGTTTTTCGCTGCGTGTGAGTTGGTTTCCGATATGCTTCAAAGATCAACTTGCATTTTGTTCTCGTTACCAAAGTGTCCAGAAAGGGTAGCTGCCCGATTTTATCTTCCCCTGTTGCAAATGTTATATTTTTTTGCGCTTTGTTTAACTCTACCAATACTTTCTCCAGTATGCCCTTTTTAACGTACGCAAAAACATCGTCTACGTATCTTATCCTGGATTTTCGTAATTTTCCGCTTTTCTATAGTCCTTCCTCCAAGCAATTCATGAACATTACACTAAAGAACGGCGAGACCGGATTACCCATGACCACTCCTCCATTCATTTTGTAAAATTTAATGACCACTCCTCCTTTCGTTTTGTAAACTTTGCAATTTACCTCTGAAAGTGAAATAATTTTCCGTCATTTCAGAATTGGATGTACAAGGTGCTTTCCAAAATAAACGAGACTGAGGTAAAATAGAAACGACAGGAGCTTTGTTCTGATAAATTTGAATTTATTTATTCAAAATAGTCTCCTCCGGCCTCGATGTTTGGCGCGATCCAAAAGTCTTTCGAAAGAGTGTTTCAGGTCATTGACCGGAATGTCCTTCAGGATGTGGGTACAGTCAAAAGAGTGAATCGATGAGATGGTGCATTATCATGCAATAATTACCAGCTTCCTCCTTTGCGGTATTCAGGCTGAATTGGACGAATGCAATGCAACAAACGCTTCAAAACGCAAAGATAGAAAATTGCATTAATGGTTTGACCCGTTAGCACGAACTCCTTGTGGACAATTCCCTTGGAATCGTAAAAACAAATGAGCATCGACTTGAGTTTTGATTTCTCCAAACGCGATTTTTTGAGTGCTGGCTCGTCTGGGGCTTTCCATTCGGCACTTTGTCCTTGATTTCGGGTTCATATTGGAAACACCACGTTTCATCACCAGTTACAATGTTGTAAAGGAAGTTCTCGTCTTTTCTCGCCTCTTTAATGTTGTCTTTCGAATGTTGAATTCTGAGCAACTTTTGGTCATCAGTTATTTTGTGCAGAACAAAACGTTTAAAGACCTTTCGTAAGCCCAAAAGATCGGTTAAAATGCGATTAATCGATGTTTTGGAGATATTCAACTCCGATTCCATGAATTTCAACGAAGATTTCGGCTCATGTTTGATAAATCCACGCACAATTTCGATGGAGTTTTCGGTGATCACTGATTTTGGGCGGCCCGTATGTTCATCGTCATTCATGTCCTCACGACCATCTCTGAAACGTGTAAACCACTCAGGAACTCTGGCACGAGATAAACAATCATCGCCATAAACTTTTTACATCAATTCAAATGTTTCAGTAAACGTTTTGACCGATTTAAAAACAAAATTTGATATTAGCTCTTTGTTCGTAACTCATTTTTGTACCGATGACACAAACATACTGTCACTTTGGAAGCAATAACTTCGTTTCCACGGAACCGAATGTCACCAAACTTTCACTGGAAGTCAGGGATATAAATTTCCAACGAACCATCCCATTCACAGATGGCGCCACCAAAAAAATTGTTATGACAAAAGTCTCGTTTATTTTGGAACACACCTTGTACTCGTATTTTCTCTTTTTGATCTTCCATGCTCGAGAGCTTTCCTGCTGTGATAGCATTTTTTCTATATATCTGAGTGTTTCCATCAATGGTATGTTGGGGAAGAGGGCGTTCACCTCAAAAGAGACCATTGTTTCATCTTCTACCCGCGGGCCAAATTGCAAAAGCTTTTCAAAGAATTCATTGCTGCTCCTGATTGTATTACCTGTTAGCTGCTTCATACCTTTGAATTCATCTACGAGCCATCTCGCTGATTTTTGCGTTGGTGTATTGACGGCAGAGAAAATCTCCCTCATTTCATTCCCCTGTTATGGATTTTTGACAGGCTTTTTATTTATTTATTTATTTTGCCAAGCAAGGCGTAATTACAAACGAAATACATATACATGGAATACAATAAAAAAAAATACAAATTCAATTTTAATCATTTATGAGGAAGGGGCGTTGAGGGCATTAAAAATTTGTTTCTTAAAATTGGATTTGGAGGTGGTTGTGGGGTAATGTACGCTAAACTTGTTGAATGCTTTACAGCGTCTGTTAAGCGGCTCGTTGCTAGCATAGTTGGTGTGGTGCATACGCAAGGTTTGCATTGGTGTGTGTCTTGTGGCTCTTATAGGATCATTCAAGTGAATCTTGTCTGACAAGGATGAAGTTTGAATGTTACCTCTTAAAACATCAAAAGGCACGCAGGCGGATAATGCAACTCTCTTGGAAGCCAGTGTAGTCAGGTTGATTAGTTGAAGTCGAACCTCATAAGAAGGAAGATAGTGGAAAGAAGTAGGATCATACAAGGATCTAAGGGCGAAGAGCAAAAACTTTTTTTGCACTGACTCTCATCTACGGCTATGAATGTCGAATATGGGGTCCCAGACTATGCAGCCGTATTCAAAAAGTGGACGGACAAGTGAGGTATACAAAGATTTAGTAGCCCAGATATTTCTGAACTCTTTTGCTCTACGTTTAATGAAACCTAGCATTTTGTAAGCTTTGCTCAGGATTTAATCATAATGGAGGTTAAAGCGGAGTTTCGTGTCTAAGACTCCGCCAAGGTCGACAACTCTTTCGACTCTTCTTAGTTGAGTGTTATTAATGTCATAATCATGTAAGATGACGTTCTTTTTTCTTGCAAAATTAATTATTTGGCATTTTTCTATATTGAAAGCAAGCTGGTTTCTATCGCACCATTGAAGGAGAGCAGCTAATTTGGATTGGAGAAAAGATACATCGGATAAGGATTGTATACCGTGATACAGTTTAAGGCGTAAAACAGGTGTGGAATATTAGACAGTACTGTAGAAAGATCAGCGATGAAAATATTAAAGAGGAGTGGACCAAGATGACTGCCTTGAGGTACTCCAGAAGTGACACTGAACTCACGAGACAATGACCTTGAAACATTGTGTGCGGTCTTACAGATACGACTGAATGAGCAGCAACCGTAGATGCCAAAAATGCGAAGTTTATTCACTAATATTTCACGGTTCACTCGATCGAACGCTTTACTGAAATCTGTGTACATAGCATATCTCGTAGCCTTGCTCCATACTACAAAGAATACCCGACGTCAAGGTAATTAGATTAGTGGTGGTAGGCCTATTTTTACGGAAGCCATGTTGCTGTTCATTCTTATACGGTTTGATAATGGGGGGAATTTGAATGCAGATAATTTTTTCGAACAGTTTTGGCATAGTAGAAAGGATAGCAATACGTCCATAGTTCTCCACGTGCCGCTTATCGCCTTTTTTGTGAATTGGTGTTATAAATGATGGTTTCCAAAGTTTGGAGAATATACCAGGTGTTAATGATTTATTAACATAAGGAAGAGAGGTCTAACCAATTCATCTTTGCAGAGAGACAGAAAACAAGGAGGAATAAAGTCCACGCCGGGTCCTTTAAGTGGATCAAAATCTTCAATAGCCTGAAAAATTTCATCTTCAGAAATGGTAATGTTTCCAATTAAGGTCTTTGTGACTATTTCCAACGACTCTAAGTGAGGCAAAGTGACTGAATTAGAGTAAATATGCTGAAAATGATCAGCAAAGAATTCACAGATCTGCTCGGTACAGGATGAGACAGAGTCATGGTATGACATTAAAGAAGGATAACCAGATGTTTTGCGCTTAATGTTAACAAAGTCGAAGAATTTTTTGGGATTGGAAATAGTTTTCTCTGCTTTGACGTTAACGTAAATTTGATAGGGCTCTTGCGATTTAATTTTGAATTCAAGTGTAAGTTCATTATACTCACTCTGTCTCATCGCTTACATATTTATCTTTTCTGAGGAACCTGTATAGTTTGTTTCTCTGGTTGCGTAAATGTCTTAGATCACTCCCCAGCCATGGTTCGGAAATCTTATCTTTTTTTCTTGATTTTTGGTAAGAAAGATTCAACGGCGTCAAATATTATAAAATAAAAGGTGGATAGAGCTTAATCTAACGTTGACAGAGTACCGTTCCAGTCGACACTGGATAGAAGACTATTAATGTTTCCATAATCGCCATAGCGGAAGTCATATACAATAGTTCTATTGTACGATATAGAATTGAGAGTATCAGGAGCGGACAAATCAACAGAAAAAGCTGAAACAGATTCTCATTGTCATTAGTTAAATTGGCCACTGCTTCGTCGTATGCATTAGAAAAAATAAGGTCTAGCCATATACCGTTCTGTTTGGGGGCAGGAGCTTCCTGCTGCAAATCGTTACTATAGAAGTTGAAATCGTTACAATTAAGGAGATTCACCGGAAGGAGTCGACTGTCATCTTTGTCGATCACAAATTGTATATTAGGTCTATTAAAATCACCAGTAATGATAATTTTATCGTCTTCATTTATCATTGCAGTGATATCACTTATAATTTTAAAGACATTGTCGCAGACAGTATCATTCGATTTAGGGGGGGGGGGGGAGGAGGCATAAAACACGCCAATAAACAAATTACATTTTTGCATTTTTATTTTGACCACTTTATACTGGAATAAATTATGCGGCGTGCAGTTAACTGGCTCGCTCACGAAGGAGTTATGTATGGCAATCAATACACCGCCTCCTCGCGACTGGCCAGTGCTAATCGGATCTCTGTCATCTCTGTAAATCCTCCAGTTACCATCCAGAATTTCTTCATTAATGTGAGAATCCGTCAACCATGTTTCAGAAAGGGTAATAGCATTAAAATGGCACAATTCTGCGTCAAGGAAAAACTTATTTAATTTACTGCGCATACCTCCATAGTCGTGGTAAAATAATTTGAGGCTTTGCTGAGTATAGGGGGCGAAAAAGTTTATTATGATGTTCCATAGTTCTTTGTAGTGAAGAAATATGGTTGGAGCTTACATGAGATGCGTATATTTCAAGATCTTTTTTTGTCCTGATTTAGAGTTACACCTAACTCCTCATGGAATCAGAAATATACGAGCCTAAGAGCCTCAAGATCGATTGGAAGATCTTCCCTCTGAATTAAAATTTTCAGGCTGGTTTTTGTTTTACCGTCTATGCAGGCTGTGTCTGGGGCCTTGAACATATCAGAAAGGTAAAGACGAACGGATTCGTAGATTTTGTTATCTCTGAGTCGAGACATAATGTATCTTTTTTCCAGGTCAGCTCCTGACACCATAGTGGCCTTGACTGAAGCAGGCAGAAGAGGATGTAAGAATGGCTGGGTTAAGTTGTTTGAGGCAGGTGATATCAGTTGAGAAATAGACCCAGACAAAACAGGAATCAAGTCCTCTCCACGGATAAAATTCCTGTATCTGCCTTGATCAGTGTATTTAGGCACCAAGCAAGGACCAGCATCCAACTCTTGTGCACCAGATGCCACAGAATCTGAAGCTGTTTCAGATTCGCCATCGCCAGCACGTACACAAACGGAGTGCAATGTTGAGTCGGCCGAAGAAGTGCGATTGACATTCGATTGTTTAGGCGAGGAAGAAGTGGTTTTAGAGCTGGGATTGATGTGATTATTGATTGATGGGTTGCACTTACTATCTAAGATTTTACAATTATGCTTAAGGCTGCTTATATTACCACTATCTTTGGATTCTGGGCCAGTAGCGTATTGGTCCATTATTTGAAAAGCAAGCCATTCCAAGAACAGGTACCGTTTTTCTTCTTGAAGTTCTTAAATAGCCAGGCGTATCTTGTGGGAATAGATACCTTAAACCCAGGTCGTCGCTGATGCCGGAAAGGAAGCTCCGCAACCTTGCATCCATTGATAAGGAGGACATCAACTAACAACTTCTGAACTGAGATTGCGTTGTTGAATTTTATTGAACCCTTAACAAAAAAGATGTTGTAGTCAGCTTGCTGATTTGAGTCTGAAAGTTTCTGTATTCTGCTATCCCACTCTTCATCGGACCAGAAGGTGCCAAATTTGTAGATGCGTCGTGGATTACGCGGAGTAGAGGGCGTTGTGTTACTGTAGTGTGTAACCAATGTGTGAGAGATCGTTAGCCTAGTGAGACTATTTTGTTGATCTTGCAAGAGATTGCTGCACATCTTTTCGACATTATTTAGTTTTGATAGCAGCTGAGACAAATCTTCTTGGTCCTTAGGTTTGATTAGTGATGAAGTCATTTTTTCGATGAAGTGATGAAGTCATTTTTTCGAGGCTTATGATATTTTTCTAGCACTTTCTCAACTATATTTTGTAAAGACGAAGAATCTTTGCAGCAATCACTTTCCTTCGGGGAATACCAAGAGAAAGTCTGTTTGATTGAAGCGAGCTGTAAACCAAGCAAATCGAGCGATCTACACACTTTTTAATTCTGGCACATAATTTATACTCAGCAAAGTGGCGAATCGGCAAATTAAATGACATCACACTTATGACGTACGAGTATGAAAAACATCTCGAACTCATGAGTGAATCTGAGAATTGCGGCAAATGGCACATAGACTTTTTGTAGGCAGAACTGGCATACTATTGTGAAAAGAAAATATATTAATCTACCGAAAACAATGAATATGGTTAGACACTCGATAAACCGATTGGCAACCTCCTTCCTACTTTCAAACTTAATCGCTTATCTTCATTTTTCTGTTTTTCCTATCTTTAAAACAAAAATCATTTCAGTTCCTAAAACCACCTAAACATTAGCCTGTTGGCCTCAACCTGACTCTTCTAATGGCCAGCTATGTCAAATTATGACGTTGCTCTTCTGATGTCATTACTTACAAATTTTAACTTCCTCTTGCATTTCGTCGCTTTTGAAGTCCATTGTCCATGCCTTTTATGATTTTTTGAATTATCTGAAAACATTTCACAGGTATTACCTTTTGTTTAAATTTTCTTGCAAAAAAAAAAGCGTGGCAAATAGGTAAACGTCTAAGAAAGACAGCAGGGATCAATCTCAGTCTGTTTATTTGGCTGTCCAGCCCTTACCCTTTTCCTGATTCATGTTTTTAATTTCTTTTTCTAATTTGGAAGACTTTATGAAATGGCGATCCTCCTCACATTTCAAGTTTTATTCCCACGGTCATTACCTTTCATATTTTTGCCATCATATGCACAGCGGTGATTTCATGACTGTAATTCAATATAGCGCTATGCTATTGTTACTGGACCTATCAGGAAGTATTTTATATTGCCAATTTCAGGTAGAATTTTTGGAAATCGTACGGTTAGGATTAAACTATCTAAAAAGCCTGCTTAAGTTATTGGGTCAAAAAATATTTAGTGACAAGAAAATAGCAGCGCAGCGTCATGAACCTAGATCCTTTCGCTTGAACAACTACGGCGCTAGCTAGAGATGGTTCAATGGAAACAAACTCCATGTATCGATTAGTTGGCTTGACGTTCAATTATTTTTTTAAAATGTTACTTTTATTAAGGGAGGGTAAAAGTGATAATGAAATTTGATCAATTTATTTATTTTTTTGAAAATTATAAAAATTTTATTTAAAAAATTTTTACGATTTTTTTTAATTTTTTGCATTTGATCTGCTTAAGTCAAATCCATATAGATTATCAATCGTAATATATATTTATTATCAATTATATTAAATTATCGTTATATTAAAGTAGAATTTCTTCCTCCAAATAATATTTGGCTAAGTATTAACTTTCATTTTAAACTCTTTTTCAGGGTGATTGGTGGTTAGCGCGAAGCAAAAAGACCCGAGCCGAAGGTTACATCCCATCAAATTACGTAGCGAAACTAAAATCAATCGAGGCAGAACCGTAAGTACCGTTGAACAAAAAACGCAAAAAACTAGTCTTCTAAATCATGATAATTTGTTTTGATTTCGCGTGATGGAAACCTTGTCTATAAATAATAAAAAATAAAGTCACGTTAGCTCGAGTAAATCCATCATTGCATAAATCCACAAACTACACATTAATCGTATAAGCACAACGAACCGAAACAAATTCCAACTCAGATATGAGTATGTTGCTATCCAGTGTGTACTAAGTGCACTCCAGTAACAATTTTCCAACAATCTATCTGAGCTGATCTACATACGAGTATGAATTTTCCACGATTATCGCGATGTCGTGTCCAAGTCTATTATATAGTAACTATTGCACCAATTGCTAGTGCCTTAGCCAGCACCTGATCGAAACGATTAATATGGAATTGGTTCTTTTCGCAAGCAAATTGAAACTGGACTATGTATGAAAAGAGAGATATTGTAACAATTGTGTTGCTTTCAAAAAGCAACAAAATCGCGGAATTTGTTTTTAAATATAAGTCAATAGCATGAAGGCAATGGAATGAATAGTTGATACTGTTCAGTTTTCATTGGATAATTTATTGATTTATAAATAATTGTTTTTGGATTATGCAATTGCTAAGTTTCTCTATTTTTTTTCAAATTTGAAGTTTGTTCAGTAGTCAAAATTATTTCATTTTTAATACACTAGCTTTTGGCTATGAAGTTTATTGCTCAAAAATCAATTTTTTTTTCTTGTTGACTGCAAGACTCGATTTGAGATGTCGTACCGTAGATGCTAAATCTTTATCTCAACAATAACAAATCCAATCTAATTTTTTCCAATGCCTACTTTGCCTAAAGATATGCAATACTAACGATCTTCATCGTACAAAAGCTTACGAACAATACCCACCAACAATGCCTACTCAATCCGAGAATCTGTATCTAAATATTCACTCTCCATTTGTAAAAGCTCACGTTCGCTCTCCACTAAAGATATTTTCGAAAATGATCCGTTCCCCATATGCGAATAAATATTGGAATCCATTCAAAGCTGTAGGTTGTTTGCTAAGGGACGATTTTAGAGGTCGTGAAGCCGCTAAAGGCGGCGATTAAGAAATTTCATTTGGCTCTGGAACGCTTGAAGAACCGCAAAAAATGAAACCAATCAAGGTCGTTGCTGCTGGTGAAGTAATTTTGTCGCATTATGTTGCATGGTTTGTTCGACAATTTTTTTTTTGTTTTCTGCGCTTTGATGTCACTCTACGAAAGCATAATTATAGGAAAAAAAATGAGATTGAGAGGTCAACCACATATGAAGGACGTTCGTTGACTAGCTAGCGACCTGCATTGTATACTATTAGATATTATCAAAGTAGCAGCAAGGATCAATGTTTTGGGATCAATTGGCGCATAGACAATTTTGCTTCGATGGATTGTGATGAAATTTTCTAGTCAAGTCTTTAATTTCAGCGTGTAGTATAGCTGAGATGCGGTTCTGCATACGCTTTTCTAGAATGAATGGATTAGATATGTTATGGCGCGTTTTTCTGCGTCAAGGCTTTCTGATTTTCACAAGATAAATAAGTAAAGTTACACAGTCTTGTTGGTGGTCGACGGTGACTAGTATTTATGTCGAAATAAGCAGTGATAAAGTGCCAGAAAATAATTTTTTGATATTGTGTAGATAAAATGAAACTTGTTGCGGCGTCTTTTGAGAAATTTGTAGTGTCAATATGTAAAAGTTCAAATGAGAATTAAATTAAAATTAAATCACTGAACGTGTTCACGAACTATTTTCGAAAATTCTTTGAAGTCGGTCAAGTTTGATTGCAATTTTCTGCAAACAACGAGTATTTATGTTATTGTGCATTTGAAAGCCTGTCTGTTTGTTAGAGTTCTGTGGACGCTTCAGACTAAATAGGAAGTAAAATTAATTGTACTTGGCGAATTGAAAGATTAATTTCTCGAGTAATTGGAATTGAAAATTTGCCAACTACAATTCTAGTAATTGTAATTGGAAATTGATTTGAACCCAATATTTTAGGAATTGAAAAAGTACTTGTTCGAAAGTAATCGAATGCGAAAGTATTCAATTCCCTTTCAAGTGCTTTATGTATTTAGTTTAGGATGAGATGTTAGCCTATCTGGTAGGTTTTCCTTTAACTGATGTTAAAACGTTAATGTTGTGCATCACGTTGGTGGTATATTGGATAGTCTAAGAAGTATTGAGCGTTTTTTGTCACTAGATGGTGTTCGTTGTCATATATCGGGCAATACTAATCAGATTGAGTCAAACTGACGTGCGTTTGAAAGGTGACATTTCAGTCTACAAATTTCATGTGGACAGTTTTGTATGTCGTCATTTTTGTCAAAAGTTGTGTTCATTTAAAAACGAGTGAAATATCACCACAATCAAGGTGAGACTGCATCGCAGGCTCGTGAACAAATTTGTGGTGTCTACGGTCAAGATACTTTATCAAAAGCCACAGCCAAGAGATGGTTCGCTCGCTTTCATTCTGGAAATTTTTTCTGTCAAAAATGCACCTCGCTAAGGTCGACCAATCACACAAAAAAATTGAAGAAGACCGACACATAGGCAGCCATGACATTGCTAAGGAACTAAATACCCATCACCAATCAGTTTTGAACCATTTGCGTAAGGCTGGATACACAAAGAAACTCGACATTTGGGTGCCACATGAATTAACACAAAAAAATTTGATCGACCGAATTTCAATTTGCGAAATGCTAATAAAACGCAACGAAATCGAGCCATTTTTGAAGCATATCATTACAGGCAATGAAAAATGAGTGAGATACGAGAATGTCATGTCAAAAAAAGAGAAATCATCACAAACGACTTCAAAGCCAGGATTGACAGCAAATAAGGTTATGCTATGTCCATGGTGTTATTGGAAGGAAATCGTTTATCATGAGATGCCAGAACCTGGCCAAATACTCAATTTGGCTCTGTACTGTCAGCAATTAGCCAGATTGCAACAAGCAATTCAAAAAAACCGCCCAAAATTTATCAATGGAAAGGGCGTTGTCTTCCATCATGACAATGCCAGACCACACACATTTTTGATGACCCGGCAAAATTGACAGAGCTTGGCTGTGAAGTTTTGATGCATCCACCTGGTCCAGACCTTGCACCATCAGACTACCATTTGTATCGGTTTCTGCAAAAATTCCTTAATGAAAAGAAATTCACTTCAAAAACGGACTGTGAAAATCACTCGGCCAAGTTTTTCGCCGATATACAGATGGAATAATGGCTCTACCGAAAAAATTGCAAAAGGTCAAAGATAATCATGGACAATATGTACTTAAATAAAATCCATTTTAAATAAAAGAAATATTCAATCAAGAAATGACAAAAAAAGCCTGAATGCTTTTTATACTATCCAATGTTTGCGGATACTTGGTTTCGGGTCCATGTTTCACAACCATAGCATAACACAGGTCTTATCACAGATTTGTATACTTGGAGCTTTGTCTTCCTGTGTATGCAGCCGGTCTGAACTGAATAAAATATTTTATTTGCGAGCTGTATTCTTCGGCGTATTTCGTCTCTTTCATTACCCGTCTTCATTATTTTGGCGCATAGATACACAAATTCGCCAACATTTTCGACACTGTATTCGCCAAGTGTGATATTTTGTGTATTTGAGGTATTTTTCCTTGATTGCGTTGTTCTATTTTCATTGATTTGTAGCCCTACTAGTTTTGCTTGGCTGTCGAGTTTCAGGAAGAGTTCTTTGGGGAGTTGTTAATGATCGTGACAAAATGTTGATGATGTCTGCATAGGCTATTATTCGGCTCGACTTGTATAGAAATGCAGCTCGTGTATCGACAGGTAGCTTCCTTATGAGGTACTCTAGAGCCAAATTAAATAGCAGTGGGGCCAGCCCATCTTCCTGTTTATGTCCGATATTTGTGTCAAAGGCATCAGTGAGTTGGTTATTGATACGGACTTGGGAGGTCGTCGACGTCATTGTCATTTTGGTACGACGGGCTAATTTGGATGGGATGCCAAAACAAAGCATTATTTGGTACAGTACGTTACGATCAATACTGTCGTACGCTTGCTTAAAGTCAACGAAAATTTGGTGCACGTCTATGTTGAACTCCCAGCATTTTTCAAGTACCTGCTTGACTGTGAACAATTGGTCCATTGTCGAACTACCTGCTCTAAAACCAACTTGATACTCCCCAATAATACTGTTGGCGTATGATCCGATTTTATTTTCTAAGATTTTAGAAAGTATTTTGTATGCCGTACAAAGTAGTGATATGCCTCCATAATTTTCGCACCTTTTTTGTGGATAGGGAATATAATTGATTGGCTCCACTCGTTCGGCATATGCTCTTATTGCCAAATGTGCTGGATGACTTTGTGAATAGCTTTATGAGCACCGCTCCCACCACATTTAATAGGCTCCACTGGAAACTGGTCGATGCCCGGCGCGTTATTATTCTTTTGTGCTTTGATGATGGTGCACACTTCATCCAGAGTTGGTCGTGCCAATGGAGGCTCTTCGCAAACATCTATAGACTTCGATGTTCTGGAACTGTACGGAGGATTAAGGAGGTTCTTGAAAATTATGCCCAAATTTCCCTAAACCTTGGTTTCATCAGCGATGATATTGCCGATGTCATCACGACAGAGCGTGGTTTTGGGCTGATAACCACGTTTCAGGCTTTTCACTACTTTGTATGCTTGTCTTGTGTTGTTGCTCGCTAAACTTACATCTTTACTTCTCAATTGGTCGTCATAGTATTTTCTTTTCTCAATTCGAATTATCTTATTCGCTACTGTTCTGAAATTTTCATAGTTTTCTCTTTTCGTCCTGGTTTTCCTACCTACGTTTTTTTTGTACGCCTGATTCTTTTTGTCTAACGCATTTGGGCGCTCTTCGAATCAATCATTTCTCTTACGCTGGGCTTGATGTCCGATCGTCTGTTTTGCCACGGCCTTAATAGCCGCTTTCACTTCCACCGAGAGCTCGTTGCTTGTCTTTAACGATGCGTCTAATAAGATGAGAGCCAGCTGGATGTCGAGGGTCTCCGTGAAATTTTTGGCCACATATGCCGTTTGGATGTCAAATTTTTGTAGCGGGCTGGTCTTCGCCGAATATGCCTTTGGTAGACGACATCGATAGGTTAATTTGATCAAGTTATGATCTGAGTTACAATTAGATCCTCGGTATGTACTGACGTCAAGTATACTCGAGGCCCAACGTTTTTGGATCAGAACACGATCGATCTGGT